>CM052663.1:2265995-2376914 GCA_028533165.1 Leontopithecus rosalia | reverse complement strand
GTCCCTCAGCCATTGGACCTGCTGTCCCTCAGGCCATAGGACTTGCTGGTGTCCCTCAGGTCATCGAACTTGCTGGTTTCCCTCAGCCATCAGACCCGCTGGTGTCCCTCAGCCCATCGGACCCTCTGGTGTCCCTCAGGTCATCGGACCCGCTGGTGTCCCTCAGCCCATCGGACCCGCTGGTTTCCCTCAGCCATCAGACCCGCTGGTGTCCCTCAGCCATTGGACTTGCTGGTGTCCCTCAGCCATTGGACTTGCTGATGTCCCTCAGGCCATCTAACTTGCTGGAGCATCTTCCTCAAGCCATGCACATGGCTGGCTGCATTTTGTCATTTGGATACCTACTCACATGCCACACTATCAGAGATGCCTTCCGGATGTCCTTATCTCAAATAGCTATTTTCCTGTTGAAACAGCACCTGTCAAATGCTATTTAAGTTGTAGAACTCTCCAAGAAACACCTGGAATGTTATTGATGAGATATGCAGGAACAAACTAATAATATAACCTGAAAAAAGACAAAATGACCAGGTAGATTGTGATATAACAAAAAATAAGTATTTAGTCTTTTGTCTGGGTTCCTGGCACAAAATTTATAAAATCTTTGAAATCTCTACAGTGACAAGAGTTGTCTTTTTTGTGCCAATGAGACAGCAAGTAGCTGGGGTCTCCTAGATAGCTTCAGGATGGGAGTTGATAACCAGAGGAAAAAAAAACACAGGCAGTAATAGAGGGTCAAAATTCTCACTAGTTCCTCCATCCTAATTCTTTACCTCATTCTTGGGACTGTGAGACAGGCTACAGGCTGAGTTCAGTCACCAAAAGACCATGATATATCTAATTATGTCTATGTAATGAAACCTCCATCAAAACCCCAAAACAATGTAGTATGCAGAGCTCCCAGGTTGGTGAACACACGCAGTAGCTGGGAGTGCTGCATACCTGGGACAGCCACCGAAGCACCACACCCCTTCCTCCACAGTGTGCCCCATGCATCTCTGCTATTTGGCTGTTCCTGAGTTGCATCCATTATAATAAACTGAACATCGGGAGTATTTTCCTAAGTAAGTTCTATGAGTCATTTCAGCAAATGATCAAATTTGATGGGATATCCTAGGAATTGCAGACTTTGTATCTGGTGAGGCAGAAATGAAGGTAGCCTGGGCAATCCATCTGTCGCTGGCATCTGAAATGGGGGCAGTCTTGTGGGACTCCCTTAAACTGTGGAGTCTGATGATAACTCTAGGTATTCAGTGTCAGAATTAAGTTGAAATGTTGAATATCCAGTTGTTATTAGATATTTGGAAAATTGGTTGGAGCTAGGAGAAAAAAACTGCTAATTGATAAGAATATTAAATACAGAGATAGACACTGACAAAGGAAAAAAAGAAATCACAAACTACAAACACTTGCTAATATAAAGACAAAAATACTAAAAAAAAAGTTAGCCAGTAAGACTGATACTTTATTAAGATTGTAAGACACCACCAAAAAGTGACTTTAAGAAAAAATATTGTTTCCATGACAAGATTCATTAAAGGAACACATTAAAAAATAGCAGATGAGTAAAATATTATTCACGTGACTGTGCCTGAAATGGCACTTGCTTTTGTTTCTCCATGCTACACTGATATGTAAAATGACACTTGAAATAATTCAACGTTTCTCCTTAATAGGATCTCACAGTGAACACAAAATAAAAACAAATTAAATTAACATAAAATATAATATCTTAAAGCAGCCACCAACATTATGCATAACAGCAAAGTCATCATAAGGGTTATTTTCAGGCAATATGACGGTGAGCTTGAAAAACAATAGAATTATCTGCACCCACCTCCAGCTACAACCATCACTCAGAAAAGTGCCAATGAGAGTGAGCCTAAGAATACTCTCTTATGAATAAGACAGATTTTCTTCTTACAGCACTGACACCATCCTGATTCCAGTGTGAGTGCCAAGGAGAAAGACCTGGAGACGCAGGGAGACAAGATGGGAGGGAAGCCTTTATTAGGCAGCATAGACGGGAAATGTTGTACCTTCCTACTTCAGAGGACTGTGGGAGGGAGACTGTAATTAAAGGGATTGTAAGGTTGAAATTCTGGGTTTAATGCCCTCCTCACAGTGGGACTGGCTGTGAGTAAGAAGGGGAGGTGAGGAGAAAGCTGAAGGAAGAGAAAAGAATTCCGCCCAGTTCCCATTTGGTTTTCAAAAGGAGATTACTTCCCTTTTTTGTTTTAAGGAATATTGGTCTTTAATAGAATTTCAGCTCTTTAAAATTTAACAGAGATCGAAGTACAGAACACCGGAAAGTATTCTCCATCTGCACTTCCGAACATCATGCGGTTGGAACAGAGGTCACTTGAATTTTTAAGGAAATCTATTTTAACAGTTCTGCATTCTGATAAATCTATACAGGCATTTAACTACCACCATAAGATACAGCACTATTGCGTCACCTAAAAACATTCTCCCTTGCCCTTTGTCAAGCCCTTCCCAGATTTACAGCCCTAACAGCTGTGGAACTATGTCCTTGCTGTTTGAAAACAAAAATGAGATCCATTTTGTTTAATTATTATTATTTTTTTAACCAAAAATTTTTCTTTTCCACTTATTTGGTATTCTTTTTAAAGTACTTTTATTGGGATATGAGTATTTCACTTCTTACTCCCAGTCTGCCTGCTCCTAGATGCAAAAATACTCTGACAGGAAATGGTAGAAGAACCAGAGGTTAATAGTCTGGAATAAAATCATATAGAGCATTTCTCACCCTTTTTTCTTTTCTCTGTCCTCCCCTGTTGAGCATGCATGCTGGAGACAGCGTGCTTACTGGCAGTCTCTATGGAGCCCCACTTAACATCCTTAACATCTATGCTGCAAAGAAAATACCCATAAGTTGGCACAAGCTCAAAAGGAAGAATACAGGGAATGATCAAGGAGCATGACAGCACAAAGACATCACAGAGAAAGGACGTTAACCTGTAGTCAAACATTGGTGGGCAGACCTCCCAACCTGCTGGAAATGAAGCCAGATCTCAGGATCCCACAGTGCTTGTGAAAAATTATGGAAGCAATCAGTGACAGAACTTGATGGCTCTCCTGGGGCAGACCACGACTCATATTGGTTTCAAGGTTAGCTAAATACTCAAGGTCAGTTTTACACTCAACGTGGTAGTGAATAGCACCCACATGCGCATTAGACTAACCCAAGCACCAGCCTAAGGTCAGGCACTGCCTTACTCCATCACCAATGCCATGAGTCTCTGAAGCACCATGCCATCTTGAAGGGGAAACTGAAACAATACGGAAAACAATCCAACACGTCTCCCAAATCAATAAATGATCCACAGGAGAATATTTCAGTTGGCAGAGACTGAGATAATATTTAAAGAGAAGTCTAATGGGTGTACTCAATAGGTTGTATAAAATAGATACTTTTTATTTGAAAAGTTTGGTATAGATTTTTTCATAAACTAGAGAAAATAGATAGTTAAATGTTGAATATATTCCATTGCTTTTCTATATAAAAGCAGAAAATAATGGAGACACCTATCAAGTTCATGGATATGACCTACTATTGCAAACATATGAACTTTCTACAAGATTCCCCATACAATTAAAATACTCTAATCATAAGTAGAAAAATTCAGCAGGAAAATCAATATTTCTAACATCAAGAAGCAGAAGGTCCTTGTTTCTAAAGCTCATCTAATTCTATAAAATTAGGAATTATAAAAAATGAGTTATTAGATATATATATTAGAATATATTATAAAATTTAATCAGTACATAAAAGAGGTTAATAACCTTACAGTAGACAGATGAAGTTGGAAATTGATGGTTACTCAGTTACTATGTGGGAAAAATAATTTTTGAAACAATTTTTTAAAATGTGATCTACTGAGGTCACTACAGGAAAAATCTTACTCAATACAAAATTCACATTGTGTTTGTCTCTGTTTTTATCCTGTGCATGCAGAAAGACTCTCTCTGTGTGGAGATATTTTATCACTATATGTGAGCATAAATTATAAAAGAAAATGCTGAGCTATGTTATTTTTAAGCATTCTGTGATCCATTAACACTTTGTTTCTTTCTTTTTTTTTGAGATAGTCTCCCTCTGTTTCCCAGGCTGCAGTGCCGTGGTGCAATCTAGGTTCACTTTAACCCCTGCTACCTGGGTTTAAATAATTCTCCTGCCTCAGCCCTCTGAGTGGCTGGGATTACAGGCACACCACCGCGCATGCCTAATTTTTGTATTTTTCATAGAGACCAGACTGGTCTTGAACTCCTCACCTCAGGTGATCCATCCACCTTGGCCTCCCGAAGTGTTGCGATTACAGGCATGAGCCACTGCGCCCAGCAACAGTTTGTTTCTTTTAGGAATTTTAACACCCTATTTTATGAATTTACATCTACTTTCTTGTTTTACCTGCATATAAATGTAATTCTTATTTGGCTATATCTACATTGCTTTTGTTTAGGATATTGTCCCAATTTTAATTAAGTCATAGTTTATATACAATAGAATTAATCCAATTTAGTATACAGTTCTGTATTCTGATAAATCTATACAGGTATTTAACTACCACCACAAGATACAGCACAACTGCATCACCTAAATACATCCCCCCTTGCCCTTTGCAGTCAAGCCCTTCTCAGACTTCCAGCCCCTGACAGCTCTGGGGCTGTTTCCTGTTTCTACATTATGAGAAAAAAAGAATAAAAAATGCCTTCGATTGTCTTTACGTCTTTTTTCAGTTTTCATTGCAGAGATCTTTCACTTCTTTGGTTAATTCCTATGTATTTAATTTTATTTGTATCTATTCTAACTGGGTCTATTTTTTGTTATTTCTTTTTCAAATTGTTCACTGCTTGCATATAGACATGTGACAGATTTGTGTGTTGATTTTGAATCCTGCAACTTTACCAGATTTGTTTACCAGTTCTAATCGTTTTTTGGTGGAGTCTTTAGGTTTTTCCAGATATAAGCTCACGTCGTCTTCGAACAAGGATAATATTACTTCTTCCTTTCCAATTTGGATGCTGTTTGTTTGTTTTGTCTGATGATTTTAGCTCCATCTTCCAGTACTATGTTGAATAACGGTGGTGAAAGTGGGCAGCCTTGCTGTGGTCTAGATCTTAGAAGAAAGGCTTTCAGTTTTTCCCTGCTCAGTACGATACTAGCCGTGGGCCTGTCACATATGGCTTGTATTGTGTTAAGGTATGTTTCTTCTAATCCTAGTTGTTTTATGTTTTTTTTTTTAATCGTGACAGAACATTGAATTTTATCAAATGTTTTTTCAGCATCAACTGAAGTGATCAGACAAATTTTGTCCTTTATTCTGTTGATATATCACATTAATTTGTGTGTATGGAACCATTCTTGCACCTATGGGATAAGTCCCACTTGGTCATGATAAATGAACATTTTAATGTGTTATTGATTTCTCTACATCCCACAGGTTTTGCTAATATTTTGTTGAAGATTTTTGCATCAATATTCGTTAGAGATATTGGCCTGTAGTTTTTTGGTTTTTTTTACTTTGATGTGTCTTTGTCTGGTTTTGGTATCAAGATAATACGGGCCCCGTAGAAGGAGTTTGGAAATACTCCCTACTCATCTCTAAGTCAGAATAATTTGAAGAGACTGGTGTTAGCTCTTTACGCGTTCAGTAGAATTCAGCACTGAAGCCACGAGGTCCTGCGCTTTTCTTAACTAGGGGAGTTTTTATTAAGACTTCATTCCCGTTACTCGTTATTGGTCTACTCAGCATTTGGATGTCTTCATGCTTCAATCTTAGTAGGTTGTGTGTATCTAGAAATTTATCCATTTCCTCTAGATTTTCCAATTTATTGGCATATAGTTGTCGACAATAGATACTAAATATCCCTTGATATCAGCTGTAATGTCTCCTTCTTCATCTCTGAGTTTATTTAATTGAGCCTTCTCCCTTTCGTTGTTAGTTTGGTGATCACTTATGTCAGTTTTGTTTTTCTTCATAAAAAAATCATTTTTGTTTTATCGGTCTTTTGTATTGTTTCTTTCATTTCAAATTCACTTATCTCTGTTCTTATCTTTATTTCTCTTTTTCTACTAATTTCAGTTCCAGATTGTACTTGCTTTCCTAATTCTTTAAGATGCAGCACTAGGTTATTTATTTGAAGTTTTTCTTAGTTTTCAATGCCATATTTATACATCTTTCTCTTAGCACTGCTCCTCTATATCCCACAGATTTGGTATGTTGTGTTCTCATTATTCGTTTCAAGAAAATGTTCAATTGCCTTCTTAATTTCTTCATTGACTCACTGGCCATTCAGGAGTGTATTATTTAATTTTCATGTGTATGTAAAGACATTCCACGTACATGGATTGGAAGAATCAATATTGTTAATTATGTTCACATGACCCAAATCCAACTATAGATTCAATGCAATTCCTTTCAAAATATCAATGATATTCCTCACAGAAGTAGAAAAAAATTCCAAAATTTATACAAATCTAAAATGTATGTGGAACCATAAATGACCCAGAATAACTGAAGCTATCCTGACCAAAAAGAACAAAACTGAAGAAATCACGTTATCTGATTGCAAATTACTCTACAGAGCTATGGTATCCAAAATAGCATGGTGCTGGCATAAAAACAGACACATAGACCAATGAAACAGAATAGAGAACCCAGAAACAAATCCACAAACCTACAGTGACCTCATTTTCAACAAAGGTGCCAAGAACATACACTGGGGAAAGAACAGTCTCTTCAGTAAATGGTGCTGGAAAAACTGGGTATCCATATGCAAAAGAATCAAAATAGAACCTTATCTCTTGCCAAATAAAAAAATCAAATAAAAATAAAGACTTATATCTAAGACCTCCAACTATGAAATGACTACAGGAAAACATTGGGAAACTCTGGTATGTTGGTCTGGGCAAACATTTCTTGAGTAATGCCCCACAAGCAAAAATGGACAAAAAGGATCACACCAAGTTCAAAACCTTCTTCACAGCAAAGGATATAATCAACAAAGTAAAGAGGCAATCCACCAGAGAGGAGAAAATATTTTCAAGCTATCCATCTGATGAGGGATAAATAACCAGAGTTTATAAGGAACTCAATCAACTTTACAGGAAAAAAAACATCTAATAATCCACTTTAAATATAGGCAAAAGATTTGCATAGACATTTCTCAAAAGAAGACATGACAAAGGGCAAAAAGGCATATGAAAAGGTGTTCAACATCACTGATCACCAGAGAAACAGAAGTCAAAACTACAATGAGGTATTATCTCACCCCAGTCAAAATGGCTTTTACCCAAAAGAAAAAAAATAATAAACGCAGGAGAGGACGTGAAGAAAAGACAACTATTGAATGCTGTTGGTGAGGAGGTAAATTAGCACAACCACTGTGGAGAACAGATTGGAGGTTTCTCAAAAAACTGCAAATCAAGTTACCATATGATACACCAATCCCACTGCTGGTTATATACTCCCCCCAAAAAGGAAATCAGTATATTGAAGAGATATCTTCCCTCCATGTTTCCTGTAGCAGTGTTCACAGATTTGTAAGCAATCAAGTGTCTATCATCAGATGAGCTGATAAAGAAAATCTGGACATATACACAATGAAGCACTAGTCAGCCATAAAAAAAAACATGGATGAACTTAGAGGTCATTATGTTAAGTGAAAGAAGTCAGGCTTAGAAGGAGAAACATCACATTTTCTCACCTATTTGTGGGACCTAAATATCAAAACCATGGAACTCATGGAGATAGAGAGTAGAAGGATGGTTACCAGGGGCTGGGGAGGGTAATGGAGGGGTGGGGGGAGGAGGTGGGGATAGTTAATGGGTACAAAAAAAATAGAAGGAATCAATAAGACCTAGTATTTTACAGCACAACAGAGTGATTATATCAATAATAATTTAATTATTCATTTAAAAATACCTAAAAGTATATCATTGGATTATCTGTAACACAAAGAATAAATAATTGAGATTCTGATACCCCATTCTTTATGATACGGTTACTCATTGCATGCCTGTATCAAAAACTCTCATGTACCCCATAAACATGTACACCTATGATGTACCCACAAAAATTAAAAATTAAAAAAATTTTAAACATCAAAAATAAAACCAGCAATGCCTGTCATTTTAACAATACATAATGTAGGAATGAAGACAGAGAAGTTTATTACTTATTTTTCAGAACAGCTTTTTAATTTACAGATGAAAGTAATCCCTATTAAACTGTGTTAGCAGTCTACCTCTCTAATAATATTTATCACTTTTCAGTTTGTGTTGCATTTGTTTGTATGAATGTATAATTAAAAGCAAATTAAAGGCCAGGCATGGTGGCTTACTTGTAATCACTGCACTTTGGGAGGCCAAGGTGGGCAGATCACAAAGTCAGGAGTTCGAGACCAGCCTGACCAACATGGTGAAACCCCTTCTCTACTAAAAATATGATAATTAGCTGGGCGTGCTAGTGCGTGCCTGTAATCCCCACCACTCAGGAGGCTGAGACATAAGAATCGCCTGAACCTGGGAGGCAGAGGTTACAGTGAGCTGAGACTGTGCCCCTTGCACTCCAGCCTGGGTGACAGAGCAAGACTGTCTCAAAAAGAAAAAAAAAAGCAAATTAGAAAAAGAAATGACTCCTGGTGTTTGAGAATGTTAGACGTATATTCCATTTCCATCTATGGACACTATGAGAGAAGATACCTCGTCTACAAATGTAGTCATTTGAAAGAACTACACAGAGAGTCACCGGATTGCAATGGTTTGACTCGTGAGCTTTGTACTTTACGATGGCGTGGAAGCAATACACATTCAGTAGAATCCACACTTCAAGTACCCATAGAACTCTTCTGTTTTTTACCTTCAGTGCAGTATTCAATAAATTACATGTCAAAGTCAACATTTGTTGTAAAATAGGCTTTGCGTTATATAATTTTGCCTAACTGTAACCTAAAGTAAGCTTTCTGAGCAAGTTTAAGATAGACCAGGCTATTCCATGATTCTCGGTAAGTTAGGTGTATTAAACATGTCTTGAACTTACAATATTTTCAATTTATCATGGGTTTTGTTCAGGATGTAACCCCACTGTAAGTTGAAGAGCATCCATAATTCCAGATTCTTTCTATTGTCAGGTTAGGGGTGTTGCCGGCAGGAGAAAAGTTTTCAGATTTGCTGCCTGTAGGAAAATACTTTGTTATGTTATTATTAATTGAGGTATAGGTTTAGGTCAGTGAGAACTCTGCTGTGCCCTCAGGAGGGGTGTGTGTGTGTGTGTGTGTGTGTGTGTGTGTGTGTGTGTGAAGGAGAGACCACATTCCATGGATTTGAGGAAAACCTTACTTTATGGTGAAACTTTGAAGGCAGCAAACAGTAAGCACTAGAATTTCTCTTGGACTGTTTTTCTCAACTATCCTCCCCCCACTACCCTGAATGCACTGATATTTTGAAATGTTCCATCTTAGAATTCTAAGATCATCCAGATGTGAGGAAGAAGACTCTCAGGTAAAACTAACCTCTGTGGTTACAGGATGGGATTTTCCTCAAGGATTCTGGAACCCACACTCTGAGAAGGAGGGGACTGTCCACAGTAGAGGAAAGAGAGGCACCTTGAGCCTCGGTAGCAAGGACTTTCCAGTCCCTAGAAGGCACTGAGTATGGTGTGCACATCCAGGTTCACTGTGAATAGTGCCAGTTTTTCAATGTCATTGAAAATTCTTAAATTCTGCTTTTAGATTCATCTTCCAACCACAAGACGTATGTTTTCAAATAATTATTTTAAAGTAGCTCATGCGTTTTCTGAGTCTCTCCACGTCCAGAAACATTTTTCTGTTGACTTTATTTATTTATTTATTTTAATTTTTATTGCATTTTAGGTTTTGGGGTACATGTGCAGAACATGCAAGATAGTTGCATAGGTACACACGTGGCAGTGTGTTTTGCTGCCTTCTGCCCCCTCACCCATATTTGGCATTTCTCCCCATGACATCCCTCCCCTGCTCCCCCCCCACTGTCCCTCCCCTATTTCCCCCAATAGACCTCAGTGTGTGGTGCTCCCTTCCCTGTGTCCATGTGTTCTCATTGTTCATCACCCGCCTATGAGTGAGTATATACGGTGTTTCCTTTTCTGTTCTTGTGTCAATTTGCTGAGAATGATGTTCTCCAGATTCATCCATGTCCCTACAGAGGACACAACTTTATTACATAATAAACAGATGAGAGCAAACGTCTTGAGTTACAATCCTTCCTCAGTCTGTACTCTCTGAGGCCATTTGGGTATGCTTAGACAGAAGTCCTTTTTAGGCTGACCTCAACAAACTGCAACCTCTTTAGTTCAGAATACACACTTCCATTTTTAAGGCAGAAATGCTTTATTTAATACTACACTGTATACTTGCCTTAGCTCTATTTGTAAAAAGATCTTCCTTGGGTCCAGCCCTCATTTTAATATTGGTTCTATTTTGTATTGTCTACTACCCCACCCCAGACCCTGGATTTGTTAAGATGCCCTTCTGCATGCTGCGCTATAGAAGGAGTGTTGTTCCCTTCACTCATTATTCACCACCTGGACCATCAGGCCCAGTCAACAAATGTTGTCCCTGAAACACGCAAGACCTCTCCCTGGGCATTTGCTGCTTCCTGCAAGCTCTTTATTGCTCACCACTGCCGTTTACTTACAGCACTTGCCCATGTTCAAGTTGCTGTTCGCCAGTTTCTCTGTTTGCAGAGTGTAATAGAATGAGATGGTGAATCTTGAGAGTTCTAGACTAAAACAACTGCCTAGCAGTCCACCTCCAAATCTATGTAAACAATGGAAACCAGGATGCACTTTCACTTTGTTATCAGAATTCAGATGCTATTTTTACTGTTTAAAGGTCAATGGAATTAGAAGCATAACATAAAGCCAGTAGTTCTATTTACTTGGTCTCTCTCAAAGCAAATAGGGAGATCATTATCCCTTTACTGTCTGTACCTGGGCTCAGATAGCCAAGCATAATTTTAATCAGAAAATTTAGCACTCATCTCTTTACTGTGTTTTTGCAGCTTTTCCAAGCAGCTGGGCAACTTTTTCTTCCATCAGTACAGTCGTTCTTCCGTAATGGGGGAAAAAACTGTTCACGAGACCTCCCACAAATACCAAAATCTGAGGATGCTGAAGTCCCTTTCATGAAATGGCGTAGTATTTACATATAACCCGCATACATTCTTTCAAAGTTTACACCATCTCTAGATTGTTTATAATGCTGAACGCAAAGTAGTTGCTATGTCAAGTTTTTAGACTGTATTGGCTTTTATCTGTGATATGGGAAGGGGGCAGGGAAGTGCTGGAGGAGAGAGATGAGGTCCCTGGGGAGGGTTGCACCCTCAGGGCTGTTCCTCGGACTTAGGGGAGGACAGGCATTTCTGTTTTTGCACCCAAATGTTGCATTTTTAAAACCACCCTGGCCCATCACACTCTCTCCTGGACCCATAAAACCCCAAACTCTAGTGGGCACAGACACATGTCTGTGGATGTCAAGAGGAGCACGTCGGAGGAAGTACACACAGACAGTGTGATGTGGAGGGGAGCAGAGGGGCGGAAGAGCACGAGACAGGCACCAGCAGATGCCCACAGGCCACTGAGGAGAGGACAATGTGAAATTGGGCCCGCAGTGATTGGAGAAGCAGGCTGCCAGCGGCCGGCTCCAGGGGAAGACTACCTTCCCACTGCATCCTCCTGGCCTCGCTCTTCACCTCGCTGGGAGCTGCCTCCACATAATAAAATCCTGCACTCATTCTCCAAGCCCAAGTGGGATGTGGTTTTTCCCCTGCTCTCTAAGGCATGAACCTGGGATGCAGAAAGCCCTCTGTCCTTGTGATAAGGCGGAGGGTCTGACTGGGCTGATTAGCACAAGTCACCTGCAGCGTGTGTTAGTGAAAACCTGAAACTGAGGCTGAAAGACCGCAGAGTAACAGGCGCCCACTGGGTCTTCTGCAGTTGGAAACGCTCAACCCTCAGACACAGCCCACGACCTGCCCATCTGCATGCTCCCCTCTAGGGGTATGGCCCTGCCAGGGGGATAAAGGAACTGCTGTTTCAAGTGTCGTATTTTTTATTGTCACTTTGATATTTTTTATTTTGTGCCTTTTTCGAATATTTTAGATCCACAGTTGGTTGAGTCCCCATATGCAGAGCCAGGGATGTGGAGAGCTGACAGTGGGGCCCTGTGACAATCCCTGAAGGCCAGTCTCCCTCCTCCCAGGAGCAGCTAAGTGTAGATTAGCTACACTAAGCTCAGTTCTGTGGGGATAAAATAAAGATCCCTTATCCATATCATCTCCCATAAGATGTATTAATTAATTCTTTTCCATCATTTTTCTTAATCTTTCACCTCTGCCTAAAAATGGGATTCAGCTGTATTGTTTCTTCCAGCCCTTTCTTTCTCTTCCCCCAAATAACTGGCTGCCCACAGCAATAGTGTCCTTATTTTTCCAGTGACTTCCTTTAATATCTACTCATTCTTAGCCACAAATTCTGTGGCTATTGTTCCGTTTTACTGATCTCATTATCGAACCACTCCCAACCATGAGTCAAACAGATAGAACTGGTGTAATAGAAGATTTTACAGAAAGTTCTTTATCTGAAACAGCAGAGTGCCAGCACTGCTTACTATGTTAGAGTCCTGAATACCATTATCTTCACTTCATTATCAAGTTTTGAAGCTGCTTAGTAATACAATGTAACATTACTCTGGAATTTGCATGTTTTATGTATCAGATTTGTCAGCCAGCTTTATGTTTGCAATAGAATCAATGTAATATTATGAGAATTTGTATTAATTTTCTCAACTGTCAATGACTCATATTCTTGTCATTAAAATGTCTTTCGTCATACGGCATTAAATTCTCATTTATAAAGTTTCTGATTTTGTTAGGGCAAATATTTTTATGTTATGGTTTTGGGAACTGTTTTAAAGTGTGAGTTCAATAATTCATGAATATATGAATGCTCAGATAGTAGTCAGGAAATGTCATGAACATTTTTCACGTTGTTTAAATTTATTCTTGACAGTTAAAGAATTAAGTCTTGTCCTTGAAATGTCTTATTTTATTTTTGTATTCTTATTTGAAATATTTATCAGTGCACCCACCTGGGGAATCACTTTAGATTAGAAATAGAAGACAATAACAATGATAGGCCCCGATCGCTTTACTGTGAAAGTGTCTATAGGGTTGTTTTAAGCAAATGAGCACGAAGTCACCACCCACACAAAGGCAGGCCAAATTACAGGGTCGTTATTGCTGGTGCCTCTCTAACGCGCCGCCCCAAAAGGAGGGTGTCAAGGCCTTTTATGCCTATAAACCACCTCCTGGGTGGGGGTGAGGGAGAGGGGCTTTGGACATTCCAATTGTTACTTAAGCAGTTCACAGAAGTCAAGGTAAGCATGAGTTTACACGTTGTCTGGGTCGGGTGGAAATTACAGACCTTAGTTACTTATTACAAGCCTTAGTTTTTCTTAAAATGGTGCAGGGGTCAAAACAGTGTGGGTTTTGGACTGCTTGCCTGTCATATTAGGGTTACAGAGAACAGTTTCAATGGTTGAAGTATGCAGTTTATGGGACAATTACCAGGTCACACGGTGACCATGTCATTATGTAATGCTTACCTGAAAAGTTTAGGGAGTTAAACTTTCGGAAAATGAACTAGAGTTCCCTGCCAAGATATTGACGACTAGCCAGTAGTGATAGTGGTATTCTTTCCTAGAGAGGAAAAAGCACTACTAATAGGCTGACTGAATTATTTGCAAAAGTACCCACATTGTACTGAAGCTAAAGGCAGTAATTTGACGAGATCTCATTTGTTTAATGTCTAGGGACAGATCTATTCAGGGAAAGGTACTTATCTTTAGATAATGAATTAGCAATGGCTTTATAATTAATGGTACTTTGTCAGTTCATTGAATACTTTCAGACTGTTCTGAGGTACATCTGATACATCTGAAAGCTTTATGAACTGAGCAGAAGAATAATGTTTTGAAAAGAACAAGTCGTGTGTTCTGTAAAATGTGAAAGGTTTGAGCTATAACAGGGCAAGTAGAATGACCAAACTAAATCTGTAAAGTAATAAAACATTCTCAAGTCTCCATCGAATATAATAAACACTCAATGAGAGGCCATTTTGTAGCAGGCACTGAATGCTTGGGGCTAGAGATGAATAAAACACTAGCTATTTTTGTTTTCTGAAGCTTCCAGTGAACTAGAAGAGGGGAGCATGCCAACAAATAAATGTCCTGTAGGATAAATAAAAGTGCTTAGCAAACAATAATTTTTCCACAAACGTTAGGCACTTTGTTTCAATGGGACTGGGAACTGAATTAGAATGGAAAATCCCAGGAGAAAGTGGTTCACTTAGCTCAGCGAGGCTATGTAATCCTCACCTCCCAGGGTGGTGATGCCAGAACTGCTGAGTCCAGAAGGAGTAGCCACAGTTGTGCAGAGGTAGATGGACACTGCGAAACCTCAATCCCTTCTGTCTTTGCTTGCAATAATCTCTCCACCACTACACGCCCGTATAAATAACGCAGTGACTTTCACTGTTGCTCAACAATTTTCTTTGGTGATAGACATTGCCATCGCTTGTAGCTGTAGAAGTAGAACCAGTCCTTGAAAATAGGCTGATTCACCAGTCATTTTTCAACACCTTCCACTGAAGTCATTAGCCATTAAATCAAGAGTAACCAAAGGGTGCCCTTTGCAGTCCACACAGACGTTTCCATGACCAAAATAAGAACGAGAAATTGCAAGGTTGATGAGTCACTGTGTGGATTTAAACTTCAGAAATGTGTTCAGAAGACATCTCAGGGTGCCTGCTTTGAATTACACCTTTTCATTCACTGGTGTATGACTTGCAAAACATACTTAGCCACGTCTGTGTCTATTTTTCATCAACATAATGGGTTCATGAGTAATAACAATTTTTTATAATTACAATGAGGATTAAATGAGATAATCTATGTAAAGCAAGTGCTATATTCTATATAAAAGTTTAAATTATTACATTACCTTGCATCATCCTAATAATTTACATGTACTTAAATGATTTTGTATGGTATTTTTCATATGTGATCTATAAGTTATAATGAGTAGTTTTTAAAGTATGTGCTTTAGAGCCTCAGGGCCCACCGGGGGTCAGAGAAGGGAAGATAAAAGATGTAACAGCAGCCCCCAAAACCTATGAGAATTCAGAAACAGTGGCATCAGGCTGCCGAGTGTTTATAACCCAGTTCAAGTTATTCTGTCTTTCACATCTGTGGGAACTTAAACATCTTTTATAATCCATAAGTGTTGAGTTTGATTTTCTTCAAGAACCTCCTTCAAAACTGATGTGTCTAGAATTTATTCAACTATTTACATTTTAAATATGCTTTTCTACAAGTAATATTATTAAACACTTGACAAACCCTACTAGAAGTGTTACGAAAGTCTCATTTTAAAGATAGAAAAATTCGAACTCAGGGAGATTAACTTCTTATTGTTCCACTGCTCACAGACTTGGTGGGGCTCAAAAATACTCATTGATTTCATACTTAAAGCACTATTTTTCATTAACAGTTTTATTTTGACATAATTATAGATTTACACACAATTGTGAAAAATATTACATAGGGAGCCTATATACCCTTTATCTAGTTTTCTTCAGTGCTGACATGCTACGAAAGTATAAAAATATTCACAACTAAAATGCTGATATTGATAGAACCAAAACACAGGTTTACATCGGAGGCTTCCTCAGGTTACCCTTTCATAGCCACAACCTTTCCTCCAGCTACCAATCCTCCCACATTCAACCTTTCACAACCACTAAGCTATTTTCATTTCTATCTTTTTGCCATTCCATAAACGTTATATAAATATACACTCATAGACTTTACACCTTTTTGTGGTTGACTTTTATTCTGAGCATTATGTTCTGCAAATTTCTCCAGGCTATCTCATGTATCTGTAACTTGTTCCTTTTCATTGCTGAGTAATAGTTCATGATAAGGGCACAGGACTTTTGTTGAAACTTTCACCTATTGAAGGACATTTGGATTCTTTCCAGGTTTTGACTGTTACTGTTGAAGAGTTAAGTATATATTTTGATAATTCATTGTCACCATGGAAAATACACAAAAAACATAATTCCGTGGTATTAATACAATGTAGATTGCTTTTATTTTCCTGAAGCTAAATCAAATATGCTTATTAGACTTGTAAATAAGTTCAAAATGGTAATAATATAATACACATAAACTTCCTTCTTTATATTTGAACAAACAGCATGCAAACTACTGGAAAAGTAATAAAAACCAAGCTCCTATAAATTCTGTGAAGTTACCAGGGAGAAAATAAGTAGTTTTCTTCATTCTAATTTCAAATATATAAATTATTTGAAATTATATATTGTCAATTTGTTTTTTGTTTACGAAAATTTTGTAACCTTTTTATAACTTTACTTTTTTATATCGATATTGTCTTTCCAGAGCCTGTGTATGACTTACTGTGGTTGCCAATTCTTTAGGTAAAGTCATTAGGAGGAGAGGAAAGAGCTCATCGCTACTCTCTCTCATGTTTGCCTGTTTTCTGATTAAAGTGAGTGCACTCAGTATCAGGTTCTTAGAAAGAACAGACTTCAGTGTGCCAAGAATAGAGCACCACCCACCAGCACTCTTAAGTTCTCCCACATTTCTCATGGCCAGGCAGAGGCATTTTCTACATGACTGATTTGGCTAATCAATATGGTGCCATTTAGACCATGGTTTTACTCCAGCTAGGAAAAGCCAGGATGACCAGTGAGGTTTCACACTCACCTAAAGAAGCGGAATGTGCATGCAGGAGCGCCACTTTATAACCTCAGCTCAGAGCTTTCTGCCTCTAAAAACAGAGGCCAGAACATTTTCCCTCCAAGATTATCTCTTCAAAGTTGTTTGTTTCAAATGCGGTATCCACTCCTTTCCAAGTTAGTTCAAAGGTTCTCCAGGAATCCCAGCACTTTGGGTGGTTGAGGTGGGCAGATCATGAGGAAAAGAGATCGAGACCATCCTGGTCAACATAGTGAAACCCCGCCTCTGCTAAAAATACAAAAATTAGCTGGGCATGGTGGCACACACCTGTAGTCCCAGCTACTCAGGAGGCTAAGGCAGGAGAATTGCTCAAACCTGGGAGGCAGAGGTTGCAGTGAGCCAAGATCGCACCACTGCACTCCAGCCTGGTGCCTGGTGACAGAGCGAGACTCTGTCTCAAAAAAAAAAAAAAAAAAAAGAAGAAGCAGAAAAGTAATTCTTAAATATTTATTTACATTTATATTTTTATTAAAATATATTTTATTATACTTTACTAGTTTGTATTAAAACATATTTTTCAAAACATTTAAACCACTTTTATTTGAACACTAAACCTAAAACTTTTCAGTTATTAGCCTATGCTGTTTTATCTTAGGACTGTGGCTTGCATTTTTCTTTCATGGCAAGAAAATCTGAAACAGTACTTTAAGGTGTTATCTGGGTATATCTTACAATTATATTTAATGTAATCTCCTAATGACTTCTGCATTGGAAAGTGTTGACTTGAAACCTACATTGAATTTAAAGTTATCAGAGTACTATTCCGTATTTCTAATCTAAAAAGACTCACCAAGTCACAGTTATGTGCCAGACCCAAGGCTAGGTATGTGAAATATAATTACTATTGGTCCAACCCTGGCCTTAAACCACACATAGCCCAGTGGGTGAACAGACAGTAATACAGCATCAGGTTATAAGAGTTACAAGAAAAGCCTGTCATTCTCAAAGAAAGGTCCTGTGTGTCTCACTCAGCAGCACCTCTAGCATGTAACGCAGTAATCAGCATTCTTTATATATTCAGAAAATACTATTAGATTAACTGAATAGGTAAATTACGGGCATAACACAGTTCATAGAATTTCTTCATTAGAAATTCTACAATTCAAATGTAGAAGTGCCTACGTTATATGGATAACCCACACTATCATACATCTATTTTCTCTTTTGAATATTTTTCTCTAAAAATAATACCAATGAATACACATTTATGATTTCTGAAAGATTTAGCAATATTAAATTTTAAAATAAATGTTTTCTGTATTTTCAAGACCCAGAAGGACAGGTAAAATTGTTTATATATGTTCTTTCCATTGTATTAAGTGTTGGACATTTTTCAAATAAAACTAGCATCACACAATCGATTGGATTTTATTCTCTTTACAATTAACATTATATAAGCAACTTCTCAGTATTGTTTAAGGCAATGTGATAGCTCATGCTATGTATCAGTATACCAAACATTATTTACAATTACCTTACTATAAATGTTGATTGTTCCCATCTATGCACCATTAGTGATACTGTGATAGAAAGATAGTAACGTGTGTTCCTAAATGCTTGTTTCAGTTACCTCCTGTATTAGTGAAGTGGCTTTGTTGTCTGTGGTAAATACCAGGGGTTCATCCTCTTGTGCCAAGAAAATATAAGACACGAGCACACATTAGAAGCAGAAGTTTAATTGACAAAAGACAAAGAAAAGAGAATCGCTCTCTCCCTCCTGAGAGAGAGGGATTTCTGAAAGGAAAGAGCAATCAGCGGAGGATTCGCTGGATTTTATAGACATGCTTGAGGAGGCGGTGTCTGATTTACGTAAAGCCCACGGATCGGTTCCATTAGGTGTGTGGGACATTTACATAGCACACAAGGAAGGTGGCCACCCCACCTAATATAATTATGCAAAAGGGCTTTCCACTTGAGCAGTGCCATCTTGTCTCCCCCTTAGTGTACACATGGCTGACAAACAGCATGGGAAGATGGAGTTGCTATTTTGAACACACGTAGTTCCAGGTAGCTTTCTTTTGCTAGCATTCACCTATGCCATCTTCCAGTTTGCTGGTCAACATCTACAGCTCAATTTTACAAGCTGCTCTTTGTTAGAAAATGATTTTGGGTATAATCCCAGAACTTTGGGAGGCCGAAGCGAGTGGATCATGAGGTCAAGAGATCGAGATCATCCTGGTCAACAAGGTGAAACCCTGTCTCTACAAAAGATACAAAAATTAGCTGGCATGGTGGTGTGCGCCTGTAGTCCCAGCTGCTCGGGAGGCTGAGGCAGGAGAATTCCTTGAACCCAGGAGGCAGAGGTTGCAGTGAGCCGAGATGGTGCCATTGCACTCCAGTCTGGGTAACAACAGCGAAAACTCCATCTTGAAAAGAAAAAAAAGGAAAATGATTTTGGGGCTGTGTTTCATTAATAAGGAAAACCTCACTGAAGACTGTGTACCCTTACTATGTGCCTTGGTAATTTCTTCTTAACTCATATGTCGTTAGTCTGTTCTCCCACTGCTGTGAACAAATACCCGAGACTAAATAACTTATAAAGAAATTAAAATTGATTCACAGTTCTGCATGGCTGGGGAGTCCTCAGGAAACTTACGATCATGACAGAAGACATCACTTTACAGGGCAGCAGGAGAGAGAATGAATGCTAAGCAAGAAGGAAGCCATCTGATCTCATCAAATCATCAGATCTCGTGACAACTCACTCACTATCATGAGAATAGCATAAAGGGAACTGCCCTCATGATTCAATTATCTCAAACTTGTCCTACCCTTGACACATGGGGATTTTGACAATTCAAGATCAGATTTAGGAGGGCACACAGAACCGAACTGTATTACCTCCTAACATGGTCTTGAGCTAAGTGACACTGTCTTTCCCTTAGCATCAACCTACTACTGAACAACTACAAGAAATGCTAAAAGACTGAAAAAAAGTCTAAAGATCAATATAGAAGTTGTATTAACAGTCCACAAAAACAAAATAAAGCAAAACATTGTGGTGTTTCTGAGCAGCAAAACTCCACTAATAGAAAAAGGAAAGGATAATTTATTTTGGAGTCTCATGATAAGAATTTTTGCTCCATTTGAGCCAGACCTCTGATTATAACAAATAACCATTGTATCTAACCAATGCAGCTTGGGACTTTGACAAAAATTGGTAAATATAATAGCACTCCGTTAGACTTCATAAGATGTAAGGGAATGTTCACTGCAGCCCTGTTTACAATACCAAACACTTGGAACCAACGCAAATGCCCATCGATGGTAGACAGGACAGGAAAAATGTGGCACATATACACCATGGAATACTATGCAGCCATAAAAAACGAGTTCGTGTCCTTTGTAGGGACATGGATGAACCTGGAAACCATCATTCTCAGCAAACTGACACAAGAACAGAAAATCAAACACCACATGTTCTCACTCATAGATGGGTTTTAAACAATGAGAACACGTGGACACAGGGAGAGGAGCATCACACACTGGGGTCTGTGGGGCAGAACTAGGGGAGGGACCGCAGGTAGTGGAGAGTTGGGGAGGAATAGCATGGGGAGAAATGTTAGATATAGGTGATGGGGAGGATGGCAGCAAACCACATTGCTGTGTATGCACCTATGCAACAATCTTGCATGTTCTTCCCATGTACCCCAGAACCTAAAATGCAAGAAAATATATATTTAAAAAAATGTAACAGAAGATGAGGAAGTGGCATGAGCCACTAATCAACAAGGATGTTGTACTAAATAAGATTGGATTGACTTGAGAATGACCATCTCTAGCAGATAGACGTTCCAGAGAACAAGCAGAGCTAGTGATGCCATGCAGACTCATAGCATTCCTGTAAATAACACCTCTTTGATCATTTAGAGTCCATCAGAGGATTTAAAAACCATTAACAGTATCTGAGCATCTGTGCCTGGCCAGGTAACTGCGGTAGGCAAACAAAACATGTTCTCATTCTTCAGGCATTTACAGACTAGTATTGCAGTCATTGAAATGCATAAACTCCTGCTGAATTAGGCAGACAGATTGTAATACAAATTATAGTAAGAGATGAATAAAATGCCATGTAAATAGAGGAGATTTATCCATATTAGGGAACCCAGGTAGATAATAACTTTATTTGACATCTAGTCAACAAATATTTATTGAGTGCTTATCGTGTTTTCCAAAAATAAATCATGTAGCAGTGAACTAAACAGAAGTCTTGCTCTCATAGAGCTTTTATTGCAGTACAGGATAGCAAACCCCAAACAAATAAAACAGGAAAAATAGAGTTATCATGTACTGAAATGGGCACAACCAAGAAAGGCCTGCCCTGAAGGACACAGTAACAAAAATTCAGTTTAGCTTGGGTTAAGTTTCAAATGTAAATGTTTAAGGATAAGATAGAAAATTTCAAATCAAAAGAAAATTTAAAAAAAATTTTTTTTTGAATTCTAGAAGCTAATCAAAAACAAAGAGCAACCAGAGAGACTGTTTAAATAAAGAAAAGGATGGGTGAGTTTTTGTAAAAAAGTATTATGGCAGTTTTGCTGACCTGCCTACCATCTCCCGGGCTTCAACCAGTGGGAGCATTCATGGTTGTGAGTTTGGCAACCCATGTTCCCAACATGGTTTGCTGGTACCAAGAGTCTACCTTGTTCTCAAAAGACTGTGGCTCTTGAAATTCATGTTAGTAAAATATTGTGCTTTTACTTTTCTGTGGTTCCCAGAGGAACAGGCACAAGGCTGACCTTTATTTTCCTCCTTCCTCCTTGGATTGGAGTGACTGCCCAGGTGGTGACAATGGTGGTCTGTCTAAAAATTTAGACACATATGCTACTTGTGCATACCTGGAAGAAGGGATGGTAAACAGGAAAAAGTCAAATAAACCCAAGCACAGGGACAGGAAGGCAGAAAAGAAAGTTTCTTGGAGAAATAATGGCTCAGAATGACCATTATATATACTGGGGAAAGAGGGAGTGGAATGTGCAGGCCCAGCCCCAGATGCAGGCTCAGAAAAGACTGGAGAGAATCCTGTTCTTATTCTCCCGGCTGATCTGCAGGCTCTGCAGAAGAACAAGGGAAAAGCAAAAACTGAATTGTAAGCAGCCCCGTTTAGCATTGAGAGGTTTGCTCCAGCTCAGAGCCAAACAGAAAAAAAAATTATCTCTCTCTCTCCTTTCTCTCTCTCTCTCTCTCTCTCTCTCTCTCTCTCTCTCTCTCTCTCTCTCTCTCTCCCCTCTCTTTTTTCTCTCCCTCTTTACCCTCTTGGTTATAAGTGTTTAAGAACATAATTTTGTGTGATTTGGTGACAATTGAGAAAGCAGAAGAGATGTCAGTGATCACACAGGACAAGGAAAACAGTATTGTAACATAGTTTGAAAAAAAGTTACTAGACCAATGTACAACTACAGATCTCAGCAAGTAAACCTAGGGAAGGGTGAGAAGATGACTTCCAGAGTTACCAGAACACAATACTCAGAAGCCCAGTTTTTAACAAAACATTGCAAGATATAAAATTAAAAAGTAAGGTATGACCCATTTAAGAAAATAGTAAATTAACAAAAACCGTCCCTGAGGAATTTGAGACATAAAACTTATCAGACAAAGACTTGAAATCTACTGTCTTGAATATGTTCAAAGGGCTAAAGGAAACAACATCTGAACAAATGAGAATATCAATAAAGATAGAAATATTATAAAAAGGAAGCAAATCGAAATTCTGAAACTAAAAAGTGAAATAAAAAATTCACTCAAGGAGTTCAATAGGATTTAAGCAGGGAGAAGAAAGAATCAGCAGCTTGTAGGTAAGACAAACAAAATTTCTGAGAAGAAAGAAAAAATAATAAAAAAAGTGAACAGAGCCTTAGGGACCTGTAAAATGCGATTTTACATGCACTATGTATCATACAATTATATATATAAATTATATATAATTAATTATATAATTTAATTTAACTTATAATTAATTATTAATTGATATTAATCATATATACTTAATTTATAGTATACATATTATATATAATATAAATTTAGATTTATATATAATATATACTATAATTTATATTTTATGTATTTATATATGTTATATATATAAAATACTGTTATACATAACATATACTATGTATACTAACTATATAAATAATCATGTATATTATCTATATATGCTAACTATATATAGTAACATATATATTAATTTATATATATATATATAGAGAGAGAGAGAGAGAGAGGAATATTATTGTGTCACCTTATTCCATCCTGGGCAACAGATTGAGACCCTGTATCAAACAAACAAGCAAGTGAACAAACAAACTAAAAATTCTCTCAGAATACAGGATTTAAAAAATAATAATAATAATGTTGGACTTCCAAATTCCAAGTGGATCAGTGACCTGAATATAAGCACTAAAACCATATAACTCTTAGAAGGAAACAAACAAGTATGTAGACATTATAGCCTGTATTTGGCAGTAGATTATTAGACATGACACCAAAAGTGGAAGCAGCAAAAGAAACAAGATAAGTCCGACTTCATCAAGATTGTAAGCTTTTGTGTATCAAAATACAAAAGAAAACCAGTAATAAAGTGAAAAGAACTTACGTGATACAGCATATTTGCAAATATTATCTCTGATAAGAAATTAATATATAAAGAATGCTTATGACTCAACAACAAAACCACAGACAACCTAATTAAAAACCAGGTCAAGGACTTGACTAGACTTTTTCCCAAAAGAGAGATACACAGGGCTAATCAGCACATAAAAAGATGCTCAATATCCTCAGCTATTAGGAAATGCAGATCAAAACACAATGAGATATCACTTCACTCTCACTAGCATGATGATTTAAAAAGAAAGAAAGAAAAGAACAATTGTAGGCAGGGATGTGGAGAAATTGGAACTCTCATAAATTCTGGTGAAAATGGAAAATGATACAGCTGCTGTGAAAACCAATAGTTAGCTCCTCAAAATGTTCAACATAGAATTCCTCTATGACCTGGCCATTTCACTCCTAGGTATATACTCAAGAGAATTGAAAACCTGTAGTCATACGAGTGCATGTACATGTATGTTCAAAGCAGGCAGCACTCCTGACAACAGCCAAAAGGCGGGAACAACCCAAATGCTCATCAGTAGATGAACGGATAACGAATCATGGTGTAAATGTATAATGAAAAGTTATCTAGCAATAAAAAAGAATGAAATAATTATTAATATACACTACAAGGTGATAAACCTCAGAAGATTCATACTAAGGAAAAGAAGGCAGGCACGAAATATCAAGTGTTTTCTGATTTCTGTTATGTAGAGTATTGAGGTTGAGCACGGTGGCTTATACTTATAATCCCAGCACTCTGGGAGGCCCAGGTGAGTGGAATACCTGAGGTCAGGAGTTTGAGACCACCTGGACATGATGAAACCCCATCTCTACTAAAAATACAAAAAATTTTGCCAGGCATGGTGGTAGGAGACTGCAATCCCAGCTACTCAGGAGGCTGAGATGGGAGAATCGCTTGAACCAGGGAGACGGAGGTTGCAGTGAGCAAAGTCGCCCATTGTACACCAGCCTGGGCAACAAGAGCAAAACTCAGCCTCAAAAAATTTAAAAAGCAAAATAAGTAGACAAAGTATTCAGCATAGATGAATTCATACAGAGAGTATTTATACTGATAGGTGTTAGAAGGTGGAAGGAGCGGGAGATGGAGAACTGTTTAGTGGTTACTGAGCTTCGCTCTGGGGTGAAACGGAAATGTTTTAGAACTAGACAGACACAGAACTTGCACAGCACTGTGCTAAATGCCACTCAGTCACTGCACTGTTCCCTTAAACACAGTCAATTTAATGTTATGTGAATTTCGCCTCAAAAAAGATAATGTAAACGAACTCTGGAAACTGAATAAATTGGTGCACCAAAAAAAAAAACCACAAAAAATAATAAAGAAGAAAAAGAAAAAGTAACTCAAGCTAAGATATAGAAGCAGAAAAACAGCAGTAATATTCATAAGCTGGTGTATAGCCCAGCTTCAAAGAATACAAAGTAAATAACAAGAGATGATGGAAAATAAGCCTAACAAAAATTCTACTGTGATTATGAGACTAGTCTTCGTCATAACATTGTACTAAAGAAACTGTAATGCTACTCGTTATAGAGGGAGTAAATGTTAAAATATGAAAGGCACAAAACTATTTTACATTCTTTGTGAAAATACTGAATCAGTTTTGGGGCTCTAAAACTTCATATCCGTACAGATTAAAAATTGTTACAGAAATCATTTCAGTAAGTCCTCATACACTGTAGACACGAGATATATATAAATATCCATATGTTCATTTTCTTTTTATTTTTTAAAAATATAGAGAATGAGAGCATTCTCAAAGATAGAAATTAAAATAATCCTCAGATTTATATAAAAACACATTTTGGCTTTTTAATGGAAATAACTAACATAATTAATAGTGGTTATGTTTTCTAATGAATACTCAATTTACTCTTTGAGAAATTACTTCTGATTACAAGTCATTACCAAATAATTGCATGTGGTTTAGTATTAGTGTCCTGTCATTAATTTATATTGGTGAAAGGGATCAATATTTCTAAAGTCAAGTTCTAGCTTTCTGTAAAAAAATAACACTTTCTTTTTAACAATAAAAAATGCTGTTAAAGCAAACTAAATATGGACTTGGAGGACTCTGTCCTTCGATATCTGAGTCCTTGTGGGTGAACTGCAACCTAAATTGGTAGACAAGATCGAAAACATAACTCAGGAGCATGTGCCTGTAAAAATCTGCATCTTGGCCAGTCTCGGCAGCCATACTTCATACATGGATGAGTGTTCAGACCGTGTTCAAATAAGGCAAACATGGAGCTGTAATCAATCCACCTGTTTCTGTACCTCACTTCCTATCTCTGTACCTCACTTTACTTGTTTGCCTATTAATTTCTTCTGACCACAAGGCACCTCTGGAGTGTCTCTAAATCTGCAGTCCGGGGACTGCCCAATTCACACATTGTTTGTTGCTCAAATAAGTCCTTTAAATTTAATCTGGCTCAAGTTTTTCCTTTCACAGTGTTCATAAATATAATCCTTTTCAGTTACCTGGTGTTTGCTGACAAATCACTGATGGGATAGAAATGTCATTTCATTTAAACAAGATATCGATAATAGAGGAAGGGTCAGGCTGAAATTTACTTCATTTAGATTTAACAGAAAAGTTCAGGTAAGAAGTGCCCAGTTGGAGTAGGAGCTTAGATCGCTGATGACTGCCGTTGCAGAAACAGTTTACCACATGTGTAGCATTTTTTTTGAGGCGATTTTCCTACAAAAAATGCCATTTTGCATTGAGTGCAATTGGAGTTATCCGTTCCCTTTGCTGTAGTCAGTTTACCCAACAGTCACCCTTGCCCTGAGGGTGCCGCACAGGGAGCTCCAGCCCAGCAAGGGCCATTGCCTCAGTTGCTGCCGTGGAACGAGCAGCGGTGGAAATGTGGGTGGAACATGGGACTCACTGCACTGCACCACCCTGGGAGTCAAAAGTCTGTGCTCAAATGTCAATATTCCTAACAATACAGTCTGAAGACATTGAGCAAACTTCCTATCATGTGTTAGCTTCAGTTTCTTCCTTTGTAAAAAGAGGGCAGCTGCAGTACTTGGGTTGTTTTGGAGTAATTGAAAACTGTGTAAGGGACTCAGCTCAATTCCTGCAAGAAAGAAAAAACATTCAGCAGATAATAGCAGTTATGGTGATTACTGTGAGTAGTTATCACCTAGGCAAACTATCCATAAACAGCAGTTTGCATGTTTTTGCCTTACTGGGAAGAAAACAACTAAGTGAGGAAGAAAGTCCTAGTTAAAAATATAAAACAAAATGAATATTTATATGGTAAAGCAAACAATTGTACACTGGACATTTTGCAATATCACTTTCAACGTTAAATTCAGTCATTGGCATTGAACCTGTATTCTCGGTGGGAACTCAAAAATTATTCTATTTTTAGGTGCCTGGAAAAAAATAGACGTTCAAGAAATATCTGTAGGATAAGTGAAAGAATTTAACAAATGTTTAGGAAATGAATTTTCTCATAATAGCTATTTCATAGGTTAATGACAGCTAAACTTAGAATATTAAAAAATAAAACTTTTTGTGTGTGTTTCCCATTTGTTGATATTATTGGGATGTCTTAACAGATACTCTGATGAGTCAGAAGCAAGGCCTGATACGCAGATTTGAGCTTACCAGCGAGATAAATATCTGTCCTGGTAAAACATCTATAATTTTCTTTTAAACTGTGTCCAAATGTAACAGAGTAAAAAGTCTTAAATTCCTTTTAGTATAATATGACATATGATATAGCTGATGCATGTAATTATAATATACTATGTATATAATTATTTAGTTAAAGCAATTACAAAAGAAAAGCACATGCAGTCCTTTAGGCTTATCAGCCTTTATCCCACAATCTTAAACTAAGGTGATACATCTATTGGTTGAAAGTATCAGCTGAGGCTTATGTCTCAAAATTTCATTTACAGACTTTTGTTCTGGAAAAATACTCTGGACAAGTTCAAAATAACACGACCAACTCACTGATGTTACTGATGTTATTTAGATTTCTACAAGCAGCTTTGATCAATCTCCTGTCACTGAGAGTAAAGAAATAATAACTTTGTAAGGAGTCGCCAGACGCCTGAGGTGGCAGCCCATGCGTTTAATAAAAATGAATGATGGCACAAGAGATTATGAAACCCACATTCTTGCTATGGCATGACTAGTACAACGGTGCTGCTCTCTGTCATCCCCATCTCTGCAGTCTGTCAAATGCACATCTTACTTTCGAGGAAGAATTTTTATTGAGCACATATGTGCCAGGGCTAGCCTAAGGCACTTAAAACATCAATTCAAAATAAATATTTAGAATGACTCCAAAAATTCAGAAATGATCTGAGATAAAAGTTAAGCAAGGGGACCAATTTAATCAATGGAAGACACAGGTTTTTAGTCCTTGACACGTTAATCAAAAAAACAGAGATAGCAGAGAAGGGGAAAGAGACCTAAGCCCTACCCTGAAATAAAAATGACGGAAGAGTGCTTAAGAGGCTTCAGGTAACAGTATCCAAGGAGCACTGATTATCCAGCGTCTCAGGCAGCCCGGGGGCCAAGTAAATCGCTTCAGCCTTTGGAAGCTGTTTCTCATCTCTACCATCAAGTCATGGTACATGGTTTCGTTGGGTGGTTTGGAGGGTGTTGGCTGTCATAGGCACTTCCTTTGCTTCGCTTTATATTCATTAAGAAGCTTCATTTCCAAACTCTAAGAAAGCTGTCCATGATTCATTGAAGAGTGAGTTTCGGCTTGCTGACTATTGGTTGAAGTTCTGTATTGACGACCACACCAAATGAATTAGGAACGGATGGTGGATACCGACAAACTTGTACGTTGACACTTCAGATAAATCTAGATACACCAGACACCCTACACCAACAGCACGGCTATTTTAAATGAGACCAATGGATGCTTGGGCATACAGAAATTAAGAGATTTAAAGGTCACATGTTTATATTAGACCATGGGGATACTAATTCTTTTTTTCTTTCTTTCTTTCTTTTTTTTTTTTTTTTTTTGAGATGGAATTTCACTCTTGTTACCCAGGCTGGAGTGCAATGGCGAAATCTCGGCTCACCACAACCTCTGCCTCCTGGGTTCAAGCAATTCTCCTGCCTCAGCCTCCCGAGTAGCTGGGATTACAGGGATGCGCCACCACACCGGCTAATTTTTTTGTATTTTTAGTAGAGACAGGGTTTCACCTTGTTGACCAGGATGGTCTCAATCTCTTGACTTTGTGATCCACCCGCCTCGGCCTCCCAAAGTGCTGGGATTACAGGCCTGAGCCACTGTGCCTGGCTGACCATAGGGATACTATTAATTCAAATAATCTGGAACTTGAGAGTCTCAGCAGAAAACAGCATCCACCTGAAAATGGTTTAAATGATGAGACCTAAATAAGATACTATTAATAGAGTGTGGTCAGGTTTAAGAAAAACAGCAATAATGTATGCTGAGATCTAAAGGAGCAGCAGTTTGACACCGCGACACGGAGGGACAGGGAGGAAATAGCCCTACCTCTACTGCTGCAGGCTTTTTCAATTAGAAGCCAGCTGCTAAGGACCAGGATGACGAGGAACATTGAGCAGAGCCTTGGAGGTCACAGAGCAGGGCAGGGGAGTAAGAGAATGTATCTGGGAAAGACCAGCAGAGACTTACCAGCAAAACTCCAACTCAACCCCTAATCCACTCGGCATTCTTTCTTGCCTTTTGATCACGTGAAGAATTTCTCATGCTCAATAGAAGGGAGCCAGGAAGTATCATTGGCCCTCATATACCACTATGTGATGTAAATTTCACACTTCCTTTTGGAACTTAAATTAGGATGTTAGACTCCATTCATGCACCAGTAGAACACTGATGGAGAGCAGAAAGAAATGTTTACGATAAAACACCCACACCTACCATGATTGGCCTCTGTAAAGGATCAGTGGACCATGATCACGAGCATGTCTTCCTCCGTCCGTCATTCATTTTCTGTTCCCCTTTTCTTCTGCCTCTACCATGCCTGAATAAGGCTGTATCTTTAATCTTAACGGATCGGAGTCCTCAGTGGTCTCATCTCTGTCGAGGTGCTGGCCTTTATTTTCAGACATAAGGGTACCACAGCGTGCACTGGGACACCTAGCTTCAACATCCAGTCCCTTCAGCCCAGATGGTTGCCTCTTGGCAAGTGAGACTAATCAACTGAGCCAATAGTGTCACCTTCTTCTCTGCTTGCCCTTCAATGGCATATGGTGCCCAAAATGACCTAAAGACATCAGACATATCTCAGCTTCCAATTCCATGCAGCCTTTCTTGGTGGAAGTGTTGGTTTTCTTGGTGAGTAGGGCCTCCAAAAGCCATCACATCTAAGGGAGAGGCAGGAAGCAGGGCTCCCGGTCATGGAAAGGCTGAAAGTTGAAAAAGTTAGGTATACTCACTATTAAACCCTCCTCCACATCCCTGGCCCTGGACACTTGTATTCTGGAGATGGGGAGAAACAGCACCATATAGTTGTGAGTTTAAAGCAAATGCCAGAAGCAGTGAGTTCCTATTTTGATTTGAAGGATAGATGATGATAGACATGGAGTTACTTTACCAGCATCTCTGTCAGGTACTCCTGCCTGACGGCTGAGGGGGTAACCAGCAGACAGTCTTTCTGGTCCACCGCTTCAGGATTACTCAAGCTCTGAAGAGCTCCTTCCTCTAAGATCATTCCCTTCCCTTGTGCGTTATATATTCAATGACATATTGAAATGGGTTGTAAAGTTCTGGGTCCTTTGGCCCAGTGTGAAATAACGCAGCCCTTTCCAGCTCCAAGGTGTCCTGTCGGTTCCCGAGGCCGTCAGTGTGGAACAGCACAGCCCTCTCCAGCTCCAGGGCATCCTGTCGGTTCCGAGGCTATCAGGTCTGAAGAGCAAGTTGTCTTCTTTCCTCGCCCAGTTATGCTTTCTTTCCACTTTCCGCAGATGTCAGTCCTAAGGACGTTCAGGGAGACAGATACCAGACATTACGCACCCTCTTAGAGTCTATTCCTTAGACAAGTAACTGTCACATCCTACTCTCAGGTGACACTGTCCCTGTTCCTTCCGTAATTCACATTGGTTTTATCAAGCAAGCAGCTTGTAATGGAATTTGCACACAAAAAAAATCAAGTGGCAGTTCTCATAACACAGATTTCTAAGTCAAAAGCCATATTTGTTGAACAGCATATTGGGAAGTAAAGAATTCTGAATGTCCACAGAGGACAATGATGGCAGAAACATGTGGGCAAAGGAAGAAAAAATGTATTTAAAAATCATTTATTTTCTCATGAGAACATCCCTGTCCCCTATGGGATGGAATTCCTTCAGCATGTCCTACTATCCCTGAGAGGCTGGCTGCCCCGACCTGTCATTCCCAGGGAGTTGCAACATGTCAGGGACTCTGTGCTGGCCTCTGCTCTTAGCACTCAGTGAAAGTGGTAGCCAGACCTGTTTTGATGAGACAAGGTCCCTGTTATCGAACCCCTGCACGGCCTCCACCCCTGCCTGGAATGATGAGTAAATCAATTCCATAAGTGCTGGAAAAAGCATGGAACAGAAGTTTGCTGACATCCACAGCGTGATGGGATGCTAACGGAATGCAGTAGAGGTAAGGCCATTTCCTCCCTGCTCCCTCTGTGCCGTGGTGTCAAACCATTGCTCCTTTAGATCTCAGCATTCATCATTGCTGTTTTTCTCTCCATCCTCCTTTGTTCCATCTGATAAAGGAGCATCTCCCTTACCACAGATGCCTACTGAGGGCTGGTCCCAGGATCTCAGACATACTGTCACTCTCTGCCCAGTCTGAGCCACACATCCATCTGGTCTTTCCTGGACCTCCTTGTCCTCAATCTTCCAATGTTTCTTTTGCTGGGTCCTTGATCAATGAGGCAAACACCTCCTCTCTCCACAAACAGTGGACGTTATTCTGTACTCTTGCAAATTACCACTCTCCACTGTCTTCCAAGGCACTCTCCTGAGTGGGGCAAAAACGTATCACTTTCTGTTTTGTCAGATGTTCACAACCAAGCTGATCGATCTGTAAACCAAGCTTGGTCATTTATTTAACCATCACCCCCAAAACACACACTCCAAGAGGCAGAGCCCTGGTGCAGTAAGGGATACACGGCCTGGATCGTTTGTTAATACTCTGTTCTGGTTCTGCCCATTGCTCATCCAGGAGGTGCCTCTTTTGTCTTTATATGGATTACTGCTGTGCCCTATCTTATGACTTGGTAGCTTTGATGACTTGATGATCCTGTGACTTGATGACTTGATGCTTCAGCTCCTGATGGGCCGTTTTGGCCACAAGCTTATTTAGTTCCCCATGGTCAGGCACTTCATACCTTCTAGGTCTAGTAGCATGTCAAAAATTGCTTTGTTTGTTTTTGTAAATGTGTAATTCTCCTCTGCAGGTCGCTTGACCTTACTTCAATACCCTAAAGGTAAGTGTTATAATTTTGCATTTGGGCCTTATTCTGAGGCCATGTGGGATGATAAAATAATTAGAGTTTAGGTTGGGCGCAGTGGCTCACGCCTGTAATCCCAGCACTTTGGGAGGCCGAGGCGGGTGGATCACGAGGTCAAGAGATCGAGACCATCCTGGTCAACATGGTGAAACCCCGTCTCTACTAAAAATACAAAAAAAAAATTAGCTGGGCGTGGTGGTGCGTGCCTGTAATCCCAGCTACTCAGGAGGCTGAGGCAGGAGAGTTGCCTGAACCCAGGAGGCAGAAGTTGCAGTGAGCCAAGATCACACCATTGCACTCCAGCCTGGGTAACAAGAGCAAAACTACGTCTCAAAAAAATGATGATAATAACAATAATTAGAGTTTAATATGGTTGGGTTAACAGACCATGTGTCCCAAACGGTTGGACTAGCTGCACAGTAGTCTGCATCTTTAACAGAGCCCGTTTCTTCTTTGAGTTCTATTAAAAGTGGGGAATCCTTTCAAAGCAGGGAATGCTTTGGGTAATCCAGCTAACACATTGGGTTCCCAGGAAGCTGACTCTGAGATGGAGATCTACATGCATGAAATTTACTGGGGAGAATTCCTGGGATCAACACTTCTAGAGGAGTAAAGAAAATGGGATTGAGCAGAGAGAGAAGTTAAATTTTGATCTTTGTTACAAAAAAGCCCTCAGCAAATCTTTCAGGGAGTTCCGCATCTGGGATAGAATTTCAGACTTAAATTGAAGCAAGTGGTCCAGGCCTACATATTCTTAAAGAAGTATCCACTATAAGTACACATGCTCTGTATAGGGGACATAATTTTAGTCAAGGAGGCTCTGTTCAGTTGAGGGCAAATCCCAAAAGGGGAATCAGCTAAGAGCTGTCAAAGGCTGAGGGAATAAGTGCCTAATGTTGGAGGTAAAGGGGCAGAGGAATGAGATTTGCCAGATTTACCAAATAAAAGTACAAGGTGCTCAGTTTAATATGAATTTCAGATTTTATAAAAAGCATAAATATATAATATTTAATCTTTGGGACATAGTTATAACTAAAAACCCATCTGTGTATATCAAACTGAGTGTCTATAGTTTATCTTATTTCATTTATAATGAGGGGACAACAGAATAAGATGTTACTACTCTAGCAAAATTTATTATTTTAATATTATGAACAATATGCAATAAATATCTGTTATAGATTGAATTGTGTGCCTCCGAGATTCCTATGTTGAAGCTCTAACCCCTAGGACCTAGAATGGGAATGTATTGGAGCCAGGAACTTTAAGGAGGTAATTAAGTTAATGATATCCTAAGGGTGGGTTCTCAATCCAAGGTCCTTATGAAAGGACACTAGATATCACGCTCTCTCCCCAGGCACGGACAGAGAAAAGACCATGTGTAGTGGAAACATGTGGCCATCTGAAAGCCAGAAAGAAGTGTCTGCCTCATTAGACACCTTGGCACCTTGATCCTGGACTTCCATCCTCCAGAACTGTGAGAAATAATTTCTGGTGTTTAAGTCACCCAGTCGGTGGTATTCTATTTTGGCAGCTCATGCAGACTAATGCGATATCCTTCCAAATTAAGCAGTTAATTGTAAAACAAACAAGCAGACAAGCAAAGACAGTTACTAACTAAATATTTAGTTGACACGACAGAAAATAAAGTCATTGATAGTCCTGTATTGGTCACTGTTACTAATATGGAAATTCATGTATACGTAATAAAAAAGACAAATGACCTTTTATATTAAATGAATACTAAGGCAAGCAAAGAGTAAAATGCTTACTATAGAAGGAAGAGTTGTAGGCAAAATGTATATTGAATTTGTCTCCTTACCCATTAAAGTTTTCAGAAAGAGCTGGATAAACAGCAGCAAAGCTTTAAGAAGTTGAAAATTTTCATCAGCAAGAACTACAATTGGGATTCAAACAGAGACAGTGGACAAAGCCTGTCCTTACCAATCCTTCCAAGTCTGTTCATGCCAAAGAAATGTTTCTCATCAGAGTGTTTTTTTCTCACATAATTTGATTAAGTACTTTTAAAATACCATAATGGGGAGTTTTAAATTTTGTGACTAACTATATTTTATTTACCCATACCAGGGTTAACTAAAACAGTGCCTCTGAACATCTTCTTAGTGATCTAAATTTTCAATTTAATATTTTTCTAGCGTGTGTGTTTGTGTGTGTGTGGGTATACACTTGAACACTCCCATACAGCATGTATGTTTTGATTCCTGCTGTGACTGGACCGATGCCCAGTGATCGCCTAACTCTACAACGCTTTCTTTTAGAGCTGTGTCTCTTAAGTGGGAATAGATGAGACTCAGGGTTCTGAAGAGAGGAATCCAGGATTTATCGATGGACACTGAAGGTTTCGACTTGTCTTTGGCAAAACAATCTCACTCTCTGTCAGCTTCCTCTATTGTAGGCAAAACTTCATGGAGAAGACGATTGGTCAAATGGGCATCATGATATCTGCTTCCAGGGATTGTATACAGCATATTACGATACTAATTTCGTCTGGTGTCTCCATCTTTATGGCACTAAATAAAGGACTTTTATAATCTTTTCAAGAAGATTATTATGCACCTTTTTTTTTTTAGACCGAGTTTTGCTCTTGTTACCCAGGCTGGAGTGCAATGGCGCAATCTCGGCTCACCGCAACCTCCGCCTCCTGGGTTCAGGCAATTCTCCTGCCTCAGCCTCCCGAGTAGCTGGGATGACAGGCACGCGCCACCATGCCCAGCCAATCTTTTGCATTTTTAGTAGAGACGGGGTTTCACCATGTTGACCAGGATGGTCTCGATCTCTTGACCTCGTGATCCACCCGCCTCGGCCTCCCAAAGTGCTGGGATTACAGGCTTGAGCCACCACGCCCGGCCTATTATGCATCTTAATAGAACATCAAGGTTAATACTTAAGGCACGTTGAAATGCAAAAGATTTGAAAAGAGCTACAGAAGAGGAATATAATCCTTAGGGAAGAGTGAAAACAAGACAAAGAAGACTGAAGGAGGAACTTTCAGAGGAACTGCAGATGCTTAAGGTGAGTTTAGCATGGGCTGAGATAGAAACTAGAATGAGTTAAATTAGGCCAATATAGTTCCGACTAGATTGACAAGAACTCAAATTTTGCAGTCACTGAAAACCAGAAGCTAAAAAATGTAAATAGATACTTTTGTAATCAATTATAATTACTTAATTATGAAAATTATATATGTTCTAAATTATAAATGAAAACTCCATATAAACGTATTGAGATGAGATTGTAGGCACTGTGAATAAATGATTAAAAAGGTCACAGAGAAAATAAATTGGGTTGCTAGAAACGCTTTTATTTGTCTTTGTAGGGCAAAGGCAATGGGAAAGTTACTACAGAAAAGTGAAAAAGTATCTCAAATCAGTCACGGGTCTGACCACTCGACGTGTGGCTAAGAGCCTTGAGAGGCCCGGAAATAGCACACTGGCATAACTTCTCATCGGTGCCCCTCGGGTTGGGTGCTGTGCCTCTGTCTTGTTGATTGGCACGTTCAGTAATATTAAGGGATGACAAAAACTTCAAAAGTGACTTTCACCTCTTGTGTTTTCTGCCACTATTCACCCTTTTTACCTAAGAAGAGTTCCAAGATGTGGCTATGCCTTTAAAACGTCACAGAAAACGTTTGCATTTTATAAATACATCTGCAAAACTGTAAAAGGGTGTAGTGAGTTTATTTCCTTGGGGGAAACATGAAATCTCACTCTTCTAGGAAAGCTTCTTAATACGTTACCATGGACACAACACCAGCAGTCACGAAAGAAATCAGGATTAATACCGCATATTCTCGCTCATAGGTGGGTGATGAAAAATGAGAACACATGGACACAGGGAAGGGAGTACCACACACTGGGGTCTACTGGGGGAATAGGGGACGGACAGCGTGGGGGGGGAGCGGGGAAGGGCTAGCCTGGGGAGAAATGCCAAATGTGGGTGAAGGGGCAGAAGGCAGCAAAACACACTGCCACGTGTGTACCTATGCAACTATTTTGCATGTTCTGCACATGTACCCCAAAACCTAAAATGCAATAAAAAATCAGGATTAAATGAAAATTAATAACCAATGAAACGCCCTATTCATTGACATATGAAGTATGACTGCGATTTTCAGATAAAGTTACCACCTTTGTGATCTCTTGAGTATCCAAGTTAATGAAGAGAAGTGGACAGTGTTTAATAGTCAAAAATATAAATATATATGTGGCATTAGGATGACTGCTTGCTTTAGCCATCCCTTTGCTTTGGAAAAGGATCTTTGTCGAAGTAGGGTGGGAGGGGAGGGCCCTAGTTCAACACGACTTATAAAAGGAGGACATTTTGACACAGAGGCAGACACACACAGAGGGAAGATTCGGTGAAGACACACAATGAGGAAGTCATGTGAAGACTGCAGTACGCTACCCAAATCCAGGAAACAGCTGGGGCTACCAGAAGCTGGAACGGGGAAGCAGGATTCTTCCTCTACGATACCAGAGGGGCATGGCGCTGCCATAGCTTCATTTCAGACCTGGCCTCCAGAACTGTGAGACAACCAAGTTTCTGTTGTTTTAAAATCTGGTTTTTGGTACTTTGTTATGGCAGCTTTAGGGAACTAGTAAGCCTCTTGATGCTCTTCAGGATAGAAAAGCATAATGCTTCATGAGCGTCTGTGGCCCACATGCAGCCACTGTAATAAACCATAGCGGGCTGTGCTCCCGGTGCCCATCTTTCTGCTGTTGAGATGATTCATCATCTCCACCAAGCACATGCAGGATGCCCTTTCTAAAGGGCAACTCACTGTCCCCTTTAAACAGGAATGTTAGGAATTTCTAAACCTTTCTGGGTGAGTACATCAAACCGCACATCAAACCTTGAAGTTACTAGTGGTCGAAAACTGATGGCATTTTCTCTGTCAGTTGTAAATTGAATACATGTTACAAACAGTCCTGATGGTTCCCTAGACAGACTCCCAAACTTACATTGGGTTCTCTAGTCATAGATTTGTAAAGCGCTAATTTTACAAATGAGCTTTGGAAAGTGTTTCACAAATTCAAGGCAATGGGAGTTCACCTGACAGCAGTCCCCTCATCTGTTTTGATGTCTGTTTTCTCCCAAGTCTTTCTGATGGCTGCAGTGAAGAACTTGCACCTCAGCAGCTCTGAGAGCTCTAATGGCGTAGACCCACGGAGGAGCTGGAGGGATGGTGGCACCTCTGCAGTATTGAGAGCTCTAATGGAGTAGACCCACGGAGGAGCTGGAGGGACGGTGATGCCTCAGCAGTACTGAGAGCTATAATGGAGTAGACCCACAGAGGAGCTGGAGGGACGGTGGTGCCTCAGCAGTACTGAGAGCTATAATGGAGTAGACCCACAGAGGAGCTGGAGGGACGGTGGCACCTCAGCAGTACTGAGAGCTATAATGGAGTAGACCCACGGAGGAGCTGGAGGGATGGTGCACACCTTTGACTCTGTCACCAACCACTTTTCCCTCCAGTGCCCAGCAGTCCAGTCCATAGCCCGCTGGAAAAGGGCAGATCCTGGCTACACAGGGACATTGTGTGTGCAGGTCTGTCTCCAAGCCCTTTCTCTAACCTACCTCATGCCGTAACTCTAACCCCTGAAGAAGAATATATAGTTTTGATTGCCAATAAATTTGGTGGTGGAAAGTTACCTAATGACGTATAGAACAACTTAAAAGTGGGCAAAGTTTAAAAGTGAGTAGAGGATGGTAACCACGTATCACTTGTTTCCCACTTACTGTACAAGAAAGGCTGGTGAAGATTCAAAGACTCTTCAGATCATTTCACCTCACCATGAAACAGGAGATACATGACTTCAATCACCATATTTCGTATCAGTAAGGTAGCATTTAGTACAGTCTTTAGTAATCACTTGGGAGCTGTGATTGTGAGCGTGCTTAGATTTATCACATCCTACGCTGCTAGGCAGTAAGAAAAACAGCAATGTTCAGTTTGGGGCTCCCAGACTTGGGTTAGGACCTCTCTCCACATTCTCTGTCTACCTCAGATACCGTCAAATTCAGGAATCCTCCTTTGAGAATCAGATAGGGAAAATGACAATTGAAAAGAGGGAGCTATTTGATTCTTTTTCTAGATCTTGTAAATGACAGAGCAAAATTAAAAACAAGCCTCATCTTTATCAAAAACATACTTTTGTTTGTTTTTATATCATTAATTTGTCATAGTGAAAAAATGGACTTTAAAAATTAGACTTAGAATTTAGTGATATGAGTTTGAAATATGCAGCACCTATAACAATGCCCCTCACACAGAGGATGTTCTAGACACAACTGCTCAATGTGTTTATCTGAGTTTCAGTTTTGCTGACATCAAAACAGGCCCACAATACCTATATTAGTGACTTAATTTATCAGGAAGTAAGACAAATGAAAAAATTTGACGTGTTTTGCTTTCAATAAATGTCAGTTTTCACTCCCCTTTCTTCTTCTTTCTCTCTAAGATTTACTTATTTAAACAAGAAATAATCAGAAGTTTCAACATCGGTGCCTGTTGATATCATATAACTTATATATCATGAGGTAACTTGGACAAAAGAATCTGCCTTCTTGTGTATGACATGTTCTGACAAAGTAAATGAGCCTGAAAATCTGTTTCCTTATACAAGTCACTGAGTTACACGTGGAAACTACAGACCATAACTGCCAATATGCCATGCAAGATGCAGTCAAGAGGAAACATCAGTACAAATGAAACTTCCTAATATAGGGCAGATGACTATTTTTCTTTTCAATAAATAAGACAATTTCAGAGAATCCAAGCAGATAAACAGAATTAAATTATTTTGCATTTAAATAGGATCAGTTTTAAAAAGAAGAAATTACTAGGCTGGAACCAGCAGGTGACACATGGAGTTGAGTGGCGTTGCCTGTTTACAACTTACTCCAAGTTCCAGCCTGGGCTGAACGAGGAGGACACTCATACTCATTTTGCCCCTGATTAGGAAAATACTTTTTCTTGTCATAATAATCCATGGTAAGATTGTGTCTGTGCACTTCATCTCACTTCCTGATTGTAGCATGGATTTTTTCCCATTTCCCAGTGACCTTCTGTGAACGTCATGCAAGTTCATGGTGATTTCATTCATTGTGCTGTACACATGACTTGAAGAGAAATTGGAGAATAGGCTTTATTTTTCTTGGGAAACTAAATAAAAGCAACTATAACAAATCAGTATTAAAAATATATATTTGAAAGTATAGGCTTACATTGAAAAGAACTTTTAAAGTTTAGGAGAAGAAAAATCTACTAACATTAAAGATTAGTGATTGTAGAGAATTACCTTTTACTGTTATGAGAGTATTTTTGTATAATCCCAAGCTTTATACATATGGATGGCTTTGCCCTTGAGAAATTAACAATTCGTGTATTGATACAATGTTCCATCTTGTAGCTAAAATGAAATCTAACATATGGCCAAAAAAATGTGTAATGTGCTAATTGGAGTTGGCAAAATAGTAAGTTCATTGGTGAACTCAGTAAGAGCAGAGTGAGAGGCTATGGATTTACATTGATTATGATGGTGGTAGCAAAAAAGGTGAAAATAATTAACTGTATCAAAGTAAGTCAAGGAATAGTTGCAGAAGAAGGCACTTAACCTAGCTCAGCAGACCTAAGACCCTTTTCTTCAGGAATTGCTAGAAAGTAATGGGTCTCTAAGTATTTTAGAAAATTTTATTTAAATTAGAAAGAAAAAACAGATTGTCTTTATGGCTGGTCATGAGAAGGAAGGGTATATTAATTTTCTTTCTAACTGATGCATAATAGATTACCATAAGCTTAGGGGCTTAAAGTAATACACATTTATTGTCTCATATTCTCCAGGAGTTAGAAGTCCAGGCGTGGTATTACTGGGTTCCCTGCTCAGGGTCTCACGGTTTCAGTCATGTTTCCAGGGTGCACTCTCATCTGGAGGATGGAGTGGGGAAGAACCCGTTTCTTCACACTGTTGGCAGAAATCATTTCCTGTGGTGTATGACTAAGAGCCTTGGCTGTTGCTGGCAGTGGGTTCTCAGTCACTTTTCTGCCTGCAGTCAGTTGTCACACAGACTCCTCCGACAAGGCAATTTCTTCATTAAGCCAGCAAGGAGAGTCCCTCTCTTGAGGGAGGGACCTCGTTCCCCTTGTAAGAGCCTTTATCTGAGTAGATCAGGCCTGCTCTGGATGATCTCTCCTTTACTTTTCTTTTCTTTTCTTTTCTTTTCTTTTTTTTGAGATAAGATCTTGCTCTGTTGCCAAGACTTAAGTACAATGGCACAATCCTGAGCACAAGCAATCTTCCCACCTCAGCTTCAGGTGCCTGGGACTACAGGTGCACACCACCATGCCTAGATTACTGTTTGAAATTTTTTATAGAGACTGGGTCTCACCATGTTACTCAGGCTGATCTTGAACTCCTGGCCTCAAGTTATCCTTCCACTTCAGACTCTGAAAGTGCTGGAATTTCAGGCATGGGCCACTGAGCCTGGCCCATGTCACTTTCGACTAATTTAATATTAACTCATTTAGGGCCTTAATTCTTTCACACAGGTCATATTCTACTAGCCAGAGCAAGCCATAGGTTATACCCATGTCCAAGACGAGGAGGTTATGCAGGATATGAACTCCAGTGGATAGAAGTAAGTGGGCTCAGTAGGGTCTGCCCATCAAAAAAGGCAAAGAAAATGTTGGAGATGAGGCTAGGGCTTCTGAGTGGTAACTATGCAGCCTAACGGAAAGTTCACTAAATGGTCACAGAACTCTCCAGAAGAGGTAGATTAAGACTTTTAGATACTGAAAATACTTTGACAATTCTACATTTAATTTTAAATAATGCTACTTATTTTATCATAATGATTAACATTGTCTTTTAAAAAAAACTATTGCATTAACAAATTGTAAGTGTTTAGGCTGGGTACGGTGTCTCACACCTGTAATCCCAGCACTTTGGGAGGCCAAAGCAGGCAGATCACCTGAAATCAGGAGTTCAAGACCATCCTGGCTAACATGGTGAAACCCCATCTCTACTAAAAATACAAAAATTAGCTGGACATGGTGGCAGGTGCCTGTAGTTCCAGGTACTCGGGAGACTGAGGCAGGAGAATCACTTGAACCTGGGAGGTGGAGGTTGCAGTGAGTGAGTCAGGATCACACCGCTGCACTCTAGCCTGGGCAACAGAACGAGACTCCATCTCAAAACAAATAAACAAATAAAAATTGCAAATGTTCCCTTTTTGCTATTTTCCTTGGCACATGTGTGCTCAGTATGCTTATTGAGTGATCCAGTTTTGCTCCCTGAAAAAGATATACTATATTATGTACCTATGCCCAAGAGAAAAGGGTATAAGTTGTGGGTTTGTTTTTTAACTTACAAATTCACCTATTACGTCAAGGAAACAGAGAAAATATATCTATTATTTTCACAAGTGGCCAACTTTTAAGAATTAGTGGCTTCTTTTCAAGTAATTCTATGACAGATCTATATTCACACTGAAGGGGAAGATTTGAAACTCATTAAAAGATAGTACAATTCTCTATTGACTGTTTCTGCTAATTGCCTACTAAATAACGAGTATAATAATTGTTTACACAGCTGCTTTCTAGCCTGTTTTAGTTCTGATTATTCAATATACAAAATGAAGAAAAGGTAAAAAAATTTTAAAATTTGTCTCTATTTATTACGCACATTCTGTAAATCTCCAGTTTTGTCCTGCAAAACTGCTGGTTCTAACTTTATGAAAATCCTGTTCATTATTTCAGAAAAAATAGAAGCCCTGATTTTGAGTTTAGTTGCCTCCGAAATCCAATTACATAACCAGGAAATTTTGAGCTACAAAAGTCTATAGGGCTACACAGTATTTTGAAGGTTGTTCTATTTTTTCTTTTCCTGGGCTCCACAGACGTGTTACCTCACAACTATAGCATGAGCCTCACAAGGCAGATTCTATTTCACACATAACTGTTGTCAAGCGATTACAAAACAACACAGGGAAATTAGAGAAGCTTCCTATTCACTGTCAAGCTGTACACAATGTCAACCTCGGCAGCTCCTAATTAATGTTCCTGTAGTCTCTACCTAGCGCTTAGTTGATGGGAGTTAACCTCCAACCCAAGTCCATTGGTGTGTAACCTAATAAGCCAATTTTCTGTCTTCCTGTTTGTTTGGCTTGAGTCAGCGAATTTGAGTTGTCTGGAGGGATCTGGGGAATTTAGAGCTACCTCTGCATCTCCAGGTCTCTCAGCAACAAAGAGTATGAAAAAGAGCCTCGATCAAGGGGTGATACACACTTATCACAGAGCTTTCTCACTTACCGAATCCCTTCACAAAATTAAGTCTTTCACAGGCACTGTAGGTACATTAACAGGGCCAACTGTGTTCTTGGAATACTGTCATTTTTAAATAATACTAAATACCAAAAAATGTCATGAAATCTATGTTTTTTAAAAAAAATAATCACGGATCGGAATGGATCGCCAATAAATTAGTTCACCTTATTGCTCAACGGTGATTCAACCGGTAATTTTGGAAAACAGGATATTATTTTAATTACACCTGAAATGAGCGTTCATGACCCCAGAAGGGAGACTAACTGAACAATCAGTACCTGAGAATATAACAATATCCATTAACCATGGGAATGAGCAGAACATGAACCAAATCATACTCACAATGGAGACTCAAGGAAAAGCGGACCAGAAATCCAAGGTAAAACATGCTGTTAAGCCTCATAAGGACTGTTTGTGTGTTCTGGAGCCAAAGCCGTCAGTAAATGATTCTATAACTGCCTAAAGAAGTATTTTTTAAATCATATTTTATATATCATTACAAAGAATGCAAATTAACAGCTGAAAATATAAATCTGTCTCAAATAGAACATTAAGAACTATCTCTTGGCAAAGAGGAGCCTTCACTTCACAATCACTCTTTCATTTGCTTTGCAAAGCCACCTCATGTAGCTCAAGGTATATGAAACATAAATTGAAGTGACTTGTCTAAATAAAATAAAAACAAATTTGGTTATTATCTACAACATTATGGTAATAGCTTTTCTTGAGTTTTATGTATAGTGCTTCTTGAAGTGATACTGGGATTGAAAACTATAAAGCCAGAGCTGTAACTCAACTGAAATCAACAATGACATCCTATACCATTAGAAAACCTAGTGGGAAAGCTTGCAGCTGGATTGGATTCTGGAACTTTTGAGGCTGATAAAGAATAGAGGATGATTATTTTAGAAAGTATTCTATTTCCTTTAAGAAAAAGTCAAGTAAAATTTATATGTTCTTAAAATATTGCCTATGTCCAGATAGCTTATGAATGTGCTTTTATTTCTCCCTCTTCTTTGTCAATGCTTCCATAGTGGTCCACGCAGCCTGGACCTAAATTCAAATATTCCTGACAAGCTTAGGTGGAAAACCTCCCCTTTAAACTTACATTCAAAGATGCCGCAAATCTTGGAAGAGAACTTATCATAAAGGAAAAACAAATAAGACACAGTAAGCTTTACTCAGTGAGTGCCTCCTTCTAGGACAGGAAGGGTGGTCCCAGGCAGGGTGTCTTCTGTTGCTGTTTGCTTAATGCCCAGGGTTCACCACAGTCATGCCTGAGTGAAGGGATTGTAAATAAAAATGAAAGATCAATTTCATAAAACTCAGGGTGACACTGAGATTTAAGAAGCACCACTCAGTTTCCTCTCCATCAATATGTAACATAAAAGGAGGAAAGTTTCCTTGCAAATACTCAGCAGGACACTTCACAGTTTTTGCTATCTTGAGGTTTCTCCCTCTTTAGGAGGAGCGGGAAGAGGTGAAGGTGGTATACAGAGCAGGTGGTGCTCAGGTTACCGGGTGGGAAACATCTGTCCTCAGCAGATGGCCAGTGAGAAATGACAGGAGAGATTTCCTGAACTTCTAGAAAACACACCATTAAAAATACTCTAGAGATACTTGAATACCACTTTCTTTAAGGATGCAGGTGCAGAGAACTGATAGAATGAATATTTTTATATTTATTGGAATACACTAGTAAAAAAACAGCGACTGAAATCCAAGAAAATAAGGTTATGCTTCAGTTCGTCAGAATATCAAACTCCTTCCAACTCCCCGTCTTTTCTTTTTTTTTTTTTTTGGAAGACAGGTATCATTTTATTTATATTCTTATGACTTTCTTTTCTAATAATGTAAGTGTATTTTAAACTTTTTACTTTTGTTTCAAATACCATAGGTATCTGTGAATTCTTAAGAGCACTATTTTATATATAAGTGGGTTTTTTAAGCAAAAAGATTATTGGCTGTGATGGCTGGAACAGCCTCGGGAGGAACCAGTGAGAAACTACTGCAGGAACGAGGCCTCAGGGCCTGGGCACACGGTAGTGGTGGGAGTCAGCCTCTCTCCCATACTCTCCTCTTGTTCTTTGCTCTATTCTCTGCATGTTGCTTCTCCCCATGGCAGGGACATTGGTTCTCAGGGCTCAGGCCTTACCCTTACACTCTAGTGTTAAAAAATCAGATATTGGAATGGATCTCAGAGAAGAGATCCATTACTAGGCCTTACCCTTACATTCTAGCATTTAAGCAAACCAGAAGGAAGCTGTCCATCTCCAGTTTAAATATTGCAGAGAGAAGTGCAGATTGTCCAGGTCTAGGTCACCTGCTCATACTGAGCATATGAAGAAATGTTCTGGCTATTTTTAGTTTTGCATAAAAGTGAATGCTTAACAATTTCAAGTTCCTCTTGATGAATATACTTATTATACAGACTCAAATAAATATGAGATACGATTTGAAAAAAATGAACCTTGGCCAACACCATAATTTTTTTCTTTGTTTTACTGTTATCTTTAAGTTACAGCAATAAACAATGTTTTAAAACTAATTTGCATATATAGTTTATTTATTTAAAACGTTCCTTCAATTCTTCTGTTTAAGACTTTTTTTTCCCAACCATATAGAGTTGGAAAAAATCCAACTATTGATTAACAAAACTTTCCTTGGCTGTATCTTCATCAAGAAATTTGATCTTTCTGGGGAATAATAGCGTCACTATACCTTGCATCTAAAGGTACTTGGTTCATGTTGGCTATTGCCTTTGGTGACGTAAGTCATGAGTGTATCTGATTCTAAAGCCACTTGAAATAATAGCAATAATGCAAACTTCTTAATAGTGGGAGAAATTAGATGACTTGACAAAACTGAATTTTTAATATTTACTGAATTGGTGTGATTACATGATTGAAAATGAATTTAAACATTTTTTGATTCAGTATTAATTTCAAACATTCAGTCAAGCAGAATTCTAACTTCCACTTCCATCAAGAGTATCTAAATTGGTATTAATATAATGAAATTTCCACTGCAAGGTCGTAACATGTCTTTAGACTAAGTGTGGAAAAGTTAGATAAGATGTAGCATAGCTGATGTGTTGTGAGCTAACTCCCTTTAGACTTAAAAACATGGCAATCAGTACCTGCTCATTTCCTTTATTCTGATATGTAATGTGTGAAATATCATAGCTTATTTTCATAGATGAGTGTTTCATATTAACACTATGGAAGTTTATCAATAAGATCCTGGAAAAGCAGAAATAAAATCAGCCCATTCACAGAAAACAGCCATATATTTAGAAATGCTAAGCAGCATTTACTTAGAGATTAACACCTGAAAAGTGTTTTCAAATCCATTACTACATTTGGTTCTTACAGCCTTGTGGTTATTATTTGTATAAGACAATTGCGATTGAGAAATGTTGCATGATAAAAAAGTAACTTACGTTGATCTAAAATTCAAAATTTTTCTACGTAAAATGATTTCTAATATGTGGGGAAGTAATCAGTCATAAAGCCACTCTTGGTATGATAGCAGTTTATTCTGGGATCAACTGCTAGCCCGCTGGGGGCATCGCCAATTTTCTGTCAGCTATAATGATACCCTTTCCTACTTACAGAGTGTTTCTGTGAGGCCTTATTTTTCAAGGAGGAGAAGCATGAAACCTTTTTACCCACTTCAATCAATACTGCACTCACTAACATTCACATCTGAACTTGTTCAGGTGACAGCTCACAGCAAAAAAATGTTGAGCTTTTACAGATGTTCACCATTTATTTTTCAACCTAGTTAGCTTATCAAATTTTCTTGAATATTCAGTTAGAAACATGAGGAGGATTGTCAGTTCCTCTTTGACAAGGCCATATGTTACACGAATCAAATTTTTACACCTCTCTTTGCTATTTAGTGATGACATTCGTAGCTTAAGTGCCTTCACCAAAGCCTTTTCTGCCACATTTATAACTCTCTTTCAGATTCGTTAAAATATAATTATGCTCTTCACAGTGTTTGAGCCTTAAAAAGATATAGAATACTCTAAGTGAGTTCTCTTAGCATAGAGGGGGCATGCATAGATGTTAAGTATCAGGCAGTTTTGACATCTTATATGTGAAGAGCTAAATATATCCTCTCACCACCACCAAGGAATAAGCATCCCTCTCACTTTTTTAGTAGCGTTCCTGTACATGTATGATGATTTGATTCATTTCTATTACAAGAACATGTTCTGAGAAGTTATTTCATACCAGCTCATAACCCACAGATCTGACTTAGCAGATAAGAGAACAAATGAAAAAAAATTAATGTTGAAGAAGCCAAGTTTGCTTGACAATCAAAGAACACCAGTTTCAGTGATTTCAGTCAAGGAGAAAATGACTGATAAAAATACCAAGTTTTAGAAACTCCAATGTGCTAGCTGAGTTTGATATCTTTAAAAGTAAGCATGCTATCAAAAAGCATTTTCACGCTATCAGAAATGCTTGGCTGTTCAACCAAATGAGCAGTAGAGTTCTGAATAACTGCTAAAATTTCTTAGCAAAAACATTTAGAACATAAATGTTGTAAGTAAATAAATATTTCACTTATGATAAGTCAATGACATATTTTTTTTCTTACAGAGGTACTGATATCTGAGTTTCCTTTTACAGGGCTGATGTGCCATTTAAATATGTACTTTATCTTTTTGCTTACATGAAATGCTTATACCTATATGCAGTGTCTGTTCAACTTCTACACATAAATATTAATTTATTATATGTATTAGTTTTGTTCGGTAACATCACTTAATAAATTGTTTTCTACTTAAGCTAGAAAGAAAGAAAGTTGTAGTCTACAACTAATAAGCTGACCTATACAGTAACAGGTAATAGAAATCAGGATTTAATATCTGGTCTAGTTGATGGGAAGCCTGTGAGGATTAGCATTAAATTATAAAATATTTGATGGCTTTGAATACCAGTGGGGAGCCATTACCTAGAATGAGGGGTCAAAGGCAAGGCTTGGTTTCAACTGTGACTATTGCCCCATGCCGTCAGGACGGGCATGGAAGATACCAGAAATTGGAAGTGAGCTGGCCACTTTTATGTGCACTATAGGACTTAGCAATTTCATATGAAAAGGTCTAATTTTAGTTTACTGGTTTGAATTATGGTCAGAGAATTAGCAAGTTTCCATAACTGACAAAATAATTTCTAATCTTTGGTGCTATGTGGATCATGCAAAGAGAGAAAATAAGTCAGAGTCAGGGCCTACATATTATTGTGTATATGTGAATAGTTGCTTTGTCTTGTAGTGAAATTTCTTATGTAAAATTTAAGACATCGTGGGACAAGCTGAGCCACGACAATTGCAGAATTGATGCTAGAGGGAGTCAGGCACCCTTTAGGCCTCTCCTCTCCCAAACACACTCCATCTCCATGCCAGTGGAATCTGCAATTGCTCATCTGCCTGGACCCTGTGAGAATCTCACCCAAGTTCTGGTGAACAGAAGCATGTTAATGTTCCCTAAGCATTACTGCAAAATGTTGAAAGACTCTAGGCCTCAATCTGTGTCAGATCACAGTATGCTTCAAGCATCCTATTTCAGAGCCAACCTGATGAGAGAAGGTGTATACATCAAAATAACTGTATTTTTGTGTTAATTAATACAAAACATAAACTTAGAAAACATGTGAAAATAGGCACTGATGGTACTAACTTGGAGAAATACAGAAAGGTAATTCTGATTTGGGCCAGAAGTATCAAAAAGAAAAATATCATTGATTATTTTAATAGATATAGCAAAAGTGAGAAAAAGTATCAACTGCCATTCATGATCAAAATATCTGCAAACAATTAATAGAAGAAAATGTTTAATAGAAGAATATACACATACGTGTATATATATATACACACATATATATACACACACACACATACACAAAAACAAAATATGGTCTTTACAACAGAATATTATTTGCTTATAAAAAGGAACATAGTAATAATATGCATGGCTGAGCATTGAAAATATTATCCTAGGTTGAGCACAGTGGCTCACGCCCGTAATCCCAGCACTTTGGGAAGATGAAGCAGGTAGATCACAAGGTCAGGAGTTCAAGATCAGCCTAGCCAAGATGGTGAAACTCCATCTTTACTAAAAATGCAGTAATTAGCTGGGCATGGTGGCAGGTGCTGGTAATCCCAGCTACTCGGGACGCTGAGGCAGAGAATTTTTCAAACCTGGAATTAGAGCTAGAGTAAGCCGAGGTCATGCCACTGCACTCCAGTCTGGGTGACAGAGACACTCTGTCAAGAAAAAAAAAAGAAATATATATGTATGTGCATACATATATATACGTGTATGTACATATATGTATATGTATGTACGTGTATAGGTACGTATATATACACACATATACATGTTATGCTAAGTAAAATAACTTAGTAAAAAATATTTCACTCTCTATACAGAAATGGTATACAGATGTGGATACCTGCTGGTGGCTCTGAGTTACAGGTTCTGTGGTGCTCTGTTCAGAGTATGTGGGAGGCTGTAAGAAAATCCAAGGACTCAAAAGTGTCCTTCCTCAAGTTGAAAAGTCACTGAGCAGCTCCCCAGGTTTCTAGGGAAAAAGTGGGTTTACAAGGAAAAGGTGAATCTTTTTTTGTTGGAACTGGAAGTTGTTGTTTATTTTTAAAGATTTTTATGTTCCTTTTAAGAGATATTATATCTACCATTTGCATTACACTATTATTATGATGTATGTATGCACCAAACAACATATGAATGAATGAAGTGTTCTTACTATCTCCAGATTTCCACACAAGAGTATTCTGACACACAATGTGTAAGTAACTTGCTTAAAATTACTTAGCCAGTAGATGTTTGGGTTTAGAAAAGAATCTATCGCCCTTGCTGCAGTCCACCTAATAATTTGCTAGTTTCTGAGTGATGACTTGACGTAAGAAGACTGTCGGATGTTTTATTTTATGTGCATTTTTAACCTCCCAAAACAAAACTAAAAATAAAAAACAGTTCTTACTGAGGTAAAAACCAAAGTATAAACACTGTTGATAAAAATTGGTTATATGATCATAATCACTTTTTAATAAACACAAGGGTATCTTTAAAATTATACAATTTTCACAGATTTACTATTGTCTTTAAAATGACTCTAGAAAAAAATTTAAATTTAATCTATCAGTTGTTCAAGTATAATCAAATTAATAATAATTCTATTTTTTAAGTTGATAAATTCATTTTAGAACATAAAAAATTAAAAATGGTAGGTTTAATTCATGCAAAGTCATCAGGCTTTCATCCTCCCCTTACCTCATGCTCAGAACACATCTTCTGAATACGTTTGTCTTGGCAAGAATATTTACTCCCAAGGAATTTTGGTGTACATCACCAAAATCTTCTGCCTCTGTCTTCTTCTTTCTCAATTATATATTTTTAAATGGCCATTTGGTTCACACCCTACCTCCTTGTGAATTTTGTCATCAAGAAATAATGCTGGATACAAACCAACTTGAAGGAATTGACCATTTCCAGTTTCCATAAGTCTAAAGCTGAGGACCAGTCTCGTAGACTATGCAGTCTCATCAGTATGATGCCTCCTGGAGAAACTAGGTTCAGTGGGCTGGGTGGATGCCCTAGAGAACAACCTTCTCTTACTTCTTCTTAGCTGCAGCATTGCTGTCCTCATGTGAAAGATTTATCAAACAGATCTAAATTAAAAGTGTGGACTAACATGGCCAGGAATGGAACACACACCACCTCTCAATTTCAAGTCAAATGATTATTCTTTAAGAGTTTCTCTGTCTCTGTCTTTTATCTATTTACCTAAACACACACACACACACACACACACACACACACACACACACACACACACAATTGCTTAAGAATGAGTGAATATCTAGTTCCAAGAAAAGTTTGCAAGTAAGCATATGTTTGCAAGTACACCTTGTTTTTCTGACATTAAATTAGCAAAACTGATAAAATTGTGTCTTGTGTGAGAAAATGTCATGTAAAGGGAAAGTAGACTGTAACTCTAAAATGTTGAAGTCATTAATTTCGAGATGTAAAATATTTTAACATACTTTTAATTTTTTCTATTGTAACATTGATTCATATTTTACAAATTGGTAATTTCTGTTTTGAGATATAAAGCTAACTTCCTTTGGTAGAGTATCTTTCTTTTTCTTTCATCGGTGGTAGAGTATCTTTCTTTTTCTTTCATCGGTGGTAGAGCATCTTTCTTTTTCTTTCATCAGTGGTAGAGCGGGTAAATAAACTTTGAAAGCTTTTCCCTAAGTCTTGAATATTTTAAGGCAAGCAAATATAAAGATAATTTCTGTTGCCTTTAGTACTAGCTTACAATTTCCAAGGAAAGTAATATGATTTTAAAACAAATAATAACCACCTAGTTTTCAATGTCATAGCTATGATACTTAGCGGAATTCTTAATCTTTATCATCCAACTCATCTCATTCTTGGATTCACAAAGCAATATCTCATGGAATAATTCTTTCAAAACTCTTTTCATTTTCTAGAGGTATTTTACCATGTATCTTGTAACACAAATAGCTGACTTCCCAAATAAAGTATAATGGGATTTTTTGAAATGCTGTTCTTTGTCAAGATTTACACATATAACAATGGGTTACAACAATCATAAATTTTGGATGAAGTAAATGCTCTTCTGTGCTAGACTAGGTGCAAATTTCATCAACAACAAAGGAAAGCCTTTAGATTATAGTTGATTATAGTTTACATGAAGTATTTTTTCTAGAAAGAACATTTTATAAGGTAAAATGTCTATGCTAATAATGAAAAACTTTTAAAGCTTATTTCAAATAGTTTTAGACTGTGTTGGCATTAGAATAATATATGAACATATAAAGCCAACTTTTCTCAAGTCTGGCAGCCTGAAGATGCAAACATGGATGTGTTCCCAACCATTACACATAGTTCACTGGCTCTTGATCCATGCACCCATGCAGAGCTCCAAGTCCCTGCATCAGCTTGCAACTGATCATTTCTTGGAATTCAGATATGTTGTATGGGGTGCTTCACGTGTACTCTCCAATATGTCTGTGAACTTCAGAGTGCCATCAGCTATTTCTCCTTTCCCATTTCAGACCTCTCCATATTGCCCATTGCCAAAAGTCTTGAAGCCACTAGCAGGTGCCTTAGCATGAGCCTCCGCCTCCGGTGCCTGCTCATCAGGGGCTCTAGGAAATCCATCTTTTGCTCTCAAAATTCCACCACCACCACCGTCTTCCCCTCTGCAGGTGATACCTTAATCTGCCTCTTGACACAATTCATCTTTAATCAATACTCAATGACAAGTTACATTATTTTAACAATATAACAGAATATCTGTGTATTGGCTGGGTAAAAATCATTTATTTATTTTATGTTCTTATTGGTAGTAAATCTTTCTTTAGAAAACTTAGATTTTTATTAATATAGACCCAAGGATACAGTCATCATTTTTTAAGCTACTGCCTAATTCCATTTTTTTCCTGCATGACACAATGAGGAATAGAAATGTTAATTTGAATTGCACTAAAGCACCTTTCTATTCTCAGATCGAATTGCAAAAATCTTTTCTGTTATGCTTTGAATCGTTAAGATATTGGCTTTGAAAGTCCATCAGGCACAGTAAGTGTTTATAGGTTTGTTCCAAAGACACCCTCAATACCATATTGTGCCGTAAAACAGGCAATGGAACCAGAGCTGGACTTGATTTAATTAGTTTTGTCTATTGGAAATCACAGGGGGCTTATATAGGAAACTCGTAATTCCTCCAGGCTTTATTACTTGGTCTATTCACAGCATGTATTTTCTGCATCAGCTTATGAAAAAAACACCCAGGGTAACTACTCAAGATCACAGTTTTTCCAGACCATCCAAGTAGCATTTTAGAGGAGATGTAATGATTCTCAGCAAGAAGAAATGTTTTATAATTTTGATCTTTAGCACAAAAGCTGAAAAGAGCAAAGACAGTATTTGCTTCCTGAGAGATACCTTCTTTTGCGTTTTTCATGTCATTTTTTTCTGGTACCCTACAAAACAACGGCTTTAGAGATCTATTTGACAAGAGACAGATTTTAAGCACACTTAAATAGGATGGTATACTCTGCTTGATCCCTATAAAGTAAAAACTCATGTCCCCTATATTTGATGTTATATATCTGTCTTCCTCCACTGAAAAAGTAATCACTTTTAATAATTCCTAGTGCTTCCGTCTAGAAATTTTTTATAACTATATGATATCAATTTATGTCAATTTACCAACTTACATACATCATGCAAAAGTACCAAAATAAATTCCTGTAATTTGTTGCCCCACATAAAACAAAAAGCCAACTACATGTAGATTATAGATCTAAATGTAAAAGCCATGATGATAAAGCTTCTCATCTGAAACATGGATAATGTATTAGTCAGAGTTCTTCAGATAACCAGAACTAATTGGAGATACTGAGATATTGATTGTAAGAAAATAGTCTACTTGATTACGGAGGTTAGCAAGTCCAAAATTTGCAGATACAATGTCCCAGCTTGAGTCTGAAGGCAGAAGTTGCTGTAAAAATAGGAAGAGGTAAAGATGGCCGATCACTAGCAGCTCAGGACTGTAGCTCCCAGTGAAAGTGCAGAGAACAAGAGGATGCCACACTTTCAGACGAAATACTGTTGTTCACAGACCTGAAGATTCCCAGCAGAGGAGCCCCACAGGTTACCAGCGCGACTCTTGTGGCTGGTGCAGCAGTTCTCGGTGCAGAATAAACAGGACTGGGTCCCCTTTTGGTCGATGTTTGGAGCTCTGAGAAGGCAGAGTTGTCCATTCAGCTGATTGAAGAAGGGATTCAGGAGGGAAGCCAGACCAGAGATTCCCGGTCAGAAAAGCACCAAGAATCTTAACGCAGCTGTTTTAGCCAGTGCAATGGGTTGCTTAGATTTCGGCTCTGGGAATCAATAAGTTGGATGTCCACTCAGAGACCTAATTTGAAAGTCAGTAATTACAAAGATGACAGGTGGATAAATTTACAATGATGGGAAGAAACCAGTGTAAAAAGGCTGAGAATATTCAAAATCAGAATGCTTCTCCCTCTACAGGGGATCACAGTTCCTCATCAACAAGGGAACAAGGCCTGATGGAGAACGACTGTGTTCCAATAACAGAATCAGGCTTCAGAAGGTGGATAATAAGGAACTTCTGTGAGTTAAAAGAACATGTTCTAGCCCAATGTAAAGAAACTAAAAACCTTGAAAAAAGATTTGATGAAATCCTAAAGAGAACAGACAATTTAGAGAGGAATATAAGTGAATTAATGGAACTGAAGAATACAATATGAGAACTCCACTAAGTATGCACAGATTTTTTTTTTTTGAGACGGAGTTTCAATCTTGTTACACAGGCTGGGGTGCAGTGGTGCAATATCGGCTCATGGCAACCTCCACCTCCTGGGTTCAAGCAATTCTCCTGCCTCAGCCTCTGGAGTAGCTGGGATTATAGGCACACACCAACATGCCCAGCTAATTTTTTGTATTTTTTTTTAAGTAGAGATGGGGTTTCACCATGTTGACCAAGATGGTCTCGATCTCTTGACCTTGCGATCCACCTGCATCAGCCTCCCAAAGTGCTGGGATTATAGGCTTGAGCCAGAAGAAAGGATATCAGAGGCTGAAGACCAATTTAATGAAATAAAATGAGAAGACAAAATTAGAGAAGAAAAAGTAAAAAGGAATGAGAAAAGTCTCCAAGAAATATGGGACTATGTGAAAGATCTAATTTATGTTTGATAGGTGTACCTGAATGTCATAAAGAGAATGAATCCAAGCTGGAAAATATTCTTCAGGATGTTATTCAGAAAAACTTTCCCAACCTAGTAAGGCAGGACAATATTCAACTCCAGGTATTACAGAGAACACCACAAAGATATTCCTCAAGTAGAGCAACCCCAAGACACATAATCGTTAGATTCACCAGGGTTGAAATAAAGGAGATAAATACCTTTTATTATTTTGATATACATTTCATCAATGCCTAGTTTATTGAGAGTTTTTAGCATTAAGGGCTGTTGAATTTTGTCAAAAGACTTCTCTGTATCTATTGAGATAATCATATGGTTTTTGTCTTCGGTTCTGTTTATGTGGTGAATTACATTTACAGACTTGGGTATGTTGAACCAGCCTTGCATCCTCAGGATGAAGCCTTCTTGATCGTGGTGGATAAGCTTTTTGATGTGCTATTGCAGTTGGTTTTCCAGTATTTTATTGAAGACTTTTGCATCTATGTTTGACATGGATATTGGCCTGAAGTTTTCTTTTCTTGTTGAGTATTTGCCAGGCTTTAGTATCCAGATGATGTTGGTCTCATAAAATGGTTTGGGAAGGATTCCCACTTATTGGATTGTTTGGAATAGTTTCAGAAGGAGTGTTACCAGCTCCTCTTTGTATGTCTGGTAGAATTCAGCTGTGAACCCATCTGGACTTCAGCTTTCTTCGGTTGGTAGGCTATTATTTGCTGCCTCTACTTCAGCCCTTGTTATTGGTTTATTCAGGGTTTTGACTTCTTCCTGGTTTAGGCTTGGGAGGGTGCAAGTGTCCAGGAATGTATCCATTTCTTCCAGGTTTACTGGTTTATGTGCATAAAGTTGTTTGTAGTAATCTCTGAAGGTAGTTTGTATTTCTGTAGTATCTGTGGTGATATCCCCTTTATAGTCTTTCGTTGCATCAATTTGTTTCTTTTCTCTTTTCTTATGAATCTGGCTTGTTGGTCTGTCTATTTTGTTGATCTTTTCAAAAAAAACGGCTCCTAGATTTACTGATTTTTTGAAGGGATTTTTGTGTCTTATCTCCTTCAGTTGTTCTCTGATCTTAGTTATTTCTTGTCTTCTGGTAGTTTTGAGTTTTTTTTATCTTGCTCCTCTCGCTCTTTCAAATTTCATGATAGGGTGTCAATTTTAGATCTCTCCTTCTTCTCATGTGGGCATTTATTGCTATAAATTTTCCACTAGGCACTGCTTTAAATGTGTCCCAGAGATTCTGGTACATTGTGTCTTCATTCTCGTTGGTTTCAAAGACAATCTTGATTTCTGCCTTCATTTCATTGTTTATCCAATTGACAGTCAAGAGCCAATTGTTCAGTTTCCATGAAGTTGTGTGGTTCTGAGTTAGTTTCTTAATCCTGAGTTCTAATTTGATTGCACTGTGGTCTGGATTTGGGGTGGAGAGTTCTGTAAATGTCTATTAGGTTTGCTTGGTCCAGATCTGAGCTCAAGTCCTGTATATCCTTGTTAATTTTCTGTCTTTTTTATCTGTCTAATATTGACAGTGGAGTGTTTAAGTCTCCCACTATTATGTGCAGGAGTCTAAGTCTCTTATAGGTCATTAAGAACTTGTTTTATGTATCTGAGTACTCCTGTACTGGGTGTGTATATATTTAGGATTGTTAGCTCTTCTTGTTGCTTGATCCTTTTACCATTACATAATGCCCTTCTTTGTCTCTTTTGATCTTTCTGGGTTTAAAATCTATTTGATCAGAGACTAGGATTGAAACTTCTGCTTTTTTTTTTTTTTTTTTGCTCTCCATTTGCTTGGTAAATCTTCCTCCATCCCTTTGTTTTGAGCCTATGTGTATCCTTGCACATGAGCTGGGTTTCCTGGATACAGCACACAGATGGGTTTTGACTTTTTATCCAATTTGCCAGTCTGTGTCTTTCGATTGGGGCATTTAGCCCATTTACAGTTAAGGTTAATATTGTTACGTGTGAATTTGATTTGGTCATTTTGATGCTAGCTGGTTGTTTTGCCCATTAGTTGACATGGCTTCTTCATTGTGTCGATGCTCTTTACCATTTGGAATGTTTTTGTAGTGGCTGGTACTGGTTGTTCCTTTCTGTGCTTAGTGCTGCTTTCAGGAGCTCTTGTAGGGCACATCTGTTGGTGATGAAATCTCTGAACAATTGCTTATTCATAAAGAATTGTATTTCTCCTTCACTAATGAAGCTTAGTTTGGCTCGATATGAAATTCTAGGTTGAAAATTCTTTTCTTTAAGGATGTTGAATATTGGCCCACACTCTCTTGTGCTTTGTAGGGTTTCTGTTGAGAGATCTGCTGTAGTTTGATGGGCTTCCCTTTGTGGGTAACCTGACCTTTCTCTCTGGCTACCCGTAGGATTTTTCCTTCATTTCAACCCTGGTGAATCTGAAGATTATGTGCCTTGGGGTTGCTCTTCTTGAAGAATATCTTTGTGGTGTTCCCTGTATTTCCTGGACTTGAATATTGGCCTGCCTTGCTAGGTTGGGGAAGTTCTCTCGGATAATATCCTGAAGAGTATTTTCCAGCTTGAATGCATTCTCTGTGTCACATTCAGATACTCCTATCAAATGTAGATTAGGTGTTTTCACATAGTCCCATTCAGCTATTGAAACTTCTGTATGCTTCACAAAGTTCTCATGTTGTGTTTTTCAGCTCCATCAATTCATTTATATTCTTCTCTAAGCTGTTTATTCTCGTTAGCATTTCATCAAACTTTTTTTCAAGGTTCTTAGTTTCTTTGCATTGTGTTAGAATACATTCTTCTAGCTCAGCAACTTTGTTATTAACCACTTTCTGAAGCATGCTTCTGTCAATTCATCAGATTCATTCTCTATGGAGACTTATTCCCTTGCTGGTGAGGAGTTGTGATCCCTTTGAGGAGCAGATGTGTTCTGGCTTTGGGTGTTTTCATCTTTTATTGCACTGGTTTCTTCCCACATTTGTAGATTTATCTACCTATGATCTTTGTAGTTGGCGACCTTCAAATGGGGTCTCTGAGTGGACTTCCTTTTTGTTGACGATGAAGTTATTAATTTCTGTTTTTTAGTTTTCCTTCTAACAGTCAGGTCCCTCTGCTGTAGCACTGCTGGAGGTCCACTCCAGACCCTGCTAACCTGGAGATCAACTGCAGTGGCTGCAGAACAGTAAGGGTTGCTGTTGTCCCAGAAGTACAGCCACCAGATGCCACCCCAAGGTCTCCTTTATGAGGTGTCTCTTTGGATATATGGGGTCAAGGAGCTGCTTGAGGAAACAGTTTGTCCCTTATGGAAGCTCAAATGCTGATCTGTGAGCTCCCTTGTTCCGTTCAGAGCTGCTGGGCAGGTATGTTTAGGTCTGCTGCAGTGGAACTCATAACCACTTTTTTTCCCAGGTGCTCTGTCCTGGGAAGGTGGGGCTTTATTTATAAGTTCCTATCATTCTGCTGCCTTTTTTCAGAGATGCCCTGCCCAGAAGGAGGTAACCTAGTCACAGTCTGCCAGCAGAGGTGTTGCTGAACTGCTGTGGGCTCTGCCCAGCTGCTATGTGAACTTCATTGTGGTTTTGTTTATAGAGGTATACTCAGAACTGCCTTGGTAATGGTGGTCTGCCTCAGTAATGGCAGACTGTCTCTGTAATGGCAGACTGCCATCTCTGTAATGGCATCCTCGGTCCAGCTGTACTTGCTAGGAAACTCTCAATCCAGAGCATTTCAGATTGCTGGCCTTTGTGGAGGTGGGACCTGCCAAGCCAGATCACCTGGCTCCCTGTTTGGATCACTTAGCCCCCTGTTTCAGCCCCCTTTACTTTCAGTTGAATAGGTGACTCTGTTTCCCAGGCATTCCAGGCACCAGTTGAAACAGCCGCCCAGATTTGTGTGAGTTTTTGTGCAGAGACCAACTGCACCAGCTGAAACAGCCATGCTGGAGACTCATGGTGCTTTTCCACTCAGGAATCTCCTGGTCTGTGGGCAGTAAAACTCATTTGGAAATGCAGTGATCACTCACCCTCTGCGTTCTCACTGGGAACTGCACTCCAGAGCTATTCCTATTCGGCCATCTTGGATTGTCTCTCAGAGAACTAGTTCTTAACAGAAGTTAAAAAGGATTTAACTATTAACCAAAGAAAATATTAATAAAATGATTAATAAAATATTAATAAAATGATTACTCTTTAACCAAAGAAAAGATTAATAAAATGCCACATTAATATTAAAGTTAACAAATCCTTTTTTCACTAGCTACAATTTAGAGAATATATTTGCACAGTAAAATATGCTACAACAATCAAAGTAAATCATCTACTGTTGGAAGTAGTGACATGGATATATCTCACAAGCATTGTGTTGAATGAAAAAAGCAAAATGGAAGAGTGAATGTTCTGTAATTCCCCTTAGTTGCTAACTCTAGCAACTAACAAATATGATCTTTAGAAGTCTGGTAACACTTGCATTTGGGGAAAGTAAAGAAAAAGGTCTGGGGGTCCCTTATAAGCTTTCACTATGTGAAAATTCATCAACATGTAAATTTATATTTGTACAGTTTTCTTTATGTATAACATACATAGATAGTTAGTCGACTGCAAACTTTGTTGTATTAAAAGCAGCAGTTAAATTGCCAGTCTAAATTACAATTTTGCTATATCTTCTAGAGTTATTAAAGTAAACATGAGGGAATCTGAAAACAATAAATTTGCAAATCCAAGAGGAAGACACAATCAATACTTCTTATAAACATAATTTCAATATAAAGAAAGGTAACATAATTAGTGTTAACATTTATTATATTTAACACAGTTAAATATAACATTAGAAAAAATATATCTCATATTTGTTTTAAAAAACACATAATATGTAGGATAAAACAAGTATAAACATGTACTGATTCAGAAAAATTTAAAATGGAAGAATAAGTGATTACATTAAGTAAACACTGCAGTAAGTGTGGATTCTATTGGCAGACTACTTAAAGCCTAAATTAAGACAGCTTCACATTTATACAACACAAAGCAGATCAAGGCCATATCCTCATAAAGAAAAAGTTTTGTAATAAAGATATTCTTGTAAGGAATTTGAGTGTATCACATAAACTAGCATCAAAACAGAGAATCTTCAGATATAAAAGAAGAAATAGACAGGGAATTAAAGTAGACAGTTTTAATTTTTCCAGCTCACAATATAATCAATATCTTTGATGCAAACTGCCAGAATATGTGGTTTGGATTGTAAGGTATGGCAAATATGTTTGAATTTGAATGCTTTCAGGTTTACATATAGTCTCTAGTTTTCCAGCTTCTACATCACTGCTAATATTATGACTGTTCAGTACCTCATAAAATTCATTCAAATCTATAAAAAACGGAAGTTTATTACACCAATTAAATCATTGCAGATTATAAAAAAGGAAGTAAATTTCACGTTACTCTTACTTACTGTGATGGTTAATTTTATGTGCCAGCTTGACCAAGTCAAAGGCTATTCAGATATTTGGTCAAACATTATTCCAAGTGTGACTGTGAAGGCATTTTTGGATGAGATTAATGTTCAAATCAGAATGCAGAATAAAGCAAAGTGGCTTCCCTAATGCTGGTGGGCCTCATCCAATCAGGTGCAGATGTGACTAGAACAAAAAGCTGATTCTCCTTCCAAGTAAGAGAGAATTCTGCCTATCTGACTGCCTTTGAACTGAAAATGTTTTTTTCTGGCTCTGAAGAAAAAAGCAGAAAAAAAAACCCACCCAAGAAACAGAAAGAAAACTTTCTTTTTCTGGCTCTGGCTCTGGCTTTGCAGCCTTCAGACTGAAGCTATTTCAAAATGTGTAATAATCACACAAGTAGAAACCTTTTATATCAAATCTATGAAATATGTCATTAGCTGTGTGTGAGTTTCTATTTTCCTAGCAATAGGCACACACACAAATTTTGTGAATTATATTTATTTTTACATGGACTGTAAATTTGTATTTCATTTTGCTAAGAAATGTGTTATGCTTTTCTGCAGCTTAGACGTCCCTCTTGTGTACTACCCTCTTTTGCTGTTTGCCTGTTTTGCAATTGCCTTCTCTACTTGTAGAAATTATATAATCTTAAAAGCAATAATGTCTAAAGTATAAATGTAAAATGTTTTATCGTTCTAAAAGTGGTTGTGGATTTTTTTTCATTTTAGTGTTATCATTTAAGAACTATTAAAATTCAGTCTTACTGTAGTATACTTTGTTGTTGCTCTCTATTAGGGTTTTTGTTTGTTTATCTTAATAGATATTCATACTTTGACAATTAAAGATTACAACAGGTATTTTCTTCTAAAGTTCATAATTATTTACTTTTATGTTTAAATCTCTAAACCACCTTAAATTTGACAAAGAGTAGTGTTTCAGTGTTTTGTTTCTCTATATGAATAACCAGTGGTCACAGTATAAGTGATCGATTCTTCTCCCACTGTTCTGTGTGTACCTGTATCACATAACAGCAATTATATAACACAAAAACAATCATATAATCTGGATGTGTTTTGGGATTATCAAAACCTTACAATATATTTTCCCTGGTAAAGCAATATTCATCTTCAATCTATTTCCTCACTGTAATTGGAAATATTTTTGGCCTGACTTTTCCAAAATAAATGTATATATTGCTTGTTAAATTTTATTTGGAAACACAGGCTAACATTATTTTTAAAGAATTACAGCTTACAGACTTTTTTTTTAGGAATCAATGTGCTTTTATTGACTATATTTAAGATTTGTTATGCCTTTCAGTTAAAGGATTCTATTTTTTTATTTTATTTTTATTTTTTTTATTTTATTGCATTTTAGGTTTTGGGGTACATGTGCAGAACATGCAAGATAGTTGAATATTCAAACAAATACATAAAGAACAGCTAATTATTCTGCATAAAGCATCTACAAATATTTTCCTAGACATTTCTATTCATTGTAAAGTTATCATAAATGTTAACTCTTTTAATACTTACATTTTCTCACCATTTGTGAAAAAATTTCTGTGATGGTATTCAGAAATATAATTGATTTTTTAAAACATAAATTTAGCCACCTTGGTAAATTATCTTAATTATAAATTAATTTCTCCTTAGATCTTATAGGATTTTACATGTATCCTTTCAAATCTGTTAATGACTCTGGTTTTGCCATGTCAAATCAGTATATCTTACTTTTAAAATTTTCCTTGCTGAAAAGTGCTGCCAATACAATATGGATGAAAATTATCGTAGATACATTTTTACATGATTTTAAAGAAAACCTGAGGAGATAATACTTAAATAAGCAAAGCTTCCTATGATCTTTCTCAAATGAGGAATTTTACTGTCCTATACACTAATATGGTCAGTCTAGTCTTCCCTTTGAAGTAAGATTTACATTTAATTATTCATAAATGTTTTAATGTTAAACAATCCTGATGTGATTTTAATTGCTCATGATTTCTATTTTCATATAAAATTGCTGAGTTTATTTTGCTAATAATTTCCTTGAGAATGATGGCATCTAGAGCTACAAGTGAGTTTGGCCAGTATTTTTTCTGGATTTTGCATTCTTATTTGCTTTTATTTTTTCTTTAATGCATATTGGTTTCAAATAAATAAAACAGAGAACATTCACTTTATTTGCAGTTTAATGCTAATTTGGTTAATGTATCTTCTATTGCTTAAAAATTACTTCTAAAATGATATATGTTTTAGAAACTATGTTGCTTTTAGAAAACTATTTATGATGTTTTGAGTGGGCAAAATTTAAACTATTGATTCAACTGTTTTGATTTGTTTTTAGTTTTCATTTTAATTTGATATCTATTTCCTTCTGTCTCCACAGTTATAAGTGATTACTTTGGGAAAATTTTCCAATTATTTTATAGAAATTTAAAGTTGATTGGTACGACATTTTTTCCTAGTAACATTTTAAGCACTATTGAATATATAATTTTGTCACTGCATGCATTTACCCAAACTAGTTTCTTTCTATTTTTATTGATAAATCCTTCCAGATACTTTTCGGTTTATCATTTTTAAGCAATCAAATTTCTGATACCCTACTGAGGGCATTTTTATTATATCAGTAATTTATTTAGCCCGTATTGTATCATTTTGTTTTCGATTGTGGGCTTATACAGATACCAATCTTTGCTAAATTATTAAGTTGGAAGTTTATTTTATTAATTTTCATCCTTTGAAACAAACATAAGCATTTAAGGATCTGAATTTCTTTTGAAACACCCTTTAGCTACATCTCATAAATTCTTACCAAAAAATATTTTCACAGTACAAAATTTTAAGGTCTTTTTGTACATTTTCATTTATCAATGAGATATTTACAAGTGGGATTTTAAGTTTTTATTTAGATACATAATTTATAGTTTATATTTTATTATAAACATAATTCAATATTTTTCTTGTCAGAGAATGTCATATGTATGCTAATTTTTTGACATTTGCAAGCATTGGATGTAGGGCTTACAAAATAATCAATATTCAAAATGTGTCTTGTGTTGTTAAAAGTATTGCGTATCTCTAAATTTTATTTTTTATTTTCTAGCACTTTTGAGGTATAATTATAACCATGCAAACAACTCCCGCTGATTAATCATTGCTTAAGTTGTTTCAGGTGATACAGTACCACAATTGTCCACGCATGGACAATGGAAAAGGCTTTAGCATCCTAACTGTGAATGCCACCAGCCTGAAAGAACAGCTGGGAGTGTGGCATCACCTGGGACTAGCTGGGACCACCGTAAAAGCTTGACTTGCCCCCAGCTCAAAGAGAGAGATTGGAATATTGCCTATTGTCTCTTTGCCAGCTGACTTGCAATAAGCTTTCTCTTCTCAAAAGCTAGTGCCAAAGCACTGGCTTCTATGCCCACCACACAGGGAGCCCATTGCTTGGTAATGTAATTGACAAACTAAAATCAGAAATAAAGTGTACAACTTTATGTTTTGCTACATATACTCACTGTTAAATGATTACCACAGTCAAACAAATTTACGTAGCAATCACCTCAGTTACCTTTGTGTGAATGTGTGTGTGCTGAGAGTATTTAAGATCTAGCCTATTTGCAAATTTTAATAATGTAACATATTATTATTAACTGTAGTTACCATGCTGTATACTAGATCTGCAGAATTTATTCATCCTTTGCATAACAGCAAGTGTGTGCTCCTTGACCAACACCTCCCCATTTCCTCCTCCCTGTAGGCACTGGCAATCATTAACTTTACTCTTTGCTTCTGTGACTTCAACTATCTTAGATTCCACATGTAAATGAAATTACACTGTATTTGTCTTCCTAAGCCTGGTTTCTACGTTTGCATGCTGAGTTTGCAAAATGTCCACAAGATTACATGTCATTTATGACATTCAGAATGGCTATATTCTTAATTATTTATTTTTGTCTGACTAACTGATCAAATTCCTAGAGAACCATGCTATAATCTTGCATGCCAACATCAAATTTTTCTTGTAAGTCTATCAGTAATTTTTCATCTTGTGTATGGAAGGTATTTATCATAAAGCAAGTTAACCTTGTATTAACTGAAATACAAGCCCTATTCAGATTTTGTTAATTTTTTGCCTAATATCATTTTTTTCTGTTCTAGGATTCAATTCAGGATACCACATTGCTGGCACTGCCAGGTTCTTAGATTTTCCTTATTTTTTATGACCCTAATAATTTTGATGACTACCATTTAATTATTTTGTAGACCATCCCTCCACTAGAATTGGCCTTATATTTTTCTCATTAGATTTGGACCTTTAGGATTAGAGGAGAAAAAACAAAGATACACAGTTCTATTTTCTTCCAGTATATCGGAGTATGTACTATCAATGTGACATCACCATTGAAGATGATGTTGATTACTCAGTTGAGGAACAACACAGGATTCCTTTGTTGCCATTTCACTAGCCAGAAATCTCCATGGCCAGCAATGCCTCTGCCTTGGCCTCACTCAGCTCTGGGCTCACAACCAGGCTCACTCTGCCCACTCAGCCTGACAGGCTGTCCTTGGCTCATGCCTGAATTTCACACCTACCGTGGTTCTGCACTCAACCCATGGCTATGCCTGGCATGCCACAACCTGCTTTGACCTTGGGTGCCCACATCTAGATGAAGAGAACTCAGTGCAACCCAAAACTTGGAAATGCCAGCAACTGTGAAGCTCCAAGTGGTATTGTGACTCTTGCCCAGGGAATCCTAAGGTCTGAGCCCCCAAGGAGTGTTTCAGTGCTCTCTGCTTCCCACCACCCAGGGCATGGCAAATGAGGGAGGTGAGGGGCATGTTGTAGCTCATTTGTGTTATAGTTCATGTTTGTTCCCATCACACACACATAGTGAATGGTGGAGTGGGGTGTGTTAGAGTTTGTTCACTTTACAGTTCATTTCCACCACTTGTAGTATGGCAAATAGGGGTGTGTGGTGTCCAGCAGCTTGGCAAACGGGAGGGAGGGCTTACAGTGTTACAGCTGCTTTTGCACCTGCTGTTCAATGGGTTTTGTGTTATTGTCCCATGTCCAAGAGGAATGAGGTACACTGACACCAGAGAGTGAGCAAGACAGAGAAGAGATTTTTTGAGCAACAGAAGGAAAGCGTTCAGTAGAGAGGAGACACAAGAATGGGTAGCCCTCAGTGTGATAGGGCCCCAAAAGTCAGTAGCCCAGTGAGTGGCTGCGTCCATGGTTTTTATGGGCTCAGAATGAGGGAGTGAATGATGACTGGTCCATGGGTGGACCTGGGAAAAGGACCATTTGATTGCATAAAAGGCACCGAGGAAGTTCTCATTCCATTCGTGGACTCCGCCCAGAACTGGCAGCTCAGTTTTCAGACTTTAAATTCTCTGTGGTTTGAAGCTCAGATATTGTATTCTCCCTTATAAATAGGAGGTAAATATTGTGTATACACAGACATAGAGAGTGGCATGATGGAGACTCAGAAGGGAGTGGAGTTGTGAAGAAGGTGAGAAATGATAAATTACTTAATGGATAAAAAGTACACTAAAAGGCCAGACTTCTATGCAATATATTATGTAACAAAACTGTAGTTGTGTCCCTTAATGTTATACAAACAAAGCAAAATGTAAACAAACTACTTCATAACTTAGTTTTTCTAAATTAACTCAAAATGAATCATGGCTAGGTTCAGTGGCTCAAGCCTGTAATCCCAACACTTTGGGAGGACAAGGTGGGTGGATTACTTGAGGCTTGCTCAAGACAAGCCTGGGAAGCATGGTGAAACTCCATCTCAACTAGAAATACAAAAGGTAGCCGGGCAATGTGATGTGTGCCTATAGTCCCAGCTATTTGGGAAGCTGAAGCATGACAATTGCTAGAACCCAGGAGGCAGAGGTTGCAGTGAGCCGAGATTATGCCACGACACTCCAGCCTGGGTGACAGAGTGAGACTGTCTCAAAAATAAAAACAGAGGTTGCAGTGAGCCGAGATTATGCCACGACACTCCAGCCTGGGTGACAGAGTGAGACTGTCTCAAAAATAAAAACATTAAAAAAATTAAAAAATAGATCACAATTATAATGTAAAACATAAAACTACAAACTTTTAAAATAAGAAATAAGAGAAAATTATTCTGACCTTTAGCCTGGTGAGGAGTTCATAAACTTGACACCAAAAGCACAAGCCATAAAAGAAAAAATTTAAATTGGATCTTATCAAAAGTAATTGTTTTTACTCTATCAAAGCACCCATTAATCTATAGACTTGGAGAAAATATTTCTAAACTACATTGTTGACAAAGGATTCACATCCAAAATATATAAAGAATCTTCAAAACTCACTGCTAGAAAGAAAACCATTAGAAAATAGACCAAGACATGAGCAGACATTTCTCTGGCATCTAAGTGTATTAAAACATGATCAGTGTCATTAGCCATTAGAAAAATGCAAATTAAGATCATAATGAAATATTTCCACACGCCTATCATAATAACTAATTTTTTTAAATGACAATAACAAATGCTGACTAGAGTTGCACAGCTTCTCTGAAAACAGTTTTTCTGTTTCTCACAAACTAAACATGTGCTTAGAATATAACCCAGCAATTGCACTCCTGGGCATTTATCACAGAAAAATAAGAATGTATGTTCACACAAAGTTTTGTATGTGAATGTTTCTAGCAGCTTTATTTGTAATAATCAAACCACAGAAACAACACAGGTGTCTTCAGCAGTTGAATGATTAAAGAAACATGGTATTCATCAATACCATGAAACACCATGTAGCAATAAAAGGGATGGAACTATTGATACACACAACTTGGATGGCTCTTCAGGGGATTTTGTTGAGTGAAAAATGCCAATTCCAAATGATTACACCCTTTAAGATTCCATCTAATTAACATTATTAAAATGAAATGATTATAGTCCAGAAAAAGGCATTAGTGGTTTCTAGGGATTAGGTGAGGAAAAAAAAAAAGGAAAAAAAAAACGCTTTTTATCTGCAGAATGGAGAGCTCCTTTAAATTATTAAGCCCAAGGAGGCATTTAAAATGTCACAGCAGCAGTCAGGTCTCACTCCTTCTTGAGCTAAATAATTACTCCTTAAAGCCATTTGCTATGCTCTAGACTAACCCACACTAAGTAGTCATAAATGCCCTAGACCCTATAGCTCAACAACATACAGACAATCACTAACCAATGTTATTTTGTAAGCCAGTGAGAATTCCTGGCAAGCAACTTTCATAATCGCCTCCTCTCCTGATTCATCATTTTCTTCTTTAAAACCTTGAGCCTCTCCTTTGGTCTCTGGAGCACTCTCTATGGCAAACTGGAACTGTGTCCTGAGCTGCAGTCCTCAACCTTGGCCCAAATAAACCCTCAATATTAATTTAGCCTCAGCTCCTGGCTTTTATGGCAATGTAGCAATGAGTGAAGAGGGAGGCTGTGGTTTATAAAGGGTCATACAAGGGGTATGTGCAATGGAATTGTCCTCTAGCTTGACTGCAGTGGTGGCTCCACAAATTCACAAGTGACAAAATTGCCAAGAACTAAACGTGCGTGCACGCGCGCACACACACACACACACACACACACACACACACATACACATTTAAAACCAATGATCTTTGAATGCAGCCAATGGTTCATATTTATATCATTCTCTTATTGTAATATCTTACTTTAGCTAAGCAAGGTGTTACCACTGAATGACACCAGGTGAGGCGTGTGTGGGCTCTGCATTATTTCTTGCAACTGCATGTGAACATAGTTATGCAGATAATATAAGTAAGTTACTTAGACCAAATGCATCTTTCAGATATTAAAAAAGTTAAAATAAAACCTGTGTAATAATATTAACAATTATCATCGTTATTATTTGTAGTCTGAAACCTGAGTCCTGCCTCCTTTTCTTCTCTCTAAGCTGCAGCAAAATAATGGATCAAAGCTTGGTTTTCTTCTAACAAGTTCATGAATCCTCTTAAAAATTATCCTGAACTGATTGTCAGTTACTTCTGCCTTTGCTCAGTTTTATTTCACTGAATAGCAATCTTGTAGCTATTTAAACAGAACTCACTTATGATGCACCAAGTACTGTATCTTCCCCAAGAGACATATTCATAATTTATATTCCCATCCATTTTAAAGTGATTCATTCCTGTTGTAACATTGTTTTACTAATTAGGGACACATTTCTTCTCCATCCACTTCCAAATCTCCCAAATGTGACATCTAAACAGCCTCCTTGTAAGACCTGTATTCATCTGTAAATGAGTCCTTCAAGGTCATTGATACCTTTTTGCATTGCTGAGAACACTTTCTAACTCCATTACTTTCTATCTACCTGACATAAATAAGTCCACATTAATGTTTTCCAGTCACTATTCATAGGAGTAGTAGAGTTTTTAAATTAAATCAATACAATAAAAAGAAAATCTTTCAACTCAATCACCCTCTTGATTTTCTGAGAATGTTTAAACAGCTAAGGTAGTGGTATATTTTTTTGAAGAAATCAATGTTTCATGTGATTTGTTTTTTTTTGGTGGTTGCAAATGTTACTTTAAATTAACTTACTCTATTAATACTGATATGTGAGTGCTGGGAAGGAAAGGGTGTGGTCCCTCTAAATGACACAGAAAAGGAGAAGGGAAGTGCTAGGCATAGGAGGGCATGGTCCTTGGCTAGGACTCTACCCCAGACCTAGGTGGGGACAGGCACTTCTGCCTTCGCACCCAAATGTTAGTATTATCCAGGATCACCCTGGCCCACCACACCCCTGTCCTGGGCCTTTGAAACCTGAGATCCAGTGGGCAGACAGAAGCTGCTGGACAGGAGAGGAACACATCAGCTGAAGACAGAGGCTGGACATCAAAAGGACATGAGTCAGGGGGAGCACACCAGAGAAAAAGCAAACCATCAGTTTCTGGCACTCCCTCAGGCCACCGACCAGTGGAAGCAGGCAGAGTTTGGATGGGACAATTGGAGGAGAGCCGGGACCACTGAATGGCCCAACTCCAAGCTGAAACCATCTCCCTTCTGGTTCCCACATCTGCTGAGAGCTACTTCTACTCCATAAAACTGTGCACTCATTCCCCAAGCCCACACGTGATCTGATTCTTGTGGTACACCAAGGGAAGAACCAGGTTACAGAAATCCCTCTGTCCTTGTGACAAGGGAGAGGGGTTAATTGAGCTGGTTAACACAAGCTGCTCATGGACAGCAAAATTAAAAGGGCAAAACTAAAAGCGCACCCTGTAACACACACCCACTGGATCTTCAGCTGTAAACATTCTTCAGCTGTAAACATTCACCCCTAGACACCGCAGTGGAGTTCAGCCCCATAGCCAGTCCTTCTGTGTGCTCCCGTAGGGGTCCAAGCAGCTGGGCACTGAAGAAGGCAGTCACACCCCCAACACACCCCCTGTGAGGGGTACAAGGGAACCTTTCCCGTTTCACTATTATTAAGATTGCTTGCTAATAACCGAGATTCAAAATGAATACTCTCTCAAAATGTTAAATACAAAGTATGCCCATGCCTTTATGTTTTTTACAATTGACATTATTATGTGTTTCCTACCTTGAGATCCTTTCCAAAGTGCCCAATGATATTAATTGCTTTTTGAGTTACTTCTTGATCTGAGGTGTCTTCAAGTCATTAAGCCAATTGAAAGGGAAGAAAACACAACAAATTAGTTTAAAAGGGAGTTATTTTTAGTGCTCTCCATGCCACCTCTTTAAATGTTCTGACCTAAGAGTCTCAGGCCAACTCCTATTTCTGTTTCTGAGAAGCCTCACTTTACGGGGGAGCTGGCTCCTCATACCCATTTCGTGTTTCAAGATCTAAGCCTCTAAGCAGACATTCCATGAGTAAAGGGCTCCCAGAACTCCCGTGAGGTGAAAGTACAGGTGTGTAAATGTGGTTTGGTCACTGTGACAGTTGCCCACGTGCTTGTCACACAAAGTCAAGCCCTCAAGCTCTTGCATAAGGGAAGGAATGATTGAGGCGAGCCCTCATGCGTTTTATAATGTGGGATTTTTATGCCATGTTATCTTTTCCTGGCAGGCTAACTATTTTGCATACATAATCTCTTAACTGATTTCATTTGCTCAGGGATCATAAACATTTTATATGCTATTGAAAGAAATTTTGCCTTTGATGTAGGATGCCAGGAGCTTAAGTTTAAAATGTATGATTCATTACTGCACATCTTTTTAACATTCCAAAATACATTTCAACCAAACCTATATCACAAACCAGAATATGTAATGCTGGCACGCTAATTGAAAGTTACAAGGACTAGGTCATTATCACCACTAAAATCACCCGTTTTGCCTAGATATCGACGGACCCACATAGAAGTCTTAGTAAAAGAGAATTAAAATATAGGTAAGATGTTTCATTCTCTATTTCACATGATTATGTATAATAATGCAAATAAAGTCATCTGTTGAATCATTATGGTGTTTGAATAGTATAATTTTAGAAACTCTATCTTTAGGAATGGAAGATAGAGTACAGATTATGCTTTAATAAGTATAATGGCCGTAACTAATGCAGTCATCACTTGGTATCCAGTGGAAACTGGTTCCGAGATCCCAGTGATACTAAAATCCACAGATACTGAAGTCTCTTATATAAAATGGCTCACTATTTGCATGTAATCTACACACATCCTTTCTTATACTTTAATTCATGTTTATTTATAATACCTAATACATACATGCTATGTAAATAGTTATACTGTATTTTAATTTGTTGATTTAGAAAGTTTTAATATTTTTGATTAATACTTGGTTGAATTCATTGAGGTGAAACCAATAAATAGATGACTGACTGTAGATGGATACATCTTTGCAATTAGTGAAGACATTTTATAAACATAGTTGACTGTCATACACACACACACACACACACACACACACACACACAAGTTCATGTCTTTCCATTCAGAAAGCAAATACAGAATGGGTTAGTTTTTCTCAATAAATTTTCTTGGAATATACTTTCTTTATAGTCTCCAGTTATCTATCAAATGGTTCATAATTACACTGGCAGTTTCAAAAAAAATAGCAGAAGCAATTTGGTCTACAAACATTCCTCAATTTGCATATGTTTCCCATAGATAGTTTTACCTAGAGATTTTCTGATGTCTGTCAGTACCGTGGGTCATTTCAAGTAACAAAGGAGAATCAGGAGAGATCCTAATGCAAAAGGTTGGTATGTTGTTCATCACGAATTTGTGCATTCAGCACTATTTATTTGTATTAATGAGATTTTTGGTGCATCCTTAATTTTGTACCTGATAGTAGTAGCAAGCATGGCTAATAACTGAATTGGTTGATATTTAACTTACTTAGGTTCCATTACACTTAGACAAGCTATTTTCACATGCACACATCATTGCTTACTTTTGTTATATTTCTCTTAGTAAAATACAGTTCATTGTGCCAGCAATTCATCAACATGCATCACTGACTTAAAAGGGTTAAAGCAAAGAGTAGTAATTACTAATAAAGGTAATACTAACATATGAAGTATAAAAATAAACAACTGATAGTAACAATATGAACGTAAATGGAGATGAACAATGAATCATTGAGTGTGATTTGGAATATGGGTGAGGAGTAAATATTGAAATGTTACGATTGCAAAAACTGTTCCGAAAAGCAGACTTTGACCAGAAAGCACAATATTAATTATCTAAAAATTGTCATTCTAATATTGAAAATTCTTAGTTCCCTGTATGTTTTAAAAATTTTATTAGAAAATGGCATAAATCTAGCGAAAGTATCATTCTCATTTTCTGACAATTTGGGTTATCTAAAATTTAATTTTAGCTTTTCTAATAAGTAATACATTAACTTTTGCCCGAAAGCCTGATAGAAAACCTAAACTAGGGAAATATCATTTAAAGGAATACTAATAATGCCAAAAACTTGTTCAAGTTACTTTATTGTTAACAGGGCACAGTGACCCACATCTGTAATCCCAGCACTTTGGGAGGCCAAGGCAAGAGGATTGCTTGAGGCCAGGAGTCCCAGACCAGCCTGGACAATGAAGCAAGACCCCATGTCTAAAAACAGTGAAAAAAAAAATTAACCAGGCATGGTGGCATGCTCCTGTAGTCCTAGCTACTCAGGAGGCTGAGGAGGAAGGATTGCTTGAGCCCAGGAGTTTGAGGTTGCAGGGAGCTATGATCGTGTCACTGCACTCCAGCCTGGGTGACAGAGCAAGACAAGTGAGACCCTCTCTCAAAAAAGAAGGAAAGAAATACTCTATTACTGAGAAAAGTAACGACTTGTACTAAAGTTAATTTTTAAAATCTTATGATTGAGGCAGAAACCGAATGAATGCTGGCAGAATTAGTTATCATTTTAAGGCTGTGCAAATTGCACGAAAGTGGAAGAACCATTATTCTTACCTAAGTGAAGTCATAAGAGAACATGAAGCATCTCTTAGTGCGCATGTGGAAGTCATTAAAGGGAGAGTATTTCCTCAGTGGTTTTTACTAAGTGCCAAAGTTTCTCATATTTACTGAACATTTTTTTGAGCCACGGTGGAGACTGAAATTATACTTTAGAATTATGCTGCAATATATTTAGTTAGGCATTAAAGCAAGAACGTGCCTTAATGCGATCAGCAGAATATCCACAGACAATCTTTGGTGATGGATAGCAGACTTTATGGTCAAAAGACACAGGCCAAGTATGGCTTCCATCCCTCCCTGCCATGACTGCTGAGCTCTCAGTCCTGATAGGTAAAGGAATTGGCAGTAAAGCCTAAACAGCCTTACACAGATTTGTTCACTGTCCAAGGGACAGACACACACTAAATTTATTAAAGTGAGAGAGAGAATTTAAAAAATTCTTCAGACAGGCATATTTTAGCTTATTTGGTTCACCGAAAATCTTGACACTTTCACTTCACTGCTGAAGTGGCCTTTTTTTGTTCATGTTCAGAAAAAAGTTATCATTTCTTAAGGAAGCAAACTGTGGAGAAAGAAACTTGACAATTAAATAATTGGATTTTACCCAGTTGTTGGGTCTTTTAAAAACAATGTCTAAATTCAGCAACAGAGCATGAGGAAACTTATTCCAGACATGAATGCGACCAAAGAAATGATAGATTATTTCCTTGCTTTCTTCGAAGCCAAAAATTTAGACTTTCAACTTTTATAAATTTATTACTCATGTACCATGATAAAGGTCTCCAAAGTTTCTGAGGTTATCAAAGGCAAGTCGTTTCCAGCACTGTTTTACAAAGCTTCCAACACCCCTTTCCTTTTTCTATGAGTATGATTATAAATTAGAAAGGTATGCCTTAAATAAAGATTCATTAAATAAACTAATAGAATATTAAACCTTGCTTACTGCTCAAGCTCTCTCTTATTGAGTTTGATATATTCATTTGTCAGGAATTGTGAACAGTGTAACTTCCTGATATGAGAGTGTAAATGAAATGCATATTGTTGCAACTTTATTTAGTTGTTCTTAAATTGGTTTTTTTCATGTGTGGTATAAATATGATTAAGTGATTCACAGTAGCCAAAATTTGGAGAAATATTATTCCAAATTTAATATAGTTTTATTTTTACTTTAATACAATATGACATATGTAAGAATTGATTATTGTCATTGATTAAATATGAATTAACAAAATGTATTTGACTTTGAAATTAACAAATCAAATTATTATGTTGTTTGCTTTGTTTTATGATTTTGTCTCATCACATGTGAAGAAGGAAGTAGCCACAAAATTTCTTCAGTCCTGTGGATGATCTCAAATTGGTAAGAAAATAAGGAATTAGCTCATCTGATATATCTTAAAACCTCATTGTTCAAAGTTGTAAGTGTGTATTTTATCCTAAGATGGGAAGGTTGTAGTTCATACATAGAAAAGAGGCCTTTTCTGATTTACATATTTAGAAAATTACTTTGTAGAGATAAGCAAAGGGGAATGCTAGAGTAAATCACAGGCTACTGGATCGAGTCAGTGGCATCAGTATGAACCATTTAGATTAATATAAATACTGATAAACATACACGCATACATACATATATGTGTGTGTGCCTATGTTACAGTGGTGTCAATAGACACAATTAGTATCCATTCATACATGTGTTTCCCAGTTGTGTGCACTAAAAGGGCCTAGGAACAATAACATCCCAGAAGCACATGCACTGTCCTTACCTTCATTTCTGATGCCATTCTCCAAGTATAGGAACCAGAACTCTTTGGAGAAACGGCTCATTCTAGCACTGGGAGAGAGAGGGTATAAGATGAGACTGGAACTGCTTGCAGATTCAGAAAGTAAGAAGGTACTAAAAAATAAAATGATCGGGTGGAGTGAAAGAGATACAGGAGCTGAGTGAAAGAACTCTCAGAAGCAAGCTGGAAATCCTGAGTGAAAAATGAGTAAACTCGTATTGGAGGATGAACCAAAGTATAAAATCAATATTAATGAGTTCACATCCATATAACTAAAAATCAATATTAATGAGTTCACATCAGTATAACTAAATGAGTAAATAAATAAATAAATGGAGGAGAAGAGAAAAATCTCCCGTAGAGAATATCAAATGCTCTAGATACTCCCTCTTCAAGAAACTAAACCACTGCTAGGGACTACCCTTAGCGACTTGCTTCCAAAGAGTGTAGTACAGAAGTGAGAGGAAGTAAGTTCACACGGAGACACCTGGGGAACACAAGTCAGGTGATCGAGGTGAGCGTCATCAGCGATGAGTCACATTAACAACACTACTCTTGACACACGTGGCATGTTGGAATTGCACTTACTTCTGTCACCTTCCTCCCCAGGACACAAAACCCCAGCCTGAGCTTAAGAAAAACACCAGAGAAACCCACGGTGAGTGACATTTTTCTGAATCTCTGACCAGTACTCCTCAAAACTCCCGAGATCATCAAAAACAAAGGACATTTCAGAAACTGGCACAGCCCAGAGCAGCCCAAGGAGATACAGTGACTAAACACAGTATTCTGGAAGGGCTCCTGGAGCCGAAAAAGCACGAATAGGGAAAAACTAATGCATCCAAATAACATACGGAGCTTAGCTTTAAACAATAAACCAAGAAATTGCTCTGGTTACCCTAGAAAGAATGAGATTTGGGGTGTGTGCTTGCCTACATAGTATCCTTTCTCCCTTTTTATAATTACCTATGTGTATTTAGCTAAGATCCTGTGTTTCCCAAACTCTTTGTGAGAACATGCCTCTACTTACTAATCTATGCAAGGCAGATTGTGTGGGACCTCTGAGAAGTCTTCTGAGAAGCCCCTGTTTCAGCTGGGTGGTGAGGTCTTACCTGCCACTTCTCTATGCAGCCTGAGATATTGACATGATGGAAGAAGCTCTATAGTCATCTTGGATTAAGGTGACCTTGAGGACGTCAGCCTCACAATGAGGATGGCTGAGTAGAGGATACATGAGTCTGGGTCCCTGATAACGGTGGAGACATCACACTGGCCTTTTATAACCTACCTTAAAACTGCTTATTTTGTAAGAGAAAAGTGAGCCTTTATTTTATTGAAGGCATGAGTTTTCTGCATTGCACAGCTGAACCTAATCTTCCATGACACGGGCAGCATTTGGAAGTGTCAAGGCTAGTAGAGTGTCAAGGCTAGTAGAGTGTCAGGGGTGTGAAACATTTGACATTGCTTTTCCCGTAGGTGAGAACACATTCAGGCATTATCAGTTTACTTTGGTCCATTCTAAATAGCGTTAGTCTAAGTCAAAGTGTGACTTGGTCTTGGATTTAAGCAGAAAGGTTCAGGGTGTATGTAGAAGATCAAGCTGATAAGAATTAATGATGAATTATTTGTTTTGGTTGATTAAAACAAACGAAATGGGTGTCGCATCGAGCTTCTAGGCTTTAGCTATCGCTGGGCAGAAACTTAGGTAAGCTGAGGCAAGTGCTGGGCAGAGTGCTGGGTGCTGTCAACAACAGCCTTGGAAGCAGACGGCAGTTCTCTGCGAAGCAGGTCTGAGTCCTGCATATCTGGACGCTACAGTCTTCCAGGGGTCGACCTAGTTTTGTTTCTCCTTGCTTCAGCTCACTCACCACCATCCCTGGATATATTTCTCAAGGACGCAAACACTAATTTGCTGTGCCATCCCCTCGTTTACTAATTTTTAGAGACTTAAAAAAAAAAAGTACGACACCAAGTTTTAACATTTCTCTCTATACATTTTAACAGCCAAGTATCTGTTACAAACTCAGTACTCCTGGCTTTCCCACCCAAACCCTCATTACCATGTAATCCACATACTGTCCTTTCCATATCTGAGGTGTATTTCTTTCTCTGTGTCTCCTTTCACTTCTCCAAACCTTCTTCTCTACCGGAATCGAGTCTCTTCTACCTGCTCTTCCCTTCCCCCATCACTGAATCTCACAATTCTTCCTTCCTCTGATCATGTTCAGCTCTGAATTATAACATTATTCCGCAGACATATCAGATAAGGGGTGCTGTGACTGAGCCCTTAGATTTGCTGCATTTGGTCCTTTTAATGATGTTATTAACTCCTTAGTAGATAGAAACAGGCCTTACGTGTCTATTTTTGGTATTTAGTATTATGTTTAGTATTTATGTTAGTCATCAACATAGCATAGCTTGGAAATATAACAGTTGCTATAATTTCTCAGGATGGTTCACGAAGTAAAAGCAGAACTCGGTGTAGATACGATTACTCCTTTTTTTTGGAGATGGAGTCTGGCTTTGTCACCCACACAGGAGTGCAGTGGCACAATCTCGGCTCACTACAACCTCCGCCTCCCGGGTTCAAGTGATTCTCCTGCCTCAGCCTCCCGAGTAGCTGGGACTACAGGCACCTACCACCATGCCTGGCTAAATTATTTTTAGTAGAGATGGGGTTTCACCATCTTGGCCAGGCTGCTCTTGAAGTCTTGACCTTGTGATCTACCCTCCTCAGTCTCCCAAAGTGCTGGGATTACAGGCATGAGCCACTGTGCCCGGCCACGATTACTCATTTCTAGTCATTTGTGCCACCTTAAATGGGAGAATATTACATATAATGATACATTGTCTTTGTCTGGTAAAGAACAATGGCAAAAAGACCAGTTCTTCAAATCTGCAAACAAGAATATCAATACTGGTCATATTTAAATTTATTTGTGTAGAGAAAGTTTTATAGAAGCATAAACTATGGCTTAAAGAACAATTTAAAAGTTGAAAACATACCGTACATCTTGTTTTATTTAATTATGTTACCATAATCCCTTCCACACATTTTAGTAGAACTGCTAGATCCCAAGAGTACATTTGTTTTGAAGAATTTTGCAGCCACATTTCCTCTAGATGTGAAAACACAGTGCACATGTCATGTCTTTCCCGTGACAGAGTTATCGTTTAAAATGGGCAGGACCAGTCTACACAGAGCACCTGTGTCGTCTCTCACTTCACTCAGAACATAACAGTCTTACCAAATCATTTTTCTTAATCCTCAGGCCTGCGTCACTTTCAGGAACAGCCATGGAAATGTTTGCCAAATGAGCCAGGTTTCTAGAGAGGGTGCGACTTCTATTTTGGTTGACCAAAATGTATCACTCGAATTGGATAATTCTCACATGGAACATGAGGCATGGCACCTTTCTACAAAAGGGAAATATTTCTGTTTCAGCTCAGTCATTACTCAGTGGCTTGATGCTGTACGTTCTTACCTGAATTTTGTCTGTAGTCTGTCCCTTTTGTGTTTCTTTTATACACTCAACTGCAGTTTGTCTATTTCATTATTTGCCGCACAGCTGTGTTGGGGTCCCGTTAAAACACTTGATACCCTGGCTAAACTAACAATAATGAGTCAAATTGGAACTCAGAAAGAGCATCGTGCCATGTGATAGTACCAGTATTTTGCATATGGAGAAACAATGATGAAGCAGGAAAGCAACTATCCAAAGATAATCAATGAATAAATATGTGACATATATTCAAATGCAGATTTCCTAAATCTACATGCTTCCCATTGTATGATTATAGATTTCATAAATCGTATGGTTTTTTTTTGTGGTGTGTAAATAACTCTTTTTTTTTAATTTTTTTTTTAATTTTTATTGAATTTTAGGTTTTGGGGTACATGTGCAGAACATGCAAGATAGTTGCATAGGTACACACGTGGCAGTGTGTTTTGCTGCCTTCTGCCCCCTCACCCATATTTGGCATTTCTCCCCATGCCATCCCTCCTGCGCTCCCCCCCCCGCTGTCCCTCCCCTATTTCCCCCAATAGACCTCAGTGTGTGGTGCTCCCTTCCCTGTGTCCATTTGTTCTCATTGTTCATCACCCGCCTATGAGTGAGTATATACGGTGTTTCCTTTTCTGTTCTTGTGTCAATTTGCTGAGAATGATGTTCTCCAGATTCATCCATGTCCCTACAAACATTTCCATGTAAAGGCACAGTTCCTCTTCAATTTTGAAATTAAGTCTTCATCTTCAAAAATGAGCTACTCTGCTTCCAATTTACTTTCAACTAAATATAATTTAGGAGGACAAGAATAAAGGAAATAATATTTAGGAAATGCCTGCTGCATGTCTGACATTAAGCTACAAATTTTGTATGTTAATTAATCATTTCCAATTGGTAGCTTTCATCTAGCATTTTATAGAAACTCTTAATCTCATTGGCAATTAAAAGTGCACTGTAGGGTGGATGAATTTAGCAAAGGCTAAGTTCTATGCTGGTGATCCTGTTCACAGTGTAGCTTCATGTCATTTTTAATGAAATACAATAAATTGGTTTGACATGAATAGTTTAATTTCATGCATACTCATTTATTTCAATTATCTATTCAGTAATTAGTAATCCCAACTTTATAGAACATCTTAAGGTGGTAACTAGAATACTTAGTTTTTTTATTGTTTGACATTCCATGTGCTTTCATATTAATATATGAAAGGAACTTCTGAAGTGTTGAAAATTCAACAGTGAAGAAAGCAGACAATGGCCCTATACTCATAGAACAGGGCTGACTTTCCAGTAGGTTAAACAGATAATAAATGTAGTCAAGTAATATTAATTATAATTTAAAAAAAAAAAAAGTCTGGCCAGGCACAGGGGCTCACAACTGTAATCCCAGGACTTTGGGAAGCCGAAGCAGGTGGATCACCTGAGGTCAGGAGCTCGAGAGCAGCCTGGCCAACATGGCGAAATCCGGTCTCTACTAAAAAATAGAAAAATTAGCCCAGCATGGTGGTGGGCACCTGTAATCCCAGCCACTCAGGAGGCTGAGGCAGGAGAATCGTTTGAACCTGGAAAGCAGACGTTGCAGTGAGCTGAGATCATGCCTGGGCAACAAGAGTGAAATTCTGTCTCAAAAAAAAGTCCTTTGTTTCATTAGGCCTTTCTCCCTTTGTTATCCAGCCTTATTTCAAAGTGGCAGTGAGAATTTTGAGCCCCTCTTTATTTTTATTCATTTAGATCAAATGCCTACCATAATGATCAATAGTGAGAAACAGGAACTTTCAAGAACCTTCCTGGAGCTCACTGTAGAGGATATATAGTGTTCTTAATTACCATCATTCAACATAGCTTTTTAATTGTAACTTTTTCTACACAATCTCCTTGTCTCTGTTTTACTTACTTGTAAATAAGAGTAATTCCTGCCAAATGCTTTTCTCATCTGTCAGTCATAATGGACACATGCAATTGACACATTAGTGTAGACCACATGGGCCTCTTTAACAGTGAGTAAAAGAGCTGGGGTAAAAATGCTGATGTGATTTCTCTTTCTAAAAATACTTTTACATGATGTATCCTTAACTAAAATTCTTTGATGAATCTGAAAGAAGAGAAATTAAGTGATTTAAGTGTTCGTTTTTTAAGAGTGTGCAGACTTTCTGTGGTTAACATTTATTTATTTGCTTCTGTTTTATCCAGTCTTTCACCGTAATTTAATTTTTCTGATGTTCTAAGGAGTCAAAATTTGAAAAAAAGCATAATTTTATATTGATAAAAATGGACCCTGAAAAGTATAAATAGAAGATGCCAATATCGTTATTACTTTTATACTTTATGCTTTTGTCTTTTCACTTTCAAAGAGAATCCCATGACTAAATATCTAACCAGAAATGTTTGAAAATGTGTTCGAACACATAGCTATTTTTTTAAAAATTGCCTGTCTAAATTTTTTGGAGAATGCTCAAATGTTATATTTATTGTAGCCAATTCTTTGAAAAAAAATAACGGTATCTTCTAAGTTGCGTGTGCAATCTTTGTTAGCATCCAAAATTGCAAACAAGGATAAGAGAAAATAAACTAATAATCAGTATGAAACATATATATTTGAAGATGTCGTTCTCCTATCCTAAAACTCATAACAAACTTAGGTAAAAATAAATTATAGGGGACAATCAAAGCCTACCCTTTCTGTGATTAGAAATTTCGTGACATTCTTTTCTTACCCCTATTTAGCTAGCACCATTGGAAGAAATCATCTTAATAGATGCATGAGAGTCATTGATCATAGACTTTTCCATGTCTACTTCTTACTACACAAGGGAACTTGAGTTAATAAAATTATACAATTCCTCTTCATTTACTTAGAGGAATTCTCTCTTTATAGCTGCATAGTGGGAGATAATATCCTTAGGGCTATCGAGACAAAAGAATTCATCCTATGCCAATTTATTGTGGTAGAAAGACAAATTCTCCTACGTTAACATAAACCTGTGGGAGCTCCTTCCAAGCACTGATGGCAATACAGAAATGTATTATACACCGAATGTAAAAGATACAACTACTGTGTCTCCAGAATAAACACAAGAAGGATACCTTAGTTATCTTGGAATAGGCAAAGACGTCTTAAAGAGGGCACAAAAGCATTCACCACAAGATTAAAAGGTTGACCTTATTAAAATGAAGTACTCAACAAATTAACAACATTCCTTAAGCAAGTGAATAGGTAAGGCAAAGTCGGAGGAAATAGCTTCAGTACATATTGAAGAGAGGATTTACTTTCATAATATAGAGAGAATGCCTGAAATCAACCAGAAAAATCGAGAAACTAAATATTGGAAAATTAAAATTTACAATGAGAATGAAATATTACTGCAATCATACTCAACTATTTAAAACAAAAGAGGGGGCAACAGCACGTGTAACATGGAAATGGGACAATTAAAACTTTTTCAATGTTTGTTAGCATCCAAAATTGCAAATAAGGATAAGAGAAAATAAACTATTAATCAGTATGAAAACTGATGAGAGATGATTGAGAAGGTTTCTACAATATAATAATATTATATTTATAATTAGTTTTATTTTGTTGCTGTGTCCAATACACTTTTATAAACATGTGTAGCTATATTTATTCATTCTGATGTTTATAGACATATGACTTGTTTCCATTTTTGGCAATTATGAATTATGCTAGTATGGACATTGTTTTCAATATAATTTGTTGGGGATAAGCATTCATTGGCAGGAATGGAAGGGCTTATTAAAATGAAGAATTCAACAAATTAACAACATTTAATAACATATTATTTTCATATGTTATTAAATATTCACTCATATAATATGAAGTGTTTCATAGCATATATGGGTGCGGTGGCTCATGCCTGTAATCTCAGAACTTTGGGAGGCCGAAGTAGGAGGATTGCTTGAGGCCAGAAGTTCAAGATCAGCCTGGAAAACCTAGCAAGATCCCCATCTCTACATCACACACACACACACACACACACACACACACACACAGATAAATACACTGCTGAGTGGGAGTGTAAATTGGTTGTACACATTGGCAAGCCATTTGGCAGTATCCACCACAGCTAATCATACAAACACACTGTGACCTAGCCTTTCCATTCCTGCAAATGTGTGTTTATCCCCAACAAATTATTTGCAAAACTATGTGCACACTAGTATAATTCGTCATTGCCAAAAATGGAAACAATTCATGTCTGTAAACACCAGAAAGTATAAACACAGCAAGACATGTTTATAAAAGTGTATTGGACACAGCAACAAAATAAAACTAATTATTAACATAAAAAAGAACATAAAAAGTTTTACATCACAAAATAACTTCATGCTGAGTATTTCATCTGTTTGAAGAGCATAACCAGGCAAAACTGGTCTGTAAAGATGGTGGTCTGAGTAGCACTGGCAGCTGACTTGGAGGTGTCGTAAGGAGGTCCCCCCAGGTGGGTAATGTTCTATATGCTGAGTTACTCAATGGCTTCCTCCTGACATGCTCCCTTTGCCCCAATCTAGTAGTAATCCATAGGCCTATAATCTGCAGATGCTCCACAGTTGGCTCAGCCTCTCAGGACAGAGAAAGGTCGGGATGGGAGCAGGGAAATCTGAAGGGTCAAATGAATACCAATCCCATTTCAAGATTTTGAGCTAATATGTTCTAGAGCAGGTCTGGAATCTTCCTTAGTCAAGGGTATGGCTTCTTGTTTCAGTCTTCAGGTTTTTCTTCTGGCAAAACGGTAATAATGATTAATTAGGTCAAGAGATTGCCACCAAATAAATTTGGAAGCATAAAATAAAGTCTTAAAAAGTAAGAGACAGTAATGTAAAGTGGTTAAGAACTTGGGTTTTGGAATCATAACTGGGTCTAATCAGTGCCCTCGCGTTCTTATTTCCAAACTTGCAGCACAAACATTTACATTGTTTTTTGTTGTTGTTGTTTTTCCCGAGACCGAGTTTAGCTCTTGTTACCCAGGCTGGAGTGCAATGGCGCAATCTTGTTAAGATGTGTGAGGGTTCAGTGAGATATTGAAGGTGGAGCTTTCGGTACAAGGCCCAGCACGCAGTAAATGGCAGCTAATTGACATGAAGAAGTTGTGTTGCAAAAGTAGAATAACATACAGATGGAGGTGAGATGAGAGTTGTACAGTTTTCATCCCAGGTCAACATGGAACAACTCCCAAAGTAACCCTGAGGTACGTGGGGAAGTGAGAGGGAACCGAGAAAAGGGGTTAGTCAAGCCAAGCACAGAAAATAAGTGATTTAGGACATTATCCTCAGAGCAGACAGAATTTTGAGTCCCTGGAATATGTTTTGAATCATGATTCATGAATACAGTAAATACAATAGAAAATGGAAAACTGATAAGAAATCACTGAGGAGGTTTCTATAATAGTCAGTAGGACTCAGCCCAAACAGCAAGGACATCAGAAATTGAATGAGATCATCATGAAACAATACAAAGTACTAACTCACTTTGTAGGGAAGACTTTTTTAGCCTCAAAAATAACACATTCAGGGAGAACAATGGCTGTTGCTGGGTTCTGAATCCATTTCCTCCTAACAAAGCAGAACAAATCACTCTCAACATGACTAAGTTCAACAAGGCTACACGTGACTACAGTTTCAGGAAATACAGACGTGACAATCTTCAACATACTGCAAGTAGAGACAAAATAATAATGAATCTGATAGACTCAAGCCCCCATGCACCGCTGTAAGCCTGAAGCCAAGGGCTGGAAAGAGCCATGGAGTGCAAGAGACACAGCAGCCGAATAAATACCCAATCCCTGAACAAAACCTGTGCAGACAGAAAGTCATGATACAAAGAACGTCATCGGTCAACTGAAAAAATAATATATAGACGGAGGTTAGATTTTTCAAATACCATGATTTAAAGCAACCCAAAGAGGATATCTATAGAAAGACTTCGGGATTTGAGTGAATAGTAGCAGTGCCGGCCCTTTACAGCAGGGACCTGGTGACTGATTGTGAAAAGGGTCAGAGAGAGGTGTTTGTACTTTTTAAAAACGTTTCACCATGATATGTGCATGTGTGTGTATGTTCATGCATATATGTGTGTATATTTCTCATAGTAAATACTTTTTCTAAATAAAGTGGGAGCTCTTGAAAGGAAGAATCTCAGTTGCACAGAGCATGGGCTCTCAAGTCAGACAAATCCCACCTCTTCCCACTTACTCACTGGTTGGCCTCTGCCGTGTTATTTAAATTCGTAAGCGTTAGCTATATATCTAGATTGTGTAAGGATGACCTGTGGTTGTTGTTAGCGATAAGTGAAGGGTTTCGTGTAGACTTCTGAAGTGTGTTAGCTCCCTCAGTGTGTTGGAAGTGATCACCATTTGACTCTGGGTCTCTAACTGTCTACACAGACAGATACAATGACACCTGGGGCACCCATTCTACTTGCAGGTCAGGACAACGCGCTGTAGTCACTCTGCCCTCTAAGATGAGGAAATATGGAACATATTTAGAAAGGGGCACAGTAAAATGCTGTTGGGGTCGCGGGTTAAAGGGCCTGAAAATCCTAAATTTGCAAGGCCACCCAATCCTTAAACAAAGTGAAAGCATTTTTTGTTCAATTTGTGTTTGGTTCATTTTAAGAGACCTGTGACATTCTTATATTGACAATGGTTATTTAAAACTCTGAAAATTACCCATGAAAGCTGTAAGTCTATGTGAGGAAGACCTTTAACCTCAGACTCATGGAAACTATTGGTTCAGTGTACTTCATTTTAAAAAGTAAAGAGTTTTTATTTTTGACCGCAGGTTTATGTAAATAATTAAAAATTACTTAAACACTCAAGCATTCTTTTCTTGTTTGACTCTTTTGGACGAAAAAAATAACTTTTCGAAGACAAACTCCGTGAGGACCCTTTGCTTTTTACCTTTTCTTGCCTATGGATAACTTTATGGCAAATGCTCCGAGAGGTCAAAAACTTAAACTGTGCATTCAGATAAAAAAATCAAAAACAGTAAATTTTGAAGAAGAGTAAAATGACTAGAATAAACACTGTGGATATTTATTTACTCATATATTTTTCTAGTCAAACAGATTTGAGGTCATTTTAAAAAATGAATACAAATAACAAAATGGAAAATGTGGATGATCAGGACACTTCTCGGCAACAAGGAAAAAGAGGCAATTGGGAGGTCCTGCCCCTCCTAACCTGAGGGGGGCTCCCCAAGCCCTCTCAGGGTTACGCCCGCATTTCAAACAACTACAAGAACAACAAAGCGTCACCAAACAACAGTGACAGGCACATGCTAATGCCTCCATAATTAAATTTAAAATTTTATGTGTTTACAAAAAAATTAAAAAGTTAAATCTGTTTCAGAACATCAGAAATAAGCATATTTACATTTTTTCAGAGAAATGAGCCTTTTGATTTTTTCCTTTTAAAAAGGTTTTTATCTTGGAAGAGATTTAGATTGATGGAATTACTGCAAAGGTAGAGCAGAGAGTCCCAGACATCCTAAACCCTAGTTTTCCTTATGAACACCTCACATCCGTATGGAACGTTTGTCACAACTAATTTAAAAGACATAGTACACTATTATTAATAAAAGTCTATGCATTATTCAGATTTTCGGTTTTTCTCTATTTTTTTTGATCCAGGATCTCATCAAGAATACTACCTTTCACTTTGTGGTTATATCTCCATAGGTCGTTCTTGGTTGTGATAGGTTCTCAGACTTTGCTTTTGAATGTCACTAGAATTTAGAGAATTATTTCTCAGATATTTTGTTGAATATCAATCAATTGAGAATTGTCTTGTTTTTCTCCTGATTAGACTGGGTTATGAGTTTAGGGAGTAAAAACACAGGCAAAGTTCCATTCTCCTCACATTATATCAAGGTATGTACTGTCAACATGACTTGTCACTGTTAATATTAAATTGATAATCTGGTGGAGGAAGGTTTTGTTCATTTCTGCCATAAAGTTACTGTTTGATTTCTCCCCTCCATAATGTAATCTTTAAAAGAAAGTCACTACACATGCAGCACACTTTTCACTTGGCTTCTCTACCTTTTCCATATATCCCATCATTTTGTGTGTGTGTCAGTGTGTGCATGTGTGTGTGTTGTGTTTTAACACTCTTATTTTCTGATCCTACAAGATGCTCAAGGCTGATCTTGTATATTTCATGTCCCAGTCATAGAGTCGGCCATTTCTTTAAGGAGTTCTGGTTCTTTTGTCAATGAATGGTACTAAAATCCAAGATCTGATATATCCCTTTATCTAGGGCTTTTCAACTGACAGGACAAGAAGATATAGATTTGTGTATACATCTATGTATACACACATATCTATAAATGTTTCTATACATAATTATATGTATGTTAAGGTGAACATGAGTTCATACTGATCTCTCCAACTGTAATTATTAATGCATGGAACAGCCACAACTTCTCCCCTGGTTCGTCTGTAAGCTCCCACTCAGACACTTAAAAACGGGGCTCTCACCCGCTGCAATCTATGTACTAAATGGTTTAATCCCAGTGTACATGCATACAGACTGACTAACCCATATCACCATGGGAAACAACTTTATCAACTAGAACACAATTCTTCTGCACAGTTTCTTTTGCAGTTTCCTGTGCACAGACTCCACACTCATTTTCAACGTTATTTAGGTCACCAACTAATTGCCCACTTCCATCAATGAGGTAGTTTCTGACATTTTTAAATGATTATTTTGTCACATTCTTTACCTCATCTTGTTGTCATCCAAACTCCAAAATTACTTTCTAAATTCGCATACTTTAAGGTGCAATCTTTGTTCTGTAACTTTCTCTGAGCTTTGAATGCATAATCTCATAGATCCACCAATAGAGTATCATATGAGATAGTTCCAATGCCCTATAAAATGCCCTATGTCACCTATTCAATCTTCTCTCACTCCAAACATTTTGCAATCGTTCACGTTTTTTATTGTCTCTATAGCGTCTCCTTCTACAGAATAACATATAATTGAAATTATACAGTATATACCTTTCCGTCGGACTGGCTTCTTTCACATACGATCTGAACTTAAGATTTATTTCTGTTTTTTGTGCTTTTACAATCCATTTCCTATCACTATAATAGTCCATCGTATGGATAGTCAACAGTTTGTCTATTCATGTCTATCCATTCACTTCTTGAAAAATATCTGGTTTGCATCTAGTTTTGAGTAATTATGAATACATCTACCAGAAATACAAGCATGTAGGATTCCATATGGACATAAATTTATTACAGTATATTACGGCATTGCATGGTAAAACTATTTGCAAGAAGCTGCCAAACAGCCTTGCAAAGTAGCTGTGCCATTTGCTCTCATACTGTGAATCACCAAGAGTTTCTGCTGCTCTGCACCCCCACAGCCATTTGTATTTTCAGTGTTTTGAATTGTTACCATTCTCATGGGTGTATATCACATTTTATGTGTATATCACAGTGGTTTTCACTTGCAATCCCCTAATGACAAATAATGTTGAGTACCTTTTCATGGATTTATTTCCTGTTTATGTACTTCTTTGGTGAAATGTCTGTCCAGATTTTGACTACTTCTAACTGGGTTCTTTGTTCTTTATTGTTGATTCTTAAGAGTTCTTTGTATATTTTTGATATTTTTCATTAGATTTGTATTTTGCAACTATTTTCTTCTAGTCTCTGGCTTGTCTTTTTGTTCTTTTAACAATGTCTTTGCAGAGGAAAAAAAATTAATTTCAATCAAGTCCAAATTATCGATTTTCTCTTTCTTGGGTCATGCTTTTAGTATTGTCTCTATAAAATTATAATTAAATCATTGGTAAGTCTTTTTTTTTCTCCTATTCGTTCATATAGAAGTTGCATATGTTTTATATTTACAGTTAGGTCTATAATCAACTTTGAAATAATTTTTGTAAGAAGTCAAAGGTTTTGTCTAGGTTTTGAATATATCTTATATACACACATTTTAATTTTTCCTCACCAGTTGATTGAAAGTCTATCCTTTCTTCATTTAGTTGAATCTTTTGTCAAGAGTCACTTTACTATATTTCTGTGCGTCTATTTATGGTATCTCTGCTCTGGTTCATCCTTCTATATGTTTATTCTTTTGCCAATAGTAGACTGTCACCATTACCTTTTGTGTCTGTATTCATCAGAAATTTGGGTCTATACTTTTCTTTTTTATTGCATCTCTCCAAGGTTTTAGTACTAAAATGATGCTGGCTTTGTGGAGTGAAGGAGAAGTTCCTTTTCCTCAATATTTTGGAATAATTTCGGTAGGATTGTACTAGCTCTTCTTTGTACATCTGGTAGAATTTGACTGTGATTCCATCTAGCCCCAGGAATTTTTTTGATTGGTCGGCTTTTTAGTACTGATTTAATTAAGTGCTTATTACGGGTTTGTTCAGGATTTCAATTTCTTCCTGGTTTAATCTTGGTAGGTTCTGGTTTTTGGAGGAATTTGTCCATTTCCTCTAGGTTTTCTAGTTTGTGTGCATAGAGGTGTTTGTAATACTCTCAGTATTTTTTTCCTATAAGGGTGGTTGTAATGTCACCTTCGTCATTTTAGGTTGTATATATTTGAATCTTCTTTTTTTTATTAATCTAACTATCAGTCCATCTTGTTTATTCTATTGAAAAGCAACTTTGCGTTTCTTTGATCTTTTGTATAAATTTTTTGCATCTCAAATTCATTCAATTCAGCTCTGACTTTGCTTATTTATTTTCTTCTGCTAGTTTTTGTAGTTTCTCTAGGCGTGGCATTAAGTTGTTAATTTGAGTTCTTTCTAACTTCTTGATGTGGCTGTTTAGTGCTATAAATTTTCCCTTTAACATTGCTTTAGCTAGTCCCAAAGATACTGCTATGCTGTGTCACTCTTTTCACTAGTTTCAAATAGTTATTTTTATTTCTGCCTTAATTTTATTCCTAACCAAAAGTCATTTGGGAGCAGGTTGTTTAGCTTCCATGTAATCTTGCGGTTTTGAGATATTCCCTTGGTATTTATTTCTACTTTCATTGCACTGTGGTTTGAGAACATGGTTGGTATGATTTCAATTGTTTTGAATCTGTTGAGACTTGCTTTATGGTGGAGCATGTGGTCAATCTTAAGAGTATATGCTGTGTACAGATAAGAATAATGCATATTATGTTATTGTCGAATAGAGTGTTCCATAGCTGTCTCTTAGGTCGAATTGGTCAAGCATTGAATTTTAGCCCAAAATATCTTTGTTTTGACTTCTGCCTCAATGATCTGTCCAACACTGTCAGTGTGATTTGAGGTATCACACTATTATTGTATGTTTATCTAAACATTTTATAGATCTCTAAGAACTTGTTTTTCGAATCTGAGTGTTCCAATATCAGATGTGTGTATATTAAAGAGAGTTAAGTCATCATATTGAATTGAATCCTTTGTCATTATCTAATGCCTTTCTTTATCCTTTTCGGTCATGGTTGGTTGAAGTCTGTTTTATCTGTTATAATAATAGTGATGACTGCTTTTTTAAATTTTTGTTTGTCTGGTAGGTATTTCTCCATTTCTTTACTTTTATTCTATCTGTATTATTACTTGTGATACGGGTCTCTGGAAGAGCAGACAGCTCAATTTGCTTCTTTAGCCAACTTGCCCCTCTGTATCTTTTAAGTAGAACATTCAGCCTGATTGCATTCATGGTCAGTATTGATATGTGAAGATTTGATCTCATCATCCTATCATTAGCTAATTGTTATGCAGAACTGATTGAATAGTTGCTTTATAGTGTCAATAGTCTATATACTTAAGTGTCTTTTGTGATGGAAGATATCATTCTTTTATTTGCATATTTAGCACTGCCATGTAAGGCAGGTCCAGTGATAATAAAATCCCTTAGGGTTTTCTTGTCTGAAAATGATTTTAATTCTTCTTTGCTCTTGGTTGGAATTTCTTTTCTTTAGGGATGTTGAAAATAGGCTCCCAATCTTTTCAGCTTGTAAAGTTTCTGCTGAAAGTGCTGCTGTTACTCTGACGGGATTCCCTTTGTAAGTGAATTTCCCCTTCTCTCTAGCTGCCTTTAATGTGTGTGTGTGTGTGTGTGTGTGCACGCACACACACGCGCACGCGTAGTCCTTGAAGAATCTGACGACTCTGTCTTAGGGATGGTCACTTTGTCCAGTACTTCACAGGGGTTCTCTGTATTTCTTGAATTTGTGTGTCAATCAGTTTGCTAAAATTGGGGAAATTTTCATGAATTATATCTTCCAATAAATTTTGCAACTTGCTTGCTCTCTCTCCTTCTGATTTAGAAATGCTGACGAGTCATGTGTGTGCAACATCCCGTATTTCTTTACATAATCCCATATTTCTCAGAAGTTTAAGTTCATTGGTCAATATTCTTTTTTCTTTATTTTCACCTGCCTGCATTGCTTTGAAGGAGCTATTTTCAAGCTCTGCGATGCTCTTCTCAGCTTGGTCTATTATGTTGTTTATGCTTCCAATTGTTACATGAAACTCCTGTAGTGAACTTTTTACTTCTAGCAATTCAGTTTGGTTTTTTCTTAAAATAGCTATGTCATCTTTTAACTCTTGGATTGTTTTACCATTTTCCTTGGATTGGGTTTCAACCTTTTCTTGTATCTCATTGGGCTTGCTTGCCATCCAGTTTCTGAATTCCATTGCTGACACGTCATTTTTTTTTTTGTTAGAAAGAAAGAGAAAAGAATGAAGAAGAGGAAAAAAGAGGAAGAGGGGGAGGGAGAGAGAACGGGAGTGTTGCTTAATTGCCCAGGCTAGAATGCAGTCATTTCTCTCTAGTTAAGAACCATTGCTAAGAAACTAATGTGATCCTTCGTAAGTAAGAAGACACTCTTACTTTTACAGATTCAGGAAGGTTCTAGAAGACCCAGCAAAATGAATATGAAAACAAGAAAAAAAAAGCTTCACTTTCAACATATATTTAAACTCTGGCAACGCAAGAGACAAAGGTAAACTTCTAAATAGACCCAGGGTGGAGGAAAACACCTTTTCTATAGAGGAACAAGAGTAGCAGAAACATCAGATTCTAACCAGAAGCCACATAAACAAAAAAAAATTGAGTTGAAAATACAGTTAAGAATTTACCATGTTGAAAGAAGAAAGCCTACCAAGCTAAAATTCTATATCCTGTGAAATTACCTTTCAAAAGCAAGAAGAAATAAAGTCTTTCTCAGACAAACACAAATGGAGAGAATTCATGGCCAAGAGACCTGCTCTGCAAGGTTTATTATTATTTTTTATTCTGGAAGAAGGAACCATTTAGGTCAGAATCTTGAATCTACATAAAGAAATGGAGAACAACAGAGAAATAATGACTTTCGGTAAATTAATATATTTTATTATTATTATCATTATTATTATTATTTTTGAGACTGAGTTTCGCTCTTGTTACCCAGGCTGGAGTGCAATGGCATGATCTCGGCTCACTGCAACCTCCGCCTCCTGGATTCAGGCAGCTCTCCTGCCTCAGCCTCCTGAGTAGCTGGGACTACAGGCATGAGCCACCATGCCCTGCTAATTTTTTTTTTTTTTTGTATTTTTAATAGAATCGGCATTTCAGCATGTTGACCAAGATGGTCTCCATCTGTTGACCTTGTGATCCACCCGCCTCGGCCTCCCAAAGTGCTGGGATTACAGGCTTGAGCCACTGCACCTGGCCATATTTTATTATTTATAATTCCTAATAATGTAAAAGATAACTACTTATTAAAAGTAAGAATAGTAATAAAGTATCATGCATCTACAGCCTATGAATACATTAAATGAAAGACAGTTCTGTCACAAGGGATGTGAGAGTGAAAATGGAGATCCTCTGTTATAAGTTGTCAGAAGTACCATGAAGCATGGTAGCATTTTAAGGTGGACTTGAAGTAGCTAAAACTTCGTTGTAAAATCTAAGAAAAGCAGTCGGGTGCAGTGGCTCAGGCCTGTAATCCCAGCACTTTGGGAGGCCGAGGCGGGTGGATCACGAGGTCAAGAGATCAAGACCATCCTGGTCAACAAGGTGAAACCCCGTCTCTACTAAAAATACAAAAAATTAGCTGGACATGGTGACGCGTGCCTGTAATCCCAGCTACTCAGGAGGCTGAGGCAGGAGAATTGCCTGAACCCAGGAGGCAGAGGTTGAGGTGAGCCGAGATCGCGCCATTGCACTCCAGCCTGGGTAACAAGAGCGAAACTCCGTTTCAAAAGAAAACAATCTAAGAAAAGCATTTTTTAAAAAATCAGAAAAAGTACAACTGAGGGCAGGCATTGGGACTCATTCCTGGTCCTAAATGGCTTCTAAGGAAGGGGTGAGAAAAATGAATACAGAGCAGCCCACTGTCTCCACGGACCACTGGGATCCTAGTATAGATGACCCCATGAACCCCACAGTCATTAGCGGTGGCAGGAGAAATTATCCAGAGATTTGGCAAAGACAGAGCTTGAATCTGCACACAGCCCAGTTGAGTTAGTTGGGGCAAAGATGCGGTGGAACACAGCCATAGGCACCCGTCCCCAACATTCTCCATACTCCTCTAGGTGGCTTTAACTTTGTTATCTGCTGCACCTGGAGAGGACATGGCTGTGTGTCTTCTGAAACAGGGTTTCATCTGTGCACCCCCACCCCCTTTCTGCTGGCTCAGAGTTTCCCACTTGCTAGAGTTCTTGCACTGGTTCTTTTGTATCTGTGAGGTCTTAGGTCCCTTTATTCTTTGAAGTTGTGGGCCTTTTGTTTTTATATCCTTTATTGCTCCTGAGGGTTTGACTGTGGTGCAAGTTGTGTTCAGTCAAATGGCTTCATTTCCAGATGCCTTCAGAGGGCCAAAGTTCAGCTCAGTAATCCTGGACTGCATGCTCCACCCCGAGATGCCCGGAATCAGGCCCTTAGCTTTGTCCTCTGATGATGGAGGTACAGCACTGGCTGCACTGCAGGGCTGAGATGCTCCCAGACCACTAGCAACAGCACTCCATGGGGGCTGTGTTCAAAAGTGCACTGGCAGGCGCATGGGGGGCAGTGTGTGAAAGTGCTCCAGTGCGGTGGTGGCAGGGCCATGGGCCAAAGCATTCCAGTAGGGCAGGGATTGGTGGGGGGCATCTTGGAGGCGCACACTCTGGTGGGGAGCTGTCAGCAAAAGCACTCTGGTGGAGTGACAGGGACTGCCTGCAATAGCACTATGGCCGTGGTGAGTAGGAAAAGTGCTTCAGTGAGACAGCTGAAGACGACTGTGAGCTGCTGTTGCAGACAGGGACTCTGGATGGGGCCAGCATGGTTCTCTCGGTCTGACTGTATCTTTTCCTTATCATTTTCTCTACTAAACACAGAAATTACAAGTCTGTTCTCTTGAATAAAAACATGTTAATGAATTTCTCCTGCTAAGATCAAACTATATTTTTTTGGTGACTAGAAGGTACATATCCTGCTGAGGGAACATAGATTGCTACGCTTCCCTAAGAGTGTTCAGTTCCAGTAACAATCTACCCTGCCAGGTCCCCAGCAGGTGAAAATGACTCACTTCTAAATCTAGTGAATATCCAGACACGTTTAACATCTTAAAGTCTAGTTTTACCAGATGGTTTTTAATATCTATGATATTTGACAAAATTATTTTATGGATTATTATCCCAAAAAGAAACACTCAAATTAGCAGATTATAAGCACTTATTGATTACTCACACTTGTCAAGGGTTGCACAGGTTATGGCAATTTAATAAAATTCACAGGCAGGCTGGGAACGGTGGCCTGAACCTGTAATCCCAGCACTTTGGGAGACCTAGGCAGGCAGATCACGAGGTCAGGAGTTTTAGACCAGCCTAGCCAACATAGCAAAGGACGTCTCTACTAAAAACACAAAAAAAAAATTAGCCAGGGGTAATGGCAGGCGCCTGTAATCCAAGCCACTAGGGAGGCTGAGGCAGGAGAATTGCTTGAACCTGGGAAGGCAGAGGTTGCAATGAGCTGAGATCACACTGCACTCCAGCCTAGACAAAAGAGTGAGACTCCATCTTTAAAAAAATAAAAATGACCAGCAGAAACTAATTTTTCCTCTTTGGAAAATACAGTTTTATCTCCACTCTGTAGAACAACATTAGGTGAATGTAGGCTATGATGATTTGAACCTTGACCTTTGAAATTTGCTGTGACACTGGAGATGATATTTTGACACTGTAACGTAACACAGCTACATGTTGCTGGGAAAAGTGCAAGAAAAGTTGTAATTCATATTAGTATAATATTAATGAAGATCAGAGTGACTTCTGACTCCTGTAACGAAGGATGTTATAGAAGTTGGGAGGTGTAAATGCCAAAATTATTTTCTCCTCTTCTCATTTCTCGCTCTGTGTGTCTTTATCCCGTGGGACATTTCACTGATCACACTCATTTGTTCACATGTATAGACTGCCAATATCTGATTTCCACTATGATTTTGTAGCAGTGAATTGTTTTTGCTTACTGTGACTTATAGATTCTCCACTGTATTCACCTCTACTAACAAAACAAATAGAATTCTCTTAAACCAACAGATAAGATGATTTGTGGAGAAATCCTCTAGGAATCTCTACACAATACTAAGCTTATTTGTAACAGCAGGTTTTAAATACTCTTTTACATTCATTAAATTTAAGATAATTTAGGCAACTGCCATATAGTATATTTATTCTAATCCCAGTTGATGGTCTGACATACAGCACATGATCAATCAAGTATTTAACTCAACTCAGTGCATTTTCCATAGAAGTTTACTTTTAGTTTCTCCCCATAGTTGTGCTTTCATGTCTACCTATCTTTCTAACATCACCTCATCTCAAGATTCCAGCATAACATCTATGCATGTTTAGATATTTAAACATATCTGTCCTCTGCTGATTTTTGCCTATTTCTATACAAATCCAAGCAGAAGATTTGTGCCAAGACTTTCACGTGGTAGACATTCAATTAGTGTGAGTCAGTTTATATACCCGTGTCTGAAATGCTCTTTGCACACTTATGTGCAATGAGAGGCTTATGCCGTTCTTTTAAAATTGTTCTTCATCTTTATCAAGAAGGCATCCAGAATCTTAATTTATAATCTCTGCTACTCTACAAACCGCTCATGGCAATAGTCAAGGTGAGAAAGTGTGGCCGGCCTCAGATGATAAAAGTGAAACGGAGAATGAAAACCTTGATATTTTGGAGGTGAAAACTATAAGAATTAATGTCTAAGTGACTGTCAATTACATGAGTCTGGCAGGCTAAATAATACCCACCCCCTACGCCCAAGAACAAAGTCCATATCTTTGTCCAGCAGCCAGCAAATGCATTAATTTATATGTTACAGGGGGCTTTGCAGATGAGATTACATTAAGAATTTTGAGAGTGGTGATTGTCTTGGAATATCCAGATAGGCTCAATGCCATTGCAAGGGTCCTTATAAGAGAAAGGCAGGAATATGGAAGTCAGAAGTAGGAAATGTGATAATGAAAACAACAGATTGTAGTGATAAGAGACGGACTCAGGAGCCCAAGGATTCAGGAAGCCTCTAGAATCTGAAAGAGGCAAGGGAATTATTCTTTCCTAAAACTTCAAGAAGAAATGCATTTCTGCCAACATGTTGATGTCAGATTTCTGACCTCCAGAACTTTAAGAAAATATTCACATGTTGTTTTAAGCCACTAATTTTGTGAGAATTTGTTACAGCAGCGATAGCAAACTTAAACAGAGAAAATGAGATAAAAGAAAAAAATCAAACATGTCTCTATCAGACATTAATGAGGTCCCCTTCCCCCATGGAGCTTTGAGGTTTCCAGTAGGGAAACTGGCCTCCACCACCACCTGGCAGTGCTGAGGTTCCCCTTCTCCTCTGTGTAGGGTGGTCTCAGAGGAGAAACAGAACTTTCACCCAGCAGGAACAAGGCCACCACTTTTTTTGATACCCTGGAAACTACACGGGAGCAGCAGTGAAGTACTCCTAACTTCTGGGCAGGGAGGTTCCAGTGGAGGATTACCAGGGAGCTGAATCTCCCAGCCCTTCCTTCCCAAGGGTGTCCTCCAGTCAAGTGCCAGGGAGATCAAGTGTTTCCACCTCCACCAGGCAATAACAACTTAGCATCCCCATGCCTTTGAGAAAAAAACCTAGAACGTAAAGTTTACATAAGTGCCAGAGCCTCATAAACTAATGCCCCAAATACTTAGGTTTCCACAGAAAGTCATGCATCATACTGAGAGACAGAAAGATCTCAACGTGAACGAGAAAAGGTAATCCACAGATACAATGCCAAGATGATGTAGTTGTTAGAATTACCAAAGACTTTTAAGCAGCCATTATCAAAATGCTTTAAGTAGCACTTTTAAATACTCTTTATACAAATGTAAACAAATGAAAAGTCTCAGGAAATAAACAAAAAAATAGAAGTTTTAGAACTTAAAAATATAATAACTGAAATAAGAGCTTCCATATATGTGTGTAACAATAGAATTGTGGGGGCATAAAATGAAAAAGTGAACTGAAAGAATAATGGAAATTATTCAATCTGAGTAACAAAAAGACTAAAAAGACAGGAATGGAGCCTCAGAAACACAGAAGATTGTAATAAAATGTCTAACCTTCATGTTATCGTAGTGTTGCAAGGAGAGAACAAAGAGAAATGGTCTGAGAAAGTGCTTGAAAATATAATGGCTGGAATCTTCCCAAATATGGCAAAAGGCGTAAACCTGAGTGAAGACCAAGTGGGGTAAACTCAAACACATTCACAGCAAGACATATCCTCAAAGTTCAAAACTAAAAATCAAGAAAAATATTTTCAAAGCAGAGAGAGAGAGAGCCCTTATTTGTGGGTAAAAAACAATGAAAATTTCAACAGATTTCTTTTTGGAAGTCTCCAAGGTGCACAGAAAAAGGTAAAACATTTTTGCAAGCGCTTAAAGAAAAGTGCTGTTAACCCAGAATCTGATTCCAGCAAAGGTATTCTTCAGGCATGAAGGGGGAGTCATGACTTTTCAGATGGTGGAAAACATGCAGAACATGTCACCAATAGGTACACCCTAAAAAAATGGCAGAAGGAAGTTGTCTGGCCATCATGACCTATGGCGAGGCAGTGTTCTTGGAACTGACACCGAAAGCATAATCCATGGACGGAAAAAATAATAATACACAGAACTTCATTCAAATGTTTAAAAGTTCCTCTGTGAAAGTCCCTGTTAACATGGTGAAAGATAAACTACAGACTGGGAAATTATGTTTGCAAACCACATTAACAACAAAGAACTGGTAACTAGAATATATAAAGAAGTCTCCAAATTGAACAGTGAAAAATAATACCCAGTTATAAAATGACCAACGACATTAAGCATTTTATGAAAGAGGCTATAAATATGGAAAATAAACCCATGACACAATGTTCAACATCATTAGCCATTAGTTGGAATGCAAATTAAAACCAAAACAACGTATCACCACACACCAATAAGCCTGGCTAAACTAAGCAGAGGGACACCACCAAATGCTGGATGAAGATACCTAGACACTGGGTCATTCACACATCACTGGTGGGAATGCAGAATGCTACTGAAAATGAGGCTGGGTATGGTGGCTCAGACCAGGTGCAGTGGCTGACGCTTGTAATCACAGCACTTTGGGAGGCCAAGGTGGGCGAATCACCTGAGATTAGGAGTTTGAGACCAGCCCGGCCAACATGGAGAAACCCCGTCTCTATTAAAAATTACAAAAATTAGCTGGGCATGGTGCTGTGTGCCTGTAATCCCAGCTACTCAGGATGCTGAGGCAAAAGAATCACTTTGCCCAGGAGCTGTGGAAGCCGATGTTGCAATGAGCTAAGATCTCGCCACCATACTCCAGCCTGGGTGACAGATTGGCACTCTGTCTCAAAGAAAAAGAAAAAGCAAAGAAAAAATGAAAATGAGGAAGACAGTTAGGTAGCTCTCCTAAAAGGCTACATATTTTACTGCCACAGGACTCAGCTTGTGCACTTTTGGACATTTGCCCCAGAGAAATGCAGACTCATGTTCAAACAAAAATCTGTTCTTAGACTTTGAGAGCAGCTTTTTCATAAGAACCCAAAACTAGGTTACAGTTCCAAAAGTAAGAGTATTAGCAAATAAGGGGGGTGAACACATTTAAAAATTTTTAGAGTTTATACTCTAGGTTCACACTGAAAGTTACTAACAATTTGCTCATGAAATATTAGGGACTTTCTAGAGTAGTTTATTTTTTGTTGATTACTATTTTTGAGGGGCTAGTTTTGATCAGTAAGTGACTCTTCCTGCCTTTACACTTTTTCTCTGACATGAAGCCTTTTCTCTTCAACAACATGAGTTTTATAGAAAACATTGTAAAGGATTTTATACTTTCTTCTTTTTGTTTTTATATGGCTCTGTTTCAATAGCACTTATGGATTTAATACATTGATAAATAACAGAAACTACCTCTAGTGAGCAAAAGTTTAACTGTCATAATCTACTGAAAAGGTGAGAATGAAAATAAGATTCCTGTACCATCTTGCCTTTTCATTGGGTTCAGAATAAAGTGGCTACAATGCCTAAAACAACGTCCATAAGAAAAAGGCAATTTCAATTTAGTTCTTCACAAATAACTTTGAGAAATTTTAAATTTTTAAGTGGCATTTGTGTTTTCACTTCCAGAGAGTTTTTTAAATCACTTTTCTATTGTTCGGGTACCAGGTATAGCATTAGCAAAAAAACAAAAGGTCTTTGCTTCCAGAATTTGCTGTTTCCACCTTAAATAACCAGTTGTTCTTCTGCCTGCCTCTTCCCGTGGTATTTCTCTCCCAACTCTGTAGATTCATAATCACAGGTGAAGATAGCTTTACTGATAACCTAGATCTTAGACTCGCACAGCTGGAGAAACAAGCCAGGGTCTTCAGACTCTTCTATATCAAACGCTGCCGGAAACCGTACAGCCAACCTGCAGAACAAAACTTTCTCAACATCGTTAGTTTATCCAAGTTATTGAATGCAATTATACCTTTATCATTCATGTCAATGTATAGTACTTCATTTCTCTTGAGAGATTACACTTACTATACTTTTTCATATATAATTTGATAGATTATTCTTTATGTATATATAGATATACTTTACATGGAAGGTATTTCATATATATTTGAAATTTTGAGGCTTATGAATAGCTCTGCCGTGATAATCCTTGATATGTGACTTTTGGTTAATATATGTCCTTATTTTTGTTCACTAGCTACATAAGAGTGGAATTGTTGAGTCACAAAGTGTACATATATTCAGCTTTGACAGATACTGCCAAACAGTTTTCCAATATGATTGTGCTAATTTCTATTACCACAAGCAGTGGATGAGTTTCGGTTGTTCCATCCTCTTCACAGCACTTGGATGACTGTTTTCTTTTTACATCACTGGGAATTGTGACATTGCACCGTGGTTTTAATTTGCATTTCTTAGATGGAGAATATAATGCTTCATATGTTTATTGTACATCTGAATATTCTCTTATTTGAAATGTCTGTTCAAAACGTTTGCCCATCTTATGTAGAATTGTCTTTTTCTTTATTAATATATTGGAGTTCTTTATATACTCTGAATATGTATGTGTTTTTAGATCTATATCTATGTTGACATAGATATACATCTCTGTCTGGCTGGGCGTGGTGGCTCAAGCCTGTAATCCCAGCACTTTGGGAGGTGGAGGCATGTGGATCACGAGGTCAAGAGATGGAGACCATCCTGGCCAACATGGTGAAACCTCATCTCTACTAAAAAATACAAAAATTAGCTGGGCATGGTGGCATAAGCCTGTAGTCCCAGCTACTCGGGAGGCTGAGGCAGGAGAATTGCTTGAACCCGGGAGGCAGAGGTTGCAGTGAGCCGAGATTGCACCACTGCACTCCAGCCTGGTGCCTGGTGACAAAGCAAGACTGTCTCAAAAAAAAAAAAAGACATACATCTCTATCTAAATGATTATCTTCTATGTCTCGCTAGGATATGTTTTCAATTAATGTTGGCTTTTAATCTGAAGTTCTTATATATAAATAAGTGTGATTCAGCAATATTTTCTTTGTGGTTAGTGCATTTTTTTCCTCCTTTAAGAAATGTTACCTCCTTAAGGTCATAAAAATATTCTTTGGTGTATGATTTTTTTAAAAAAATTTATTTATTATGCTTTAAGTTCTGGGGTAAATGTGCAGAACATGCAGGTTTGTTACATAGGTATACATATGCCATAGTGGTTTGCTGCATCCATCACTCTGTCATCTATATTCAGTATTTCTCCTAATGCTATCCTTCCCCAATCCTCTCACCTGCTTCTATCCTTCCCCTAGCCCCTCAACCCCCAACAGGCCCCAGTGCATGATGTTCCCCTCACTGTGTCCATGTGTTCTCGTTCTCATTATTCAACACCCACTTATGAGTGAGAACATGGGGCATTTGGTTTTCTGTTCTTGTGTCAATTTGCTGAGAATGATGGTTTCCAGCTTCATCCATGTCCCTCCAAAGGGTACAAACTCACCATTTTTTTATGGCTGCATAGTATTCCACGGTGTATATGTGCCACATTCTTTATCAAGTCTATCCTTGATGGGCATTTGGGTTGGTTCCAAGTCTTTGCTATTGTGAACAGTGTCGCAATAAATATATGCATACATGTGTCTTTATAAAAGAATAATTTATAATCCTTTGGGTGTATACCCAGTAATCGGATTGCTGGGTCAAATTGCATTTCTATTTCTAGATCCTTGAGGAATTACCACACTGTCTTCCAGAATGGTTGAATTAATTTACACTCCCACCAACAGTATAAAAGCATTCCTATTTCTCTACATCCTCTCTAGCATCTGTTGTCTCCTGATTTTTTAATGATCACTATTCTAACTGGCATGAGATGGTATCTCAATGTGGTTTTGATTTGCATTTCTCTAATGACCAGTGATGATGAGCTTTTCTTCATAAGTTTGTTAGTTGCATAAATGTTTTCTTTTGAGAAGTGTCTGTTCATAACCTTCACCCACTTTTTGATGTTTTTTTTTAAATTTGTTTAAGTTCTTTATAGATTGTGGATATTAGCCCTTTGTCAGATGGATAGATTACAAAAATGTTTTCCCCATTCTGTTGGTTGCTGGTTCACTCTAATGATAGTTTGTTTTGCTGTGCAGAAGCTCTTTTAGTTTAGTTAGATCCCATTTGTCTATTTTGGCTTTTGTTGCCATTGCTTTTGGTATTTTAGTCATGAAGTCCTTGCCAATGCCTATGTCCTGAACGGTATTGCCTAGGTTTTCTTCTAAAGTTTTTATAGTGTTAGGTGTTGTTTAAATCTTCAATCCATCTGAGGTTAACTTTTGCATAAAGTGTAAGGAAGAGATACAGTTTCAGCTTTCTGTATATGGCTAGTCAGTTTTCCCAACACCATTTATTAAATGGGTAATCCTTTCTCCATTCTTGTTTTTGTCAGGTTTGTCAAAGATCAGATGGTTGTAGATGTGTGGTGTTATTTCTGAGGCCTCTGTTCTGTTCCACTGGTCTATATCTCTGTTTTGGTAAGAGTACCATGCTGTTTTGATTACTGTAGCCTTGCAGTATAGTTTGAGGTAAGATAGCATGATGCCTCCAGCTTTGATCATTTTTTGCTTTGGTTTGTCTGAGCTATGCAGGCTCTTTTTTGGTTCCATATGAAGTTTGAGATTTTTTTTCCAATTCTGTGAAGAAAGTCAATAGTTTCATTGTTTATATAAATATATATATATATATATATATATATATATATATATATATTTATATCTATAATTAAAGTGAATTGACTATTATAAAAGGAATGAAGTAGAGTCGAGGTATTTTTTAAAATAATAGATTAAGAAGTATTTATTTATAAGACCATTTTTTTCACCACTACCTTGCAGTATTACATTTTTTCATTAGCAGGTGAAGTACCCCTATTCCTGGATTCTATCCTGGTTTCAATTTCAAGTTGCTTCGTTTACTATCACTTTATAGTAGATCTTAATATATATAAATTTACGTATTATAAAATTTGCTATGAATTTAATTTATCAAGTTATAGAAAATGTTTAAAGAAAATGTTAACAGAATAGTTACAACTGCTAATTTTACATTATTTATACCTGTAACAGTCAAAAGCATGGGTTCTGATCTCAGACTGCCTCACTCTTCCTTAATTTCCTAATATCAAATTAAGTATAATATTAGGACCTATCTCAAGGCTATTCTAAGTTTTAAATTAACAAATACTAATTATTTATGGATTGCTTAGTGCATAGTACACACTTGAAGCTTGTTAATATTAATTATCAGCATATACATATATGCATGTGTATACACACTTACATAAATATACATATATATACACACATATGCATATACATGAAAGTACAAGAAATTCAAGGAATTTGTTAAGACTTATTTACAGAACAAAATAATTTCATTTAATGCAGTAAACACACATTGCTTGTAGTTAATCAATAACATTTGCATATAATTTTGATGTATTTATTCATTTGGTTAGACCACACAGTCTTAGAAGATTTTTCAGAAAATAAAGGCATATTTTTTTAATTTAAACCTGATCATTTTAAGCTGGAGCCTTCAGTAATTTAGAGTTCTATGATTTATCTGTTGATTAAATGTCCTATGGTATAAATAAGTCATGCTGCACCAAGAATGCAGGTTCTGTGGTGACCATAAAGCTGTATGCAGCTTCAACTAATAATTTTTAAAATATAATATAAATTATACTTAAAATTATATAATCTATGCCACAGATTCATTGAATTAATTATAGACTATATTTTCTTTTTAATTCAGAAGATACAAACATGCAAGATTCCTAAACTCAATGTGATTCCCTCTAAAAACAGCAAAAGTCTTCAAAAATCTCATAGGAGCCAAAACATTTTATTAATGTTTTTAAACATCTTACTGTTAGTTGCAAAATAGAGCATGAACTTGTTTATCTTTTATGAGAGAGCTTTGGGAAGTTGGAATAAGTAATAATTTTTAATTATCTAGTAAAGAAAAATTCATCTTTATTCTTTCATTTTTTAATTTTAATTGAAAACAGTTAAAATTTATGCACATGGTGTTTTGAAGTATAATATATATCCACAATATATATATTTATATATATAAATATATATCCACAATATATATATACTTCAAAACACCATGTGTACATGATTAAAATATATATAAATATATGTTTTTATATATTGTATTAAATATATATAAATATATATATTGGAAGTATATCTATTGTTTTAAATCTAGTTAATTTTTGTGATTTGGTAAAAACACACAACTTCACATTGTTTATATTTTTCAAATATAGAATGTATCATAATTAATTAGTCACCTTCTGTACAGTAGCTCTCTTGAAATGTATTCCTTCTAACTGTATTTTTTCTTTTAACCAAAATAAATATTTTTCATGTAATAAAAATTTTTAGTTTTTAATTATTAAATTTTCTGAATAAAATAAAATTCTACATGTGATTTTTAAAATGTTTTCATATCCAAGAGAGGTGAAATAGTCCTATTTGGAGACAAATTTACATTTGCAAACATATATTAGGTATTTGTTTCTGGATAGGTCCACAAACATATCCATATTTTTTTTGCAGATAAAGTTGATGATACCACCTAAATATCAACTTTTTCTGCAAAGTGAAGTTCATATTAATTATTAAGATATTTTATGAGTTTTATAGTCATACAATCACTTATTACACTCATACAATATTCTATAAGAGTTTTGCAATCTTATACAATCTTATATAAGATCATCATTTCTATCAATGATGAACTGCATATTCATCTCATAAGATTGTAAAGAAGGGGCTGTGACTGGTCGTGCACACCTGTAATTCCAGCACTTTGAGAGGCTGAGGTGGGCAGATTGCTTGGGCTCAGGAGTTTGAAACTAGCCTGGGCAACATGGCAAAACCCCATCTTTTCAAAAAATATAAAACTTAGCTGGGCATAATGGTGTGTACCTGTAGTCTTAGTTACTCTGGGACTTAAGGTGAGGGGATTGCTTGAGCCCAGGAATTCGAGGCTGCAATGAGCCAAGTGCCACTGCACTTTCTTTTTAAAAAAAGAAAAAACAATATTAAGATGCTAATGGAAATCTTATTGCCCCTAAAGACCTTCCAGTAGGACAAGACGTGGACTTGGATGACAGTAATGTTGATGATCCTGATCCTGTGTGCAGGCTTAGCCTAAGGTGTGTGCTTGTGTCTTGGTTTGCAATTTAAATTTTAAAAAGTAAAAAATTAAAAAAAAGAAAAAAGCATATAGGCAATGATAGAAAGAACATATTTTTATATTATTACTAAGTATTATTACAAAAGAGTAAACGAGTATATAAAAATTAAGTTTACGAGGTAAAAGAAAGTTGCGGTATCCTAAGATTAATTTATTATTAAGAAAATAAACTTAAAAAAATGAAGTGTTGTATAGCTTAAACGTGGTTTTTATAAAGTCTGCAGTACTGTACAGTAATATCCTAGGCCTTAACATTTCATACCATTCACTCATTGACGCAGAGCAACTTCAGTCCTACAGGCTCCATTCATGGTGAGTTCCCTGTACCCCTCTACCTGAGTACCATTTTTCATCTTTTATACTGTATTTTTACTGTACCTTTTCTATGTTTATATACACAAATACTAACCATTGTGTTACAACTGCCTACAGTATTCAGTAGAGTAATATACTCTATAGCTTTGTAGCTTAGGGCAAATAGACTATACCATGAATCCTGGGAGTGTGACAGGCTCTACGTGGGTTTAGTTATGCATTTGTCAGATCATATCTCCATTATTAAATGATACATGATGATAAATCCTAATACTGAAAAGAGTCGGGAATACTTCGGTACTGTTTTATTATCCCCCTGAACCTTGCCTACCAGATTTAGCCTCAGGCCCTTGGCTAACTACTGACCATTCTGAATGATTTATGGCTTCAGCTACCCATGAGACATACTCCCAGGTATTTCTGATCTAGACGTACATACATTTATGACTTAACTACTCTGATGTAAGTGATTGACAAACAGACACTTGTACAGATCAAGAAGCTAAATCAGTTTATAAATTTAAACCAGCCATGTACAGAGATACAAGCCTATATAAATGATGCATAAGATCTTTGAGACTATCCCCTTACCCTCCGAATACAACTATATTGGATTTATATTCCAGGCTACTAATGATAGAAGTTGGAAAGTTGATGAAAACATCCACTTTTCTTATAAACAAGGTTAGATATTTACTCTTTCTGACATTTCTACAATCTGTTACTTTCAAGTTAATCTTTCTATATGCTCTCAGATAACTTAATCTATTATAGTTTGGAACTGCAAACTGCTAAGATATTATGTGTGTTATGCAAATATATAACATAAATGCCATGATTTGCAATGTCAAGAGTGTTGCTTAAAATATTATTTAGTTTACTTCAGTACAGACCCCAAAATGATTAATTATATGTGAAAAATCTAATTTTTAACTAAGATAATGTCAAATAAAAATGATATACAGCATTAGAGAAAATACATCAAGAATCTGCTCTTGAAAGCCATTGTAAGTTGTTAAATAACTACTAAAGAATATTTAGCTGCCTACAAGAGACAGACTTCTGGCTAAAGACTGCTACATACTTAAAGCAAAAGTGTGGAAAATGATACATCATGCAAATGTAAAACAAAAGCCACCAGGAGTAGCCATCCTCACAGGAGCTAAAACTCTTTGAAAGAAGACAAAGAAGGGCAAGATTCAGTACAAGAAGATACGTGTATCCTAAATATATATGCACCCAACAATGGAGAATACGTTTTCATAAAACAAATGCTACTAGACCTAAGAAAACATATGGATAGCAATACAAAAATGGTGGGGGAGGAGCAACTTCAACACCTCACTGACATCACTAGAGAGATCATTGAGACAGAAAATCAATAAGGAAACTCTGGACCCAAACTGGACTACAGATCAAATGAACATAATAGACATTTACATAACACTCTATCCAACAACTGCAAAATACACATTCTTCTCATCTCTGCATGGAACACTATCCAAAATTGACCATATGCTGTGTCATAAAGCAAGTTTCAATAAATGCCAAAAAAATCAAAATCATATCAAGTATATTCTTGGACCACAAGTGAATAAAATTTAAAATTGAAACTAAGAGGAACTCTCAAAACTACATAAGAACATGGAAGGTAAACACATTCATCCTACATGACTTTTGAGTAAACAATGAAATTAAAACAAAAAATAAAAAAATAGTTGAAATGAATAAAAATAGAAACAAAATGTACCAAAAGCTCTGGAATTCAGCAAAGGTTGTGCTAAGATAAAATTTTATAACATTAAATGTCCACATAAAAAAATGGAAAGATCTCAAATGATTAACCTAATATCAAATCTCAAGTAACTAGAAAAACAAAATCAATTGAAACCCAAAGGTAAGGAAAGAAATAACAAAGATCAACATAGAACTAAATGACATGGAGAATACTAAAATGATACAATGAATTGATTAAACTAAATACTGGTTTTTTAAGAGCTTAAACATAATTGACAGACCACTAGCTAGATTAACCAAGAAAAAAATGAGAGAAGATTCAAATAAGTACAATAAAAAATGAGAGAGGCACTTAAACTGATACTATAGAAATACAAAAGATCATCAGGTCTAAGCACACAAACTAGAAAACCTAGAGGAAATGGATAAATTCTTTTAAACATGCAACTGACCCCCAAGGTTGAACCAGGTAGAAACAGAATTCCTGAATAGACTAACAATGAGTAATGAAATAGATTCAATAATTAAAAACTCTTCCAAGGTGAGGGAAAAAAAATGGCCAGGACCAGATCTGAATTTTACCAGACATACAAATAAGAGCTGATAACAATCCTACTGGAATTATTTCAAAAAATCAAGAATTGATTGTTTCCTAACTCATTCTATGAAACCAGTATCACTCTGTTACCAAAAATCAGTCAAGCACACTATAAAAAAAAAAACTACAAGCTAACATCCTTGATGAACGTAGATGTAAAAGTCCTCAACAAAATACTAGCAAGCTGAATCTAACCACAAATCAAAAAGATAATTCATCACTATCAAGTTAGTTTTATTCCAGGAATGCAAGGATAGCTCAATATTTACAAATCAATAAATGTGGTGCATCTCATAAATAGAACTTAAAAAATATATGATCGTGTCAATAAACAATAGACGTAGACGAGCGAGCCCTTCAATAAAATCAAACTTTACTTCATAATTAAAAACTCTCAACAAACTAAGCGTTGAAAGAACATGCCTCAGCCATCTATGAAAAACCCACAGTCAACATTATACTGAATGGGAAATGGTTCTTTGGGCATTTACCCAAAGAACTGGAACTAGACAAGTACGTCCATTCTCATCAGTTCTACTCAACATAGAACAGGAAGTACTAGTCAGGACAATCAGGCAAGAGAAAGAAAGAAAAGGCATTCAAGTCAAAAAGAAGAAGTCAAATTTTCTTTGTTTGCTGATGACATGATTGCATACCTAGAAAACCTCAGATTCTCCTCCAAAAGACTCATAGATTTAATAAACAAATTAAATAAAGCTTCATGATACAAAATCATGGTTAACCGGATAAAGAAAATGTGGTACATATCCACCATGGAATAGTATGCAGATATAAAAAGAACAAAAAGTGTCCTTTGCAGCAAGTGGGGTGGAGCTAGAGGCCATTATCCTAAGTGAAGGAACTCAGAAACTAAATACCACATGTTCTCACTTACAAGTTGGAGCTAAACAATAGGTAAAAAATAGACCCTGGGGACTCCAAAAGCAGGGGAAGTTGAAAAACTAACAACTAACAGGTTCACTATTTGGACATTGGATACACTAGAATCCTAATCCCCATCAGTATGCTATATAACCATGTAACAAACATGCACATGAACCTTCTGCATTAAAATAAAATAACATAAATCAAGATAAAACTTTACAGTTAAAAAAACCTGCTGCTAAATTCTCAGTCTGATTCAGAAAATATTTACTTATTTTACCTCAAAATTAACCCCAAGTTTTGTACTCATATCCATTAGTATATTATCCAGGTTCTCATGCAGTCATTATTTTACTCTGAGGCAATAAACATTTCTAGTTTTCTCTGGAGTGCCAATTTCATCAAAGTTGCAATTACAGGTATAAAAGCAATGTTGAAGGTACCTACATTGCTTGTTTCAAACATAACTTATTGATGAAACAAACACATTTCCAGCTCTCTTCTCAATGGCCACTCCTACTACAAAGGATAAAGAATAAAATATTTATGTATAATTATAGTTTTGGAGTTAAGGACAAACCTGTGACATCATTTTGGTCAAAAAAGGATTTACAGAATTATGACGGTAGAGTCCAGAAGGCCTTGGTGGTTTTTGGAATAACAGGGCGTTCCGAGCTGGTGCTGTTTCTCCATTCTTCCTTTATGATGGTCATGATGTTTGGAGCTACCCCACGTGTCTCACAGGAATGTGCTGACAAGCAGAAAGGAAGGATTTCCAGAATGGCTATGTGAGGGGCTTGGCAAGTCTCTTCCCAATAAAACAGCCAGTTAACTGGTAAAAAAAAATACTTATAAGAAACAACCACTTAACGTCTCTGAAAATTGATCTAATGGCATGTAGCAAATGGAGAAAGAGTTATTCAAAAACATCTTCTAACTCTCTGTAAGAACAGCAAGAATCTGTAGCATCTGAACCACCATCTGTGTCCACTAACTTCCCATGTGAGTTATAAGTTTCTACCCTGACAGTACAAACAAGAAATGGGACTCCCTTTTCCCACTGGTACTAGCCTGAATAGTGTTTCACTCAAGGAGGAGCGTGGCACTGGTAACTATTATCTCCCATTCCCCAGCTCTCTGTATAGAAGTCTTATTCTGAGAAGGCACAGCAAGAGAATTAGGGTTCTTCCCCTCACTCAGCTAATACAAGTAGGGCAGAACCTCTGTCCAGACACATCAGCCTAATACTGCTGGAGCCCATATCTTTCCTGCCACAGTTAAATTGTGTGACAGAAGTTCATACTAGCACCAGAAGGAAGACGAGGAGCTATCAACCCTCTTCCTCACCCCAATCACCACTCACAGAACAATGGTGTGACTCTTGAGAAGAAAAATATAAGAATCAAAACACCTGAAAAATTTAAGCTATATAAAGGAAAAAAGTGTCAGAAACTACCTTAAGGAGAGCTCAGATCTTAGATTTAGTGAACAAAATCTTCAAAACAGCTACTATAATTTTCTTTTGTAAAACTACCAGGAACTGTAGCTAAAGAATTAAATCAAAGTATAACGACAAGTTTTTATCAACTAGAGAATATCAACACATAAATACAAATGATAAACAAGAACTCGATGGGAATTTAAAGTTCACAGGTACGATAACAAAAATGTAAGTATTACTGAAGGGCTCATCCCAGATTTGAGTTGCTAAAAGTAAGAACAAACGAACTTGACAAAATTGTTAGATAATTCATGATCAGAAAAACAGATAAGAATTAAGAAAACACTAACAGAACCACAGGTAAATGTGGGAAAATTTAAGCAGGCTAAAATATGCATAATAGGAGTACGAGCAAAAGACAGAGCAAAGTAGCCTTGAAAAATGATGCAGAAACGATTTTAAAAAAACACAAATACTCTACTTATTTGGAAAATTAACAATCCCTAAGCAGGATAAATACAGAAACATCCACACCCGGAAACATCATAGTCAAAAGAATAAACGCCAAATATAAAGAGAAAATGGTGAAAGCAGCAAGATAACAAAAATCCAGGCTGGGCACGGTGGCTCACACCTGTAATCCCAGCCAGCGCTTTGGGAGGCTGAAGTGAGTGGATCACCTAAGGTCAGGAGTTCAAGACCAGCCTGGCCAACATGGTGAAACCTTGTCTCTATTAAAAAAAGAAAAAATTAGCTGGGATGGTGGTGGGTGCCTGTAATCTCAGCTACTCGGGAGGCTGAGGTAGGAGAATGGTTTGAACCCGGGAGGCAGAGGTTGTGGTGAGCCGAGATTGTGACACTGCACTCCAGCCTAGGCAACAAGAACAAAACTCCATCCCTCCCCATCCAGACAGAAAGAAACAGTAGGTGCAACAGGTTGTGCGATGGCATATTAAAAATCCTGAAGAGAGAAGATGGTCAATCAAATACCTTATTCCCAGAAATATATCATTCAAAAATGAAGACAAAATAAAGATGTTTCAGGACAAGAAAAATGGAAAATGGCTGCTAGCCCTCCAGCCTTCAAAACGTCCTATAGGAAGTTCTTCAATGCGAATGTGAGAACAGACAGTGATATAACTATACACACTCCCACACACAAAACAGCTTTAGTAAAGGTGATTTTGTAGATAATAATATAAGACAAAATAATTATATAATAAATTATCTTTTTTTTCTCCACTTATTTACAAGGCACAGAGGTTGAATTGGTCATTTTAACATTTCCCACAAAGAAAAGCCCAAGTCCAGTGGCTTCACTGATGAATTCTACCAGACATTTAAAGAAAACTTAAGGCCAATGCCTCATAAACTTTCAAAAAGTTGAAAATAGAGAACATATTCAAACTTAGTTCTATGAAACTAGAAATACCTGATATTAGAACAAGAAAAAGACGTCAAAAGACAAACTGTAGACCAATGCCTCTTATTAAAATAAACAAAAAGTTTTTCACCTATTAATTACCTAAATCCAGTGATGTGTAAAACAGATTACACACCTTGAATGAGATGTAGCTCAGAAATGAAAGGTAGGTGTAACGTGAAAATAAATCAATGCAACATGTCATATTGGTAAATAATGGACTAACGCCATACTACTGGTTTTATCTGAAGAGACCCAGAAAAACCATCAAATGAAATCCAACACCCAGTCAAATAGAAACACTAGACAAACTAGAAGTAAAGGTGACCTTCCTCAATCTGACATAGGGCATGTGTGAAAAACCCAGAGCTAATACCATAATACATGAAGAAAAACAAGGCTTTCCCTGTATAATAAGACAGAAGATAATGATGTTTGCTCCCATTACTTCTGTTCCTCGACATACTTCATGTTCTAGCCAGAAAATTTAAGCTAGAAAAAGAAAATCCCAATTAGAAAGGAAGAAGTAAAACAATATCTATTTACAGATGACATGTTATTTTTTATCTACAACCCCCCAAATTTACTATGATACTAATAAATGGGTTCAGGGGGATTAAATGATACAAATTCAACATACAAAAATTAATCATCTTTCTATATATTAGCAATGAATAAAGTAAAAATGGAGTTGAGATGATTTTATTTATAACAGTATCAGAAGGATAATAAAATTCATAGAAGTGTTTATCAAAATAAATACAGTATTTATAAACCAAAAACAAAACATTGTTGAAAAAAGTTAAGATCTAAATTATTCATAAACAGATAAGATTATTAGAGTGACAATAGTCCCTCAAATTTTATACATATACCATGAAATACAAAATTCCAACTAGAATGTTTGGAGAAGTTAACAAGCTCATCCTAAAATTCACATGAAAAGTCAAGAGGATCAGAATACTTAGTTAAAACAATGTTGAAATAGAAACAGAGGAGTCACCGTTCTTTATT
>CM052663.1:2245939-2258118 GCA_028533165.1 Leontopithecus rosalia | reverse complement strand
GAATACTATGCAGCCATTAAAAATTATGAGTTCATGTCCTTTGCGGGGACATGGATGAAGCGGGAAACCATCATTCTCAGCAAACTGACACAAGAACAGAAAACCAAACACCCCATGTTCTCACTCATAAGTGGGTGTTGAACAATGAGAACACATGGACACAGGGAGGGGAACATCACACACTGGGGCCTGTGAAGCGGGTGGGGGGCTAGGGGAGGGACAGCAGGGGGTGGGGGCACTGGGGAGGGATAGCATTAGGAGAAATACCTAGTGTAGATGATGGGGTGATGGGTGCAGGGAAAAACCATGGCACGTGTATGCCTATGTAACAGAACCACATATTCTGCACATGTACCCCAGAACTTAAAGTATAATAAATAATTTTTTTTTAAACTGTGAATGCCAATGAAGAAACATGCCTCCAGAATGAAGGACTTTCTTTCTTTTTACTAGGTCACTGTGACAGAGATGAGATAGTTGATTTCTTTTTTTTTTTTTTTTTTTTTTTTGAGACGGAGTTTCGCTCTTGTTACCCAGGCTGGAGTGCAATGGTATGATCTCGGCTCACCGCAACCTCCACCTCCTGGGTTCAGGCAATTCTCCTGCCTAAGCCTCCTGAGTAGCTGGGATTACAGGCACGCGCCACCATGCCCAGCTAATTTTTTGTATTTTTAGTAGAGACGGGGTTTCACCATGTTGACCAGGATGGTCTCGATCTCTTGACCTCATGATCCACCCGCCTCGGCCTCCCGAAGTGCTGGGATTACTGGCTTGAGCCACCGCGCCCGGCCCCTAGATAGTTGATTTCAATACCCTTAATTAACTTGTATGGTATTCTGCTTTGATGTCACTAATTTTTTGCTAGCAATATTTGCCTACCTGTTACTTTGAATTTTCTGACAACTGAATTATTTTTAACCAACTTCCTTATGAATGTGTAACACAAATATACATGGTATGGTTTTTAGTTTTGTGATTGGACACTGTATGATATTAGCAGTCATGTCCTGAAACCCCAAATATTTTGTGTCCCAGCCCTACGTTTGCTTGGTTATAACTCACCACAGTGAAAATCTGCTCATGCGTGTTTAATACGTCTTTGCCTGTATTCCCACCTGGGTTATAAGTTACAAGCACAAAACTGTCTTTCTTTTCAGGGTTCAATTCTTACTGCCTAACCAAGAGTGGGGATGAGCCACTTAACGTTTGCTGAAGAAATGTTTGAACAAGCCAAATCATAGTAAGTGATATCCTATGATATCACTTGATTTGCTCCCTACAGACCTGGATTTGGGGTCTCTCTATTTTTTTTTTACTTTAATAACTTTAGACCATTTCAATTATTTTCTTTAGCAGTAAGAAAGATAGACAGATAGATACAGATACATAAACAGATGATAGATGAATAGAGATGATAGATAGATGACAGACATGAATGTGGTATTTTCCCATGATATGGCTTGGATCTGTGTCCCAAGCAAAATCCCATGTCGAACTGTAATCGACAGCGTTGAAGCTGCAGCCTGGTGGGAGGTGACTGGATCATGGGGAGGTTTCTAACGGTTTGGCACCATCCCCTTCGCACTGTCTCATGATAGAGTTCTCATGAGAACGGGTTGTTTAAAGGGGTGGCACCTCCACCCTCCCTCCCTCTCTTTTTCCTGACCATGTGAGATGCGTTGCTCCCTCTTTGGCTTACACCATGATCCTCAGTTTCCCGAGTCGTTCTGAGAAGCAGAAGCTGGATGCTTCCCAGACAGCCTGCATCATTGTGAGCTGATTAAACCTCTTTTCTCTATAAAGTACCCAGCTTCAGGTATTTCTTTATAGCAGTTCGAGAATGGATCAATACAATGTGTTTCAACCCGTTCTAGATGAACAAACATATACATTTTTGGTTTTATATGTGTGCTTGCATCTTGTTTACAAATAGTTATATTTTTAAAGCCTGGCTGTACTTTAAATAATCAACCAAGTAGATACAAAGGCACTTTCAATTTAACCACTGTAACTGCAGATGCTGGTGTTAAATTCCTGAAAATAATCTCTTACATCTCTTTAAATGCATTAGAACACAAATGACAAGTGAGTCCTCTGATATGTCTTTTGATGTCCTTAGAATGTATTTCTCTCTTTTTCAGAGAGCTAATTATTTATTTTAAATAAATAATTAAATTTCCTTTTAGAGAGATACTAATGTTTATTCTTTTTCTTTCTACTGCTTGAACTCATCTGTAGGTTTTCCATGAAACATAACAGCTTGGATTTGGTGAATGGCTTATCACACAAATTACAAAATATAAATTTTGCTTTGAGGTTTTTGTCTCTCCCTAGCCCTAGTTTAAGAATCCTTAACGTGATTTATTACTTCTCCCAATTTCTTTTTACCTCCACTTTCCCATTTATTAAAGTCCTTACAGTTTTACTTTTCCTTCTAAATATCTTTCTTCTCACCACAAATCAACTGTTTTAATACACTAGTGTGAGGACAGGGAGAGCACCCTGATCCTGGAGAGGAGCGACAGCCTGAGAGGTTAGAGCATTATATGAGAAATTTGACGATTAGAAAATCAGCAGATGTTTTTCTCACAAACAAGTCTCAGGAGTGTGGCTTGACCCAGGAGTCTGAGTACAAGGTCCTGGGATTTGCCAGTGATGAGGAAAAACGTGCAGTGCCTTGGGATACCACCCTGTTTCGATCAGTGTTGCCAGTCACTGCCTTTGCCCTGATGTTGTAAATATTGACTTCCATATTTGCAAGCAAATGCTCTTAATTTCTAATGCAGTTAGTGAAGTCTGGCATCTGTTTTGTCCTGAGCCATTTAACTGGCATACAGAGAAAGGAATTTTAAGAATCTAAATATGTAAAAGCCAAATTGTTCTCTCTCCCTCTCAACACACACACACACACACACACACACACACACACACACACACGAAGAAATATGAGTCCAGAGAGTGTGAGTCATTTACCCGTTATCACAGTGGATGGGACACCTTCCCTGCCTTCCATTACACACACGTGTGCAGCCCCTCAGGAAGAGCAGAGGTTAGGAAAAACAGTCTGGCTCCCTGATCTCCACTAGAGTAACTCCACCAACCAGAAAATATGATCGAAAATATAAATTCAGGTATTCAGATTTCTAACATGATCGTCTGCAGATTTAAATGACTATTTATGATTAATCACGAAGATCGAAATAAACAAGTAATACTATGTTAACTATATTTTGGCCGCATGATAAGAGTCCTATGAATTTCAACTGTTTCTGGCTAGTCAGCAGGTTCAGCAGAACCCCTGAAGATAGAAAGATGTATTGACAGGAAAATAAAACCTCTCCATGTTTATGATACATTGAAATTAGAAGCAATAGGAAATAGAAAATGAATGGAGGTAAATGACTCAATTGAGCAATTACAAATATGGCCAAGTTCTGCTAGAAACATGCTTTGGGTTTTGTTTTTCTGTCTTTTTTGTCATTTTTCTTTGCTGCACCTAGGCAAAACTATGATTACTGATGACATATGAGGGGCAGTCCTTCTTATATACACTATGGCATGAAGATGGTAAACCCAACAGAAACATGAATCATGCCCAAACGCATACATCTTGAATTCATGATGCCAGATTGAACAATTAGAAGTTTAGAAGGATTAGTCTTCCACACTTTTTTAAATTGTAATTGTAAATAATGTACTTTATATTATACTGTAAGATACGGTAATGACTAAATCAAATCTCAGTATAGGATAATCATAGATTACCCAAATAATACCTGTATTAATAATAATGCCTCTACCTGCTATCAATGATGAATAAGAGCACGAATGAGAAGAATGGTTAGCTCAATTAAGACAAATAATAAGGTGAGTACTTTGTGAAAGCCACAGTGTTTTACATTAAACATATTGGGTATATTGGCTATTATAAAAGAAAATGGAAAATTCTAATTATGAGATAAAACTACAAAGATAAGTGATATCAGAAAATGGGAAATAAAAATATAAAGTAATCTTTGTCACCCAAAAAATAAAAGTTTTAATTTTTCTTTTTTCTTCATTTTTAATTTTCATAGATAAGATAGTTAATATTTATCTTGATATTCTTGAGGAAAGTTGAAATACAAGAATTTTTAAATTTGCATTATACATTCCAAACTACTTTGCAATATTCTCCACACATTTAAATGACATCTTTTTCAAAGCACCATAGCTTTAGAGATAGAAAGGGTTAGACAGAGTGCTATTAATTATGAAATTTTCACAATTATTTTTAAAAATCAGCTGGAATTATTCATAAGTAATGTGTTAACCTCATTCAATGAACCTAGATAGTAAATTACCTCTTACACTTGTTTTTTTTTTAACAAAAGCTAAGGGTACTTGTAGAACTACATTGATCTGAGTCCATCAGAAAACACTTGTAATGATAATGAAAACCTGAGTACCATAGATAAAACACAGCAAACGAATTTCTTCGTGTTATGAGAGCAATATCTAGCACAATGTGAATGCTGCTGTTAATTCTTGTTTTCCATTATTGCTGCAAAATGCTGTTAAAAGCATTTGTGAATTCAAAATAATTAAATCTTTTGACCTATTCAAAAAAATGATCCCCCAAGACATAGCTTCAAAAATCTAATTTTCCTTCAAACTGTTGTATATTTGAGGGCTTTAATTAATTCATTAGTTTATTTAATATGATAAAATGAATCTTGATTTTGCATTTCATTTAAATAACTTTGATAGCTTAAGAACTGCCTTTGATCTTATGATAATTTTGCCTGAGATGTGTTATTATCTTGAAAGATTTCTTCAATTCCCATTTGCAAATAGTCTCAGATTTTCAAGTGTTTGCTTGTTGAGCACAACTACATTTAAAGGTAAAAGTAGCAAAAATGCAGACAAGCACAAATAAACACATTGAAAATAAGTACAAAAATGTGTTTCCAAGCTTTGTATTTTATTTTCTTATGGACTTCACCTCTTCTTGGAGAAAAAGCGTTAATGTGAACTCCAAGGCTTCTTCCAGGAGATCTCTTTGATGCCTCTTTTAAAGCCTATTATTCAGGCTAGAGTGAGCAGCCGCTCCTGTGCCCAGCTGTGAGCGGTTCTGAAAGCTTTCCTGGACAAGCCACTCATCTGACTCTCATAGTTCACAACAATCGAGCTTTAGGTGAAGGCCTTAAAATGTCCCCATTAAAATACATATGAATTAATTGACAACGAGGTGGCAGGTAGAGAGGCATCAGATAAATCCAAAAATCTCCAAAATATTTTTGAAGGGTTCTATGTGTAACTTTTATTCATAAAATTTGAAACTTAATTCCACATTAATACATTCATTCACAAATATTTCCTTATATGGGCCAGGCACTATTATTGGTATAGTAACAGTTCAGGCACATATACCAGCAGAACATTCTGCTCTGCTGTGGTCTGATGAAGACATTTGGGTTTCCTGAAGCTGTCACTACTTACCCAACTGAGTGTCACTAAGCCTCCACTGCTTGGTATCGTGTACTGCGTGGGATAGCCACCTCCTCCACCCATGGTGTGTCAGCTACTGGATGGGTGATTTTGTTCTATATACAGCACTGATCAATGTCTCACTGATGGGATGCTGAGGTTTCTGGGCAGTGTGCAGCAGGTTTAGGGATTGAACACGTGCTTTACGCATGTATATTCTTTGACTTCCAACTTAGGTATAGTGTCTTCCAGCTGTATTTCCCATGATCTGTTTGAGCTAACTGGCTCATTTCCTACTGAAAATAAATTTGAGCTCCACAGGAAAATATCCTGATTTATTTAATCGCAAAAGATATGTCAATATTTTAATATCCAGCTTTTTCAATTACAATCATTAGGGACTATTTTCATAATATGTTTAATTCAAGGATTTCTAGAATATAAGCAATGATTTGGGAAAAGGAAAGATAAACTTAGATGGAGCAGAGTATCTACAGTAAAAAATAATTGGTTATGTTCTGGCTACATGGCTTTATTCATGTAACTTCTTCAATCACAGCAATGTTTACTTAGTACCCTCTATGCACTAAAAAGACATGCAAGACATTGGAGAGATAACTATGAAACAGTAAGAGCCTTAGCCTAATGAACTTAGGCTCTAGGAACAGCTAAATAACTACAAACAGGGCAGTAAGTACAGTCATGAGGTTTGCACAGAGAGCCAGGAGGATACACAGAGGGCACATCTATTCTATTGTGGGGGATCAAGGAAGGAGTACGTGGAGAAACACAGAAGAAATCAGCCAAAAGAAGGAGGGAAATACAGGATAAAAGATGTTTCAGATACCAGAAACGTGGACACAAGATGGTAGAGAGTAGAGTGTATTGATGAAACCAGTGTGAATTTCTATATTTTATCTCAAAATGGGAGCTCTAATGCTTGTTATACCTAACCCACAAGAATTTATTTAGATATAGCAAATGAAATGGAAATATTAGAGAATATGTATGAGAATGGGAGTTTTTCTAGTTTCAATAGAGTGGCTTCTATTTATAGTACTTTTCTAAAATTCTTATTAACTGTTATTTGGTTTGTTGAAGTACAAGTAGAAAAACAATTTTAGCTAAACAAATTTAATCTTTAAATATTGTTACTCTATGTATAAATATACTGTATTTTATCAATCCTTTACAATGTTTTTGTATCTTAGCTAAAATCCCTTCTATATTGTTACATTATAAATTTGACATATCAAATTTTCTGAATACCTAAATGTCTTACAAACAAAACATTAACAATTATTAAATGGCCTATAAATCTAATGAGTTAAGCTCATAAAGTTGATAACTTTTAAGTTGACTTAAGTATTTCAGTGTTGCTTACAATCGTAATGAAAATCCTTTTATACTTTTTAATATTAAGTGTAAACATAATTAATCTCTTTATACATTTCAAATAGAAAAGTAGGCTTATCCATCATGTCTCCAGTGTACCAAATTCTTTTAACATAACAATACTACATATAGCTGTTACAAACAGAACACAAAAATATCCAAATAATCGGTTTGATTGGCTTGGTAATTTTTAATATTGATCTTTGGTGATTCTAAAATTCATATTCAATGCTTATCTACTACCAACTGTATCATTCCAAACAAATCAGGATTCTATTTTCTGTATTTTTACATCATCCATAAACATATTTGATTACAATGCTGGTGTCAATTCTTGTTCAATATACTAATTGAAACGACAAGGCTGTGTAGTCACAAAAACAAATTTCTATGATTTATGAAGAACTATAGTCCTACAAATTCACCTGATTTAAATCAGAAACCTACCAACCAAATTTTCTAATCTGTTCATTGAATTCAAAAATGAATTTACTGCCAAATTCTATTCCAAAATATTTTTCCTCTTCCTCCTATGTGTTAGAACCACAATTTATGTAGCTATTTTTTGACGTCCCATTAGACTTTTTTCATCTCTCAAAAGTTTGTCACATTTGTCACATGATTCACATTTGACATGTAGCCAGTATCAGGTGCTGCCGTAGGCACCTATGTAGAACCAGGAGACACAAAATTTACTCTCCCATGAGGCTTACATTCTCATGGTATCAGTATCTGATTAGGGCCTAGACAGAAAATTAAACAATATTATGTAACAGTAACCAAGTAACTTCTTTAATTAGTCGGTCTGAGAATGAGCAGAAGGTCTGAACAGAAAGAATAGCTAGTGCATTAGGTTTAACATAAGTGCCTGAAAATCAGGCAAGCAGGCCAGAATGTAGTAAATTAATGAGGGCAGAGTTGGAGAGATACCTGCAAGCCAGATCTTTCAGACACTTTTAGGCAATGATAAATGGAATAAAAAGTCATATACACCGTGGAATATTATGCAGCAATCAAAAATGATGAGTTCGTGTCCATTGTAGGGACATGGATGAATCTGGAGAACATCATCCTCAGCAAATTGACACAAGAACAGAAAAGGAAACACCGTATATACTCACTCATAGGCGGGTGATGAACAATGAGAACACATGGACACAGGGAAGGGAGTACCACACACTGAGGTCTATTGGGGGAAATAGAGGAGGGTCAGCGGGGGGGGGGAGAGGGGGAGGGATGGCATGGGGAGAAATGCCAGATATGGGTGAAGGGGCAGAAGGCAGCAAAACACACTGCCACGTGTGTACCTATGCAACTATCTTGCATGTTCTGCACATGTACCCCAAAACCTAAAATGCAAGAAAAATTTAAAAAAAAAAAAGTCATTGGAGAGTGTTAAGCAAGGGTATGCACAGGTGCATTTAAAAAAAATCTCTACTGATTACCATGTGCAAACTGATTTTAAGAAGCTAGATTGTGGCCAGGCGCAGTGGCTCACGCCAGTAATCCCAGCACTTTGGGAGGCCAAGGCGGGTGGATCACAAGGTCAAGGGATCAAGACCATCCCGGTCAACATGGTGAAACCTCGTCTCTATTAAAAAATGCAAAAAATTAGCTGGGCGTGGTGGCGCGTACCTGTAATCCCAGCTACTCAGGAGGCTGAGGCAGGAGAATTGCCTGAACCCAGGAGGCAGAGGTTGCGGTGAGCCGAGATCATGCCATTGCACTCCAGCCTGGGTAACTAGAGCGAAACTCCATCTCAAAAAAATAATAATAAAAAAAAGCTAGATTGTAAAGCAGTGAGATAAAAGGGCAATTAATTAGGTGCTAGTTGAAGGGAACTCATCAAAGGCAATAAACATGAAAGTGGTAAGAACTGGACCGACTCAGGAGATATTTTAGGGTTAAATACGTAAGAGTTGCTGAGAAACTGAATCTAGACTTTGACGGTAGAAGTGAAAATCAATTACTGTTTATGTATTACTCTGAAATTTGGAGTTTGAAAATCACGGCTGTGAGAGTTCTATTTTGGACATGTTAACTTGGAAATTCCAATTTAACATCCAAATGGTGATGTCAGAGGTACCATTTGATATACGTCCGGGGTTAGGGAGAAAAGTCAGGGCTAAGAAACATATTCTAGAGTCATTGACATACAGGTGGATTTAAAGCTGTGAAAGAGCTGAGATTATACAAAGTGCAAGATCAAATGGTCTGAGAGCAAGTGCTGCAATATTTTGTAGATGAGAAAAAAAAGGAAATGGAGTCAGGAGGGGGAAAAAAGGAAAGAAAGTAGATGGTTAAATATTTTATAGAAGGAAAAACTGGGCCTTTTGTTTTCTTAAAAGCCCAGGGAAAAAAGAATTCAAGATAGGAGGTATGGTCAACAGTGTCAGATACTGAAAATCAGGTGGGTAAGATATAAACACAGAGAAGTGAACTCTGGATTTGACAACACAGAAGTAAGGGCAGAGCCTGACTAGAGGGGGTTGAGAAGAGAATGTGAGGTACGGAAATTGTGATAGTGTCTGTGGAAAATTCTTTCAACAAATACACATGATCTTGTACTTGTTGTTAGTCTAGTAGAAAGGTGAAACAGTAACTAGAAACCATGTGGCATCCAGGGTTCCGGAGACCGTTGAGTATCAAAGGAACACATGATCTTACGTTGATACAAGTAAGACAATGAAAGTGGAGATACGATCATACAGGAGAGAGAAGAGAAAACTGGCAATAATTTAATATTTGAGAAGTAAGACCAGATGAAATCTAGTTCGCAACGAAAGGTGAATCTTTGGTAAGAACTAGGACAGCTTATTCTTAGAACAAGAAAATAGAGAACAGGGAGTAAGAAATGTAGTGAAAAAGAATGACCAGATTGCTAGGCACTGACAAGTATGTATTTGAAACCTGTGATCACGAATTCCAGTTAGACTCTTTAACACTATCTTGTCATGTTCTCAAGCAAATAGGGGCTAGATGAAGCCTGCAAGCTTTGATTTTCTGTCAAAGTAATTTAACAGGAGAAAGAAGTAAGAGAACTAAGAATGTCTGCAAACGAGGAATTATAGCAACATGCCATGAAATCCAGGCTGGCCAGGGAGGATTTCACAGCCCAATAGGGCAACTGACGATGAGAAGAAGAAGTGGTGATGCAGCTTTATTGCTGGTGATGAGGTTAATGATACAACATGGAAATGGACTGGCCGGTGCTGCTAAGTACAGGCTTTGTCAGCGAGGGGACGTGGTGAAGGCAAATATTACTGACAGTGGTTGAAGTCACAAGGAACAGTGATAGAAAGAGAAATGAAAGGGGAGATGTTAAGCAGGACAACAAAGTCACAATTTAACAGCATAGGAATGATTAGGAGACACATAAATTAAAAATAACGATGAGGTAGCAGAGGTAACATGAAAGTTTGAAATTCAAAATGAAAATTAAAGGGAATAGAAATTCAAATATTGTTCCACCATTTCTAGACTCCATATTTTCAGACGGAGTTTCGCTCTTGTTACCCAGGCTGGAGTGCAATGGCATGACCTCAGCTCACCGCAACCTCCACCTCCTGGGTTCAGGCAATTCTTCTCCCTCAGCCTCCTGAGTAGCTGGGATTACAGGCACATGCCACCATGCCCAGATAATTTTTGTATTTTTAGTAGAGACGGGGTTTCACCTTCTTGACCACAATGGTCTCGATCTCTTGACCTCGTGATCCACCTGCCTCGGCCTCCCAAAGTGCTGGGATTACAGGCGTGAGCCACCGCACCCAGCCCTGACTCTATGTATTTTTAATTTTTCAATTAACTATATAAATACCAAATTCTCTTACTTTTAAATTGCCACCTTATAGGCATAGAAATATAGACAGCCTATAATAAATACACTTAAAAAAAGACTACAACACTAATCCAAATTTACCCCTATGGAGTGTTTAGCTTGTTAAACATATGTACACTGAAAAAAAAACTCAAAATCTGCTCTACATCTTAAAGTAAGACTTGGTAATCTTTTTTCTGTAAAGATTAAAAGAGTAAATGTCTTAGGTTGTATGGGACGTGCAGGATCTACGGCAATTACTCAACTCTACTACTGTAATGTGAAAGCAGCCACAGATAATATGTAAATAAATTTGTGTTTGTGAAAAAATACAACTTTATAAAAACAAGTGATGGGTTAAATCTGACCTCCTGGTCTTAGCTTAAACTGTAGTTGATCATAAACTTTAAACTCTAGTGGATTATAGAAATCAATAATAGCAATGCCTTTGTATCTCTAAATATATATTTAAATGGACAGTATTTGAAATTAACTTTTGACCTATGAATACTTTGCCTTACAAATATTTGAAATTTTGGAGTTTAAAGAGGACTGAGTTATATTTGCTCAGCATTCTAAAGACACAGCATGTAGACAAATCCAATATTAACATGCTTATCATCAATGTTACCTATATGTATTTCTTCAAAAGGTAAAATAAGATAAAAAATGTCTGAGGAAAAAATTGCCATTCTAGTTGCTCTTAGAGGAGTTCATTTAAACAAATTTTTGGATAAAATTGCATGTCCATCATTCATGACTTCCAAGATAAAATAAGGATGAGGTTAATGGTGCGTAGGAGTGCTTGTGATTTTTGCACATTGATTTTGTATCCATGACTTTGCTGAAGTTGCTTAACAGTTTAAGGAGATTTTGGGCTGAGACAATACAATCATGTTGTCTGCATTCCTATATACCAAAAACAGACTTAAAGAGAGCCAAATCAAGAAAGAACTGCTACTCACAGTTGCTACAAAGAGAATAAAATACCAAGAAATACAACTAACAAAGGATGTACAGGACCTCTTCAAGAAGAACTACATACCACCACTCAACAAAATAAGACAGGACATAAACAGATGGAGAAATATTCCATGCTCATAGTTAGGAAGAATCAATACTGTGAAAATTGCCATACTGCCTGAAGTAATTTATAGTTTCAATGCTATACCCATCAAGCTACCAATGACCTTCTTCACAGAACTGGAAAAAGCCACATAAAACTTTATATGGAACCCAAAGAGAGCCATATATCCAAGTCAATTCTAAGCAAAAAGAACAAAGCTGGAGGCATCATGTGACCTGACTTCAAACTATACTACATGCCTACAGTAATCAAAACAGCATCGTACTGGTACCAAAACAGAGATATAGACCATTGGAACAGAACAGAGGCATCAGAGCCAACACAGCATATCTACAACCATACAATCTTCGATAAACCTGACAAAAACAAGCAATGGGGAAAGGACTCCCTGTTTAATAAATGGTGTTGGGA
>CM052663.1:2218765-2245839 GCA_028533165.1 Leontopithecus rosalia | reverse complement strand
ATGTGCAGAAAGCAGAAACTGGACCCCTTCCTGACACCTTACACTAAAATTAACTCCAGATGGATTAAAGATTTAAACATAAGACCTGGCACCATAAAAACCCTAGAAGAAAATCTAGGCAAAACCATTCAGGACATAGGAGTAGGCAAGGACTTCATGACCAAAACACCAAAAGCATTGGCAACAAAAGCCAAAATAGGCAAATGGGACCTAATTAAACTCCAGAGCTTCTGCACGGCAAAAGAAACAATCATTAGAGTGAAGTGGCAACCAACAGAATGGGAAAAAATTTTTGCAATCTACCCATCTGACAAAGGACTTACATCCAAAATCTACAAAGAGCTAAAACAGATTTACAAGAAAAAAACAAACAAGCCCATTCAAAAGTGGGTGAAGGATATGAACAGACACTTTTCAAAAGAAGACATATATGAGGCAAACAAGCATATGAAAAAATGCTCATCATCACTGGTCATTAGAGAAATGCAAATCAAAACCACATTGAGATACCATCTCACAGCAGTTAGAATGGAGATCATTAAAAAACGTGGAGAAAACAGATGCTGGAGAGGAGGTGGAGAAACAGGAACACTTTTACACTGTTGGTGGGAGTGTAAATTAGATCAACCATTGCAGAAGACAGTGTGGCGATTCCTCAAGGGCCTAGAAATAGAAACTCCATTTGACCCAGCAATCCCATTACTGGGTATATATCCAAAGGATTATAAATCATTTTATTACAAGGACATGTGCACACATATGCTCACTGAAGCACTGTTCACAATAGCAAAGACTTGGAACCAATTCAAATGCCCATCAAAGATAGACCAGACAGGGAAAATGTGGCACATGTACACCATGGAATACTATGCAGCCATAAAAAATGATGAGTTTGTGTCCTTTGTATGGACATGGATGAAACTGGAAACCATCATTCTCAGCAAACTAACACAAGAACAGAAAATCAAACACTGCATGTTCTCACTTATAGGCGGGTGTTGAACAAAGAGAACACATGGACACAGGGAGGAAAGTATCACACACTGAGGTCTGTGGAGGGGGACGAGGGGAGGGACAGTAGGCAGTAAGGAGTTCGGGAGGGATAACATGGGGAGAAATGCCAGATATAGTTGATGGGGATGGACGCAGCAAACCACATTGCCATGTATGTACTTGCACAACAATCCTGCATGTTCTTCACATGTACCCCAGAACCTAAAGTGCAATTATATATATATAAAATGAGGTTAAGATTGACCACATGTGGTAACTCATACCTGTAATCCCAGCACTTTGGGAGGCTAACGTGGGTGAATCATGGGATCAGGAGTTCAAAATCAGCCTGGCCAAGATGATGAAACCGCTTCTCTCCTAAAAATACCAGAAAATTAGCCAGGCGTGGTGGCAGGTGCCTGTAATGCCAGCTACTCCAGAGAGTGAGGCAGAGATTGCTTGAACCTGGGAGGTGGATGTTGCTGTGAGCCGAGATCACGAGGCTACACTCCAGCCTGAGTGAAAGAGCAGGACTCCATCTCAAAACAAAAAAAAAGAATCAGTTTAAGATAAAAATGGCTTAGGGTAACTTCCCGTTTCTGATCTGGCATCTAAGGGCTCCAAAAATGATCACTTCAATCAGAGAGACAAAGCAAACTAACGCAGGAACAGAAAAACAAAATACCGCATCTTCTCACTTATAAGTGGAAACTAAACATCAAGCACATATAGACACAAAGAAGGAAATAACACACACACACACCAAGGCCCACTTAAGAGCAGAGAATGGAGGAAGGTGAGGATCCAAAAAACACCCATCAGGTATTATGCTTATTACCCGTGTGATAAAATAACCTGTACACCAAATCCCCATGATATGAAATTTAACTATATAACAAACCTGCACATGAACACTTGAATCTAAAGTAAAAGTTAAAAAAATGGAGAGACAGGCACATCCAAAGTATCACAATATATCAGAGCAGAAGTCAGGGAGCCAGCACTGCGGCTAGAGCCAGAAGTGCTGTAAGAAAACCTGATTGTAATTAACAAAGTGTTGAATGCTTGGTATGGACAAGATAAGAATCTACCCCTAGTCATACCAGATTCAAACTCCAGAAAATCAAAGATGAGAGAATATTCAAAGAAGTCAAAAGGAAGAACACACTTTACCTCTAGAGAAGCAAGAATAAGATTATATCTGACTTCAGACACCATGCAAGTAAGAAAAGAGTAGAATAAAAATTTAAAACAGTGAAAGAAAAAAATGCGACCAACCTAAATCTGTTTTCTATAAAATTATCCTTCAAAGGTAAAAGAGAAATAAAGATTTTCAGTCAAACAAAAATTGAGACTTGCCTTGAAAGAAATGTTAAAGGAAATTCTTCAAAAAGAAGAAAAACGATACAGGTTGGGAAGTCATATCTACATTTTATTAGTCTGCTGGTGCTGCAATAACAAAATCCTTGTGGCTGTGTCCTCTAGAGGGAATAAACATTGTGTCTTCATATGGTGAAAGGGGAAAAAGCAGAGGTAGACTCTTTTTTAATTATTATTTTACTTTTATTTATTTATTTATTTATTTATTTTTGAGATGGAGTTTCACTCGTTATCCAGGCTGGAGTGCAATGGCGCAATCTGGGCTCACCGCAACCTCCGCCTCCTGGGTTCAGGCAATTCTCCTGCCTCAGCCTCCTGAGTAGCTGGGATTACATCTGAAGACTCTTTCAGGAGGCTTTAATCCTGTTCGTGGTGAGAAGGCTCTCAATAAGTAATCACTTCCTCAAACGCCTCACCTCTTAATACTATCTTGTTGGGGTTTTCGTTCCAACATACATATTTTGAAGGAACATGTACCTTCACTTGGTAGAACCTGAAGTAACAGCAGCGTTGAGAACATTACTCCTTGGCTTCACCCTCAGGAGGTGTCACAGGATTCGTAGCTTATTTTTGGAACCCATTTTCACAACTACCTGTAAATCAGTACATGGGGTGAAGTATTTCCTACTCTACTGTACCTTTAAGAAGTTTAACAATAGCAATTTGATGTGAAATTTGATAGTATGAATGTTGTCACTCAGAAACTAATAATATCTTGCATGCTTAAGATTAAACATGGGCCTGGAACCACTGAATTGGGAAAAATGAAGAAACATTTTAAAAGAAGGAAAATATAAATTTTTGTAATTGCATTCTTCTTCCCTGGTGATTCTCACTCTTCTCAACCCAATAAACCTTGCTTCCATTCCTCACTTTGTCTCATCATCATTGTAAAGATAAGACCATCGACACAATTAAGCCAACCTTCCAAACCATTTTTTTCTATCTGCTTAAGAAGCACATGGTCAGTTGTTCATTCCAATTTCCAATGAGTTAACTGCTCCGAGGTGGGCAGGGGTGGGGTATGTTCAGATTCTGTTTTATTGTCTGTTTTTTTTGTTTGTTTATTTGCATTTCATGTAAAAAAAACTTTCAGGTTCAATGAAAAATTTGCTATTTCAAATCTTTGACTGTATTGTCTGAGACTACCTGCGTTACAAGTTAATTGGGTTAGAACAAGTGTTCATCTCAGTGAACTCCTATTTATTATCCCTCAAAGAGATCTAAAAGGCCAGCAATGCTCTCAAACCTTTTAATAGGGAATTGTATTCACAGATGTTTCCAAGCATATATTTCCTGTGGGTGATAGGTGCCATTTTTTAAGTCACATTGGTGGTTTTCTTGGTGCAAAAGAGTTATCTCTCTGCCCATTGATGAGTGGCTTAAGCGACTATCTGCCTTCGTATGTCATGAACTCAACTAGTAAACAGGAAACAGACTAAGCATCTGAGCTGGCACCTGGGCTTTGCTTTCATTTTGTTGTCTTGTTAGTAGGAAGACATTGAACAACTCAAACCGATTAAATTGTCATCAAAGTTTATGTATGATGTGCAGTCATCTGGAGCACTCAATTCTGCCCTGTGTTTTCCTTAACAGTGTAGGTTTGACATGTAGACATTAGCAGAAAACTGTTCTATGGAGCTTAATATTATTAATAATGAGATATTCATGAGTGGCACAGGTTAATGAAATATCTCTGTAAAGAATTGTCTGTAATAACTCATTACCTAGCATAAATGTAAATGCTCTTTAGTTTCAAAATTTTTGTAATATTCAGCCTCCCTACTTTGAGAGAAAAGCGTTACTCATTGCCGTCAGTTACCGAAATGCAATTATACCCTGTGACTCACTTATCATCTCTTTTCCAGTTTTTTGTTTGTTTGTTTACAAACTATTCACTTTTCATGAATCTAAAGCACCCAGTTACAGTATGTGGTTCACATACAAAAAAAAATTGGCTCAAATTTTAATCAAGTATATCCATTAAATTATCCTGATATGCCTTCTCTAAATATTGAGTCTTGTAAATATTTCAAAGAAATTAACAAAGGAATGTATATGCTGTCTCCTTGTAACCGAATGAAAATTAGGTAAAAAAGAAATGCCAGTGAAGAGTCCATATTATTGTAATGAGAGAAAATATAATGAAGTAACAAAAGGATCATGCATGACACAGTATCTTTTGACATCTCTGGCAAGTCTGAAGTCAGCATGTACGATGTCCTCTCTGACAAGCTCAGCCTCTGCACTCTGTGCAGAGGCTCCCTGGGTGCAAGGCTACTGCATCAGCAAAGTCAGTATTTTGTGAGAAGCTTGAAGGAAGTGCTTTTATCTAAAGCTTGACAAGCATCAATTCCACAGAATTTGATTAAAACATCTATTAATGTCAACCTCTAAATATAATAGTGAAAAAGCACATTGCGGTGGTCCACACCTGTAATCCCAGCACTTTGGGAGGCTAAGGCTGGTGGATCAGGAAGTCAAGAGATGGAGACCATCCTGGCCAACATGGTGAAACCCATCTCTATTAAAAATCCCTACCCTGTCTCTACTACACTCCATCTTTACTAAAAGTCTCGACCCTGTCTCTACTAAAAATACAAAATTAGCTGGGCATGGTGGCACGTGCCTATAGTCCCAATCACTCAGGAACCTGAGGCAGGAGAATCACTTGACCTGGGAGGTAGAGGTTGCAGTGAGTCAAGATTGTGCCATTGCACTCCAGCCTGGCTACCGAGTGAGACTACCTCTCAAAATAAATAAATAAAATAATAATAATAAAATTGTGAAAAGCAAACAACTCCATACAAAAGTGGGCAAAGGATATGAACAGACACTTCTCAAAAGAAGACATTTATGCAGCCAAGAAATATGTGAAAAAAAGCTCTTCATCACTGGTATTAGAGAAATGCAAATCAAAACCACAATGAGCTACCATCTCACAATAGTCATAATGGCAATTATTAAAAAGTCAGGGCCAGGCACGGTGGCTCATGCCTGTAATCCCAGGATTTTAGGAGGCCACAGTGGGCGGATCACAAGTCAGGTCCTGGCTATCACAGTGATACCCCATCTCTACCAAAAATACAAAAAATTAGCTGGGCGTGGTGGCGTGTGCCTATAGTCCCAGCTACTCGGGAGGCTGAAGCAGGAGAATTGCTTGAACCCTGGAGGTGGAGGTTGCAGTGAGCAGAGATCTCGCCACTGCACTACAGGCTAGGTGAAAAAGTGAGACTCCCTCTCAAAAAAAAAAATGGAAACAACAGATGCTGGTGAGGCTGTGGAGAACTAGGAACACTTTTACACTGCTGGCAGGAGTGTAAATTACTTCAACTATTGTGGAGGACAGTGTGGTAATTCTTCAAGGATTTAGAACTAGAAATATCATTTGGCCCAGCAATCCTAAAGGATTATAAATCATTCTACTGTAAAGACACGTGCACACATATGTTTACTGCAGCACTATTTACAATAGCAAAGAATTGGAACCAACCCAAATACCTATCAATGATAGACTAGATAAAGATAATGTGGCAGACATGCACCATGGAATACTATGCAGCCATAAAAATGAATGAGTTCATGTCCTTTGCAGGGACATGGATGAAGCTGGAAGCCATCATCCTCAGCAAACTAACACAGGAACAGAAAACCAGACACCACATGTTCTCACTCATAAGTGGGAGTTGAACAATGAGAACACATGGACACAGGGAGGGGAACATCATACACCATGTGTATGGGCCTGTGTGGGGCCAGGGCAAAGGAAGAGAGAGCATTAGGACAAATGCTTAATGCATACGGTGCTTAAAACCCAGATGAGGGGTTGAAAGGTGCAGCAAATCACCATGGCACGTGCATACCTTTGTAACAAAACTGCACACCTTGCACATGTTTCCCAGAACTTAAAATAAAATAATTAAATTTAAAAAGAAGTTGTTCAAATAGGACTCAGTTCAATGTCTCTGAAGTTCTCTCAGTCACTTCTCTGTGTTGCTTTTATTCTTCAAGTTTTACATCTGTTCAAGGCCCAGAGGAAGAGGGAACTGACTTTCTGAACCTTACTCTTTTTTTTTTCTTTTGAGATAGAGTCTGGCTCTGTCTTCCAGACAGGAGTGCAGTGGCATGATCTCGGCTCACTGCAACCTCCACCTTGCAGATTCAAGTGATTCTCCCGCCTCGGCCTCCTGAATAGCTTGGATTACAGGTACTCACCACCATGCCCATCTAATTTTTGTATTTTAATAGAGTCAGGCTTTCACCATGCTGGTCAGGCTGGTCTCGAACTCCTGACCTCAGGTGATCTGCCTGCCTCGGCCTGCCAAAGTGCTGGGATCATAGGCATGAGCCACCGTCCTGGTCAGCTCACTCTTATGAGTCAAAAGCACAACTCTCCAGTCACCCGTCACAACAACCATTGTGTCTTACTGGCTTACAGCTGGCCAAATGCTCATTTCAGAATTAATGCTTTTGGCTAAGAACATTGGAACAGACATTGTCTGAAGGAATCACTGGATGAAGGGAAATGGGAGTAATCCGATTCAGGTAAAATAATCAATGCCTGTCATGAAGCAGGAAAAATGATCAATCTCTTCTCAAAGCACAGAGCTGCTAGAGAGAGGACACACTGAAGCATTTTGGAGAAATAGCCAAACCACTGTACTTTCTAAGCACAGACATCCTGAAAGAAGAAAATTCCAAATTTTCAGTTCTACAGGTAGGTCGTTACTATCTTGCATGCATCCACTGCTAGTGTGTGGTATCCCGAGACTCTAGGCATTACATCTTGCCTAAGAAACTAATCCTAACCTGTGTTTGGCTTACATGAGTCTGTAATGAGCAAATACAATAAACAAAACATTTGTATTTTTAATAAATTGGTACATTAGTAATCTGTTCATGGTTAAATAAAGACAATATTGGAATACTTAATAATAAACTGATAAATATGTCAAATATTAAATAACAATTTTATTAAATAATGAATCAAGAAATATTATTTTTAAATGCCAACAGCTTGATGAATACTTTGGTTCTATCAGCTTTAGTAAAAGCATGTCTATCAGTTTTGCGATGGTTCACGAATACCACAAATGTCAATTTCTAAATATTTACAAATTTAGAAAGAAATTCAGAGAAAGAAAGCTGATTCTCAAAGACAGTGAATAAAGTCAGGAATAAATTCACTTTGTACAACACATACTCACCCAACAACCATCACACATTTAGCATTTGATTGTGCATGTGTTAGAGAGGCATGCCATTCCATAATACAGAATTATTACTAGATGCCATCTGTTTCTGCTTATGTTTTAGTAAGTTTTTATAACATGAAAACAGCTAAATTTTCTCCAGAATAGACAGCTGGTTTGTCTTAATGTAGCTGTTCCTTAAATTTGACATGCCAGTCAAGCCACGAGGGGAGAACAAAATATATAATTTGATATACCAACACAACAAAGTCATCACAAGAGAATGAAATGTAGAAGCCAGTGTGGGGGGTGTGTGGGGTGTGTGTGTGTGTGTGTGTGTGTGTGTGGTGAGAGGCATAATAGAAAAATAAAAATTAGAGGGAGATAAAATTTTATTTACAAACAACAAGCATTATATAAGTTTCAGATGATTCACAATTAAAAGATATACTAATACTGATTTTTTTCCAAAACCTCTACTTAAAACAAAACAGATTGAAAACAACAAAACTTCCCTGAGATTATTTAAATAATTTAAGGTAGACTGTCATCTGTCCTCAGCCCACTTGTATGGGACACTCCACTATAAATATAAGGAAACTTAAACAACTTTTTCACTATCACTCCTCCATTTCACAAATGAAGAAACGAACCAAGTCCACACGAGGAAGTAGAAGAAAAGTTCATATTACAACTTAAATACTAAAAGTTTATCTCCACCGTACCAGAGTATTTATCTCACGCAATTCATTCCCTGTGTCTCCACCTAGTCTGCTAATTTTCACCTGCATACAGTTACTCACTAAGATCCTTCAGGAATTCGGTGGAAATTATTTTTAGTCAAACTTTTCCCTAATCCTGCTTTCCACTAAAATTCAGCTTACATTCAATAAACTTCAGGATGCTATTGATCATCACTCACATACTCCTTCAAGTCGCTTGTGTCTAATCATTCAGATTCATTGTCAATAAATGTACGTGGAGATGATTAATAGTATATTGGTTTCATACTCATTACAGATAGTTCAATAAGTAGTTAATTTAATTGTAAAAAAAAAATCCAGTGTTAAAGTAAATTACAAATAATGTGAGAATTGAACCAAGGCAAACTTCTGGAATGAGCTGTCAATTTCACTTCATTAAGGTTTTGGTGAACATTTACTTTCTGTTTTCTGATTTCGATTAACTTTTGAACTTCCATGACTCATGCTAATTTAAATGTTACACCGATTATGGCAAATAAGCATAGGATTCACAAATCCCCTCTATGAAAATTGGCAGTATTAAGTAAAAATTAGTATAATCAGAAAGCTGTCAACTGTGTTTTCTGATCTACCTTTTAATATATAAACACATATCTCGAGTGAGACTTCAGCTTCCACATGCTCCACCCCTAAAATCCTATTTCCTTCCCAATAGCCTGGCTACTCACTGTGCTGAATGAACAATTTTGCTCCCTTTCTGTCTTCTGTTTATTATTTTCCCTTAGTAAATGACGTTCATTTTTATTTCCTGAGAAAATACAATCTCTAAGAAGAAAATTGCCAAAATTTCCTACTATCCAACTAATTGCAAATATTCTTATTAATATGTGAGAGCTGTATCTTGTCCAACATAAGAACAATCCTTCTTCTTGTGAATGGATTCTACCTTCTCTTATCTTCCTGAAAGCTTAACTCCTAAAACTATTTCTTCTTTCTCTAAATCATCAATTTTCATCTGTATAATGAGACCCCACATGATGGAAACTGGACGAAACTGCTTCCATTTATTCAACATATATTCTTAATTGAGGCGGAGGTTGCAATAAGCCGAGATCGTGCCACTGCACTTCAGCCTACACAACAGAGTGAGAAGCCATCTTAAAAAAAGAAAAAGTATAGCCTTAACCCTTTAAAATTTTTATTTGTGTATCAGTCCGTTTTCATGCTCCATAAAGACATATGAAGACTAGGTCATTTATAAATGAAAGAGGTTTAATTGGCTCACAATTTTGCAGGCCTGGAGGAGCCTCAGAAACTTACAGTCATGGTGGAAGGGGAAGAGGCATTTCTTACAGGGCAGCAGGTGAGAGAGAGACTGGTAAGAGAAAAGGGAAGAGTCCCTTATATTAATAAAATCATCGGCTCTTGTAAGAACTCACTCACTAGCATCAGAACAGCATGGGGGAGCCACCCTCAAAATTCAGTGACCTCCACCTGGATTCTCCCTAGCCATGTGAGGCTTATGGGGATTACAGTTCAAGACAAGATTTTGGTGGGGACACAAAGCCTGACCATATAAATTTGCCACCTCATTTTTCTGCTCATTTTAACAGCAACATTCTTTTGAAGAGGTGCCTAATCACAGTATCCTCTTTCTTATTTCCCACAAAACACTCTGATGAGAATTTTCCCTCCACCAATGCACTAAAATCATTCTCATCAAGGCCTCTGAGAGCCTTCCTTTCTTCAAATAAAGTGGCCTAAAATCTTATTATCCTTCATCTACTCACATCCTTAGCAATGACTGACATGGTCAAGGCACTACTCAGCTGTTTGCTGTTCTACTGGCAATTGCCATTTTTCACTTAGTCTTAGAGAATGTACTTCCTTGCTTTTCCTCTGACTCCACCAGACATTCTTCTCGATCTCATTTGCTGTCTTCCTTTTCTTGTTACCTAAATGTTGTTATCTCCTATTTACTAAACTTGCATCCTCTAAACTAGCTATAATTGCTTATTAGTACAAGGAGTATTTTTGTTGATTCTTTCCATTTTTCTGCACAAATGTTCAAGTCATCTGTAAATGAAAACAGTTTTATTTCTTTCTTACCAACCTCTCTATCATTTATTTCCTTTTCTTATCTCATTTCAGTAGCCAGGACTTCTAATGCAATGTTGAAAACCAGTGGTGAGAAAGGATTTGTTTCTGATCTTAGTGGGAAAGTTTCTAATTTCTCACTTTAAGCATGATTTCCTGAAAATGTTGTTTATCAAGTTGAATAAGTTCACCTCTATTGCTGAGAGTTTACGGAGAGTTTGTATGATAAATACTAGATTTTGTCAAATTATTTTTCTGCATCTATTCTTGAGGTCCTGTGATTTTTCTTCTTAAGCCATTGACGTGATAAATTACAGTAGTTGATATCTAAATGTTGAAACAGCTTGCATGCTTCAAATAAACTCCATTTTATCATAGTGTATAATTCTTTTTATAAGTTGTTGGATTCAATTTTCTACTAGTAGGTTTCTATACCTATGTTCATGAGCAATATGGGTCCACAGTTTTTCTTTCTTGTAATATGTTTGTCTGATTTTGGTATTAGGGTGCACATGGATATTTGTAACACTTTTATTTATAACTGATGAACTTTGAAGCCCCCAAGACGACCCTCAATAGATAAATGAATAAACAGATACATTCAGATAATAGAATAAGTTAGAAAGTATTTCCACTGCTTCCATCACAGATAAAAGGATTGTAGAAAATTTAATATAATTTCTTTCTTAAATTGTTTGGTAGAATTCACCAGTAAACTTATCTGGGCCAGAGGCATTCTGTTTTGGCATGTTATTAATTATTGATTCAATTTATTTAATAGATATAGGCCTATTCTGATTGATTGTTTCTTCTTGTGTAAGCTTTATCAGATTGTGTCTTTCAAGGAATTTGTCCATTTCATCTATGTTATCAAGTTTGGAAGCATAGAGTTATTCATAGTATTCCTTCGTTATCTTTTCAAGGTCCATTAATGTCCACTTAATATACTGATGTCTCCTTGTTCATTTCTGACATTAGTACTTTATGTTCTCTCTCCTGTTTTCTTAGCCTAGCTAGAGGCTTGTCAATTTTATTAATCTTTGTGAAGAGGCAGCTTTTTGTTTCTTTGTTTATTTTTATTAATTTCTTGTTTTCAATTTTACTGTTTTCTGCGATTTCATTATTTCTTTTATTCTGCCAATTTTGGATGTAATTTCTTCTTCCTTTTCTAATTTGCTAAGGTGGAAACTTAGATGATTGATTGGGAACACCACAATCATCTTGGCAGGGTTGGGTTGTATTTTTCTGCTAACACTCAAGTGTTTCACTTCATTTTTTGTCTTGCTTATACGGTTTCTGAGGAAGAGTCAGATATAGCTATGATATTTTGCTTCTCTATAAGTAATATATGTTGTTTTCTGGCTTTTTTCAAGTTTTGTTATTTATATTTGACTTTCTTTGAAATTGATACACCTAAGTGTAGGGATATTTTGACATTTATCCTGTATTATGTCCTCTGCTTTGGTTTGGTGGTTGACATTAATTTAGGGGAATACTCAGTCATCACTGTTTCAAGTATTTATTCTGCTCATTTTTTCTTTCCTTCCCTTCTGGTATTCTCATTACATGTATGTTTCATCTTTTATAGTTGTTCCATAGCCCTTGAACATTTTGTTTTTTTTTTATTCTTTGTCTTCTTTATTTTTCAGTTTTGGGGGTTTCCATTGATATAAGCTCAAGGTCATAAAGTTTTTTCTTGCAGTGCCCAGTCTACTAAAAAGCCCGTCAAAGATATTCTTCATTTCTCTTATAACTCTACAGTATTTTATAGTAGACAGGTGTGGAGAAAATAATTACACCATAATAAACTTGTTACATTTGTAAAAGTTGCAAAGGGCTTAAGGCTCCATCTGTCCATTTCAACTGAATATATGAACAGAATTCAGATAGGAAAGATCTACAGTTGTCCAGTGTGGACTTTAGCTAATGTTTAGATATTATAATATCTAATTAATGATTATGCAACTTTACTATAAAAAGTAGAAATGGTAGGATATCAGCTGCTGTGTTTACAAAATATCTTTCTTTTCTTTCTACTTTTTACTAGTCATAATAGCAAAAAATGAAACTTTATTGTAACTAATAGAAGAAAATTCTTTCATTTCCATCATTCATATGACACATTTTATATTTTCAGCAAAATAAACATAATATATGCCAGAGTGCAAAGTTCTGTAATGAAATAGAAGATGGAGAGGAAAACAGGCAATCTCTACCAGGAAGAGAGATAGAAAAATATCAGCACCTGCCAGAGCAGAAATGCCCTTAGGAAAAATGTGGAACTGAAATAAATTGTAAACTAACCTAGCACAGGGATTAATAGAGCCCTTGGAATTTAGTTTCTATCCAATTTAATTTTTGTAATGCTGCCTTTATAGCAAACTTCAGGATTCAGACTTCAAATAAATAATATAAAAATTTTTAAGCCAAGTATTTTGCAAGAGTTGGCTGATTTTACGTTTTATGCTACATGGTATCTCTATTATTAAATTTTAAATAATACACTCCTATTCCTCTATATTCCTATTCTTTTATCTTCTCACCAAAATTGTTGTTAAATTTCACTCCATTCTCCCATCAAATAAAACCTGCTGTTTTATGCTATTATTATTTTTCAATGATCTTTATTCTTCTTGCTTTAATATACACTTTATTTTTATTTCATATAACCATTTATTCCCCTGAAATTACTGAAAAAAATAAGTACTTCATTTGGATAGAGACTGAATAAATAATAACAACTTAAAACATATATTTTGGTGATTAAATTTATTGATTACACATACCAAGTATTTCTAACTTTACTTCTTTCAGGTGGTTCATAACATATTGAAAAATTTTTAACCTGTTATGTCCCTTAAGATTTCACAGCAAAAAGTATTATTTATTTACTACTGTAAGTTTACTAAATTCCTCTAATTTATAGCATACTTAATTTACTGAATACTTCATAGGCAGTACCAATTTAATTCTTCCATCAACCTTGTAGGGTATATAATTTATGACCATAGTTTAAAAATAAAAATGAGACTTTGACAAGTTTACTAATTGTCCAAGTAATGCAACTCAGAAGAAAACCAGAATTTAAACACATCTTCCAACTATCATCTATTTTATCTCCACAAGGGAAAAGATATGCTCCTAATTCAAAAGATTATGTCTCTCAGATGAAATAGAGAAATCTGAGATGATCTCAGGTAGAAATTAGCCAAACTGCAAACAGAAATGAAAGAAAAACAGAAAGATCAGAAATCGGGAACTGTGTGGATGGAAAGCCAGATGTTTCAGAAGCCTAGGGAACAGGAAGGAGGCCCAGACCCAGCTCTTCCGATGGCCTCCCGCTGTGTGTCATTAAATTGAGAGATGTGCTTGAGTTGAGCATGGAAGTGAAGAAACTAAGCAGTGGCACAAACTAATTTCAGAAGAGAACTCTGATTCTGGCTACTGGCAGATGGAATTGGGTGGAGGCAAGAGATCAAAAGTTTACCATCTAGGTCAGGGCCTCTAGAAGCTGGAGCCTGAGGCCAGGATTCAAGTGTTGATACTTCATTTGGAAAGTGCAAGCCCAGGGCTGTGAATGCAATGAATAATAAAAGTGAAGCACACCGAGATGGAAGCTTCAGGATGAGCCTGGAAGACACAGGGAATTTCTCAGGCAGGGCTGTAACCCTATCTCAGAGCAGTTACAAAAGGAACAAAGAAGAGGGTGCATCTGCTTGGCTCCTCCCATGCCCGCTTCTAATTAGTGGAGAGTTTCTCCTGGTGGGTCATTCCAGGTTGTGTCCCCCAGTCCCTCGTTGCTATGCAGAAAGCATGCCCCACACTCTCTTTAATAACCATACCAAAATGGTGATTCAATTTCATTCCCTTCTCCCATCAAAGAAACCTGATGTGGCTTCTCAGCCAAGCCAAGGAATGGGAGGGTGACTCAGTCCGAGGTGTGGCATACAGTCATGTGAGCCACGGGGCCTGGGCTTCCACGAGGACTCCAGCCGGCTCAGGAGGCTCGGCAAGGGTGGTGGCAGCATTGCCTGGGCTGTGCGTGGTGCCACTAAATCTGAAACACCTCTATGGCGCATCACCTATGAAACTACAAGCTGGACTGAAAATGTCAGTGAGTTTTCAAGTCTGAAACTGATGTGTATGTTCTCAAACTTAACAGTCTATTAATTCTGTGTGTCTGCCTTAACAAATTACTACAGACTGAGTGGCTTAAAAAATATCACATGATTATCTCAATAGATGCAGAGAAGGCCTTTGAAATATATATATATATATAGAGATAGATAGATAGATAGATAGATAGATAGATAGATAGATAGATATAGATATAGATATAATTTATTTTCTCACATTTCTGGAGACCAGAACAAAATCAAGGTGTTGGCAAGTCCGTGCTCTCTGAAGGCTCTAGGAGAGAAACTACCATGTGTACTAAGACTTCTGGCAGCTCCAGGCATTACTTACCTTGTGGCTGTTTCACGCCACTTTCTACCGCCAACTTTGCCACTTTCTCCTTGTGCTCAGGTCTCTTCCTTCTCATCATTGTTTTTAGGGCGCATTCAGATAACCCAGGATTATCTCATCTTGAGGTCCTTAATTACATATGCAAAATTCTTTTTCAGGTAAGGAAGCATTCAGGGATTCCAGGAATTAGGACTTAAAGCTATTTTGGGAAGCCACTATTCAATCCACTACAGGAACTGGTGGTTAAATCCAACAGTCTTCAAAAAAGGAATACTCTCCAACATCCATGGCAAATGTGGCCTGAGGTACAAAGATCAGTGAATAATCTTCCAAAGGGCTGAGTCAGAGGCCCCGGAGAACAAGACAAGGGAATTTTTCCATGTTTCAGCACTAAGGCAAGATAGATAGGCTAACCCTGAAAAGATACCAGAGCTGGGGAAAGGAGTATTTGCAATCCTGACCAGCAGGATTTAATAGTTGCTATAAAGAAATGCCATCTTGGTGTTTTCCACCTTTCTTGCTCTTAGCAGGGGTTACTGAAACTGACCCAAAAGTCCCATAGATAGTTTTTTTGAATAAATAGGAATTGACCATCTGATCTTAAAGCTTGAAACTTACATTTGTTACATCTGAGTTCCTTCCTTAGGAAGCCACTTTCGTCTTAAAAAAAGGTATTAAAGGACTGAAATTCACCAGATCACCACATCCAGACAGTATAATATGCCAGACCCTTCATTGATGCTGATTGCCTCCCTGCTCCTCCCTAGTTCCTCTTTTCTTACATATTGTTACATTTTTTCTAAGTTATGGAAAGTCTCTCAGGGAGAGGGATTTGAGAATGAACTCCTGTCTCCTCTGCTGCAGCAAAAGATTAAAGCCTTCTTCCTTGGTGATACGTCATTGGCTTTCTCTGTGGTGAGCAGCAGGGCTGGGCTGAGGCCCTGGTGTTTTGGTGACATTATACCATGAATCCATTGGGGTGCTTCACCACTGGAGGTACCCAAGTGTGTGCAAGCACGGGAAGGCTGAAGGGAAGCAGGCAATTTTTCTTTACATTTTTAAGAGGCACAGTCTCATTCTGTCATAATTTGCCTTTAATTTAAACGTTATATCATAGAGAGCTACCTCCCAAACTCATGGAAAATACTGCACATTGCACACAAATCGTAGATTGAGTGGTTCCACTCCAATTGTCTTGATTGAGTAGGGGGTGACTGTCATCTACTACATGAAGAAAGGTCAATGTGGCCACCCTGGGGAGACCGCTAGTAGTTCACACACACACACACAAAGTGTTTTTTCTTTCCTACAAGCAGAATTGTTGCTTGTGATTAAGATACAGACTACATGGAGACTGCATTTATCTGTCCCCTTACCGCTAGATATGACCACATGACTGTTCAAAACCAATGGATAGTGAGTGACTGTAGAACAGGTGTGTCCTGGAAAGTCTTCAGCATGCACCTTGCCATGCCTCTTCCCTCTTCCTGCTGGCTGGAGTAACCAGAAAGACACTGAAAGATCCATGTTCCAGAGAGAAGAGCCATCATCAGCTGAAGTCTCTGAATGATTTTTTAGGGCAAAGTCACTATGGAACTGCTCACTGAAGTACTGGACACACCATGAATTCTTATATATGTGAAAAATAAAGTACTTCGTCCTTTGCCTTGTTATTTTGAAGTCTCTTATTATAGAAACTAAGCCTTTTATTTTAGAAGAATTTTACATAATTAGGAATTATTATTGTTAGAGAATTCACTAGGTATTGTGAGGAATAGAAAAAACACAGGCAGGTAGAATCAATGTTTTAAGGAGCTTTAGGTTATTGGAGGTATCTGAAGAAATGGCAGAATACGATACCAGACAGAAAACTCGAATATGAACTCTCGTGTGCTAAGTTCTAGAGCAGACAGCAGGAAGAGCCAAACGCGGGTGGGAAATCAGAAAAGACATCACAGGAAAATGTCACATTTGGACTGGAGATTTGGCTCAGATAAGAGGTGGTCAGGTATAAATCCAGATGAGAGAAGAGCAGCCAAGTAGTTTTACACACTGTAGTAAGAAGAGTCATTGCGTGCATATTCAAATTAGCATGTGTAAAGTATTAGCTACATCCTGTGGGGGATATAAGGAAATAATTTCTGCTTCTCCTCTCAATGGACTTGCAAGTTAGCAAGGGAGGTGAGGCAGACACAGAATTAACACCACACACAGAATCTGATGAGTGCTACACGGGACATAGGAACAAAAACCCGTTAAAAGGAAAAGCTTAAAATTCTTAAGGGTTAATTTCGTGGAAATTCTTAGATGTGGCCACAGTAAGCAACAATGTCGTTTTCATTTGCAAAATTAAAAGGGTACAGAGCAGAAGCCACAATGTTATTGTTTTTAATGTTAAATGAGCTCAGACTACAGAACGTGTGAGTGCCTTGAACGCGGTCAACACGCTGGTGTGGAGATTGCCACGGTTTTCGTTGTTTTGTTACTGCGTTTTGCTTTGGGTCTTGGAGGTTGCGTACAGTTTGGACAAGCCGACTTCACATCGGTGTTGGTAGAAAGACTCGCTTGCACAAACCGCAGAGTCAGGAAGAGCCAGGGACCATTCAGAGCTTAAGGGACAGTTGGATCTCACTGCGACATGATGTAGACAGGGTAGCAGATGGCCTCCCTTCACGGCCATGCTAACGGGTTTGGATGTCATTTGACTGGTGGGGACAGACTATGCACTGAAATGTATTTGAGCAAGGAAGTTACAAGTTGAAAGTTATCGTAAGTTCTTTGGCCAGATTAAAATTCAGAGAACCTGGATGTAGAGTGAGCCAGATAGAAGGCTCTTTTCATAATCTAGTGAGAGGTAATTAGAGTGTAGAGATAGAGCCACAGATGGGAAGAAAATGCAGGGAAGAGTTTGAGAAACACCACAAAGACAGAATTTATAGAACGCAGCAATTGATTACATGTGAGAACTGAAGGCAAAGTGGGAAAGAGAAAATGAAAGGTCTCAGGTTTGTAAGTGAGCAGGATCGTGAAGGTGATAATTTCAAAAAAGGAGTAAACAAAACTTGCTGGTTTGTTTTGGACGGATTCTTGGACGCAATGGTGGAATGTGGTGGTAGGATTGTCACGTAGCAGTTGGAAATTTTGGATTGGCAGTCGTAGTGAGAGCTGGGTAACATGCAAGCTGTGCTCTTAGTGGAGAGAGCTGAAGCAAAGAATATAAAGTAAGGTTGTTTCGATACTCTGGCCTGGAGATTACTCTGCTCTCTATTTCAAAGGGAGCATTCAATAAATAAGCGTGTCAACACAGCTGCGGAATTTGGCATTACCTTGTCTCCTCACATTTATACCCGCAAAGTGTAGACCTCGTTAACAGCCTGTTATTCTGCATCTGTGCCCTTGGTGCTCAGGATGTCAGACAATGCTGCTAATGAGCTTGAGAGTGTATGTGTAATTCCTTTAGAAGATGAATACAAATGATAGCTTGGCCTTCATCCCCTCAAAGGCGCACTGTTTGTCACGAGGCAGACACAAATATGAGATTTAGAATAGATAAGTAAAACTCTACCTCATTGTCATTAAATGAAAAAAAAACCTGCAGCACCTACTTTCTTGTTTTCAGAAGACTCATTAGGTTCATTACCTCCGTTGCTTCATTACCTTATCTCTGGTATCTGTCTTGGTGATGGAAGTTTATTTGAAAGTTTGTTTCTTCTAATTTTATAACAGTTTCCAACACGTGTTCATGTTCTAAAGAGTTTCTGTTCTTTTCTGCCAAACAACTCAGTATTCTTCGTTAAATACCCTAGTATCATCAGTATCTCCTGCTCTCTGTTTACACACATGCACAGACGCATGTTATTGAGTAATTCATAATTAGGGATAATTCCTAATCCTCCCAGAGTTTATAATAACTCATCTAATACGGAAAATAAAATTTAAAAATGTGAATTAGTCCCTTTAGTTACTATGAATTTAACAAACTGAGGCGTAGCTGCTTCTTTGGATATTTTATAAGTGGAGATTAATGTTATGTGACATATTTGAACCACTTATTTAATTATTTTCTTGTAAATATGGTCCCTGGAATTAGCTGACTTAAAATATTGCCCTGACCACATTTTGGCTCTATATTTTTAAGTCGCATTTGTAACATAGATGCACGGTTGGTTCTCATCTCTCTGGGATGTGAGCATGAAAGATAACTTAGCAGTGCCAGAGGTGATAACTGCCAGAGGGGTGATGGCAATAGTTGTCCTACTGATGGTAGCAGCAACAGTGGGTAGCGGCAGTGCCATCGGTGGTAGTGATGGGTCAGTGAAGAATTTACTTCTTAGTCCTGATGGATATTGGAGATGGACTGTTCTGATGTAGGTAGGTACATAGGACTGTGTAGAGTTGCCCAAAGATAAAATGAAGAGTTAGGAGAGAGAAAGGGAAGACTGACCTGGGACAACTCTCCAGATGGAGAAGATGAAGGAGGATGAGCCAGTAGTGGAAAACTCAGAGAAAAGGAAGGGACGGGGGTCAACGAGGAAAGAGCAGTGAACTTTGCCAGATGCTGAGAAGAGTTTCAATAACCCGAACACTCAACAAATGTGGAATGGGTTAAAAATTACCTATCTTCAAGTCAGTGGGAACACAACACAGGTAATAATAGGCTTAAGGAAAAAAGGTGGTAAACATAAATATGCTGTATGAGATGCTGTGTGGTAAAGAAAAAAGAAGACTAAGATACATCAGTCAGACGAGGTTCAGAGATGAGCATTTATTGCAAATGAAGTACAGAAACACAGCCAGGCCCATTTGTGTGCACGTTGTAGATGGCTGCTTTCCCTGACAGACAGAGCTGCCTCCCTAGGACAGAGTCGAGAGAGCATGAAAAAGGCTGCATGGCACACAAAGCTGAAAGTACTTACCTTGTGGCTCTTTATGGAAAATGCTTGCCAACTCCAACTCTGTGTGGTCCTGGAAAAACTGATTTGTAACTTACAGATAGACACATGTTTATTTTTCCTTGAATATACATATATACACATACACACACACACACACACACACACACACACAAATGTATATTTAAAGAGAAAGTGTTTGTGCAGATTATTTATGTAGATACCAGCTTTCCCTTCTTGACTGATAAGCTTCTCATTTCCATAAAGAATACACACTGTCCCATAACTTTTAATATGTCATTAAACAAAATAAACTCCATCATCATTCTATCAATTACATAAAACTAAATGCAAATAAAAGTTTAAAATTTTTTCACCAAAATATACTTAGAAAGTCAATTTTATAAAAATAGATTGACTTTTCACATTTCCTACTATTTGAAGTTGCTTTTTAGAGTAAATGGTTAAATTTATGTATAATAAATCACCATTAATTTGTGAGCATATTGAATCATTTTTATATTACAATTATTTTTAATATGAATCATTCAATAAATTATCACATAGTGAGTTAAGGAATGATTTGAAAAGCATTTATTACTTACAAATATGCACAGTGTCACGAGCACAGAGAATTAATGAACTTGTTAAACATCACCTTAGTGAGTTGTGGTTTCTGTACTGCTCAATAAAAACAGATGCCAAATTTAATTCAATTTGATTATACATTTCTAAAGATATGTGGGAGGATACTGGATTTTGAAAATGCTAAAAATTACTCATTGGCTCGAAGCACAAATACACAGTATGTCTCATGTATTTCAGGAAATGGATAATAATATCTGACTTCTCAGTTTTCATGAGAAGCCAAATGGAATGTGCTATTAAAAGTCTTAATGCTGCATGTGTCACAGCTGCCAAATTCTAGAATTTCTAATTAATGACTGTCCAATAAACAGTAAAACAATGTTACATGTGGCTTATTTGTTTTTTAATGAGACTTTTAGAGTTTGCAAAGAACAAGAGCTGGAGCACTAATTTTATTGAGAGATTTTTTAAAAAAATAGTGTCCTTCAGAAAATCTAGATGGATATTCAGAAACAGTTAAGCCTGCTAAGTAAACTTTCACTAAGTAATATGTTTTAAAATTGTGTTTGAAATGTAGCCAACACATTGGTGTTGCTTCTCCCTTAGACAATGTATTTTTTAAATAAACCTATTTTTGAAATTTATCTATTTGTGTATTTTGCAATGAAATTAACCTTCCTCCTAATTTTATTTATCAAAGTTTTTAGAACTCTTTAAAATTTCACATTATAATAATTTTAATAAACGTATCTGAATTTCTAGCATCTTAAGAATTTTAAGTGATCAGGCTGGGTGTAGTGGCTCATGCCTGTAATCCCAGCACTTTGGGAGGCCAAGGTGGGCAGATCACCTGAGGTCAGGAATTCAAGACTAGCTTTGCCAACATGGCAAAACCCCGTCTCTACCAAAAATACAAAAATTTGCCGGGTGTGGTGGTACATGCCTATAGTCCCAGCTACTTGGGAGGCTGAGGCAGGAGAATCGCTTGATCCCGGGAGGCAGAGCTTGCAGTGAGCCAAGATTGCACCACTGCACTCTAGTCTGGGTGACAAGAGCAAAACTCCAATTCTCTATCTATGTATATTTTTTAATGACCATCAATGACTTGGCTTTTATTGTTATACCTTATTTTTAAAAAGTGAGTAAAACTGGCTGGCGCAGTGACTCATGCCTGTAATCCCAGCACTTTGGGAGGCCAAGGCAGGTGGATCACAAGGTCAAGAGATTGAAACCATCCTGGCCAACACGGTAAAACCCTGTCTCTACTAAAAATACAAAAAGTAGCTGGGCATGGTGGCGTGCACCTGTAGTCTCAGCTTCTTGGGAGGCCGAGGGAGGAGAATCACTTGAACCCTGGAGGTGGAGGTTGCAGTGAGCGAAGATCACACCATTGCACTCCAGCCTGGCAACAGACCAAGACACTCTCTCTAAAAGATAAATAAATAAATATAAAATAAAAAGTGAGCAAAATTGCCTTTGGTGTTGATAAAAAATATTTTTTTCTTTTGAGCTTGAAAAGATTTTAGAGAAGAGATAGAGTAGATGATGTTTGAATCATCTGATAACAGATGCCCTAGCTGCAAAGAACAGTCAACTCCCAGACTTCTTTAGTGCTGCCTTCTCAAGGATGCAGAAATATTCTGGCCTGTCTGTAACACTTACTATGAGGACAAGCCAACAGCAAACAGAACATTTACTGCTTGAGATAGGTTATTATTGGGAACTTGGGTCTCTCAAGTAAATGGTTCAGAAGGTGGCCTCTTGCTCAACAAGAACAAAATGTCAGGATTTTCTCTGGCTCGATGCTGCCAGCTATGAGGAGTGTCCGGGGGCTGAGCAGGTCCAGGCTCTGTGCCAGACAAGCCAAGACAGGGATCCGGCTTTGCTGTCACTAGCCCACCATCCACTCCTGCCTAGGGAGAACAAAGTTGGGAATTCAGTAAGAAGTTAAAGATAGGCCGGGCACGGTGGCTCAAGCCTGTAATCCTAGCACTTTGGGAGGCCGAGGCGGGTGGATCACGAGGTCAACAGATCGAGACCATCCTGGTCAACATGGTGAAACCCCGTCTCTACTAAAAATATAAAAACTTAGCTGGGCATGGTGGTGCATGCCTGTAATCCCAGCTACTCGGGAGGCTGAGGCAGGAGAATTGCCTTAACCCAGGAGGCGGAGGTTGCGGTGAGCCGAGATCGCGCCATTGCACTCCAGCCCGGGTAACAAGAGCGCAACTCCGTCTCAAAAAAAAAAAAAAAAGAAGTTAAAGATAAAAGGGGGGACGGCCATGGCAACAAAAAAAGCTGGAGCGCTATTCTCACACTCTGCATAAACGTCACATGAGAGGGGCTCAGAACCACTTCTCCCATGGAGTGTGTAGGACACAGGGACATCAGAGGTGAACGTTCCCTTCCCTCTTCTTTCTCTACCTTCTTCCAGGGCAATCTAAATGTTTTGCTTTGCCGAGAACTGGTTATCACTACTTCTCAGGCTCACAAGAGCCACCCATGTGACGGGGCGTGGCTCATCTGTTCAACTGTCATGCACAATTAAACACCTTACAGGACGAGGAGCATGCAGGGGATCAGGACAAGACCTTGTGCTACAGCCGCACAGCAGCATGCAGGGCAGGAACCTGTGACTCCCAAAGCCCAAGTGGACGTGCTACAATGCATTCTTTTTTCCTTGCCATCTGCGGGCGGCTTAAGCATAAACCTTGCAAATACACCACAGTCTCCACCCACATTAGGAAAGAAGGATGAGACATTTCCTAGGATTGGCTCACATCCCTTCCCCAGGCCTGTGGGCTCTGAGTTTGGAGAATCTCCCATGAGATGCTGATGAGGTTCATCTAGTGAACAAAAGCTGGTGGAGCTCAGAGAGTGAACAGAGAGGGCTATGACAGTCAGGGGCTGTGTTCTCCCCATGGCAGGGCATACGGGGTGCTATCTACTGGCCAAATGCAGATCTCCTGAAAGAGATCCAAGTTAAGCCATCACCAACAGATCCCATGGTGCTGAAGAGGACTGCCTGGTGGCTGCGTGACACTAACAAGATCTGCTGTGTAGGGGCTGAGTGGGAGTCACCTGCCTCTACCTGGAGGAGGTTTCACCTGACTCAGAAAATCACCAGGTTACCCGGTTGGGAAGTCTGAGAAATCCACCAGGGCCTTCACCTAAAAGGTAGCTTTCAATTCTTTTGGAGATTTGTGAACATATTGAAAATATTATTGTTATAAATAAATTGATACGTAGTTCATACCTTCTGGCATTCTCTAATTCTTAATTTGAAGCTCGTAAAGGGGGCTCTTTATTTTCCTCTAATGAATTAAGAATTCCTTTTGTGTGTTCTCCATTTCCGCAAACTTGCCAAGATACCTGTCACTAACTTCTTATATTCACTCTCTTTCTGTCTCCATGGCGTCTCCCATATCTTCAGACTTTGGGTAGTCTCTACATGAACTTAAAAGAAACACAAGCAAACAGAAATAAATAAAACCTTATTTAACTCATTTCTCCCCTTCACTTGAGAGAAGCTTTTTTCTATGATAATTGTGAAACAAATGTTCTATGCCCATAGCTGCTATTTCCTTGCCAATAATCTGATAGTGTGATGAGATGTGTTATCTCACACTTCTTCTATCAAAATCACCCTTCCGAAGAAGACCTTAACCATTTGTAGCCTATCTGAAAAAAAAGCCCTGTGCTCTTTCATTTATTCTCAGTCACATCTTAAGAATTTGTGTGTATGTGTCATGTCGATGGTGGGTTTCAGGAGGCGGAAATATTGAGTAAAGTCTCATTGACTCAATGAAGAAGAGAAAGTTTTTACTGAATGAGGAGATTTTGACAAATGTAGTTAAAATTACAATTTTAGGACATCAAAAAGAATTATAAGCCCATATAAATATATATATAAGATTTTTTTGAACTAAAAAATTACAGTAATAATACTTAATAAAATATAAAGATAAAATGGCTTCTAAAGCATCTATCACCCAAGAACCTTTTTCTCCTCTTCCAGCTGCAATAGAATTTGCCCAACAAACATATTTTCTATAATTTGACAGATGGTCATATCTTGCTTGCTGATAAGCAATGTTTGGTGATGTTTACAGGTAAGCAAACCTCCCTGCAGTAACTGAGGTTAACGATAGGGGGCATTCTCTCCCACTTAGAAGTCCAGTCTTCATTCTGGCCTGCTGCTTCTCTGTCAGACTGATTGTGCCTCTCCTCCCTAGGGAATAGAGCAAATTTAATCCCTCCCAGCCCTCACTGTTGTCCATCATTGCAAACCTTGCAAATACACCACAGTCTCCACCTGCATTAGGAAAGAAGGATGAGACGTTTCCTAGGATTGGCTCACATCCTTTCCCCGGGCCTGTGGGATAGGGGTTTGGGAATCCCCAGTGAAATGCTGATGAGCTTCATCTAATGACAAAGAGCTGGATCAACAACAGACTTGCCGGGCAGTTAGAGAAAAGAGTCAGTTTGTGTCCTTTGTAGGGACAGGGATGAACCTGGAAACCATCATTCTTAGCAAACTGACACAAGAACTGAAAGTCAAATACCGCATGTTCTCACTCATAGGCGGGTGTTGAACAATGAGAACACACGGACACAGGGAGGGGAGCATCACACACTGGGGTCTGTTGCGGGGGATAGGGGAGGGATAGCGGGAGTTGGGGAGTTGGGGAGAGATAGCATGGGGAGAAATGCCAGCTATAGGTGAAGGGGAGAAAGGCAGCAAATCGCGCTGCCCTGTGTGTACCTAGGCAACTATCTTGCATGTTGTTCACATGTACCCCAAATTTGCAAAACCTAAAATGCAATAAAAACAAGAAAGAAAAGAGTCATCACCAGCTCCCCCAAACAGTGTAAATGACTGGAAACATGCAATACCCTCAACAAAGAGAGGTCTTAAACCTCGGAAACAGTTTGATTTCACATCTCAAAATGTTCTGTGAGATGTGACATCCTCATTTCCTTAGTTTATACATTTGTTTATTGCCACGTTTCCTAGCTCCCAAGTTTCTAAACCGCAGTGCCGTAACTATATATGAGGTGACACAGGTTTGAACAATGAGCTGCACGTGTAGGAAGACAAGCTGGGTGGAAGATCATTGCTTTTATTGCTGTAAATGGTTATGATACTTGGTCTAGCTCCAAGAAGCATTTATAGTTAATAATAATAATTGTGTGAGCAACACTAAGTAAAACTGATCGAGAGTTTATTTTTGCTAGCGATGCATAAGCTTTTAGTTTACAAAACTGTAGATACCTCCTGAATGAAAAAACACTCAGTAGGCCGGGCGCAGTGGCTGAGTCCTCTAACCCCAGCACTTTGTGAGGGTGAGGCAGGCAGATCACTTGAGGTCAGGAGTTCAAGACCAGCCTGGCCAATATAGTGAAACCCCATCTCTACAAAAAAAATACAAAAATTAGCCCGGCATGATGGCAGGTGCCTGTAATCTTAGCTACTTGGGAGGCTGAGACTGGAGACTCTCTTGAACCCAGGAGATGGAGGTTACAGTGAGCCGAGATAGTGCCATTGCACTGTAGCCTGGGTGACAGAGAGGCTCCGTCTCAAAAAAATGAAAAAACACTAGGTAAATTTTTACGGCTAGACATAAAAACTACAATCTTTAAATTTTTTTCTCACTAAGCCTGGAAAATCAATAATGATGACATTTACCTCCTATCATGTGGTCAAAATTCATGCGTAGATATATAAACACTTGTGGATGCACATTACCACACAAAGAGCAAAGTAATTTTTAGATCGATCTACTTTCTGTAACATTGCTATTTGAAGACAGTACAAATAATGGCTAAAAATTTTATAACTAAACTGAAAATTGCACTGAATATACCTCAAAATGCCAGCAGTCATTAGTAAGTGTAAAATTGGGCTGAGATTAAATGACAGAACTTTGGCTTTTTTTGTTTTTTGGTGTGAATATGACTTGATATATTTAAGAACATCTTAATTTCAGAAGTGTAAGTGTTAATAAAGTTTCTGCCTTGATAAATTACTGTCATTACCTCTAATGATTTAGATTCTATAAATATATACACACTTAAGAAAATAATAATTGCATAATGCCTAAAAAGATAATGGACAACACATTAAAATTACGACATTTTAAATAAATTTACCCATGTCTATTGTCTATTAAGAATTATTGGCTGGGTGCAGTGGCTCACGCCTGTAATCCCTGCACTTTGGGAGGCCGAGGTGGATGGATCACTTGAGGTCAGGAGTTCAAAACCAGCCTATCCAACATGGAGAAACCCTGTCTTTACTTAAAATACAAAATTAGTCAGGCATGGTGGTGCGTGCCTGTAATCCCAGCTACTCAGGAGGCTGAGGCAGGAAAATCACTTGAACCTGGGAGGCGGAAGTTGCGGTGAGCCAAGATCGTGCCACTGTACTCCAGCCTGGGCAACAAGAGCAAAACTCCATCTCAAAAAAAAAAAAAGAGAAAGAATTCTTGATAGAGTGAACATTCCTGCCCTACTCTGAGGTGTACATATGAAGCGCCTCACCCACACACCTGTTGTATCTGAAGCTATGGCAGTAAAATCGAGAAAATGCTAGATAGTTAAAATACTTTTAACAGGTCTATTGATGGTCTAAGCTAAATGGGAGGCAAATAGGAGAGATCTTTTTTTTTTAATTTTTATTGCATTTTAGGTTTTGGGGTACATGTGCAGAACATGCAAGATAGTTGCATAGGTACACATGTGGCAGTGTGTTTTGCTGT
>CM052663.1:2208200-2218665 GCA_028533165.1 Leontopithecus rosalia | reverse complement strand
ATGTGTTCTCATTGTTCATCACCCACCTATGAGTGAGTATATACGGTGTTTCCTTTTCTGTTCTTGTGTCAATTTGCTGAGAATGATGTTCTTCAGATTCATCCATGTCCCTACAAAGGACACGAACTCATCATTTTTGATTGCTGCATAATATTCCATGGTGTATATGTGCCACATTTTCCCAGTCCAGTCTATCATCAGTGGGCATTTGGGTTGATTCCAGGTCTTTGCTATTGTAAACAGTGCTGCAGTGAACATTCGTGTGCATGTGTCCTTATAGTAGAATGATTTCTAGTCCTTTGGATATATACCTAGTAATGGGATTGCTGGGTCAAATGGAATTTCTATTTCTAGGTCCTTGAGGAATCGCCACACTGTCTTCCACAATGGTTTTGTTTCTTTAGCCTCACCGCCTTCAGACGGTTTCTAATTCATCCACACCTCCAGTCTCTTCTCCCTCCAGGGCATACCTCACAGCTTTTCTGTTGATCCTGAGCAGGCTGGTGCAGAAGCTCTATCTCACATGCAATGCAAGAATTCTTCCCACCTGCCTGCTTAGTCGTGATCCTTGGCTGTGCATCCTGCAATGGGAAAGGGGATTGTGCCAGTGTCTTCCTCTTTCTATATAGCTCCTTTTCTTCAAGGAATTCAAGAGCAAGACAGGGGAAAGTCAATTAGAGGAGACCGTTCATATATGAGGTACTATGTGGCATGGCATGGATTCTGTTACTGGAGTTCTTTCTTGTCTAATATGGCAATGGTTAACATGCTTCCAATTTAATGCATCACAAAATGTCAGTACTCACATGCGTATCTTATGAAAGTCTTCAGGGCTTCCCAGTGCAAGCAGAACATTCACTGATTGCCAGGGACACTATTTGTTGCCCAGTTTTTCCACAGTAACAGAGATTAACTGAACAAATGAAACCCAAGCTAAACAAGGTAATTCTCAGTATAAAATTTAGCTGGCAGTGACTGTCTGACTAAGGGCTCACTGATGAGAAGTGGAAATGATATGAGACATTTTCACATAGAACTCAGCTAGTCTCAGCTATAAGTATGAGGTATTCCAAGCCAGCTTTGACCATACAGAGGAGGACAGTGTCCTAGAAGATGATGGAATTACAGACAAAAGGATCCTGGATCCCTGAATGATTATACGGAGCAGAGACGCCTCTTCAGTCTGCACCACGAACTTCTGAAGAGTTATGTCAGAAAAATTTGTAGGCCATTATATTGTAGGATCTCTTTTTTATTAGCTTAGACATTTCCCTTTCTAACAGCCCAGCTGATCTTCTATGACTACCCGCAGCTCCTGCTGTGTTTCCCTCATCCTGACAGAAAGCACCTTCTTAGAAAGATCTTACCATAAGGATTCTGACCTGTGTACCTCCTCAGTTGTCCAAGATACTCAAGGGAAATATACATACCATTTCCACTTCAAATAATTGAGGTACTGCTCCATGTGGCTGCTCTTTGAATCAAAGCAGATAGCACTGCCAGCCTCCTACTTTTTTATTTCTATAGGCAGAATACAGTCAAAAGTCTCTGTGCATCCTGGTTCCCAAATATCTGTGAGAAGGGAGATCTCAGTGTCTCCCTCTTCCATCCCCTGGCCTCTCCCTCAGTACCCCTTAAGAGTTTTACGTGTGGCTCACTGGAGAAAGACCAATGAAAGGAGAATGCCACTGAATTCACACTGGGTAGCCAGTTGTTTCTAGCTTGGATAATTCTTTCCAGACTTTTAGGCTGGGATGGGGGTGAGTTATTAATACTACTTGGATCTGTTCTCTGTTCAGCACTGTGATGGTTAATTCTATGTGTCAACCTAACTCAGTCGCTGGGTGCCCAAATATTTGTTCAAATATTGTTCTGGGTGTGACTGTGAGAGTGTTTTTGGAAGAGATCAACATTTAAATCAGTCCACTGAGTAAAGCAGACTGCCCTCTCTAATGTGAGGGACCTCATCCACTCAATTGAAAAATGAATAAAACAAGAAAGACCAATCATCCCCCCCACCCCACCCCCACCCCCACCCCCACCCCCCACCCCCGCTAGAGGGAGTTCATGTTGCTTGATTGCCTTCAAACTGAGACATTTGCTTTTTCCTGCCTTAAACTGAAACATTGTCTCTTTGTGGGTCTTCAGCTTGAGGACCTTCAGACTTGAACCACACCATCAGTTCTCCTGGCTCTCAGGCTTTGGACTCCAACCAAAACTATACCATTAGATCTGCAAGGTCACTAGCTTTTAAACTACCCTTTTGATTTTGGGACTTGTGAGTCTCAATCCAGACTCCTGTGATCAATTCCTTATAGTAAATTTCTTTATATGTATGTGTACATACACTACATACACATATATTCATATACACATTATATATACACATATACACACACATATATACATATACACATTACGCATACACATATATACACGCACACATATTTATATATACATATCCACACACACATATATGCATATACACATTGCATATACACATTGCATATACACATAGATACATATATACCTATATACATATACACATTATATATACCCCTAAATATACACATATGTACGTATACACATAAACATGTATACACACATATTATATATACACATAGATATTATATACATATACACATATGTACATACACATGCATATATACACAGACATACATATACACATACACATTATATATACACATACACACACACACACATCCTATTTGTTCTGCTCCTCTGGAGAATCTGACTAGCACAAGCACCTTTCCTTTGTACATGGGTACTTATCACCTATTCTCCTTAACTTTGGGACTTTACTAAACTTCTGAGACCTCAACAAAAATTACACTTATAAGATAATAAGTAAAATGTGTTTTAGTATCAAATACAGTGAGAAACAGAAAAATAATATTTCAATATAACATGTGCTTTTGACCTAAAATAAAGCACTTTTCAAACAATGGAAGCAACTAGAAACTAAAGGATTCCAGGAATGGGGGTGAAGGGGAGAGGACTTGATGGAATTTTGTGTCAAATAAATGTTACTTATATGGTAATGTTAATATTTAATTAAATAAAGATTACTGATATGGAAGTGTCCTTAATTCCAACACATATTGGCAAACAGGTCATTTAAAGCTAGATTTGGGCACTGTTTCTGTCTCTCTCTTTTGTCAGATACCGAATAAAGTCAGTTTATAAATAATCCTAATCGTCACCAATTTGTATAAGTAAATGCTCTTCAACAATTGTTTTTAGAAGTTGTAAGTAAAGTAAGAATAATAATATAGTTTTGTCTCTATTCATTTCAATAATAGAAAAAATAGCACATGGAACAGTTGCTATATACTAATTGTGGCTGAAAATTTAAACTTGTAATTTCTCACAGCAGTCTAAAGAGGCAAATATATTTTCACCCTCTTTTAAGATGAAGAAATTGAAGCACAGAAGTTTAAGACATATGCCAGCCGGGGATGGGGAGTTGGGGAGCGATAACCTAGGGAGAAATGCCAGATATAGATGATGAGGAGGAAGGCAGCAAATCACATTACCATGTATGTACCTATGCAACAATCCTGCATGTTCTTCACATGTACCCCAAAACCTAAAACGCAATAAGATAAAATAAAAAGACACATGCCCAAGGCTGAGAAGTGCAGAGTGGAGGAACAGGAGCAGAGGTCACAGCCCTGCCTTGTGAACTATGCTAGTCCACTTAGAAGTTCTGGGTACATGAGGTTTAATCATGCCAAATAATAGGTAGGAAAGCTCAGAAGAGCGCAGTGAAGGTGAAAGTGTCCTGAAAATACATTTATTTGGGGTGACTCAGGGATGCTGATGGGCATGGTCTTTGATGCTACCACTGAAAACAGATAATCTGAGGTAGATGGAAATAAGATATGGCTTTTATTTGTTATTTGTTCATGATTACAGCACCTTTAAAACAATGCCTGACATTGCAGCAATCAAAAATGACAAGTTCGTGTCCTTTGTAGGGACATGGATGAATCTGGAGAACATCATTCTCAGCAAATTGACACAAGAACAGAAAATGAAACACCGTATATACTCACTTATAGGCGCGTGATGAACAATGAGAACACATGGACACAGGGAAGGGAGTACTACACACTGGGGTCTATTGGGGGGAATAGGGGAGGGGCAGCGGGGGGTGGAGCGGGGGAGGGATAGCATAGGGAGAAATGCCAAATGTGGGTGAAGGGGCAGAAGGCAGCAAAACACACTGCCACATGTGTACCTATGCAACTATCTTGCATGTTCTGCATATGTACCCCAAAACCTAAAACGCAATAAAAAGAAAAAATAAAATAAAAAAATAAAGTTCTTTTCAAAGCAGTTTTTTGCAGTTAATGTTATTTTATTATTTTATATCATATTGTTAATTTAATTTTTTTTGAGATAGAATTTTGCTCTTGTTGCCCAGACTGGAGTATAATGTCACAATCTTGGCTCACTGTAACCTCTGCCTCCTGGGTGCAAGTGATTCTCCTGCCTCAGCCTCCTGAGTAGCTAGTATTACAGGCGTGTGCCACCATACCCAGTTAATTTTTGTATTTTTAGTAGAAATGGAGATTCTCCACGTTGGTCAGGCTGTTCTCAATCTCCTGACCTCAGGTGATTCACCCACTTCAGCCTCCCACAGTGCAGGATTACAGACATGAGCCCCTGTGCCATGCGCACATGTTCTTTACCCAGTTGTTGATCAATGGTCACTTCAGTTGACTCCATATCTTTCCAACTGCAAATTCTGCTGCTATAAATATGCACGGTAAGTGTCTTTTCAATATAATGACTTCTTTTCCTTTGAGTTAAGAGACCCAATAGTGAGATTGCTGGATTGAATGTAGATCTACTTTTAATTCTTCAAGGAGTCTCCATACAGTTTTCTAGAGTGGTTGTACTAGTTTACATTCCCACCAGCAGGGTAAAAGTGTCCCCTTTTCACCACATCTATGCCAACATCTATTGTTTTTCTCTACATTTTCATTGTAGATATTTCACGTTGTTAATTTTAAAAACTATTTGCACGTTCACAAATAGGGCTTCCATCAGCAATTCTGAGATCCACCCAACTCCCTCAAACAAATGCCAGAAAGGACCCCAGGGCTTAGAATCAAGATTGTTTTCATGTCAGGGCAAGGAGAGGTATTCGTAGATATAAACTTTTCTTTAAGTAAAACTTCAGTATTTTAAAATTATTTTAAGCAGGAATGAATCGTTTTCTACTTTTAGTTTAGATTAAGGGGGCACATGTGCATGTTTGTTACCTGAGTATATTGTATGATGTTAAGGTTTCGAATATAATTGATCTTGTTACACAGATGCTGAGTACAGTACTCATTACCTAATTTTTCAACATTTGTCCCCATTCCTTCTCCCCCTTGTATTAGTCTGTTCTCATGGTGCTAATAAAGACTTTTTCGAAACTGGGTAATTTATAAAAGAAAGAGGTTTCATTGACCCACAGTTCTACAGGGCTGTGGTGGCCTCAGGAAACTTATTAATACAATCATGGTGGAAGGGTAGAAGGGGAAACAAATAGTCCTTCTTCATGAGGTGGAAGTGCTGAGCAAAAGGGGGAAAGTCCCTCAAGGAACTATCAGATCTGTAAGAACTCACTCACTATCACGAGAACTGAGGGTAACTGCCCCCATGATTCAGTGACCTCCCATAGGGTCCCTCCCATGATGTGTGAAGAGTATGCGAACTGCAATTCAAGATGAAATTTGAATGGTGAACAGCCAAACTATACCACTCCTCTGGAGTTCTCAGTGTTGCTTTTACATCTTACGTCCATGGGTACCCAATGTTTAACTTCCACTTGTAAGTGAGAACACGCAGTATTTGGTTTTGTTTCTGCATTAATTTGCTTAAAATAATGACCTCTGGCTGCATCCATGTTTCTGCAACAAACATGATTTCATTCTTTCTGATAGCTTTGTAGTATTATGTAGTATACATGTACCACAGTTTCTTTATCCTGTCCACCGTTGATAGGCATTTGTGTTGATTCCATGTCCTTGCTATTGTGAATAGTGCTATAATGAACATGGGAGTGCATGTGTCTTTTTGGTAGAATAATTTGTTTTCTTTTTGATATACATCCAATAATGGGATTACTGAACTGAATGTAGTTCTGTAGTTCTGTTTTAAGGTCTTTGAAAAATCAGAAGGACTTCTACCTTATTTTTATTTCGTTCACTAGTTATTGAATTTATGCTTATTAATTTGCACTTAATTACTTTTTTTTTTGAGACGGAGTTTCGCTTTTGTTACCCAGGCTGGAGTGCAATGGTGCGATCTCGGCTCACCGCAACCTCCGCCTCCTGGGTTCAGGCAATTCTCCTGCCTCAGCCTCCCGAGTAGCTGGGATTACAGGCACACGCCACCATGCCCAGCTAATTTTTTGTATTTTTAGTAGAGATGAGGTTTCACCATTTTGACCAGGATGGTCTCAATCTCATGACCTCATGATCCACCCACCTTGGCCTCCCAAAGTGCTGGGATTACAGGCTTGAGCCACCACGCCCGGCCACTTAATTACTTTTTATACAGACATGGTTTGTCATTTCCTACTCCAACTCTCATATAATAAGCTGAGGTTTTTGTAAATGAAATGCAAACATGATTTCATGGAAAACATTAACTTGACTATTTCTCTGGTAAAAACACTCAACTTTGTATTCATAACAATATCCCAGAAACCCAGGTGCCTCATTCAACCTATCTATATTCGTTATATAGTTTATTTTTCATTTGTTTAAAAATCATATTCTAATAGTACTCTTCAAGGTGAAGTTTGGGCTGCTTTGCATGTTCTGAAAGAAATTAAGTTGTGTCTCTGCATTGTTGATGTTGTTCAACCTTTTGTTTTTGTATTTATTTTGTTTGGTCTAGAAATAGAAACAAAACCTTGGAAATGTCAAGTTACAGAAGACCGAGCATGTGTCATGGTACAGACAGTGTTTCTGAGGGAAAAAGTGGGAATGGGCAGAGCTAGTGATGTCCATGCTATCAACATCCATGAGAACTTGTAGCCACTCCAGAGAGGGAGAAAGGACCAGTCAATTAGAGGCCGAGATGAACAGAGATAAGCTGGCTGCCAATAAAAATATACATTAGTAAGGTGTTCAATGGCTGAATTTAAAACATGCAATGAAGGAAAAAAGCAATGTCTGCATCCTTTGGTTAAGAATGAAACAACACAAATAAGTAAACAATAAAGTTTATGAAAGTACTAATGAGCCCTCTCACTCTCCCTTTCAGGCTTAAAAAAATCCTAATTAGAGCAGCCAGGGGGTAGGGCTTATGACAGGCATGGGGCAGATCTAAATAGTCTGATTTTTTTTTTTTTTGAGAAAGAGTTTCTCTCTTACTGCCCATGCTGGAGTGCAATGGCATGATCTTGGCTCACTGCAACCTCCACCTCCTGAGTTCAACTGATTCTCCTGTCTCGGCCCCCTGAGTTGCTGAGATTACAGGCATGTGCAACCATGCCCAGCTAAGTTTTTGTCTTTTTAGTAGAGACAGAGTTTCACCATGTTGGTGAGGCTGGTCTTGAACTCCTGACCTCAGATGATCCGCCCACCCTGGCCTCCCAAAGTGCTGGGATTACAGGCATGAGCCACCGCTCCTGGACAGCTAATTTCTTTATTAAAAGTCCTGCTGCAGCACTGAGCATGACACTGAAAAAAATGGAAGAGTTTCTGACTCATTAGAAACATCACAGCAAGACCCCTTTCCCAATGCACAGTGGCATCATGTTTGACAGATGGAAACTCTGCCACACTTGCTCCCCTGACCTGAGGGAAAGGGTTCACCTTGAAACCAGTGGTTCACTGAAATGTGCCTCTGACTGGGAAGGCCTGGTCTCTGATGGAGCTTTTCTGGAGCCAGCTGGGGCTGACAGTCCACACCGAGACTCTGCACACACTGCTGCATTCCTTGTGTGAACAACATGTGACCCAGGGTGGCAGCTGCCCTGAGCCTTTCTAGCAAAGCAGCACTGTGTCTTGGAAAGGAAAAGGGTCTTAGGGTCTGTATTAATCCATTTTCACACTGTTGATAAAGACATATCCAAGACTGGGCAATTTACAAAAGACAGAGGTTTATTGGACTTACAGTTCTACGTGTTTGAGGAGGCCTCGCAATCATGGTGGAAGGTAAGGAGGAGCAAGTCACCTCTTACATGGATGGCAGCAGCAGAGAGAGAGCTTGTGCAGGGAAACTCCCGTTTTTTAAACCATCAAATCTCATGAGACTTACTCCGCATCATGAGAACAGCATGGGAAAGACCCGTTCCCATGATTCCCTCCCGCAGGGTTCCTCCTGTGAAACATGGGAATCATGAAAGTTACAATTAAAGACGAGATTTGGGTGGAGATACAGCCAAACCAAATCACAGTCATTTGTCCTGGGTTCCCGTCCTCTTGCCATTTTGAGTGATCTTATACATATCATTTAATGTTGCTAAGCTTCAGTATTTTTTAACTGCAAAATGACATACATACCTCACAGTGTTGATGACAGTCAAATAAGTTTGACAGCAAATATCAAATTTAATAGTGAAATGCTAAAAGCATTTCATTTAAATTCAAGACAAAGAGAAATCTTTCTTTCACTATCATATTTAAAATTGGGCAGAAGATTCTAGTCAATATAGCAATAAAAATTATGGAAAAAATAGAATGTGTAGGATTAGAAAGGAAGAAATAAAAATTTGGATACTCATCTAGAGTACCATTGTTTGCCCAACAAACTGAAGATGATCTAGAAATAAATGAACAGTACTGAAGAACTCACAAGTGTTTCTAGCTCTGTAATCAACATAAATATGGGCACTCCTGTATGTCAACAACAAACATACAGAAAGCATACTTTTAAAGACATCTATGTTATAATAGCTGTAAGAATTTAATACTTACGGAAATTCATCTAAAATGATACAGAGCACATTTATGGAGGAAAATGCAATACGATTGAAAAAAAGACCAGAGAAGACGTAAGTAAACAGAAAGACATAGTATATCATATGTGAAAACACTCAACACAGTAAAATATCATTTGCCTAAATTTACCTGTCAATTCAATGCACTTTCAACATAAATCTCAATGGGATTCCTTTTAGGGAAGTTTTAAAACTGACTTCAGTGTTCACATGTAAATGCTAAGGACTAAAACTAGTCAAGACACTTCGAAGGAAGACAATGGCTCCATTAGCCCTTCTAGATATCACGACCCGCTATAAACCTATGGTGATGAATGCGTTGTAAACTGTCAGGAGGATAGACCAATGCAACAGAGCAGACAGCCCAGAAACAAACCCACAACACAAGGAAACTTCGTAAGTAGCAGAGGAGGCTTGAAAAAGCAGTGGAACAATGTTTTGATGAATAGTGCTGCTTATCCTTGTTGAAAGAATATAATTAGATATACATAAAAAGGAAATTTCAGGTAAATTCAAGATTAAGATGTAAAAAAGAAAAATGTTATTTTTAAAAAATAATTTCACTAATTTTTGAAAAAATTATCAGAGAAGATGTACTCAAGGCTAGAAAATATTTCTTTAAAAATCTCAAAAGTGTAATTATAAAGGAAAAACTGATAAAGTCAATTATTTTAGAGCCCAAAATTTCTATATTATTAAAAATACTGTGACAAATAGAAAGACACATCTAGACTGGAGAAAACATTTGCAACGCATGCAAGTGATGACAGATTAGAATGAAAGATACATAAAGAACTCTCAAAAATCAACGTATTTTTAAAATGAGGATCCTAATTGAAAAACAAGCAAACTATATGAAAAGGTAATTCACAAAACTTACAGGACATACTAGTGAAAAATTAACATACAAAAATACTCCCGGTTTTATTTTTTGGCAGAGAAATGCAGATTAAAATCACAGTGAGACCGAATATAGCAACAAGATTTTGCAAGTCTGACAATGCTAAGACTCCTAAGTAAGCATATAGGGGGACATAAAATTCCTAACATTCAGCTAGTGGAAATTTAAATTTGCACAACCACTTAGCAGAGTAATTTGGCAATATTTGAGAAATATATGCATACACCACAAACCGGCAATTATATTAAATACATTCACATATACACGTGTGGGTCTACATTCATTGCATCCTCTCTACTATATTCTATTAAATATTTCATAATGAAAATACGCTTTTTTTGAAGGTGAAAAATGTTTGCATGTGCATATACCCACATGAGAAGTAATTTCAATCTTTGTAGCTAGTCTGAAAGCTCACTAAAATGCGTACTTGTATAACACGTTCTTTTATTCTTAATTGTGTCACTAATAACCTCTCCACTTCCGGAAAATTGTTCTAGGCATTTATGTTCCTTTTTAGAAAGGGAATTATCGAATAAGAAGAATTATGGCCGGGCGCGGTGGCTCACGCCTGTAATCCCAGCACGTTA
>CM052663.1:2167655-2208100 GCA_028533165.1 Leontopithecus rosalia | reverse complement strand
CAAGAGATCGAGACCATCCTGGTCAACATGGTGAAACCCCGTCTCTACTAAAGATACAAAAAATTAGCTGGGCGTGGTGGCGCGTGCCTGTAATCCCAGCTACTCAGGAGGCTGAGGCAGGAGAATTGCCTGAACCCAGGAGGCGGAGGTTGCGGTGAGCCGAGATCGCGCCATTGCACTCCAGCCTGGGTAACAAGAGTGAAACTCCATCTCAAAAAAAAGAAGAAGAATTACATCTTATTCATGTCTCTATCTTCCCCATTATCATCATCACATATTTTGCATTTAATGTGTGCTCAAAAATATTAAGAGTTGATCTGAGAAGCTTGGCACTCACTAACCCAGGTCCAGCGAAGAAAGCAGGATGCCCTTTGGGATGAGTGTCGAAGAGTCATGGAAAACTACTGTTTCTGAGCTACTTATATGCACGAGCTCCAGTTTATGGGTTCTTCTGAATTTTTAGGACTGGATGGAATACTGACAGGATAGTGTAGAGGGGCTCATCTCCCTTGATGTAATTCCATTCCAAATCTCCTCTGTGAGTTGGTATCCCCGATGCATTGAGATACCCCGGGAACCGGACTGTGGAGCTAGACTCCTGTTACACGGTGCACCCAGAAAACAAACATGAACGCCTAAAAGTAGCAGTGTGTTCCTCAGGATGAAAAGCTTATTTATCTCCAGGGTCCAATATAGTAGTTACTCTCATTAAGAAGAGTATATGTAGTTCTAATGTTTTCTAACTGCCTTTTAAATGTACTTTGGATTAAATTGTTTGTGATCTAATTTTGCAAATATTCAATTGCATCCTGCTCAACCATCAAGAAAGTTTTGTGATGCACTGTCAGTAGTTTTGATTATGTCATAAGTTATGTGTTTCAGTCAAATGATTATTTTCTATGTTTTTTATGTCTCCTTTTTTACGATATATAAGCATAAATAACTTCTAAATATGAATAATACATCAAACAGAGTAGAGCTCAATAGCATGAATCCGCTTTTACATAAAAATCAATTGCTACATTTTTGGCATCCAGTTCCAACTTACTGCCTGTTCACCGTGATATCAGTTCATTTGACATTCTTGAAGAAAAGCAAAACTGAGACAGCTGAACTGTATCATTCTTTCTATAATAAAAATCTGAAATATACATCTGTCAGATGACACAGTTTCAGTATAATAGAAGGACACTCAAAAGCCAGAATAATTGATTCAAAAGCCAGAATAAATTGATTCGTGGCTGGGAATGCATAATAGAACCTAATATCTGAAATAATTCCTTAACCATGTTTTTGCTTTTTGGAAATTAAATGTTTTATTTTTAGATTTTGTGGGTACATAGTAGGTGTATCTATTTCTGGAATACATAAGGTGTTTTGATACAGAAATGCAATGTGAAGAGGGAAATTAAATGTTTTATATTTAGATTTTGTGGGTACGTAGTAGGTGTATCTATTTCTGGAATACATAAGGTGTTTTGATACAGAAATGCAATGTGAAATAATCACATCATGAAGAATGTGATATCCAACCCCTCGAGCATTTATTCTTTGTGTTACAAACAATCCCATTACACTCTTTCGGTTATTTCAAAATGTACAACTAAGTTATTTTTCAATACATTCACCCTGTTGTATGTTCAAATAGTATGTCTTATTCATTCTTTTTTTCTATATATTTCATACCCATTAACCAACTATTATATATTAAGTTTGATATGTAGACACCAAAGTCCTCTGATCAATAGCCATTTGCAATCTTTTTCTCCTATGTAGCTATCCCACTACAGAAACTATGAAAGCTAATCACTCGTGGTCCAAGGCTCCCTTGCTTTTATGGGTGCTGGTCTCCTACTCCTGGGCTCCAGGGATCCTTCCTCTTCAGTCTCTGACTAAAGACACCCTGCTCCAGGCGAGGCTTGTTTTATTGCTGAGCACGTGGTCTGTACTGGAGAATGTTCCACGTGTGCTTTAAAATAAGATGTATTATGCTCTTGTTGGATGGAGTGTACTATTAATGTCTGTTAGTTCTAGTTGCTGTATAGAATTTTGTAAGTTTGACAGATCTTTGTTGATATTTTGCCTTGTTGTTTCTATCCATTATTAAAAGTGAAGTATTGAAATATTTGATTATTATTGATAAATTGTATATTTCTTCCTCAATTATGTCTGTTTGCCTCATGAATTTTAGGGCTTTGCTTTTAGGTGCATACATCCTTCTAATTCCTAATGGGAAGAACCTTTCATTGTAATAAAATATTCCTCTTATGTCTAGAAACTTCTTTTAATAGTGATTTCATCTGATGTTATTTATATTCACCAGAGCTCTCTTTTGGCTCCTGTTTTCCTACAAGAACCAGAGAACACATCGATACATCTTTTCCATCTTTTTACTTTCATCTTACTTGTATTTTTGTACCTAAAGTGAGTATCCCGTAGGCAAAGTATAGTTAGATTTTGTTTTGTTTGTGTGCTTGTTTTTTTAAAACACAAACCGAAAATTTTTTCCTTTTTTTTTTTTTTTTGAGACGGGGTCTCGCTCTATCACCCAGGCTATAGTACAGTGGCCCTGTCTTGGCTCACTGCGGCCCCTGCCTCTCGGGTTTAGAGGATTCTCCTGCCTTGGCCTTCTGAGTAGCTGGGATGACATGTGCGTGTCACCATGCCCAGCTAATTTGTTGTATTTTTAGTAGAGACAGGTTGGTACCATGTTGGCCAGGCTGGTCTCAAACTCCTGACCTCAGGTAATGCATCTGCCTCTGCCTCCCAAAGTGCTGGGATTACAGGCATGAGCCACCACACCTGGCAATTTCTGCCTTCTGATCAAATTTTTAGACTAACTTTAAAGTTAATGTATTTCTCTGAGTCAGCTCTCTAAGCAGGAAGAAGTACATTTTTACAAAATGTACCACTACCAAGTGTATAATATATACTAGTGCTGCTTAATATTATAGCTAAACAACTGTTACATTTTTGTTTTCTTTGCTATTACAGGAAATATTGAACCTATTTTGTTTTGATGCTATGCAATAGAGTGATCTGAACTTTAAACTATATTATTATAAAGTAGATGCTGTTTTTGCTCTCCAGCCAGGATAATGTAGCATCTGTCTCAACTTTCCTTGCACAAAAGAATATTAAAAATGTGCTTTGAGAATGAAAATAGCTGCTATATAGGCTTAACAAGTCAATGCTGGATTTTTTTTTGAAACACCCATCATCACATATAATATATGTTTTTCCCTACAAATTTTCACTCTGATTTCTTGGTGCTTAGTTACTGAATATTGATTCCCCTTGCTTGCTTCTATTTTTAATGTTTGTTGATAACTAACCTCAACTATAGACTGAATTTCTGTTGGAGTCTCAGCGTGCAGCCAGGCATGCGAAGCCCAATGTCTATGCCAAGCCTCTACTCGGAAAAGGGGCATCCCAGCCCCTGAGCTCTGTGATACTCCTAGACATCCCCGTTATCTGTCCTGGCTTTTCTACCCCACAGGTAATCTGGGATTTTGTGCCAGTATGTTTGTTGTAGGCCTGAGATTTGCGTGTGTGTTTTGTGGGGCGGTGTCAAATCTATTGATTTGTTGATACCATCCAAAAGAAACAAGCTCACATCGATCCCTAATCCCAGTCTTTGGAAACTTAAAACTGTAACTTCGCTGTAGTCCTACATCAACAAGACAGCACTTTTCTGCTTTTGCAGTTGAGGTGCTTCATGATCATACTATTTAAATGACAGTAACGGAGGTCTTATTTTTTGTGTGGTTTATCCTGGTGACATTTCTTTTGCAAAAAATATTTGAAGATGGCAACAGTGTGGCCGGTGACCTCTCAAAATTATAGTTGGTTTTGAAACTACCACTGTGGCTGGCACCCATAGAGCATCTTGCTCCTTGGAACACTGCCTGGGGCTTCGAGTCAGCATGACTTCATATTTAAAGGTCAGCTCAGGTTTCTGGAAGCCGAGCCCCTCCATGTCAGACTGCCAGCGGCCAGCCTGATGCCAGTGCGGCGTCCTGCCTGTTAACGTAATGGCGCATGACTTCCAACTGTCCTTCTGTAAATTCCTTCTTCTTAAGATTCTTACCACTCCTGGACCTCATCAGGCACACACATTTTAGTTTTAAAGCAAAAGGGAAAGGATGAAAGAAAAAAAAAGTCTATCTTATTGCCTGAAGGTAATTGTGTAAAAGAGCCATTCCCGCATCGTGATACAAAAAGACTCCAGCTCATATTTCATGCTGATTTCTTCCCTTTGCTCACACAGGAATCTCCAGCAGTGACAAGAAGAACACATGAATCTTTCATCTATACTCAGGAAAGTTAGTTTATACATTAAACACTTTCAGGAGATACATATTTTATATGTCTAATTAAGACATTTAACATCCATTTAGTCCAACAGAATCGGCTTAGAAGACCAAGATACACTATTGTGGCCTTCGTTACTTAGAAGTGGGAAGTCATTAAATGAATGAATATATTATTTATAAAATTTTCTCTTTAAGATTGCAGAAAACTCACTGAAACCATGGTAATTCTTTGAATAAAAATATAATTAGTATCTTTTCCACAGCCTACTGTATTGGATATATATTTGCTAGGAGAAATGATTTTAGTTAACCTATGCAAATATGAACTGTTTTTAAGAAGAATGGAAGAGACGGCAAAAGAAAATTTAAAGAATTCATAAATGTCAGAGTTTTACAGAAACCAGGTGAAGGATTTTCACATGAGGGAAATGAGAAGATAGTACCTTCCATAAAAAGAGGTATGTACTCTAAGTGACTAGGGAGAAGTCTGACTCTTGCAATAAACTGCTTTAAATTTTTTTACGTCCCATCAGTCACAATCTCTCAACCAATGAATCTACACCTAAGAATTTGTTTCCTTACTGACCCTGTTTTCATATAAAAATAATTAATCCCAGTTCTAATGAACATGCATGGATTTGGGACCACGTGCAGCAACTAATGTAAACAGGATTCTTTATGAAGATAAAGACAAAATACGGAATTCCTGGAGCTCCAGATGCTTGGATTTTCCAATCTGGATTATTTTAATTGAGTGGAAAATGAACCATATTTTGTCACAGGAGGAGAGTACAGAGGGACCTTCACCAAATATTGTTTAGGATTTGCTTTCAAAGTTTTTTCTTGTATAATTTATGCATTAAAAATATGTAGTTTGTCACCAGGGGCAGTGGCTGTTGCCTGTAATCCTAGCACTTTGGGAGGCCAAGGTGGGCAGACCACTTGAGTCAGGAGTTCTAGATCAGCCTGGCCAACATGCCAAAATGGTGAAAATCCATCTCTACTAAAAAGACAAAAATTAGCTGAGCTTGTTGGTGCTCACCTGTAATCTCAGCTACTCAGGAAGGTGAGGCAGGAGAATTGCTTGAACCTGGGAGGTGGAGGTTGCAGTGAGCCGAGATTGTACTCCTGCATGCCAGCCTGGATGATAGTGACTAAAAATAAAATGAAATAAAATTTTAAAAAAGAAAATAAAATGAAAAAATTGTAGTTTGGAGATAGAAGAAAGGTCAGACAAGACTTTGGAACTACATAGAAATATACACACAAATATATACAAGCATATACAGATGAATATATGAATACATATATGTACATGATATACACATACACCCATGGACCAATCAGCATGCACTTCCTCCTTTATAGGCTCATAAAAACCCCAGACTCAGCCAGACTCAAGCAGAGAGGATGGAGAGATGACAAGGGAGATGACAGTAGCACCTGCCTGCAGAGAGGAGCCGTCCACTCTAGGGCCTCCTCTCTGCTAGGAGCTGAACACTTGTCAGGACACTCTAGCTGCAGAAAGGAGCCACCTACTGTGGGTCTCCTCTGAGCTGTTCTGTTGTTCAATAAAGCTTCTCTTTGTCTTGCTCACCCTCCAATTGTCTGCATACCTCATTCTTCCTGGTTGTGGGAGAACTCAGGATCCACTGAAAGGCAAGGCTCTGAATGGTGAGGCTAAAAGAGCTGTAACATAAACAGGGCTGAAACATGCCCCTTGCTCTCCACGTTGCAGGTAAAGAGAAGGAGAGAAAAGCTGTGGCCCTTGGGGGACCCCAGACCTGGGAACTCCCCAAGCCAGTGCTGTGACTTTTGCTTTGGGGTCATGTGGTTCCTGGCATCTCCAAGCTTCCAGGTGCCATCACATTCCCTAGTGTCAGCCAGGGAAGCTGCTTGTGGTGCACCTGGTTCAGTTGCAACCTCACAGAGAGCTGGCACCCGTGCCAGCACCTGGAGCTGCACCCCCACCACACAGCAGCAGCCAGCATGTGTGACTGTGCAGCGGCTGGACCCCATACTTGCTCACACACCCCTTGCTGCTCCACACCTGACTCAGTTTCCCTTGGAGGCAGGTAGCATAAATCCAGCTCAGCCTGCCAGGCTGAGTGGGTGGAACAAGCCCAGTGGGACTGAGCTAAACTCAGGCAAAGGTGCCACTGGCCACATATGTTTCTGGCCAGAAAAGCGACACCCCAAAGATCCCGTAACAATTGTATTTTTCATTTTGGGTATTATACTTATTTCTTTTCAAACATCTCTCTTTTAAATGTGTTATATCCTATTTTCCTCCAGCTCCATTCCTTCTCTTCGTCTCCTTCAGAATTTTTTTAATATCTTAAATTTTGGGGGTGCTAATAATACTATTTGTTGTGATTCTTGACTAATCTGTGTGATGAGCCATTTCCTCACATGGTTTGTGCTTTCTTTATTGGGACAGATCAACTGTTCACATCCGTTTCCTAGCTTGGGATTTCCAACCCTTAAGTCTAGTGTGAATTTGGCTCCAGACCTTCACAGGGCATGAGATAAGAGTTTCTTCCATCCCAAGCTGGGAAAAGAGAGGACCTTCTCTGTAGCATCCCTGGGCTGGAGATCAGACTTTTCAGGGCTTTTCCATGGGAAGGGCATTTTAAGGAAGCAACTTGGTTTAAGTTTATAGTGTTGTCCTGGCCCCAGGCTGCACCATCCGCTCCTCAGTGTGAATTTAAAACACCAGCTTCAACTTTACTAGGCCCTGTGTCTGACTTTATTTTGCCTCTGGCTTGCCTTTTATATCTCTTGATTTAGGTTCCTTCTGTTATAAACCTCAGAGATTTTCTGCGTTTTTTTCCCTCTCATATTAAATTACATATTTCAGGTTTTGTATCAGATTTTGTTCAGCATTTTAGAAATCTGAAACAACAGCAAAACTGGAACAGAACAGGATTCTGGTTGGCTCAGTTTTCCATGTCACTAGAAATTTGGGGCATGGTTTTAAAACATAAAACATAGTCTCGCAGGCTCTTTGCACTTCTAGTGTATGGGCTTTGATTTAACACTGGCCACTAGAGCTCCTTGTCTTCCTGTGCTTGGTTCATCACCAGGATCAAACTGGAATGTTCTCCAGATTCATCAGCATAGAACTGTGTGGCTCCAGCCTGCTCGTTCAACTCTGGCTCCATGCTGTGCCCTTCAGAGTTACTTGTATTTCCAGTTCATATGCTTTACCTTTATAAATTGTTTTCCTTTCTTTTGTGGGCAAACAGTATCACATTGTCGGTCACATATTCCATGCCCTGACAGTAAGTTGTGTTGTTTCTTTTGCATGCTTTTCCAAAAAACAGATTTCTTGATACTTTCCACTTTTAAACAATTTTAAATTTCTAAATATCCAAGTTTTCTTCCAACACGACTTAGTTTGTTTTCACCAAAATATCTTTACCACTTCACTTGGGCAAATCTTATCAGCTTACTTAGCTTTACCAAGCTCATTTATTCTGATGTAGTACTTTCTTTTAAAATCTAAAGTATTGAAATTTGTTCTATACACACAACTCTTAAAACTAAAAATGGCCACTGCACTTAGGCTGGAGAAATAATGGGCAGGGTATAGCCTTGGGAAATATTTGAAATTTTTACCATTTGCAATATTTTCTAGAATAAAATCAATATTAAAAACATAGACAAGTAAGTGTTACACAGTAAAAGGTACACAGCAAAAAGTAATTTCTATGACTGAATTCTGATGTTGCCTATAAAGGAGACTGAATTTTCAAATTGTCTTGTCAGTCGACACACAGTCCTTTAAATCCTCAGGTGGTCGATCCAGTTCCCTTTTAAATGATAATTTCATTCTGTTATTTTGATATTTGGTTATGTTATATGAGCCAGTCGTGTTAACCAGATGATATCCAAGTTAACATGTGGTCAGTGTGTAAAAAATAAAATGAGCAATCACATTGCAATCGCATTAAACGGCAGTCAGATGAAACAGCAGCAAATTAATATGATGAGAAACCTAATTCAAGTTTATTCTTAATTGTCATGTGGTACTGTCATCTGTAGGGAAGCGTACTGTGACTGCTTCTGAGGAAAGCGTTACCCTTACATGTGTAAGGTTTAGCTTCATTTCACAACGGTGGATCTTAAAAGGCTACCGAATGGCAAGCATCTGAGATTTGTTAGGTTTTATCTTTTTTTTTTTTTATTTTTATTTTTTGGGACAAATCTCACTCTGTCACCAGGTTGGAGTGCAATGGCGCGATCTCGGCTCACTGCAACCTCTGCTTCTGGGTTCCAGTGATTCTCCTGCCCCAGCCTCCCGAGTAGCTGGGACTACAGGTACACGCCATCACATCCACCTAATTTTTGTATTTTTAGTAGAGATGAGGTTTCACCGTGTTGGCCAGGTTGGTCTCCATCTCTTGACCTTGTGATCTGCCTGCCTCAGCCTCTGGAAATGCTGGGATTACAGGTGTGAGACACCACGCCCATCCTCCCCCAAAACGGCAGCTTTTATCTTTTAAAACTTAGCATAATTAGAAATTGTTTTGGATTTTAAAAGGCCATGAAATATGAAACTTTTAGGACATATTACCATTCATACTTTGAAACCTTTTTAGTAAAGATTAATTTGGATCTTGGGAATCACTAATGCATTTAAAAACAATGAAATGCATTATAAACTCTGGAAACATCTTTCCTCACTCACAATACAAAAACTCCCAGAATATTTTCTCTAAAATGAATACTGCATTTTACAAAAGAACTCTAAATACTGGGAAATGATGCTTATTTTTAAAAGTTTGTTTTGTGATTGAAAAACAGTAGCACTCTCTCTTTGAGGCCCTATCTTGGCAGCACACTACATGAAATCTTTCCTCAAAGGTTTTGGCTGTCATGGTGGCTTATACTTGCAATTCCATTGCTTTGGGAGGCTGAGGAAGGAGGAGGGATTGAGGCTAGAAGTTTGAGATGAGCTTGGGAAACACAGTGAAACCCTGTTTCTACTAAATTACAAAAAAATGAGCTGGGCATAGTGGCATGCACCTGTAGTCCCAGTTACTCAAAAGGCTGCAGTGAGACAATTGCTTGAACCCCAGAGGTGGAGGCTGCAGCAAGCCATGATTGCACCACTGCACAGCATTTCAGCCTGGGTGACAGAGCAAGACCATGTCTCAAACAAAAAGTCTTCGTACAAAGTATTCTTTAAAAAGATCTGTCAACCCAACTTATGAATAAGTATTTTTATATCGGATTTAAAGGCTCTGATCTACTATGAAGTGAAAATCACCTAAATTACTTGATACTCAATTCTCAGTATAAATAAACTTGTCAGTGAGGTTCTCATTGACAAGTAAGAGAGTCCTCAAATTAGAAGAACCGCATAGCAATACCTTTTGTAAGAGTCAGAAACGGTTTCGAGTCTGCTTATAGTAAGTTCAGGTTGAATTTCAGGCTTGGCTGTCTTTCAGTTTTGACATTTCAAGAATGGTAACAGTGACAAGAGGAAGGCAGATGTTGAGCAGTTCTGCTTTAAAGTCTCTCTCAGGCAGTTGGCATTTTTCAGCCACATGCAGAACTAACAAGCTCCCTAAAATCATGATATTCCTTCACTCACATTTTCTTTATGTCCCAGGACTTTGAGGCTAATGACGGTTAAGATAAGTGCCCTCCCAGCAAAATCTGACAATTGCCTAGGTTCTATTTGGAGAGAAGAGGGTCAGTGAGGAGAGCAGCATCACAACGTTGTCACATGTACCACAGGCCCTTCCAGATGTTTTCTGTAAGTGTGAAACTCATTATGTCAGAATTCCTGCACATGACAAAACCTCTCTGAATTCCAAAATCAGAGATTTTCCACAATACTCATATTTTTGTAAATATTACATGATATTCTTTTTATTTCCAGGTGTGGTATATAAAATCGACAGCTTACAGTAAGAAATATTTCTTATGACAAAACACTCATGCACTGTATTGCTTTTAGTTTTGAATTATTTCAAGGTGTATTAGAAAATGAGAAAAGACAAAAGACCTTCAGTATATCTAAGATTAAATGAACCAAGTTGCTGAATTCAGTGGTTTCCATATCAATGATGTGACTGCAAGTTAAAAGTGCTGAAGTCTGAAGTCTCTTCCTGAGAAATTTCCCATTCAGGGCTCAAGAGCACAAAATGTTTATTAGTGTTTCTCTGGGGAATCAGCTGGCATTCCTCTGTCTCTGCAAACTGGACAGCAGGTTCCTTTCAGCAATTCAGGACTGGCACAGGGAGCCGGGGGACAAGTCTCCACCGTACAGGTGATCTGGCCACCCTGAAAGGCAAGGTGCACATATCATCTCCGTGTTTCTTAAAGGTAAGTAAATGTTTCTTATAATATACATAATCTAATAAGCTGACTGTGTCAATATAATAAAAACTGCTCTGGATATGAGATCATTTTTGCATGATTTTTATTCATTCATTCTTTCTACACATTTGCAGCACAAAGAGCAAGGCTGCCCTATAAAATGTCACCTACCTTACCGTACCGTATGGTAGGATATTCTGAGGAAGTTCATTCATTTCTAGGGGGCTGGAAATAATCAGCCCTCTTCAAAAAGCAAACCAAATAACGAATAACGAGCTTTTATTGTTTTTTATTTTGGTGGGTACGATGGCAACACTTTTTACTTTTCCATAGAATTGTGTAGCTGACCAAGTACCTTTAGGCAGCGTTTATAGTGAGCCTAACTGGAGAATAATGAGATGAACTCAAGTCCCAGGCTGGCTCAGTTTACTTGTTGACATAAACTTCCTTGGCCTCGGTTCCCTCATCTATGAGTGAACATGGAAAAAGCTTGTGGTCTCTGGGAAGTGCTCATTAAATGGCTATACTTTTTTAATCAATAATCAAAAGCTTCAAAATTTCACACCAGTACCTTGATCTTAAAAATATGCCTAGAATCTACTGACATAAAGTATGTTTTTTCTCCTTTTGAATTTTTCAAGTATGTTTCAACTGGCTGGCTGGGAGAAGTGAAAGACGGGGAGGTGAAGGGGAAAACTCACAGCACGAACCTCACAGACGCAGTGAGTGCAGTCTTCCTTCACCCAGCGCTCCTCGGCCTTCCTTGGAAGCCCTTTAACATCTGTACACCCTGCCTGCCTCAGGCGCGCCTCCAGCTTGTTTATCTGAATGGGGAGGCAAAGGAAAGAAGACTGGGAATTGAAGCAGAGAGCACAAAGCCGATCAATAACCTGGTTTGATGAAATGCTCTATTCTGTCAGCACACACCTAGAAGGCAAATGAAACTTCAAAGCCTACATAAATTTTCTTAATATTTTTCCCCAGAACTTAATGAGCTTGAATCATTGAATGTCTAAACTAATAAACAGTTTCGTAGGTGTGAAAAAATATTGAACATGGACCTAGACTCTGAAAGAGTTAATTTCTAAAGGAAGGAAAATTAAAATCAAATGAGTGAAATTACATATTTGGAAAATCTCAATAAACACAAATGTAAATTCAACTAAAAAGTATTCTATTTATTTTTGTCCTCCGAGTTGTTATAAAGTAACATCTATTTAACAAATATTTATTAAGTTTCAAAGATGAAAGCAAGCAAACCAGGGTCTCTCCGACTTTACAATTTGGTAGAAAGTCCAATAAACCACAGCTGTAAGCCATTAGATGAGGGTCTTTAGGAATCCCAAGGGGAGCAGGAGGGAAGTTGATATGGTCAGGCTGTGTGTCCCCACTCAATCTCATGTTGAACTGTAATTCCAAATGTTGGGGAGGGACCTGGTGGGAAGTGACTGAATCTTAGGGGCAGATTTCCCCCATGCTGTTCTCGTGATAGTGAGTTCTCATGACGTTTTAGAAGAATGTGGCACTCCTCCCTCATTTGCTCTCCTGCTGCCATGTGAAGAAGGTACTTGCCCTCCTTTGCCTTTCACCATGACTGTAAGCTTCCTGAGGCCTCCAGTCATGCTTCCTGTTAATGCTATGGAACTGTGAGTTAATTAAAACTGTTTTCTTCCTAAATTGTCCAGAGTCAGTTAGTTCTTTCTAGCAGTGTGAGAATGAACTAACAGAGAAGGTATACTCAGTTCTGCCTCAGGAAATGAGGGGAGACCTTATATTATGGACTGAACTGTGTTTCCCAAAAATTCATAAGTTGAAGCTCTAAACCCCAGTGGGACTATATTTGGGCACAGGAACTCTAAGGATGTAATGAAGGTTAAATGAGGTCATAGGAGTGGAGCTCTAACCCAACAGCATTGCCCTCCTTGTAAAAAGAGGAAGAGACACCAGACGTGCTCACATAGGGAAAGCTGTGTGAGGACACAGAGAGGTGGTCACCATCAGGGAGCCAAGGAGTGAGCCCTTGGAAGAAACTGTCACTACTGACACCTTGATCATGAACATTCAGCCTCCAGAACTGTGAAAAAATAAACTGTTTATGTTACCCATTCTCTTGAATTCTGTTTTGGTACCTGAGCAGACTACTATACCTTATATGGAGAAAAGCATGTGCATTGTAAAGGATGACCATGTCCTTCAGGAGAACAAGCAGGGAAAAGGCATTTCAGGCAAGTGGAAAAAAATGCATGTATATGTTAAAGCATGGGCACCACAAACAGATCCGAACTCCAGAAATGTACATTTCTCTCCCCTCCTTTGCTGGGGAGATCCACAGAGAACATGGTAATGGGATTGAGGTGGGATGAATGGGCAGCAAAGAAAATGAGGACCTTAAAAGTCACATAAATTAATAAGTACAGTCTCTAGGCAATGGGAAATAACCTCATAACCATCACTCCAGTGGTGACATGAAGGATCACTGGTGAGAAACTAGCAAGGAGACCCATATGGGCCTCACTGAGGAAAGAGGGAGTGAGACTCAAAGAGTCATGTAGCAGGTAGAGGAGATTGAACAGATGTGGGTTGAAGAAGAGAAGAACCTAAAATTGTTCCAAAGAAGTTCCAGTTTTCCTCAGGTGCATAAAGGATGAGATGATACTCACCAAGGTATTGTTCTAGAAAATACAATCCAAAGGAGCAATAATGTATAAAGAAATTAAACATTTTTAATTGAAAGGGATTTTTAAGAATGATGGAAATAACATAATTTTTACAAAAGAAGAGGTTACATCCAAGAATACTGGATGACTTGTATAAGTTATAGCTGCATTTTCGTGGGTTGAATTTTGCCCCCACCAAAAATTTGTCTGATGAAGTTTCACACCCTCTACCCTAGAATGTGACCATTTTTGGAGATAGGGACCATATAGAGACAATTAAGCTAAACTGAGCTCTGTAAGATGAGTCCTAACCCAGTGTGACTGGTGTACATATAAAACAATGAGACTGGCCCATGGGTACCCGCAGAGAGAGGACCATAACCAGCTGTAAGGAGAAGGCAGCCATCTTCATGCTGAGAAGAGAGGCCTCCGAAGTCCAGCCTGCCAGCACCATGATCTCAAACTTCGAGATTTCAGAACTGTGATGAAATAAAATTTATTTTGTTGAAGCCACCTAATGTGTGGTATTTAATAGAGTACACCTAGAAAACTAAGCGAACACCACTGGGTACAGACCCAATATCTTCAAATGACTTTACATGTGAATCATACTGGATCTATCCACTAACAACTGTTCTTTCCAGGTTTTTCTGATCACTGTTATTTGGTTAGAAATTGCATTATAATGTCAAACACGGACTAAGGTGGTATCTATGACAAAAATTATTGTGCCCAAGACAACTTTTGCGTAAACAACTGAACAAACTGGATGGCTGGATCAGAAAAGTGATTATTTTTAAATAGTCTGCTGTTTGAGAGATTCTCAGCTAGGCCTAAAGGAGTCTCTAACGATAATAATCTAGGGTTTCTATTCTTATGAGTCTGCAGTCTGGCAGGGAAGAGTGAATTTGTACAAAAAATAAATATGATGCAAGCTCAGATGTCTGCCATAAGAGTACACACACATGAGAGTTCAAGGAGATAGAGTGAGACTCAGTCTCAGGAAAAAAAAAGCAGGAGGCAGAAATATACTACTCCACCTTCTCAGAAACAGAAGTTTCATTTTGCACTATTTAATGTAACATTTTTACTCAATTTATCCAAACTATTGCAGTTTTAGATTTCCTAAGGATATATAATCAAAAGTGTAGCCTCTCCATCTCACTACATTCCCCAAAAGGCAGCTGCTGTGTCAAAAATAATAAAAAGCAGATAATACTGGCAATGATTGCCTCATTGTTGCCCTGAATTCTGGAAGCATCCTTATCTGCATGGTTCCTGCTTGGGGTTGAGCTGCACCACCCCCCAAATTGAAATCTTGAGATCCTAACCCTCAGTCCCTCAGAATGTGTTGTTTTTTTGGAAATAGGAGCATTGCAGATGTGATTAGATATGATAAAGTCATATTAGGATAGAGTGAGCCCCCTACGTCAATATGACTGGTGCTCCCGTAAACAGAGGAAAGCTGAACCAGACTGATACACAGGGTAATGAAACACCAACTTAAAGACAGAGATCTTCAAGCCAAGGAACACAAATACTGCCAGCAGAGCACCAGCAGCGGGGGACAGGCCTAGGCAGTTCCTCCCTCACTGCCAGCAGAAGGAAAGAACCCTTCCTGCATTTTGACCTCAGATTCTAGCCTCCAGCACTGTGAGACAATTCTAATGTGGAAGCTGCTCACTCTGTGGTACTTTGTTACAGCATTTCTTGTGAACCAACACAATTCTCATCAGAGGCTCTCCAGACGCATTCTTTCCCAGTTTCATGCTTCTAAATAAAAAGATGATTCTGTAGATTCAAATGTATAAATCTTCTTTTGCTTAAGAAAATCTAACTCCTAAAGCCACCTTAAAAATTCAATCAGAAAGTCAGATGACCAAAAAACTTATGATTTTTGCAAAACTGATCAAGAGGGAAAGTCTACTCTTCTAAGTATGGAATCCCATTTTATGAAAACATACTGACATTCACTAATCAATTTATTTAAAACTATAAGTCTGGAAGTATTAGGTATTTACTGGCATATTTGCCTGAATTTTGGCCGGTCATATAGGTAATCATTTGTCTTCAATGACGCCCATCCAGTTTCGTCACTGAAGTTTCCCCCACTAAAGATAGATTGTGGTAGACTGCACTGCTTTGTTCACAGAATCGAGTGGTCCACTCTAGCAGGCCTTTCTCCGCAGTCCCTTCTGGCTTCCATGTCTAGGGTATACACCTCATTCCTGATGCTTTAGTTCCATAACATGCCCTGGATAATGGGCCATGAGAGGAACTAATGAAAGTCATAAATAGAGACGCTTTAAACACCAGTCCCAGCATCGCCTATCTCCTTCTGCAACAAAAGGTCATCTCCAGATAGAGATGCTCCTTCCTCTGGGCTGGAGGATTGAAGAACTGTGGTGCAGAGACAGAGCTGAACCCCAAAAAGCATGCAACAGGAGTGAGAAACAATCCTCATTGCCATGAACCAAGATTTGGGTTGTTACTAGAGCATTAACTTAGCAAAACCTGTTTCATTCATGGCTCAATCTAGACCATCCCACTATATAAAACACAAGTGAAAGAAAAAAATCGGATCAAAACAACAAGAATCGCCAAGTTATTTTCCTCAGTGATGGCCTGGATACAGTCATGTATGTGTCTGTTCACTGGGAGCAGTATGGAAGCAGTTACGGAGAAGTTGGAAGAGGTTTCTTGTTGACCAACTCACGTTGCTGAAAGTCTTTTGTATGTAAAATGAAAGCGGGTAATGGAGAGTATTGCAAAATCCGAGCTACATAAGCTTGAACCATAAACTCAAGGCCCCGCCAAGACTCAATCTTGGGAAGTTCAGTACTTTTGCTCAGTGTACTGAAGATGCATCTCCAGATGTTTTATGCAAGAGCATAGTCCTAAACCTGAAGAGCCACATCTCTTACAAGACACCAGGACTTCTGTTGAAAATAGCTTCTGCTTCCTCTGTTTTAAATTGGCAAAGAAATCTCTCTGTGTTCAGAAATATGATAAGTAAAACAGAAAGCAACTCCAGTGTTAGCTCCAGCACGTAGCAAGCTTGTAAATCATCACTCCCAACCTCACGCCAAGAAAAACTGGACACACTGAAAATCAACAAATTTCTCAGTGAGCTAAGGTTGCGGGGCAAACCACTAAGGTGAAATCTGAAGAGACAGGAGGATGGCAAGAGAGGCAGCAGTCAAGATCTGCTTGCCTAGAACAGACTGACTGAGCTTGCGCCATACTGGTGGGAACACCTTGATGGTTAGTTTTATGAGTCAGACTAGAGAGTGCTTTGGATGAGATTAACATGGAAACTAGTGAACTCTGGGTAAAGCAGATTGCCCCCCATAATGTGGGTAGGCCTCATCCCATCAGCTGAAGGCCTGAATAGAACACAAATAGCAGCCTCCCTGAGCAAGACTGACTGATCCAGCCTTCGACTTCATCTGCACCATCAGCTGTCCTGGGCCTTCAGCCTGTCAGGTCAAGATTTCAGACTGTATAGCCTCCGTAACTGTGTGAGCCAATGCTTTTAATACATACATACATCAGACAGACAGACAGACAGACAGACAGACAGGCAGGCAGATGTTTACTATAGTTCTAGTTCTCTGGAGAACTCTGACTAATACAAACACTTAAATGGTAATTTTAAGAAGTTGCTGGAGGCTTCCTCCACTTTTTTGCTCCAGTCAGACCCTGAACAAATTGACAGATGCCCACCTACACTGGGAAGGGGACCTGCTTTTCTCAGTCCACCAATCCTAATGCTAATCTTTTCAGAAACACTCTCACAGACACATCCAGAAATACTGTTTAACCAGAGAGCTGGACATCCCCATGATCCAGAATTTAACACATAAAATTGACTAGCACACCCAAGGTGGCAGGGGAAAAAATCTGTTGACCAGAAGATATGGCAATAGTCACTTTCCAAACCAACATGCAAAGAGAAAACTGAGAATGAAAAACTAACAGAAAATAGAGAAATAGAGGAACTACAAGGCAATATTTTTAAAAAGCGGCTATTCAGGATCTATTATAATCCCATATGAATTTCCGACAGGGTGTTTCATTTCTGCAAAAATGGCGTCTTAGTTTGTTAGAACTGCCATAACAAAATATCACAGATTAGGTAGCCTAAACAACAGAAATTTATTTTCTCACATTTCCAGAGGCTGAAAGTCCAAAATCAAGGCACCAGCAGGGCTGACTTCTTCTGAGACCTTTCTCTTGGCTTGTAGATGGTTATCAACTATATTCCACATTATGAGGTACTGGGGATTAGAACTCAACAAGAAAACTTGAGTAATAGACACAGTTTAGTCCGTAACACTCCACCCTTTGAATCCCTAAAAGTCACGTCTTTCTCAAGTGCAAAATAATCAATTCACCCCATCCCAATCGCCCCCAAAGTCTTAATCCATTACAAGTCCCAAATCTCATTAAAATATGATCTAAACCAATTATGAGTGAGACTAGAGGTATGATTGATCCAGAGAGAAAATTCTTCTCAATCTGTGAACCTGAGAAATTAAACAAGTTATTTGCTTTCACACTGCAGTGGATAAGGACTTCCGGCAGATCACAACAGGCAGCAGGCAGGACTAGATGGCAGCTCTGGATACAGCAGCATCTCAGAGGCTTTCATTGTGAATTTCAGCTCCAGATCAACCACAAGAATCAGCAATCCTGAGAGGACTCACAGACCCTCTGAAGGAAGTAGAGTGCGCCTGCAGGACCCAGGGGACACCCCAGATACTGTGAGTGCCCCAACTGGAGAAGTGGGAAATGGAGACCCTCCTTCCATGGTTACACACCCCCATGGGAGAAGCTGAAGGTCTGTTTGTGGGAGATGCTTTCATCTTTACCTGGAGCTGAGTTAAGTTAGAGAAGCAAGCCGAGTGAAATACAAGGAAGATGGAGGCAGCAGGCAGGTCCTGGGAGCTCAGTGAATCCCCAAGCAGTCCATTCCTGCCTTATACCAGAGAGGTCCATCAGGAGAGAGGCCAGAGAAGCAGGGGGTTAAACCTCACTGGGGGAAGGACTTCCCTAGCTAACTTTGTAACAATTTCAGTGGGGTGAGAAGCCTCCCAGCCAGAACTCTGGGAGGGTGCAAATCCAGCTTGCAGACTTCACAGGCAGGGGATCAACCACAGCCCTTTTCTTTTACAGCTGGGAGGCAGAAAGCCTGAAAGCCTCGGACAAGTTTTCAAGCCTGCCCTCCACCTGCTGTTGCAGATGGCACGGTGGGAGTGAGACTGACCCTTTGGTTTGTTTAGGAGCTGGGTGAGGCCTGTGACTGCCAGATTTTCCCTACTTCCCTGACAACCTGCATGACTCAGCAGAGGCAGCCATAATCCTTCTAGGTACACAACTCCAGTGACCTAGGAATCTCACCCCCACCCCCCACAGCAGCTGCAGCAAGACCCACCACCCAAGGAGAGTCTGAGCTCACACAGTCCCAGCTCGGCCCCCACTTAATGGTCCCTCCCAGCCACCTGGTAGCAGAAAAGGCCATACAATCCTGGGAGTCAAAGGGCCCCATCCACCGCTGGTCCCTACCTATACTACTACAGCTCATGCTTTCGGGAAAGCGCCACCTCTAGCAGGAGGTCAACCAGCACAAAAATAGAGCATTAAATCACCAAAGCTAAGGACCCTCATGGAGTCCTCTATCCCCTCTGCTACTCCCACCAGAACAGGTGCTGGCATCCATGGCTGAGAGACCCATAGATGGTTCACACCACAGGACTCTGTGCAGAAGCCGCCAGCACCAGCCAGAAGCTGGGTAGACGCACTGGGTGGCTAGGCCCAGAAGAGAGACAACAGCCACTGCAGTTCAGCTCACAGAAAGCCACAACCACAGGAAAAGGGGGTGAGTGTCATAGCAAGGGAGCACTTCATGGAACAGAAGAATCTGAATGACACCCTTGAGCCCTAGACCTTCCCTCTGACAGAGCCTACCCAAATGAGAAGGAACCAGAAAGCCAAACAAACTAGAAAACCTAGAAGAGATGGATAAATTCCTAGAAAAATACAACCCTCCCAGATTAAATCAGGAAGGATTAGGTACCCTGAACAGACCAATAACAAGCAGTGAGATTAAAATGATAATTTAAAAATTACCAACAACAGAAAAAGTTCAGGACCAGGCAGATTTGCAGCAGAATTCTTCTAGCCATTCAAAGAAGGATTGGTACCAATCCTTTTGACACTATTCCACAAGATAGAGAAAGAATGAACCTTTCCTAATTCATTCTACAAAGCCATTCTATTAAGCCATCACCTTAATACCAAACCAGGAAAAGGCACAAACAGAAAAGAAAACTATAGGTCGATATCCTTGATGAACATAGATGCTAAAATCCTTAGCAAAATAACTAGCTAACTGAATCCAACAACATATCAAAGGCCGGGCGCGGTGGCTCAAGCCTGTAATCCCAGAACTTTGGGAGGCTGAGGTGGGTGGATCACGAGAGAGATCGAGACCATCCTGGTCAACATGGTGAAACCCCGTATCTACTAAAAATACAAAAAAAATAGCTGGGCACGGTGGTGCGTGCCTGTAATCCCAGCTACTCAGGAGGCTGAGGCAGGAGAATTGCCTGAACCCAGGAGGCAGAGGTTGCGGTGAGCCGAGGTCGCGCCATTGCACTCCAGCCTGGGTAACAAGAGCAAAACTCCATCTCAAAAAAAGAAAAAAAAAAAAAGAAAAGAAAAAAACATATCAAAAGATGATCCACCATGATCAAGTGGATTTCATACCAGGGATGTAGGGATGGTTTAACATATGGAAGTCAATAAATGTGATTCACCACATAAACAGAATTAAAACAAAAATCATATGATTATCTCAGTAGACACAGAAAGAGCATTTGACAAATCTTTATCATCATCAAAGCAAGCCTAAGCAGAAAGAACAAATCTGGAGGCATCACACTACCTTATTTCAAACTATATTATAAGGCTATAGTCACCAAAATAATATGGTGCTGGTATAAAAATAGGCAAATAAACCAATGGAACAGAATAGAGAACCCAGAATTAAACCCACTTACAGCCAATGGATCTTTGATAAAGGAAAAAAAAAAACATAAAGTGGGGAAAGGACACCCATTTCAACAAATGGTGCTGGGATAATTGGCTAGATACATGTAGGAGAATGAAACTGAGTCTATATCCAAATACAGTTATATTCTTTGGTACTCAGAGTTAGGGCTTCAACATACGAATTGTAAATGAAATGTTTTCATTAATTTCACTTTTAAATTGTTTATATCAAGTACATAGCAGTATTATTCATTCATGTATATTTGTCTATATCCTATAACAGTGAGAGACATGTTTATTCGTTCTAATAAACTATTAGAATTATATTTAAATAAACTGTTAATTAATGGATGTCTTAGGAGTTTTCTATATAAAAGACCATGTCAACTAGAACTAGAGATAATTTTACTTTTTGTTTCTAATTTTGATGTCTTTTCTTTAATCTTCTTGCCCAATTGCCATGGATAAAACATACAGTGCAATCTTAAATAGGAGTAGTGAGAAAAGACATCTTTGTCTGGATCCTGATTGCAGGGGGAAAGCATTTAGAGTTTCATCATTAAATATGATTTTAGGTCTGCATTTTTTCTGATGTCCTGTATCATTGAGAAAGTTATCATCTATTTCTAGTTTGTTTTTATAATGAAAAGGTATTGAATTTTTCCCAAAGCTTTTTCTGAATAATTCAGATAATCATGTGCTTTGCCTTTCACTACCTTGATATATTACATTAGTTGATTTTCAAATGTTAACTGACCTTGCATTCCTGGGATAAATCCCACTTGGCCACAGTATGTAACTGTTTATATATGTTGTTGGATTCAGCTTGTTAGTATTTTACTGAGGAATTTTGCCTCTGTATTCAAAATAAGTATTTGTGTGTAGTTTCCATGTGATATTTGTGTCCAGTTTTAGTATCTGTGTTAACACTGGCCTCATAATATGAGTTAGACAGTGCTTCCTCCTCCTGTATTTTTTGGAAGATTTTGTAAAGACCTAATGATAATGCTTTTAATGTTTGGTAGAATTCATCAATGAAGCCATTTGGGTCTGAGCTTTCCTTTATAATTTTTTTTAAATTACTAATTCACCTTTTTTTTGTAGGTCTATTATTGTTTTCTTTTTCTTCATAAATCAGTTTTACAAGTTTGTGTCTTTGAAAGAATATATCCATTTCATCTAAGTAATCTAGTTTGTTTGAATACAGTAGTTTATGGTGTCCCCTTGTATTAGGCCATTTTCATGCTGCTGATAAAAACATACTTGAGACTGGGAAGAAAAAGAGGTTCAGTTGGACTTACAGTTCTAAATGGCTGGGGAGGCCTCCAAATCATGGTGGGAGGTGAAAGGCACTTCTTACATGGTGGAGGCAAGAGAAAATGAAGAAGAAGCAAAAGTGGAAACCTAACAAACCCATCAAATCTTGTGAGACTTATTCACTACCAATGGAATAGCATGGGAAAGACTGGCCCCCATGATTCAGTTCCCTCCCGCTAGGTCCCTGCCACAATATGTGGGAATTCTGGGAGGTACAATTCAACTAGAAATTTTGATGGGGACACATCCAAACCATAAAATTCTGCCCATGGCACCTCCAAATCTTATGTGCTCACATTTCAAAACCAACCATGCCTTCCCAACAATCTCCTGAAGTCTTAACTCATTTCAGAATTAACCCAAAAGTCTAGTCCAAAGTCTCATCTGAGATAAAGCAAGTCCCTTCTGACTAAGAGTTTGGAAAATCAAAAGCAATCTAGTAGATTCAATGTATCTACCTTCCTAGATACAATGATGGTATAGGTATTGGGTAAACACAGCCATTCCAAATGGGAGAAATTGACCAAAACAAAGGAGTTACAGGGCCAATACAAGTCTGAAATCCAGTGGGGCTGTCAAATTTTAAAGCTCCAACATGATCTCCTTTGACTCCACGTCTCACATCAAGGTTATGCTGATGCAAGAGGTGGGTTCCCACAGCCTTGGGCAGCTCTGCCCCTGTGGCTTTGCAGGGTACAACCTCCCTCCCAGCTGCTTTCACAGGCTGACATAGAGTGTCTGCAGCTTTTCCAGGCACACAGTGCAAGCTGTCCATGGATCTACCATTTTGGGGTCTGGAGGATGGTGGCCCTCTTTTCAAAGCTCCACTAAGCAGTGCCCCAGTACAGACTCTGTGTGGGGGTTCTGATCCCACATTTCCTTCCATACTGCCTTAGCTGAGGTCCTCTACGAGGGCCTCGCCCCTGAAGCAAACTTTTGCCTGGACATCCAGATGTTTCCATACATCTGAAATCTAGGCGGAGGTTCCTAAACTTCCAATTCTTAACTTCTGTGTCTCCAGAGGCTCAACACCACGTAGAAGCTGCCAAGGCTTGGGGCTTCCACCTTCTGAAACCACAGCCTGAGCTGCACATTGGCCCCTTTTAGCCATGGCTGGAGAGGCTGGGACACAGAGCACCAAGTCCCTAGGCTGCACACAGCATGGAGACACTGGGACCCGCCCATAAAACCTCTTTTTCCTTCTGGTCTCCCAACCCTGTGATGGAAGGGGCTGCCATGCAGGTCTCTGGCATGGCCTGGAGATATTTTCCCCATGGTGCTGGGGATTAACATTAGATTCCCTGCTACTTATGCAAATTTCTGCAGCTGGCATGAATGTCTCCCCAGAAAATGGGTTTTTCTTTTCTATCACATAGTCAGGTTGCAAATTGTCCAAACTTTTATGCTCTGTGGCTTCACTTCTCTTATAAAATGAATGTCTTTTTGTTGTTGTCTATTTGTTTGTTTTGAGACAGAGTCTTGTTCTGTCACCCATGCTGGAGTGCAGTGCACAATCCTGGCTCACTGCAACCTGTGCCTTCCAGGTTCAGGCAATTCTACTGCCTCGGCCTCCCAAGTGGCTACAATTACAGATATGTGCCACCATGCCCAGCTAATTTTTTGTATTTTATTTTTTCCCTAGAGACATGGTTTCATCATGTTAGCCAGGATGGTCTCAATCTCCTGACCTCATGATCCACCCACCTCGGCCTTCCAAAGTGCTGGGATAACAGGCATGAGCCACGGTGCCTAGCCTTATTTTTCTTATTTATGAGATGGAATATTGCTCTGTTGCCCAGGTTGAAGTGCAGTGGCATGATCTCAACACACTGCCTCCCAGATTCAACAGATTCTTGTTTCTCAGCTACTTGAGTAGCTGGGATTACAGGCCCACGCCACCACACCCAGCTAATTTTTATATTTTTAGTAGAGATGGAGTTTCACTATGTTGGCCAGGCTGGTCTCAAACTCCTGGCTTCAAGTGATCCACCTTTCTCAGCCTCACAAATTGCTGGGATTATAGGCATGAGTCACTAAGCCTGGCAAAACTGAACATCTTTAACTGTACCCAAGTCACCTCTGTGGACTTACAGTTTCACATAGCTGAGGAGGACTCAGAGTCATGACGGGAGGTGAAAGGCACTTCTTACATGGCAACAGCAGGAGAAAATGAGGAAGAAGCAAAAGTGGAAAGCCCTGAGAAACCTATCAGATCTCATGAGACTTATTTACTCTCACGAGAATAGCGTGGGAAGGATGGCCACTATAACTTAATTACCTCCCCCGGGTCCCTCCCACAATGCATGGGAATTCTGGGAGATACAATTCAAGTTGAGATTGGGTGGGTGTTGGGAAAAGCAGGAAAGGAAAAAGGACTTACAGTGTGCCTACATAAATTGGTTATGAGTAGCACATAAACAAGGAACAACAAACTGTGGAAGGCCACAGGAGGCCTCTCCATGCCTCATGTTCTGGTGCAGGGTGACCTAGGCTCTGTTAACATAAACATTGTGATCAAGGACATAAAATCCCTTCATAGCAGTATGATGTTGCCAGATTTGTAGCCTCCTTGTAAGTCCCGAGTTCCACCAACTGCAAATAGATAATAAGCTAAAGATAACCACATGTTCTTGTTTCGTGAAACTCCCAAATTGCCACTGTTATCAATCCTTAGGATGACACATCAGTTCTGGCTCACTGACTCACTCCACCATCACTCCACCCCTACCCTATAGATCAAACTGATTGTAGTCAATAAATAATGTGGATGATTAGAGCTCAGGGCCTTCAGTGTCTCCTCCAAAGTAATGAGTGATGGCCCCCTGGTTCCACTATGTCTATTAATCTGTCTTTTTCTCATTCCTTTGTCAGTGCTAAACACAGGGCATTCATGCAGAATGTAGGGCATGTTCCCAAAATTCTGGCACCCAACGTGTGGGGCTCATGGATTCCCTACAGGTGGGGACACAACCAAACCATATCACCGCTTAAAATCTTTTTATTCCCATTATGTCAGTCGTGTTATTCACTCCTTCATCCTAATTTTCGTAATTTTAGACTTCTTTTTTGAGGGGTCAATCTAGCTAACGTTCTGCTAACTTTGTTGATGTTTTCAAAGAGCCAACTTTTGGTCAGGCCGATTTTATCTATTGTTTCTGTTCTCTACTTCACTCATTCCTGTATCCTCTGATCTTTATTATTTGCTTCCTGCTGTTTGCTTTTGGTTTAGTTTGCTCTTCTCACATTTCTTAAGGTGTAAGAGTAGGTTATTGATTTGAGATTTTTTATTTCATTGTTAACATAAGCATTCACAGTGATAAATTCCCCTCTAAACACTATGTGAGCTACGTCTTGTATGTTGTTGTGTGTTTGCTTTCATTTTGGTTCATCTCAAAGCATGTTACAATTCCCTTTGTGACTTCTTATTCGACCCATATGTTAAGACTGCATAACGTCTATGTGTTTTTCTAATTTTCTGAATTTCTTTCTCTTACATTTAATTCCATTGTGTTCTGAGCACCTGCTTTGTATACATCGCTTTTCTTACCACTTTCCTCTCTTACAAACAACATAAAGGGCATGGGGAAATGAAAAACTTGAACTATGTCGATGTTTGATTTGGTGTCAGCTACGTCCAAGCCTCGTTTCCTGCCTGTGTCTCTCAAACCCCACAGCATCCTGATAGGTCTCGCAATGACCCCACAAAAGCACGTGTCCTCTTGCTGTCTCATCAAAATTTTCTGCAGTGGCTGGCTCTCTCAAATATTGGTGAGAGTTTTATAAATGTTATAAAAGTCATTCTATAAAGGGGAAGCTTTATAGTATGACTTTATAAAATGTTCTGCTTATTTTATCCATTGTTTCTGTTCTCTACGCAATTCATTCTAATTTTTACTATTGCCTTCCTTCTGTTTGCTTTTGGTTTCATTTGCTTTTCTTACATTTTTTAAGATGGAGGATTAGACAATTGATTTGAGATTTTTTTCCTTTTTTGACATAGGCATTTGCAGCTACAAATTCCCCTCTAAACACTATGTGAGCTACATCTCCTGTGTTTTTGTATGTTTGGGTTTTTTGTTCATCTATTGTCTATTCTCTCTGTCTATCCCAGTCTTTCTCCCAGAGAGCTATCCTACCCAGCTCCCACCACGGGACTTCCCACCTGTGTGAGTACCGCGTCTCCCTCTGTCCACACCAATTCCCACCTGTGTGAGTACCGTGTCTCCCTCTGTCCACACCAAAGGATAGTTTCCACATAAGATCCTCACTGTTGGCAGGAGCTGTTCCACAACAAGGGGAGTTCCAATAACACACTCAATAACCAAGTTATGACCATTCTACTTCACAATTATCTCTACAAAAAGTGTACTCTTTTCTTTCTTAATATCAACACCATAGCCTAAGCCAGCATCCTCTTACTTCTGGAGGATGCAGACCGCTGTGGCCACTTTTGTCTTTCTTTATTCAGTTCTCACGCAGCAACCGGATTAAATTATTTAAATCCAAATACAACGCAACATTCCCATTCCTAAATTCCCAGGGAAATTTAGGTACAGCTTCCTCATGTACTTAGACTCCAGGAGAAAATCTAATGTGAGCTTATTAGGTCTTCTCATCCAGAGGGTTTCTTCCTTACTAGTGACCTTGTACATTGCTTTGGCAATCCTGATTAGCCAATCTCCAGACACGGAACATCACTCTGTTCCTTAAGTATGTCACAACCTCTTTAGCCTTAACTGTTTCACTTTCTATAACTGTTATTTAGTAATGACATTACCTGTCTCCTAATTTTAAAAAAGCCTCTGAGGTGTCTTTTATTCCTTCCTTTCAACCATCTACCTTTACGTGTTTAATAAAGTGAGGATGCTAGATTTTCTGGAACAGTTCTAATTTATGCCTTTTTTCCCCAGATCTAATGATTAATTTTAGATTAACGAATTATAGTGACCAGCACAGTGATCTCCACATCTCTGTTAATGTTAGGTTGTTTATTTGTTTTACTTAACTGGCGTCCAGAAGAGAATTATGCCTTTGTGACCACAAAGTATTTTTCTGGCATCATGTGCCATCTTTCCTATACCCAACTGATTAGCAAGTCACAGTGAACTAAATAATCTTCCTTAACTATGGTCTCTAGTTCGTCTACTGGCAACTTTTCATCATCCATACCCTTTTCCACCAATCTCTGAAACAGAAAATCCTTCCTGGGTCTCTTTCCCTTTGTGGTTTCGGGTTTGAGTCTATCAGTGAGAGGCACTGATAACAGATTTGGGAGGAGTCGCCCTTACTATCTTAAAGGGCGGTTGTGCGCAGATGCACAAAGGAGGGCTGGGCTTGGAGACCCTGCACACATGGCTGAGATGTGCTGTGGCTTCCTGGTGAGCTCCTGTGAATCTGGCAGCTTCCAGTAGCTGTTTCTGTGGCCTTTGTTCTCACTCTCCAACACTTGTGAAAACCTCTGACTTCCTTTAGTGAAATCTATCCTATTGTAGTATCTTAAGTACATGTGTACAGACAGTTTCGTGGTATCTGTGGAGACCTCGCTAACATTTTGGTTATAATTAAAAGTGTAAATTCTTATATCTCATCTCATTGTTCCTTATATATGCTACACACACACACACACACACACACACACACACACACATCCATGACCTCTCCAAAGTCAGATAAACTAGATATAATCTCAAATTCAAACAACAAAATGTTCAGAGTATAATTATGGCTCTAGTTATTCCCACAGTAGTCAGAATAAAATGAAATGGGCACATATAACTACTGGACCCCACTAGCCACACAGGAGCTATAACATGTCATGGAAATTTGCAGACCACTTTTATTAGTTTGATGCCATCACAGTTAATAAATCAAGACCAAAAAGTATCATTCCTAGACAGTCCAGAGTCACTTAACAAAGGTAAAACTGCAACCGTGTGAAACATCAAGACTGACCCTGTGTTTTAGCCCATAAATGTAATGTCACCTAGAGCTGAGAAGTAAAGGTTAGAAATCTTTGGCCAAAGTTCAGAATCCCCTCATTTCTAAGGGACGAATCTCCAGAACATTAGTAATCTCCCATGATGAAGCCCACTATGGGATACAGACTCTCTTAAACATTCTAGGTTCTGTTTAATCGATTTCTTCACTGATTTCATTTCCAGAAATATGCATGCCCTTTATCTCTATGCTCATTTTTCATAAAACAAAGGGATTTTGCAAAATGCAAACTTTTCACAGGACTTCCTGCATTCACACTGGTGAATAATAGGAAAAAAACACAAAGTGGCATACACGGCACAATCAGAAAGGCCCTCTAGCTAACAGGCTCACCGTCACAACATACCTTTCAATGTGGGCCCCCAAAATTTATGTCTCAGTATAGTAAGTGACAGGTCAGTAGTAAGTGCTAATTTCACAAATCCTCGGGGCTCGCCACATCCCAAAAGACCCTTTGCCCTCACAAAGTCTGCCTTCATCATCCCCATCTACCTTTGGGTGCTCCCCACACGAGGAGAGTTGCATTTGACAGTCAGCCAGGAAGTCTGCAGTTTAACATTGCTGCCTATCCTGGGTTCTTTCTTTTTCTCAATCCTCTTTAGATCATCTGGGTTGATTTCTGGCTTCAGTCGATATTCCTTATTGCTGGTGTTATGTCGTGTTTATTTATTATTTAAATCCTTTCAGTCAGGCATTTGCTACACGTCAGTCACTGTGCATGAGGCACTGGGCACTGCTGCAAATTCTTTCCACCTCTGCAGGCTGCTCATAGCTTGAGTAAGTCTCTGACTTCTGTGAGGATCACAGGACCTTCTAGTTCTCTCTTGGAACCTTGCCCAGCCTGTCACACACCTTAGATAATGGATAGATCTAGAGCTAACTTTTCATTCTCCAACACAAAGACACTGGCTATTTTTAAACATGGACTATGCATCAGGCTCTGAAGATACTCCTGTGAAATAGTCTCAACTATTAAGAAATTAACGATAGAATGAAAGAGACAGACAATTAAACAGGCAAAAACACTCCATCCTGATACATTTAGAGATAAGTACTAAGAATGCTATTAAACACCTAAAAGGGGCAATGACTGCAGTCTTGGGGTGTCTGGGATGTTTTTAATCACTACAGCACATATCAAATACACAATCATCACCAATGACATGTAATGAAATTGATATTGAACTGAAATGTTGCTTGTGGATTCTACCTGTGGCTGTAAGTCCATAAATCAAATTTACGAAAAATAGTTTGTTGAGTGACATATGAGTTAATGTTTAAATTGTTTGGGCACACCTTCTCTAGCCCAGTGCTGAGGACTCTTCTTCACCGTTAAAACTTCTCTTCTTTGACACACATTAACTCATTGGGATGAAACAGGTTTTCTGGACTCTCTCACATTCGGAGTTCTCAGCCACCCCAGCCATTGCATCTGTCTTAAGGGTAACCTTCTCAGAGGCAGTGCCTCACATCTTTCAGATTGCTGTTCAGATTCAGATTGGACAAGTGATTTCAATGGTGGGTATTTCTGGTCAAGGGAAGGCAGTGATATGGACCGCAGCTGCAGGCAGCTTAGCCTCTCAATGTGAGCCTCTCAGGGCAGTATATGCAGCAGGTAATCACGCCCCTCCACCTGGGACTAGATGTGCTTACATCCAAAAGAAGCAATCATATTTTAAGGGGCTTTTAGTTCACAAAGTGCTTCTGTTCTAGAATCTCTTTGGATCCTCACAATAGCCCTGAAGGTCAGATGAGGGTGCTTGTTCTGAACGACTAAATAAATTGACTGGGCCAGACCAATAGTGAGGGCAGAACTTCCTGATGGCAGACCCTGGGCTCAGTCCATCCTCCTACAATGCTTTCTGCTTTCAAGGCTTTGATGCTGTGAAGAAAAGCATATACCTCAAGGGACATTACTGTCTAAGAAGCAGAGAGCTTGGTACCATGCCTTGAAAGAAATCAGACATATTTTTAATAAAAACATCTGCATTGCTATTTCTAATACAACTGTTTTTCCTTCTTGTTGATTCATCCCCAAGTTTTTGAAAAAATGAAATAAGGCATGAGCCTGAACAACTGACAAGATAAGCGAAAGTAGAACAGGGTGTGGGAATGTTTTCTATAACTTTGTCAGAAAGAGAAAACAGTAATTCTGAAGAAGCTTCTTTGACTCCACTACAAGAAAAATTGATATGAAAAGTATATGTCGTGCTGCTAAAAATGATCTCCATCTGTGGAGATGAAGCAGGTATCAAGCTCACAGTTATTCAGAAAATTGCTGGTGAAGCGCTTGGGGGCACTGAGCGGAGCAGCTGCCGACCAAATTCATGCCCGTCGGAGCCCTGAGCATTAGGTAGAGAGGATAAGCCTCTCTGCCTGTTTGAAGTGTGAGTTTCCTCAAGTCCTCCTTTCCTACCTCAATACTTATTACAACACTACTTCCTGCTGACACAGTGGGTCACATCCATAATCCCAGAACTTTGGGAGGTCAGGGTGGGGGAATCACTTGAGGCCAGGAGTTCAAGACCAGCCTGGCCAAAATGGCAAAACCCCATTTCTACTAAAAATACAAAAATTAGCTGAGTGTAGTGACTGGTGCCTGTAATCCCAGCTTCTCAGGATGCTTAGGTATGAGAATCAATGAATCCAGGAGACAGAGGCTACAAGTGAGCTGGGATCGTGCCACTGCACTCCAGCCAGGACAACAGAACAAGACTGTGTCTTTAAAAAAACAAAAGTAAAAACAGAAAAAAAAAGGCAATACAACTCCCTGTATAGGTTCCTGTTATTCTGATACTGTGCTGTAATTGTGGAGAGTTACTGGACAGATACGTCTAATTATTCAAGGCATACAATAAGGACACGTTATCTGAGGAGAAAACAAACCTGCTCTCTGAGTGCTGTGACGGTTTCCTGAATTTCCGCTGCAAACTTGCTGAAATCCTGGGAGAACTTTGTTTCTGCCACAACTGCTGCATTTCTAGTATCTTCATCCACATACATTTCATCTTGTTGCCTGTTTATAACAAGAAGCAAATAAAATGCTGAAAAGTAGAAGCGTGAGAATTTTTAAATATCATCAAATCTCCTTTGGTCATTTGGCATGAACAAGGCGTTGTGACTGGTGTTCTGTGTGATCAGGAGAGGAAAGCAGTATGAGTGGGATTAGAAATTAAAGTTGAATGGACATGAATTCATAATCCGGAGTGTCACATCTACTTCACGTAGTTTAACTAAAATGATAAAGTGTTTCTTATGACATAAAGGGAATGTCATGTTACGTTACTTATATATTTGATATATTGCTTAGATCTTAAAGTATGTCTTTTGCTAATGAATTCCTCATTGCACTTTAAACAGTGAAACAGCAGTGACAAATTTAATACAAGGTGTTATGCAGTAGCCAGGTAGGAAAGTTGCTTTCTCTATTATAAATTCAGGGCAAGAACTAAAGCAAGATAAGGACATTCTGAGCGATGAAAATCTAGCTTTAAACCTGATGCAAAATAGCTCGGTCTTGTTGATAATGAAAGGATCTAAGGAAATCTTGGATTGAGTTAAGATATGTTTCTTAGAGTTTGCTGCAGTTTTCAAACAACAGAAGCCAATAACTAGTTTGGGAAATAGAAATGAAGGTCTTTCCATCTACAATTACGATGTATTGTTAAAATATTTTTAGATAGATTTGATTTATTAGGCATGATATCTGTGTTTCAAGTTTTCAGGGTTTTTTACCAAATGTAAAAAGTTGGTGTTGAACAATGAGAACACGTGGACTCAGGGAGAGGAGCATCACACACTGGGGGCATTTGGGGCGGTAGGGGAGAGACAGCGGTGGGTGGGGAGGGTGGGGAGGGATAACATGGGGAGAAATGCCATATATAGTATGCACCTACAGTAAAAAAAAAAAGAGGTATTCCTTGTGAAGAAACTATTATAACTTTCAAAATTGTTCTGCTTTATTCTATTTGAAATATGTCTTCCATTGTTTACTAAGAAAATGACTTACCAGAACCAGTACATTCTATGAGCTTGTAAAACAACGTATAAACCAGAGACACGTTATAGAGCTTACAGCAAACAGGGAATTTAAAAAGGAGAAATATGGAACAATAACAAAAGTTACCAACAGCCGTGGCTTAGTTACTGGATAACTCCATGCACCCTGAGACACTGTGAACACCGTGAATCGATACTGACCGCACGCTAGGTTCTATACAGTACTGTGTTAAAATGGCTTAAATATACAAGTGGTGCTAGGGATACTATTAATGCAAATGATCGGACCCTTTTATTTTCATAGCGCTCTCTTCTGTAAATCTTCAGTGTCTCATCCAAGGTCTTTAATCCTGAAGAAGCCTGAATGAGTTTGTGAAGATATAACCGAGTGAAAAGACCACATGTGGGCACATAGGGAAGCGGCTGATGGTGAGCCCGGACGTTGTGGAGTAGCACGATATGAACAATTTCACAAGTATACATGGGTATGGCCCCGCATCAGGCATTACGCTCAGGCAGATGGTGCAGGATGTGAAGGTGCTGCCAGTAGGCGCCTCACATCCTTTCGGAACAGAACGGTTGGGGAACAAGCAAGACATCTAACATCTGCACTAGGAAGACAGATAAGAGGTACAACCTTGTACGTACAGGCAACAATACTGCATTTTAAGCTTTACTGATGTACAACTGATACAAAAACACATATATTTAATGTGTGCATTTTGATGAGTTTGGACATGTGCATATGTATCCGTGACACTGCAGAGTAATAAATATACATACATTCACCACCTCCAAAAATGTCTTTATGTTTTTTCATGTGTGCACGTGATTTGTTTTGTTTTTATTTGTTTTTATGATGACACTTAAATATGAGATCTATCTTCTCAACATCTTTGAAAGTGTACAGTACCACATATCAACTGTGGGTACTAGGTTGTGCAGCGAATCTCTGGAACTTACTTGTCTTGCATAAGTAAAACTCTCCTCATGAGCAACAATTCTCCATTTCTTTCTCCTCCTAGCCCCTGGCAACCACCACCCTATTCTCTGCCTCTTTGAGTCCAACTATTTTAGATACCTCATATAAATAGAACCGTGTGGTATCTTTCTTTTGTGACTGGGTCATTTCGCTTAGCATAATGTCCTCTAGAACTACAATGACATAGCACCTCACACTTGTTAGGATGACTATTACTAAAAAACAAAAGATAGCAAATGTCAGTGAGGATTATACAACGTTGGTGGAAATGTGGAATGGCGTAGTCACTGAGGAAAACAGTGTGGAGACTCCTCAAGAAACAACAAGGAACTACCATGTAATCCAGCAATCCCACTTCTGGGTATACAGCCAAAGCAACTGAAATGACGGCATCAAAGAGATGTCTGCACTCCCACGTGACCTGCAGCATGATTCATAGTTTCTATGATACAGAAACAATCTTAGTGTCTATCAGTGGACAGATGAAGAACACTGTACTGTACACTTACACATGTGTTAAGACGTATGATCTCATGTTAAGTGTTCTAATCCCAATAAAAAATAAATTAATGAAGTAAAATAAAATATATTGAAGATAGGTTTTTACCCCTAAAAACATTATATGTTATTTAAGAAGATTTGCAAAATGCAGTAAACGATAAAAGTCATCAGTGCTCAACTAGAAAATAGGGGACAGATCAGCCAGATTCATAAGAATAAACTTTAATGTAATTCTTTATATTTTTATTATTTCATTTACAAATAGGTTTTCTCCGTAGTAAAGGTAGCACATGTTATTTTAGAAAAAGTCATTAAAGCAGGCGTGCAGAAGAAAAAATACCATTTAAATTCATCAAAATCGATCTTTTTATCTCAAAACTTACTTCGCATTCTTGATTTCTGATTGAAAAAAACATTTAGAAAACTCTGAAAAGCACACAATATGAAGACTAAAATCCCCAGTAGTTTGACACAAACGTGAATGCATGAGTAAATAAGAAGGCAACGTTCTTCTGCCTGGTAGCAGAGCGGGGATGCGTCTGGGAACCTGTATAAAGAGAATCCCATGCCAGGCCCACGTTAGTGTCTGCTCTGTGCCAGGCAGAAGTCGAAGTGCCACCGTGCACTTTGTGTCATTTAACTGCCCAATGGTTCTGTGAGACACCTTAACTAGCCTGTGTTTCCGGTGAGAATACTGCAGCTTAGAAAACTGTGAACATGTCCACGATACACACAGCTGTTAAACTGCACAGCTGGGATGCAGATTAGAATTCAAAAAAAAAAGAGCCTTGCTCTTAATCAGTACACAGTCTATTTTCCACCCATAGAGATTGGTGGGTCATTTAAAGAACGATCAGATTTATATTTTAGACAATTTTGGAAGGAGAGAAGAAAGGTAAGGAGCCCAGGTAGGAAGGTTATTGCGAAAATGAAAGACAAAAACCCAAGACGCTGTGAATGTTGCTCTATTTCAGATCCCTACTGAAAACACAAAAGTCAACATATTGCTTATAAGAAAAGGCTCTTAGCCGGGCGCGGTGGCTCATGCCTGTAATCCCAGCACTTTGGGAGGCCGAGGAGGGTGGATCACGAGGTCATGAGATCGAGACCATCCTGGTCAACAAGGTGAAACTCCATCTCTACTAAAAATACAAAAATTAGCTGGGCCCGGTGGTGCGTGCCTGTAATCCCAGCTACTCGGGAGGCTGAGGCAGGAGAATTGCCTGAACTCAGGAGGCAGAGGTTGCAGTGAGCCGAGATCGCGCCATTGCACTCCAGCCTGGGAGTGCAATGTAACAAGAGCGAAACGCTGTCTCAAAAACAAAAACAAAAAAGAAAAGACTCTTGAATAGGGTATTGAAAGGAAGGTTCAAATTTGTGACCAAGACAGAGAAAAGAAAGGATAGAAGAGAGGATAAGGACAAGCGAAATAGACACACAGAGAAAACGAAAACTGAAAATACAACATCAGTTATTTGGGCATGTGGGTTAGGGAATCAGACCTCCTCTGATCTAAACGACTGAGGTACATTTAAGCATGACAGAAACAATCTATAAAGGGTTACTAAAGTGTGTGTTGTTATAAAACAAAACAAATCAGAGCTCTTTGTATCTTTTTATTGTCAAATTACTGACAAACTGAACTGCTGATTGTAAGGTGTGCCTTTGAGTACAAGTTTGATAAGATTGGCAGAGGCTAAAAATGACATTAACCAATCTTCAGCTGAGGCAACATTTGGGCAGGGCTTCAGTGGGGCCACCCAGAGTATTAAGTGTTTAGAGAACAAGTTACTTTTATCTCAGAAACAAGCAAAATGAGTGTTTGTGGAGGGACCTGGATGTGGCTGTAGAAAGAACAGAAGGTAGTAATGGGTGTCGTTATACAGGCCTGTGCTTGTGGACACCACCAGAAAGCCCAATCCCCATCACCGTCTTATAAAACAAGGGAGGGTGCCCTCCAATATGTGAGTCTGGTGCCCACTTCTGAGGACACACTGGTAAAACGCTTCACCTAAATCAGTGGAAAACATGAAATGCCGAATAAAAGAGCCAAGGGAATGTTTCCCAACACTCAAATGATTTAAAAATGATTCTCGCTAAGACTCCAACTCCTGATCACTGTTCTAATTACCTTGCAGAGAGTAGCTCCAGGAGCACATAAAACGTATTTCATTCCCTTACCCTGGTATTTACAGCTCTTCACTCTTGCTTCAGCCTTCTTTCAGAACACTCTGGAAGAATGTCCTTCATTTCTAGTTACCGAACACACCAACTCATTCATTCATTCATTCATTCAACCAGTTTGGGGTTTTTTTGTTTGTTTGTTTTTTATAAGTCTATAGACAGAGTCTCACTCTGTCTCTCAGGATATACAGTGCCATGATCATAATTCACGGCAGCCTCAAACTTCTGAGCTCAAGGCATTTTCCTGCCTCAGCCTCCCTATAGCAGGGAGTACTGGTATACACTACCAGGCCCAGCTAATTTTTTAATTTAAAAAAATGGAGTCTCACTGTGTGACCCAGGCTGGTCTCTTGGCTTCAGGCAATCCTCCTACCTCAGCTTCCCGAATATTTGGGATCAACTCATTTAGACATATGAGCCTTATCATTCTTCAAACACAGCTCACTTCCCTTTGCTCATGCTATTCTTTCAGACTGGGACTCCCCTAAATACTTTCAAAATCCTAGCTTATCCTTCAAGATTCCTCCTCTGTCTGTCCTGTTGAAGGACCGCAGTCAGAATTAATCACCCCTTGTTCTGCATGACTCACTCCATGATTGGATTTCACGTCCGTATTCACATGAGCACTTGCATAATATTTGTTTGATGCTTAAAAGACTGTTTGGCATGCAGTGCACACTATGACAACCTGAGTCATTACCGAATGCGTGCTACAGAATGCCGTGAAACGCTAGCTTCTATATCAGCACTCAGTGCTTTACTTATGTATCCTCAAGTTAAAAGAGTGATCCTGTAAAGTAGGTATTTTACAGCCAAGGAAATGGAGATTTGGCAATTTTGTGTAACATGCATAGTTATGAAGCAGTCGAAGTAGGATTTGAATCCACTTGCCTGACTCTAAAGCCTTCACCCTTCCTAACCAACAACACTATCCCCCCTCCTCAATTCCAAATCCTAGAGTACAGGGTCCATATATTGTTCAAGTTTACAACTGTAATTGAAGAAATGGATGCCAAAAATGGACTTTGAATTTGACTGAATTCTAGTACTTAGTAGGAAGCTATGGATGACAAAAATAGAACACATGGTTCCTTGAAAAAACCTGCATCACCTATGGAGCTGTGAATCGCAATGTTTATTTTGGTAGCTTAGTTTCGCAAGTATGTACAGACTCGTTATTCAATGGAAAGGAGCTCCTGGAGATATCTATGCACAAGGTAGTGTTTCCGCTTTCAGAAGCTTCCAAGTCAATGGAGAGGAGAAACTTTCTAAAGCAACACTTTGTACCAAGCTAGGACACAAGCTTCACAAAAGAAGTCCTAAGGGATTTCAAAGGAATAAGACTGACGTTTCTCAGTTTTCTGAGAGTTCTAGAATATTCCATGTTGGTCACAAATCAAGGCTTGCTTGCCATATACTATTAATGAATTCAAATCAACTTAACATGAATTAACTTAATAAATATGATTACCTTTTCCACAAACAATATGATGTTTCATAGTTTCAAAAAGAATCTGAAAAATATCAATTTGTAATGTAATTTAAGGAGTCGAAACTAGCATCTAATCCATGCAGTTTTCTGCACTTTATTGAGAAAAATTCATTGCCAAATACACTCTGGCTGGAATACTGCAGAGAGAAATGGAACCCAAACATGTTACAGAATAAATTCTGTGTTTGCTCCTCTTCATGTGATTCATCCTATATGTAAATACATTGACTGTGGTCTCTCTTAGAAAAGGAAAAATAAATTGTAGGTTTCAAGTAAACCTATAGTAAGTTAACTAAAGAAATGGGATATTTCTATACATACCCACTTCTTAGATGACTTAACTCCATGTCTTTCTCATCAGGATAGCTGTATTGAGCTGAGCGTTTCCTTTGAGATCCTTGTGCTACTGGTCTGAACTGTCCTCTTCTCCTACAGTCTGTGGGGAAAGAAGTAACAACAATAACGTCATGTTAGATGGGGTGTCACAATCTCCTCTAGATTTTTTCTTGAATGGCCAGAGAGGGCAACAGTGCCAAGAAGAAGGAGCAGAGAGTAAGAGAAGAGAGACCCGTCTAGTCCGTTCCATTTTGCTGGGCGACCACAGTCTCAGATACCTGCTTTTGCGTGTCACCGAATCCCTGTTTTGCAGCAGCAAGTGGGATGCGAAGCAATCTGCAGAACCTCTGGAGGAGCCCCAGGAAGAGTGACGTTGAATCTTAGTAAGGGCAGGGATTGCATGGCGCCTTTTATTCACTAGGGACTCGGCACAATGAAGAAAGAAGCAGGAGAGCCCTGGGTGGAATGCTTGAGATTTGGCGACTCCTCAAAGTGACTCGCCCATACCTGCTACCTACTAGGGACTTGTTTTTTGAGATGCCCTCTGTGGCACAACTGTACTGAGCCCTGAAAGTGATTAAGTTGGTAACTTTTAGGTTTTGTATTTTTATCAGAATCAAAAAGATATCATATTATGAAAAGCTTTTTGGGAATAAACATGGAACTTTCAAAAGCAGCCTCTGATATAGTATGGATATCCCTCTCAGACCTCCTGTTGAGATGTAATCCCCTGTGTTGGTGGAGCCTGGTGGGAGATATCTGGATGTGGGAGGGTTTCCCTCTTGTCTTTCTGCTGTTCTCACCATAGCCAGTGAGTTCTCCCGAGATCTGTTGTGGGACCTCCCCCAACTCTCTTGCTCCCGCTCATGTCATGTGCCCTGCCGCCTGCTCCCCTTCGCCTGAGCCATGAATAAAGGCTCCCCGAAGCCTCCGGAGAAGCTGAGCGGATAGTAGAGATGGGGTTTCAACATGTTGGCCAGGATGGTCTCCATCTGTTGACCTTGCAATCCGCCTGCCTCTGCCTCCTAAAGTGCTTCGATTACAGGTGTGAGCCACCGTGCAAGGCCAAATCCTTTTCTTTATAAATTACCCAGTCTTGGGTATTTCTTTAGAGCAGTGCAAAAACTGCATAATACAGTCTCTAAAATTTCACATGAAAACAGATGATCTGGAAACTAAGATATGTAGGAACTACATTCCCAGATAGTAAAAGTACTATATATGAAGTTAAAAAATAAAAATTCTTAATATTGGTAGGAAAATACCTGAAAAAATAAAACAGGATAACAACCTCAGAGCATCTTACCATGCAATCAAATTTAACACATTATATTAGGCAGCACAAATTGGAAAATGGAGAGAGATTACTTTTGTTCTGGGCAAATAGCAAATTATTCCTTAAAGAAGAGAAAGTGAAAACAACTTACATCTTCACCTTTTCATATGTGAATTAAATTCAAGAGGAATATGATGTAAAAGATTATTAAGCAAACAAATATGAAATTTAGGATAATTTTAAAAAGACACAACAAACTGAAAATACTGTAACACCAAACAAAATAAGAGCATGACTTATAAACAGGAACTCAGTGATATTAAAACATACCAGAAATAAACTAAAATGAAAGCATCTCAAAATGGCAACAGTGTCATGTCTAGAATACTGGTCATGGTTATTTGTTTTCTTTTTTGGTCTCTACTTCTAACTTTTGCTTTCTTTTGTCCTTGTTCTCGATAAAAAAGTCTTCATTTATAAAATTCAAAAACAACTCATTGAAGAAAATCCAGGGTTTCTTGAAACGTTTACAGGTTAATTATCGTATTGCTGTCTTATTACCATAATTGAATAAAAAATTTCTGGAGACAAGGTGCAGTGGCTCACCTCTATAATGCCAGCACTTTGGGAGGCCATGGCCAGTGGATCACTTAAGGTCACGAGTTCAACACCACCTGGCCAACATAGTGAAACCTCGTTCTACTAAGAATGCAAAAATTAGCTCGATGTGGTGGTGCACACCTGTAACCCCAGCAACTCAGGAGGCCGAGGCAGGAGAATTGCTTGAACTTGGGAGGTGGAGGGTGGAGTGACGTGAGATAGTGTCATTGCACTCCAGCCTGGCAACAGGCTCAAAAAAAACCAATTCTGAACATTTAAGTTTATCACAGAGACTAGGCCGTTTCAAAGCCTGAGCCACTTTAATGGAGCAAGCCCTGGCATAGGTGGGAGATTTTGAACAATCTAGAAGCAATGTGAAAATATTGAACTACTGGGGACAGAGAATTGTTCAGAAAGACAGGAAGGATGGTGGCAATAGAAGCTGCCGGTGTCTGGGCAGCTTTGCCAATGAACTGGTGGCAAAGGCGTCTGCTGAAAATATTTCTATTACCACTTTTATTTATTTATTTATTTCATTTTAAAATTAATATTCTTTTTTTTTTCATTGTGCTTTAGGTGCTCGGGTACATGTGCAGATCATGTAGGATTGTGGCATAGGTACATACACAGCAAAGTCGTTTGCTGCCTCCATCCCCCTGTCACCTGTATCTGGCATTTCTATATGTTATCCCTCCCTAACCTCCTCATCCACTGCTGTCCCTCCCCTAGTTCCCCCCAACAGACCCCAGTGTGTGATGCTCCCCTCCCTATGTCCATGTGTCCTCATTGTTCAACACCTGCCTATGAGTAAGAACATGTGGTGTCTCATTTTCTGTTCTTGTATCAGTTTGCTGAGAATGATGATTTCCAGATTCATCCATGTCCCTAAAGGACACGAACTCATCGTTTTTTATGGCTGCATAGTATTCCATGGTGTATATGTGCCACATTTTCCTTGTCCAGTCTATTATCAATGGGCATTTGGGTTAGTTCCAGGTCTTTGCTATTGTAAACATTGCCTGTGAACATAACGTTTGCCTGTGTTTTTATAATAGAATGATTCATAATCCTTTGGGAACATACCCAGTAGTGGGATTGCTGGGTCAAATGGAATTTCTATTTCTAAATCCTTGAGGAATCATCACACTGTCTTCCACAATGTTTGAACTAATTTACAATCCCACCAGCAGTGTAAGTGTTCCTGTTTCTCCACATCCTCTTCAGCATCTGTTGTTTTCAGATTTTTTTTTTTTTTTTTTAATTTTTATTGCATTTTAGGATTTGGGGTACATGTGCAGAACATGCAAGATAGTTGCATAGGTACACACGTGGCAGTGTGTTTTGCTGCCTTCTGCCCCCTCACCCATATTTGGCATTTCTCCCCATGCCATCCCTCCCC
>CM052663.1:2131480-2167155 GCA_028533165.1 Leontopithecus rosalia | reverse complement strand
GCTCCCCCCCCCCGCTGTCCCTCCCCTATTTCCCCCAATAGACCTCAGTGTGTGGTGCTCCCCTCCCTATGTCCATGTGTTCCCATTGTTCATCACCCGCCTATGAGTGAGTATATATGGTGTTTCCTTTTCTGCTCTTGTGTCAATTTGCTGAGAATGATTGCCATTTTAACTGGCGTGAGATGGTATCTCAACATAGTTTTGATGTGCGTTTATCTCATCATCAGCGATGAGGAACATTTTTTCATATATTCATTGGTCTCGTATATGTCTTCTTTTGAAAAGTGTCTGTTCATATTCTTCACCCAATTTTGAATGGGTTTGGTTGTTTTTTTCTTGTAAATCTGTTTTAGTTCTTTGTAGATTCTGGATATTAGCCTTTTGTCAGATGGGTAGAACACAAAAATGTTTTCCATTCTGTTGGCTGCCAGTTCACTCTAATGATGTTTTTGTTGTTGTTGTACTGAAGCTCTGGAGTTTAATTAGGTCCCATTTGTCTATTTTGGCTTTTGTTGCCAATGTTTTTGGTGTTTTAGTTATGAAGTCCTTGCCTATGCCTATGTTCTGAATGGTTATGCCTAGGTTTCTTCTAGGGTATCTATGGAGTTAGGTCTTATGTTTAAAACTTGAATCCATCTGGAGTTAATTATTGTGTAAGGTGAAAGGAAGCGGTCCAGTTTCTGCTTTCTGCACATGGCTAGCCAGTTTTCCCAACACCATTTATTAAATAGGAATTCATTCCCCATTGCTTGTTTTTATCAGATTTGTCAAATATCAGATGGTTATAGATGTGTGGCATTGCCTCCAAAGCCTCTGTTCTGTTCCGTTAGTATATATCTCTGTTTTCGAACCAGTACCATGCTGTTTTGATTACTGTAACCTTGTAGTATAGTTTGAAGTCAGGTAGCATGATGCCTCCAACTTTCTTCTTTTTGCTTCATATTGTCTTGGCTATGTGGGCTCTTTTTTGGTTCCATATGAAGTTTAAAGTGTTTTATTCCAGTTCTGTGAAGAGGGTCATAGGTAGCTTTATGAGGATAGCAATGAACCTATAAATTACTTTGGGCAGTATTACCATTTTCACGATATTGATTCTTCCTTACCATGAGCATGAAATGTTTTTTCATCTGTTTGTGTCCTCTCTTACTTTCTCAAGCAGTGGTTTGTAGTTCTCCTTGACAAGGTCCTTTATATCCTTTGTTAGTTGTATTCCTAGGTATTTTATTCTCTTTGTAGCAATTGTGAATGGCAGTTTGTTCTTGATTTAGCTCTCTTTAGTTCTGTTATTGGTGCATAGGAATGCTTGCAATTTTTGCACATTGATTTTGTATCCTGAGACTTTGCTGAAGTTGCTTATCAGCTTAAGGAGATTTTGGGCTGAGATGATGGGGTCTTCTAAATATATAATCTTGTCATTTGCAAATAGAGACAATTTGACTTTCTTTTACTAATTGAATACGTTTTATTTCTTTTTCTTGTCTGATTGCTCGGCTAGAATTTCCAATAGTATATTGAATAGGAGTGGTGAGAGTGGGCATCCTTGTCTAGTGCCCAATATCAAAGGGAATGCTTCCAGTTTTTGCCAATTCAGTATGATATTGGCTGTGAGTTTGTCGTAAATAGCTTTTATTATTTTGAGATATGTTCCATCAATTCCTAGTTTATTGAGAGTTTTTAGCATAAAGCGCTGTTGATATTTGTCCAATGTCTTCTCTGCATCTATTGAGATGATCATGTGTTTTTTGTCTTTGGTTCTGTTTATGTGTTGGATTATGTTTATAGACCTGCGTATGTTGAACCAACCTTGCATCCCCAGGATGAAGCCTACCTGATTGTGATGGATAAGCTTTTTGATGTGCTGTTGCAATTGGTTGGCCAGTATTTTATTGAAGACTTTTGCATCTTTGTTCATCATGGACATTGGCCTGAAGTTTTCTTTTTTAGTTGTGCCTCGGCTGGGTTTTGGTATCAGGATGATGTTGGTCTCATAAAATGAGTTAAGGAGGATTCTCTTTTTGTATTGTTTGGAATAATTTCAAAAGAAATGGTATCAGCTCCTCTTTGTACATCTGGTAGAACTTGGCTGTTAACCCGTCTGGCCTGGCCATTTTTTGGTTGGTAGGCTATTAATTGCTGCCTCAACTTCAGCCCTTGTTATTGGTCTATTTAGGGTTTCAACTTCTTCCTGGTTTAGTCTGGAGGATGTAAGTGTCCAGGAATGTATCCATTTCTTCCAGGTTTACTGGTTTATGTGCTAGAGTTGCTTGTAGTAATCTCTGATGATAGTTTGTATTTCTGTGGAATTGGTGGTGATCTCCCCTTTATCATTTTATTGCATCTATTTGTTTCTTCTCTGTTTTCTTTTTTATTAATCTGGCTAACAGTCTATTTTGTTGATCTTTTAAAGAAAACTGGAATCTGGATTTATTGATTTTTTTGAAGGGTTTTTTGTCTCTATCTCCTTCATTTCTGCTCTGATCTTACCTATTTCTTGTCTTCTGCTAGCTTTTGATTTTTTTTTATCTTGCTCCTCTAGCCCTTTCAATTTTGACAATAAGGTGTTGATTTAGATCTTTCCTTATTTCTCATGTGGGCATTTATTGCTGTAAATTTCCCTCTGGACGCTGCTTTAAATGTGTCCCAGAGATTCTGGTAAGTTGTGTCTTCATTCTTGCTTTCAAAAACCATCTTTATTTCTGCCTTCATTTCATCATTTATCTGGTTAACATTCAAGAGCCAGTTGTTCAGTTTCCATGAAGTTGTGTGGTTCTGAGTGAGTTTCTTAATCCTGAGTTCTAATTTGATTGCACTGTGGTCTGAGAGACTGTTTTGATTTCCATTCTTTTGTATTTGGTGAGGAGTGATTTACTTCCAATTATGTGGTCAGTTTTAGAGTAGGTGCAATGTGGTGCTGAGAAAAATGTATATTTTGTGCGTTTGGGGTGGAAAGTTCTGTAGATGTCTATTAGGTCCACTTGGTCCAGATCTGAGTTCACATCCTGCATATCCTTGATAATTTTCTCTTTGGATAATCTTTCTAACATTGACAATGGAGTGTTAAAATCTCCCACTATTATTGTGTGGGAGTTTAAGTCTATTTGTAGGTCATTAAGAACTTACTTTATGTATCTGGGTGTTCCTGTATTGGGTGCATTTATATTTAGGATCCTAATTTCTTCTTGCTGCACTGATCCTTTTACCATTATGTAATGCCCTTCTTTGTCTCTTTTGATCTTTGTTGGTTTAAAGTCCATTTTATCAGTGACTAGGCAACTCCTGATTTTTTTTTTTTTTGAGACGGAGTTTTTGCTCTTGTTACCCAGGCTGGAGTGCAATGGAGCGATCTCAGCTCACCGCAACCTCCGCCTCCTGGGTTCAGGCAAGTCTCCTGTCTCAGCCTCCTGAGTAGCTGGGATTACAGGCCCACACCACCATGCCCAGCTAAGTTTTTGTATTTTTAGTAGAGACAGGGTTTCACCGTGTTGACCAGGATGGTTTCGATCTCTTGACCTCATGATCCACCCACCTCAGCCTCACAAAGTACTGGGATTACAGGCTTGAGCCACCGTGCCCGGCCGATTTTTTTTTTCTCTCCATTTGCATGGTAAATCTTCCTCCATCCCTTTGTTTTAAGCCTAAGTATGTCCTTGCACATGAGATGGGTTTCCTGAATACAGCAGACCAAAGGGTTTTGAGTTTTTATACAATTTGACTGTGTCTTTTGATTGGGGCTTTCAGTACATTTACATTTGAGGTTAATATTGTTATGTTTAATTTGATCCTGCCATTTTGATGCTTGCTGGTTGTTTTGCCCATTAGTTGATGCAGATTCTTCATTGCATCAATAGCCTTTACCACTTGGAATGTTTTTGTAGTGGCTGCTACTGGTTGTTCCTTTCCGTGTTTAGTGCTTCTTTCAGGAGCTCTTGTAAGGCAGTCCTGGTGGTGATGAAATCTCTCAGCAATTGCTTGTCTGTAAAGCATTTTATTTCTCCTTCCCTTATGAAGCTTAATTTGGCTGGACATGAAATTTTAGGTTGAAAGTTCTTTTCTTTAAGGATATTGAATATCAGTCCACTCTCTTCTGGCTTGTAGGGTTTCTGCTGTGATCCTCTGTGAGTCTGATGGGCTTCCCTTTGTGAGTAATCTGGCCTTTCTCTCTGGCTTCCCTTAGCATTTTCTCCTTCATTTCAACTCTGATGAATCTGATGATTATGTGCCTTGGGGTTTCTCTTCTTGAGGAATATCTTTGTGGTGTTCTCTGTATTTCCTGGACTTGAATATTGGCCTGCCTTGCTAGGTTGGGGAAGTTCTCCTGGATAATATCCTGAAGAGTGATTTCCAGCTTGGATTCATTCTTCCTGTAACATTCAGGTACGCTGACCAAACGTAGATTAGGTCTTTTCACATAATCTCATATTTTTTGGAGGCTTTGTTCATTTCTTTTTACTCCTTTTTTCTAATATTGCCTTCTCATTTTATTTCACTATGTTGATCTTCCATCTCTGGTATCCTTTCGTCTGCTTGGTCAATTCGGGTATTGAAATTCGTCTATGCTTTGTGAAGTTCTCCTGCTGCGTTTTTCAGCTCCATCAAGTCATTTATGTTCTCTAATCTGGTCATTCTAGTTAGCATTTTGAGGTTTTCAGTTTCTTTGCATTGGGGTAGAACATGTTTTTTTAGCTCAGAGACATTTGCTATTACCCACCTTCTGAAGCCTGCTTCTGTCATTTCCTTAGATTCATTCTCCATCCAGCTTTGTTCCCTTGCTGGTGAGGAGTTTTGATCCATTGGGGGAAGAAAGGCATTCTGGTTTCTTTGTGTTTTCATCCTTTTCATGCTGGTTTCTTCCCATCTTGGTAGATTTATCTGCCTTTGTTCTTTGAAGTTGGTTATTTCAGATGTAGTCTCTGAGTGTACATCCTTTTTGTTGATGTTGAAGCTATTTCTTTCTGTTTTTTAGTTTTCCTTCCAACAGTCAGACCTCTCCACTGCAGGACTGCTGGAGGTCCACTCCAGACCCTACTTGCTTGGGGGGCTGCAGAACAGTAAACGTTGCTACTCATTTCTTCTTCTGTTATCTCTGTCCCAGAAGAGCACCTGCCAGTTGTCAGCCAGAGCTCTCCTTTATGAGGTGCCTCTTTGGATATACAGGGCTTGGGGAGCCACTTGAGGAGACAGTCTGTCCCTTATCAGAGCTTAGTGCTGTGCTGGGAGCTCTGTTGTTCTGTTTAGAGCTGCTGGCCAGGTATATTTAAGTCTTCTGCAGCAGAACTCATAACCGTCTCTTTTCCCAGGTGCTCTGTCCTGGGAAGATTGGACAGAGCAATCTGTCCAATCTTTATTTATAAGTTCCTGATGTGCTGCTGCCTTTTTTCAGAGACACCCTTCCCAGCAACAAGGTAGTCTAGTCACAGTCTGCCAGCAGAGGTATTTGCTGAGCTGCCACGGACTCTGCCCAGCTGCTGTGACTTCCTTGCAGTTTTGTTTACAGAGGTACAGTTAGAACTGCCTCAGCCTGCCTCTGTAATGGTGGATCCCCTTCCCCACACAGAGCTGGACCATCCCGGTTCAGCTGCACTTGCTGTGAAACTCTCAATCCAGGGCATTTCAGATTGCTGGTCTTTGTAAGGGTGAGACCCACCAAGCCAGATCACCTGGCTCTCTGCTTTCATCCCCCTCTTTTTCAGTTGAATGGATGACTCTGTCTCCCAGGTGTTCCAGGCATCAGTTGAAAGGGCCACCCAGGTTTGTGTCAGTTTTCATGTGGAAACCCACAGCACTGGCTGAAACAGCTGTGCTGGAAACTCATAGCACTTTTCAGCCCAGTAATCTCCTGGTCTGTGAGTAGTAAAAACTTCCGGAGAACTGCAGTATCTGAACCAGAGTGCTGGAGTGGATGGAAAAGCCCCTGATGACCTCTGTTGAGTAGGGAGGAGGGTCCTCTAGCAGTTGCACTTCCTGGGTGAGGCAGTGCCCTACCCTGCCTCAGCTCACCCTTCTTGGGCTCTGACTGTGCAACCAGTCCCACTGAGATGCACCTGGTACCTCATTTGGAAATGCAATGATCACTCACCCTCTGCCTTGCTCTTACTGGGAACTGCACTCCAGATCTGTTTCTATTTGGCCATCTTGGATCTCCTCTTATTATTTATTTATTTTAAGAAGGAGTTTTGCTGTTGTTGCTCAGGCTGGAGTGGAGTGGTGCAATCTTGGTTCACAGCAACCTCCACCTCCAAGGTTCAAGCAATTCTGCCTCAGCCTCCCAAGTAGCACATGCCACCACACCTGGTTAATTTTTGTATTTTTATTAGAGATGGAGCTTCACCACGTTGACCAGTCTAGTCTCAAACTCCTGACCTCATGTGATCCATCTGTCTCGGCCTTCCAAAGTGCTGGGATTACAGGTGTGACCCACCATGCCTGACCTATTGCTGCTTTTATAGCAAGAAGTCAAGACATTCCAGCAAAGCTGTACATATTAAGGGACCCACCGGTGGTTATTTTCCCCTACTGTTATGCTGTTACCTCAACTTAGTACTTTACTAATAATCAATAACTCATAGCTATTTGCAGATCTGAGAGAAAAAAAATGCAGAAATTTTTCAGAAGAATACAACTAAAGCAAGTAAACTTCAATCATAAAATGAAATTCAGTTTTTCTATTTCTGAATAGCACACAGCTTTTGTCAATAAATATTTATGGAGAACTTACTGAATAAAGGTATTAGACTAGGCACTGTAGAAAAAATAAAAATGGATAAGGCATAGTTCCTGATTTTGAATAGGTTGCAAGTATTCTGTCCACTACAATGCAGCTTCTCCAGGCAAGCCAAATACCTTTCTTTCCAACTCTCATATAAGAAGGAAAAAATGTAGAGAAAAGGCACTGCAGATCTATATTCTTTCATTTATTTTTTAGAAAGATAAGTCTTTAGAATTTATTTACTTTAAAGCAACAATAGATTGTTCAAGGTCCTATACATAAAACCCAAAAGCAAGGAATCATGTATATAACACTGCAGGTATTCAGAGATGAATTCACCTAAACAGAAACAACCTACAAGACTGCAGTGAGAAGCAACTTTCTTGTAATGTGACAGCTAAAATATTGTAGTTCTGACATAATTTCTTTTAATGCACTTTGCTATTTATTCCCAGATGCTTCCAAGGAAGCATCTGGGAATAAATCAAGGGTTCCAAGAGTACCCTTGATTGCTGAGTGTTTGGCTCTTAAGCAAACAACATTACATTTAAATGCAATGTTAATACAGTAGATGTTTGGATTTTATCCCTATTTATATTTGTCTTATAAATATCTATATGTATGTGTATATATACGTAAATGTGTTCAAACTCTGTTCTTAGGCTTTACATGAGTTATTTATCTGAAACTTTACAATAGCCCATACTCCATATTATCTTCCTTATTGCTAACCTGAAGAAACTAAGGCACAGAAAGATTATATTACCTTGTACAAAGTTCTATATCTTTTCAACAGAGGAGACAAAGTTTAAATCCATACAGTCAGTGTCAAAAGCCATAACATTACATCACAGAATGAAGACAACAGAAGAAGGTTAACTCCTAGATTTCTGGCTTGTGCAACTTGCAAATAATATTGTCATTATTTGTTAATTGAATGAATTGATGGAAGAGTCTAGGGTGGAAAGTAAAAGGAAATGACTTGAATTTAGATCAACTTAAATTTCTGGTACAGGTATGACATGGGGGAATGAAATATAGCAGATAGGGTGTTTGAAGACAGCAACAGATGTGGATGAAGATACAGCCATATGACTCATATTCAAGAGGCATTAATAGTGTGTGTGTGTGTGTGTGTGTGTGTGTGTGTGTGTGTGTGTGTGTGTTGTATGTATAAATGTTCCCATTCAAGGCAGCCTTGGATGCCTCCACTCCAGCCCTGCTCTCGCCTTTGCTTTGTGAGTGGTGACCTAGATTCTTAGTGGTTGAAACAAGGTCCTTCTCTATATAGCACCTTCTTGCCTCTCCAGTCTCATTTCTCCCTATTGTACAATCCACAGCCAGTGATCCTGCTCCAGCTTCATTAGGTCTCAGTTGAGTGACAAATGCCATAGATCTTATGTCAGCCTTCTCCAGAAAGCCTTTCTCAACTGCCAAGAGAAATTCAGAGAGAAACTCAGTGCCCTCTATGGATACATTGGGTCCCACTGCTCTAATTGCCTGAGACAACCAGAAGAGGACCTTGTCCTACCTACCAGTTAATCCTCAGCACCTAGGACAGCACCTGCTTGCGGCACATGCCTAGTAAATATTTTAAGAAATGAATAAACAAATGACATCAATGAGGCCAAAGACTTATTTTTAAGTAATTAAGTTGTCTATTTATATATTTAAGAGTATGATTTCAGGAATCAGTCTATTTGGGTTTGTGTCAATTCAAAATATACTGCTTTGAATAAGCTTCTTTAGACTTTATTTTTTTCAACTGGAATACGAGAATGAAAATATAACCTATCTTATGAAGTTATTGAGAGGATTAAATTCATTAATTTAAGTGCTTAGTAAAAATTCCCAACATAGAGTAAGCTCAATCGACACGCTCTTATTGTTTGAAATAAGGTTTAGTTAATAATATAGCTGACTTATTTAGCTCATCATAACTTTTGCATAATGCAAAGTTATAGACATGTTTTTGTTGATAAGTATATTAACTGGGATTCAAAAATATTTTTATTGAATTCAAATGTAAGATAACATGTTTGTAAACAGTTTTTCAAGGTGATTTTCAATGACTTAACAAAAATATTTTGCCCCAGAGCAGCTGAGTGAATACATTTTAGAATTTTTTTAATGTGCTATTTCTTCATAGTAAAAAAATAACATTTTGACACTGTCTTCTCTAAAACATTTTAGACTCACAGAACAATTTGTAAAATTTTTATAGTGCAAGAATTTAGTATTTAAAAGTATCACCACATTAAGCTAGAAGAAAAGTGTCTGACAGGCTTGGTAGTGAGTGCTGAAAAGGGAGAATTTCCTTCTAGATGTACATAGATGGCAATCATGCCCAGAAGACTCACATCCAAACTCAGACCCCACCTGGTCTGGCCCAGAGGTGGGCATGAGCTAAGCAGATATTGCAGGAAAAGGACTGTACATTGAGGATTAACTTAACAAAATTAGAAAATTCTCAAGACAGCAGGTTGCTTTAAGAATATGTCTGAATATTGCACTTTATAGGAGTGGGTTGACAGTCCGTGGTAAACAAACAAGGTGAAGTTTGGGAGATTGAGCTATGTAGCTCAGGCAGTCATGTGCCTTTCTATGAATTGAGCAAAACTATGCAACTATGGAACACTAGTGTCCCAATGCTGCATTCCAAAGTGTAAAAATATGTCAAAACAGATTTTTTAAATTGACAAAAATATATCTGATTTTCATTTTCAACACTTTCAACATCTCTTATGTGCTTGCAGAAAGGGAAGAAGTACAAATAACTGAGAGCAAACTTAGAAAAATGACAATACATTTGGGGGACACTTTGAGAATGAGTGCATTCATATTGTATGTGAAACATCTCTGTTGTCTGGGGTACATACCCTAGTTCTTTATCTTGCACCAAGAAAGAATTCAAGACAGGGACACACACAAGGAGTGGGCTTTAGGAGCATAAAGTTTAACAGACAAAAAAGAAGAGAGAGAGAAAAAGCTTCCTTATGCTGGGAAAGCTGGTGGCCCAAGAGAGGTCTCTGGTTTAGGGCGTAATGCAGTCAATTTTGTATAGAGGCTTGAGGAGGCAGTGATTAATTTACATAGGGCCCAGGAGTTGGACTGACCAGGTGTTTCATTTACATAGCCAGGGAAAAGACTGACCTTCTCACACTAATCTTGTATTATGCAAATACAGCTTTTTTTTTTTATGGAGTTTCACTCTTGTTACCACCCACACTGGAGAGCAATGGCCTAATCTCAGCTCACTGCAACCTCCACCTCCAAGGTTCAAGCTATTCTCCTGCCCTAGCCTCGCGACTGGCTGAGATTACAGGGACCCCCACCACCACACCCAGCTAATTTTTGTATTTTTAGTAGAGACAGGATTTCACCATGTTGGCCAGGCTGGTCTCGAACTCCTGACCTCAGGTGATCCACCCAAAGTGCTGGAATTATAAGCATGAGCCACTGTGCCCAGGGGCAAATGTGGCTTCTACGTGGTAGCCACCATGACACCTGCTCACATAGTGATGAGGAAAAGGGAGAGGGAGTTGCCATATTGGATACTCTGGGCTCTTAGTCGCCTGTATTTACATAGGCATATCTTTGCTCGCAGCCTGACCTTTCAGACTGCCTTCTGTTAGAGAATAAATGATTTGTAGCTGCTTTTTATTAAAGGAAAATTCCACCGAGAACTTTTACCCTTGCTAACTGCCTAAAATAATTTTTAATAACTCCTGTATTAATAGCAAAATGGTTTCTAGTTCTCATAAAGGAACTGAGTATATTAATACATCGTATCTTTAGGTGATGTTTTACCTTAATTAAAATCAATATTGAACTGTTCCCACAATTGTTTTGAAGTAAGAGGGTCCCAGTAACAAACCATTATTTCCTCATACTCTTACTGGTATTTCACTTTCTTATTACAATTGCTTCAGGACTCTATCACAGTGTAACAGGATACTACAAAGCAGTGGCTTAAAATGATGCAAATGCATTTTTGCAGATTGCTGTGTATGCCCTCAAAATTCAAATGTTGAAATTCTAACCCCCAGTAACTCAGAATGTAACCTTATTTGGAAATAGGGTTGTTGCAGAGTAATTCATTAAGGGATCACACTGGAGTAGATGGGTCACTAATTCAACATGATTAATACCCTTATAAATAGGAGAAATTTGGACACAACCATGAACACAGAAGGCAGAGATCAGAGAGGTACAGCAGAAGCCAAGAAACAATGGTTGTTGGCAAACCATGAAAACTAGTGAGAGGGGCATGGAGTGAATACTCCTTCACAGCCCTTAGTTGGAGCTGGCCCTGCCAGCACTTGATCTTAGATTTCCAGCCTCTGGAATGAGAAAATTGCCATCCCATTTGTGGTTCTTTGTTACAGCATCCTAAGCAAACTACCACATGCAGCATATCACACCTTCCATGGCCAGAATGCAAGACTCCAGGCACAGTTTAGCAGGTCCTTTACTCAGTCTCATGAGGCTGCAATCAAGAGGTTAGTGGAGCTACATTCTCATCTCATCTGTGTTGGCAGAACTCAATTCCTCATGGTTGTATTACCGAAGGCTACTTGGAGGCCACCCACAGTTCTCTGCCATGAGGCCCCCTCCGTAATAAAGAAATAAAAATCAGAAGATGTTATCTCCACAACATAGTGTTTTGCTTTCTCACAATCAGCAGGGGAATCTTTCTCCCTCTATCTACTAAGACTCAGTCCAGATGACTCTAGACTCTGGTCATAATGTAGCTTGATCATGGGAGGGATATCTCATCACCTTTGCTGTATTCTACTGGTTAGAAGCAGGTCACAGGTTCTGCTCTCACTAAGGAAAAGGGATGATATGAGGGTGTGATTCCTCAGTGTTCCATTAGTGTGTGGTCATCTCAACAACCATCCACTGCACACTGCACTTGACTTGCTCTCATGAATCAGGGAGATAGTTCCCACCATACAAAAAATGTATTCTAATATGGAGATTTTGCAAGAAGCTAAAAAAGAACTAAAATTTGGTCCTGCAATCGCACTACTGAGTATTTACCCAAAGGAACAGGAAATCATTATTTCTTTTTCTTTTTTCTTTTTTTTTTTGAGACATAGTTTCCCTCTTGTTACCCAGGCTGGAGTGCAATGGCATGATCTTGGCTCACTGCAACCTCCGCCTCCTGTGTTCAAGCAATTCTCCTGCCTCAGCCTCCTGAGTAACTGGGATTACAGGCATGCGCCACCGTGCCCAGCTAATTTTTTGTATTTTTTGTATTTTTAGTAGAGACGGCATTTCACCATGTTGACCAGGATGTTCTTGATGTCTTGACCTCGTGATCCACCCGCCTCGGCCTCCCAAAGTGCTGGGATTACAGGCTTGAGCCACCGCGCCCAGCCGGAAATCATTATTTCAAGAAGACACTTGCTCTCATATGTTATCACAGCTCTACTCAGAAAAGCAAAAACATGAGATCAACCTAAGGATCTATCAATGGATGAAAAAATGTGGTATATATGTGCACATGTGCCCCAGAGCCCAAAGTATAACAAAAAGAAATGTGGTATGTAGACACCACAGATGATATGGTTTGGCTCTGTGTCCCCATCTAAACTCATCTTGAATTGTAAGTCCCCCGTGTCCAGGGAGGGACCTGGTGGGAGGTGATTGGATCATGCGGGTTGTTCCCCCCATGCCGTTCTCATGATAGTGAGGGGTTTTCACGAGATCTGATGGTTTAAAACCTTGACACCTCCCCTTCACTCTCTCTCTTCTGCCACCTTCTGAAGAACATGCTTGCTTCTCCTTTGCTTTCCACCATGATAGTGACTTTCCTGAGGCCTCCCCAAACAAGCGGGACTGTGAGTCAGAAAACTCTATTTTATTTACAAGCTATCCAGTCTCAGAGTGAAATCATGTCTTTTGCAGCAACGTGAATGGAACTGGAGGCCATTATCCTGAGTGAAATAACTCCAAAACATAAAAGCAAATAGCACATGTTCTCACTTATGAGTGGGAGCTAACAACAGATACACGTGGATGAGAGTGGGATAACGTGCTGGAGACTCCAAAAGGTAGGAGAGTGGGAGGGAAGCGAGGGTTGAAAGATTTCCTATTGAGTACAATGGTACAAAGAACTATACAGCTAAAAAGCATTTCTATGTCGCAGGGCTCCAAGAAAGAACATGGCAACAAACTTCTAATTTTCATTTTTCTCTCTTTGTCCTTATTGGAAAAAAAGTCATTATTATGTTATGGCATATATATTATCTATATTACACTATATAATATATATTATAAATTTCTTATAGTTACCATTTCTCCTTCCTTTATTCTTTAAGTCAGCTACTAGATTTATTCATCAATACAGCTTACATCTTTATTCAGACGTTCTCAGGATACTCCTATTTCTTTAACTGTCTTTTATCTAACATCTTAAGCTGTGTGTTTTGTTCATTTATTATTATTTCATTTTTAATTAAACTACAAGTTTGTTTCTGTATTTACCTCTATTTATCATACATTTTGATGATAATATTGTCATTAATATTCTTAGATATTCCACTTAATTTTTTTTTATTTTTTTTTATTTATTTATTTTTTGAGATGGAGTTTCGCTCTTGTTACCCAGGCGGGAGTGCAATGGTGCAATCTCGGCTCACCGCAACCTCCGCCTCCTGGGTTCAGGCAATTCTCCTGCCCCAGCCTCCTGGATATTCCACTTAATTTTTGTTGCCTTGTTGGTAAAATATTTATTTGGCCAAATGATTAAAAATTTCTAAGTAGTGATTTTCTTTTAAACTTGATTATTTAATTTTAGATTCATTACACTATGGTAAAAGATAATGAAGTCTGCTTTTGGGAATTTTAGTGTTCCTAGTGACCTAGCATATAATCAATATTTGAGATCCTTATGAATATTTGAAGATAAAGTTAATTTTAGCTTATAGGGACAAAATAAGTACATCTCTCACAAATTGATCTCCTTAATAATATTCAAACACAATTCTATTAAGCTGTGCTGAATAGCTTGCTGTTTCAAAAGTGAGATGGAAAATAGCTTCTTGTCTCAGTTAATGCTTTTATTACTTACATTCAACTTTCTTTAACTGTGTATTGTTATTGCCACTCCTGTTTCCATATGCCTGACTTACTTCAATGTATGCTTCTATATTTGACTAGTCTCAATATTTTGTTTGTGTATGGCCCCTGTTAATGGTATAGAGTTAAAACTTGCTTTTTGGACAGATAAAGCAGTCATCAATTTACAGTATTTCTCTTAACGCATTGACACTTCAGGCACATTTGTGTCTTATGAGGATTTTAAGATTTCTTTTTCAATGTTTCCTTTAGACTCCACATTGTTGGTTTTCCCTAGTGACCTGCAGAGCATATATCCTGTTTACCAAGTATTTTGCATTTTGTGGGAACATATTTTAAACTAAATTTCATTATCAATGTCAGACTTAGCATATTAATAATTACAAATATAATGAGAATTTCTAAATTTTCTAATTTTTATCATTTAGAATAATAAAAAAATTTTATCATTTATCATCATGCTTATGCAAAGTCAATTTTATCAATAGAATTTTGATTCATTTGACTATGGCGCCAACAAATGTGACAATTACAAAATGTGCTGGATTTGCACAGCATTTCACAGACTTAAATGAAATATTGGTTGGCTGTTCGTTTGTTATTTTCTTCCCTTATTCCTTCTTGTGTCCTATGTTAAGCACAATTATTGGCACAAAAGAGGTTTTTAATACCTATTTTTAGATTGCATTCCAGCCTGGGCAATAAGCAAGACTCCTGTTCTCTCTCCCCCTTTCTCTTTCTCTTTCTTTCTTTCAAAAAAAAAAGGAAAACTGGTTTCAACCCTTGTGTATTTGAACAAGTGTGCACAATGTAAAATAATAACATCTCTGGACAAGTCAATCCCATCCCTGCAGAATTACATGCTGGCTTTTATACAGTGTTTAACAGTTTGGCAGGTCTAGTATCATCAATGTATGAATTAGATTCACATCTCCGACTGTCAGAAACTGGTAACACCCATAAAGCAATTCCCTCATAGCCACTGATTAGCCAGCCCAGGTTACAAGCCTGTGTCGTGGCAGTAGCATATTGTGCCCAATTAATAACCCATCAAGATCCTGTAAAATGGAGGAGTTCCTTTGATTGTATCTAGCACAACAGGAATGGCATAATATGCTGATCAATGACAGAATATCAGAGCCCACTTCAAGATTCTGATCCACTTAAACTCAGGTGCCCCGTCTTATATCTCTATGTATGATATAAGAAAAAAATGGGCTGGAATAAGTGAATTGGTCACAAGGACTTCTGAATGTTGTTTAATTGCACCTGCAATGCGTACAGTACTGCACAAACATTCTTGATTCTATTGATTAGCTGATACTAAAAATTAGCTCAAATTGATGTGAAAATGTCAAGATTGTTGCATTCGTAATTCATTAGCATAAGATTCTAAAAAGGAAGGTCATCAGCTAAAAGACAGTTCTCATGTTTACTAAAAGGCACATATCTGATGGGAAAAAACTAAGAGGCACTTCTCTGATGGTAAAATAAATTTCTAGTATTAAGAAATCATTTTCTTAAATTAAGCAACTTGGTGAAACTCTGCTAATGAATTACCTAATCCTGATATAGAAAGATTTTTCTTTCTTCTGTGATTTAATAGATTGTAAATTAATGCAAAATGCTGTATTTGGAAGATAACTTATCCTTAGAACTTATGATAGGATTATCTTCAAGGGAATGCTTTGTACTCTGTGTAAAGTCAGCATCATCAATAGAGTTTGATTAATCAGCTATGTCAGTGAACACTCATCCTGCTTTGTATCATTTCAGGGCTATTTAGAGTCCTTTTTCCTACTGTAATGTTTGGTCTCACCTTTATGTCAACAAGCTTTTTGTGTAGGATATTATGTACTAACAGACCCAAGCAGAGTGGGAGATGTCCTTATGGTGTTCTATTAAAAACAGCAAAAACTTTCAAAGACAAACCAGAGGTCACTATTGCAATTTAATTGCTTTACTAACGCTTTACAGGAGTTGCTGAAATCTTACTTCTTTGTAATACTTTGAAGGTATTATATAAATTAAGCATGAAACAACCACAGCATCATGAAATATGATGGAAATAAAATTAGTCTCTTATGAAAGAAATTAAACTTTCATTAGTTTACAAACATAAGCACAATTTATTTGAAAAAAAGTCATGAGCAAACCTAAATATATTTACATTTCTACATAAAATATACTGTATTTCCAATTACATGATGCTTTAAAGACAGAACTTAATGTGAAGTATGCAGCTAGAAATTACAAGACCAGATGGTGCAATAAATCCCAGTAGAAAATATACATCTGTTGACTCTTTGTGAAATTATTTTATTTCAGGGAAGTTTTATTTAATTGAGTGCCATAGTGTCTTAATACATCATTTACTTTGTCTTAGGAAATATTCCACCTGCCTTAGGTGTAAGTTTTTAATTTCTAAAATAATTGAGAGTAAATCATTTTCTGTTCCATATTCAAGAGAATGCTTTCTGCTCCAAGGAAAGTCAATTTTATCAGTAGAGTTTTGACTGATTTATTACACAGACAAAGGTATCAATAACAGTTTGCTGAAATGAGTAGATTGGTAGTAAGAACTCTGAATATTGTTTAATTGCATTAGTAAATGCCTACAGTATTATTCAAAAACACTTGATCTATTGAATGGCTGATAATTAAAATTAGTTTAATTTGATGTTAAAATGTCAAGATTGTTGCATTTGCAAATTTTTAGAACAGGATTCTAAAAAAGAAGGCTACCCAGCTGAAGAAGAGTTCCTATGTTCACTACTGGTGAAAGAGATTTTTAGAAAATTATAGAAAATATAATGAAACGGGGCCCGGGCTCGGTGGCTCAGGCCTGTAATCCCAGCACTTTGGGAGGCCGAGGCCGGTGGATCACGAGGTCAAGAGATCGAGACCATCCTGATCAACATGGTGAAACCCTGTCTCTACTAAAAATACAAAAAATTAGCTGGGCACGGTGGCGCGTGCCTGTAATCCCAGCTACTCAGGAGGCTGAGGCAGGAGAATCACTTGAACCAGGGAGGTGAAGGTTGCGGTGAACCCAGATTGTGCCACTGCACTCCAGCCCGCGTAACAATAGTGAAACTCCACCTCAAAAAAGAAAAAAGAAAAAAAGAAAAAGAAAATCTGTAACTAAGATAGCCAAGGAAAGAAAAGAACCTAGAAATTTAACCTGACGTGTTCTATACAGTATGTTAAATGATATAAATATTAAATCTCAAAGAAAATTTAAGAATTTTTGCTTTATCTTTTATGCTGGCAAAATAAGATTCTTGGCTTTCTCGTTATATTCATTCATCAATCTTGGTACTGTGATCTTTTAATAATTACAAATTTAGCATTTGTCTCATGAGGTTTCCCTTTCCCTTAAAAGCAAATCAAATCAAACAACATTTTGAACCCTCGCTGCTAATAATTCACCAGTTATGGCTCTGTCAGAGCTCTCTTGGTTACTCATGTTTCCTTAATATTTTCAGCGGGCACTTACTGTTTCCCAGCTCTTACCTACAGCACTAATTTACTCTGTTTCTGCTGGGTAAAAGAACAATGACTGAAATCAAGCAGCTGATTCATCCGATTATCCCCCAAACCACATTACTGTTTATATATGCTCTGAGTCAACTTGTAAGTTGTTTAGACATCATTTGGAAACCGTCAATGGAATAGCATTTTCTCATGTGCCCAGAAAAATAAAAACCCCTCCTCAAGTACAACAAGCGACCTAATCTTTGGCCAGAATATCCCATTATTTGAATCAGAATATTGTATCTCTATTCTTAGCAGTAGTAATTCTACCAGAGTGCTGTACTAACGGAGGAAGTTGTAAGTATTAATGGACTAAGGATAAATTTAAGTAGGTTTTCTCCTACATACATGTCTTGTACCAAAGACCCCCATCCACCTGATGCAAGGTTATACATAGAATCAGCATAGAACTCTTGGTTTGCCTCTGCCATTTTTCCACATTCTCTGGTACTACTGATAGCAGTGCCTGTGCAAATCGCAGCCGTCCCAGAATGACTTCCAGTAAAATCGTGGGTGGCGCAAAGATGAGTGATTATACAGGGAATATCAAGAAGTGGTCCCCAAAGAAGGTAATCTGAGCAGATGGTATCTGATGTGGCTTCTTCAAATGCATTTGCACATATTTTTTTCACATATATTTAGATGCAACTTGCTCATATTGACAAAATCAAAGTCAGTATACATACACAATACAGAGTATAAAGCTATGTGTCAAAATAACATGGGCAGAGAAATTAACTCACGAGCCAAAAGCAAGAAGTTGGCAACATCAGAGTGGAACAAATAGGATGCTTAGAGAAGGGACGATCCCCGACATTTTTTTTTTTTTGGAGATTTACCACCTGATGTTATTTGTTTCCTAATGGAGGGCTTGTAGGTTTATTTTTGAGTAGGAAAGAAATATATCAGATTGGACAATTCTGTCAATATCCACAACATACCTTTAAAGCTATGCTTACTTCTGGGCGTCACATTTCAGTAAAGACCTTGATAAATTACAATGTTCCCAAAGAAAAACTGATAAGCAAAATCAGAAGAATGAAGCAACTCTAAGTCATGCACCATGAAGAAAATAGGGAGTTTGAAAATGGAGGGTGTCTGCTTAGTGCAAAAGAAAAGATTCATTATAGAAAAGATTAGCCATCTTCAAAGGATAAACGTGATGTCATACCAAAGGAGGATTATAAATATCCCATGTTTCTCCGCAAGGAGAAAATGACCAAACAGAAACCTGTCATGGTGAGTTTCATCTAAGTATAAGATTAAAAATGAAACCTAATGACTTGTCTTTAAATGAAATAGATTCTCAGACGATGTGGGCTTAGAACCTATGGATTTTATCTTCTCTCTTCCCAGGCTAAAGGGCAGGAGGGGGACAGATGAAACAGTGCACAGGGAGTACCAGTTTTGTTTTTTACTTACAGTAAATCCAAGGTTCCTTCTAAAAGCTTTTTCATCTTCAAAGAAATCAGTGTTTTAGAACTGAATTCCAGGTCACCCCTTAGCTTCTGGTCGAAACTGCTTTTCTCAAACCTGTGTCAGTACACTCCTAGCCCCCATGATAGTGTGCAAAGAAATGATTAAACAGGATCTTCTGTGACCTTCAACAACCAGATATGCTGGGTGCTGCTGTCAGACAGGAAAGCTCACATGCCTGTGCTCTCCCGGAAGAGCTCAGGCCTTGATCAGAATGCAGCTCAAACAAAGACAAGAGGGAAGGTCTCCCCTGGCCCCCTGGGGAGATCCTCATCACAGGATGCTCATTGCATCCTTCCAATTGCAACGTAAGAGGACAGAAATCAGGGAAGGAACACTGGCAAAGAGTGGAAAAGGCCAAAGTCCAGGAATCCTGTGAATGTAAGATGCTCTTCACTGTTCAGAGGGAAAAAGATTCTTGAGTATAAAATATCATTTGCAGAATACTTTACACAAGTACCCAATTTGAAAGCATTACTTGATAGGCTACTTTAGGAAAAGAGAAAAAAAGAGTGACGAGTAGTAAAGGCAGGAATTTTCCACCTGTACATGCATAACAGCTATACATGTGCATGCTTATTCATGTGTAACCTGGATACGTATACACCTATACATGCATGTTCACATCCATTCATGTATACCCTTTTGTGTACACATATAAACATATCCATACATATATACAAATATACATGTACATACCCATATGCAAGCATACCTATGCATGCATATGCCCACACATACATACACCCATACATGTGCATACTTATACATGTACACACTTCTACATACACACACACTCATACATGCCTACACATGCAAATATCTATTCATGCACATGACTATAAATGTACACACCCATACATGTGCATAGCTAAACATGTGTATATCATACAGGCACACAGCTGTACATTCCTATACAATACATACCTCTACATGTATATGCTTATGCATATACGTACACAACTACATATGCACACACATGTGTACACATGTATGCATGCACATACCTATCCATGTACACACTTATATACACACATACATATACATGTTAAATTATGTTTAGCCCAAAGCTACCTCCTCACATATTTTAAGGTCAGCCTAAAGGTTTTTCCAGTCGTAGAGAACTGTAACCTAACTGAACGCGTAAATAGATTGCAGACTACTCTTGTGTCAATCATTAAGTTTTGGCCAGTCGAAGGCAGCAAACAGTTCAAACTGTATTCAATAATGCAAATGCTGAGCTGGAACCAATCTGGCTGTTTCTATAACTCACTTCTGTTTTCCATACACCAGTTCTCTTTTTATGTCTATGAATCCACCACGTGGCTGTGCTGGAGTCTCTGAGCCTACTCTGGCTCAGGAGTCTTCCTAATTCACAAATCGTTCTTTGCTCAATTAAACTTTGTTCAATTTAATTTACATAAGGTTTTTCTTTTAATAGATGGTGTCAGAAGTGGGACCTGAAGTAGAGCTTCCCCCAATGCCCAGGAGCAACAAGTGACCAAGCAGGGGCCCTGCTAGGCCCACTGTGCCCACTGCTCTCTCACAGCAACTAGGGATCATGATAAATTCTCTCCAAGATTCCAAAGCTCCACAGATTTGTTTTTAGCTCTCTGAGTTTGTTTGAGCAAATTTTTTATGCGAACTGGGTTCAGAAGTTACAACCGAAACTGGACTTGGTTCCAAGTCACATTGGATCTGATAATTGAGTGGCTTGGATCTAGGTAGAGGCCACTTATATCTCACCCAGTCAGACAGAATTGATAATAAATGGCAATATTGTAGGAGGTGTAAACTTCAACTTTTGGAAATTCACAAGGAATGTTGTGTTCTACCTCCTCCATGCACTTTTCTTTTCCTGTGTGCTTATGTAGGAAAAAAAATAATTGACTAAGTTGATCAAGGAGATCTGATAGCCGAAGCCAAGTGTAAGGTAAAAAGGAGAGCCTTAGTTTCTAAAGAACTAAGTAATCCACCTTCCAGCTATGCCTACATTTGCATGTACAATATCAGACTGTGGAAGCAGCCAACACTTATAGAAATGGTAAAATTTGGGAGGCCGAGGTGGGTGGATCACGAGGTCAAGAGATTGAGACCATCCTGGTCAACATGGTGAAACCCCGTCTCTACAAAAAATACAAAAAAAAATTAGCTGGGCATGGTGGTGTGTGCCTGTAATCCCAGCTACTCGGGAGGCTGAGGCAGGAGAATTGCCTGAGCCCAGGAGGTGGAGGTTGCGGTGAGCCGAGATCACGCCATTGCACTTCAGCCTGGGTAACAAGAGCGAAACTCCACCTCAAAAAAAAAAAGAAGTGGTAAAATCTTACTAAAGGTAATTTAAAACTAGAATGGAATTGTTCCAAATGAGTAAGACCACACTTTAAGCAGTGCATTTGAAAATGAGAATTCTTGGCCAGGTGTGATGGCTCACACCTATAATCTCAGCACTTTGGGAGGCTGAGGGAGGCAGATCACTTATGATCATGCGTTCAAGACCAGCTTGGCCAACATGATGAAACTCCATCTCTACTAAAAAAATAAAATTAGGCAGGCGTGGCAGTGAGCATCTGTAGTCCCAGCTAGGCTTAGGTTGGAGAATCACTTGAAACCCCAGAAGGCAGAGGATACAGTAAGCCAGGATCTTGGCACTACACTCCAGCCTGGGCAGCAGAGCGAGATTCCATCTCAAAAAGAAAAAAAAAGAAAAGAAAAGAAAATGAGAATTCTTGAATTAGTCTCACCTAGGGATTCCTACTGATAGGCAGAAGCATCTAAAAAGATTTTAATATTTTACTGTTTTTAAGACGTTTTATAAATGGCAAAAAACTTAAGTGACTAATTGATAAGAAAAAAGAATCTGTTAATCTTTTGGTTTAGTTATTATTCTGCCCCAAAGGCAAAAAGAAAGCTATCCTAAAGTGTTTACAAAAAAATAGGACCTCAGGTAAAGTAGACTTGCTTCCTTCTCACAGCAATCCATACTGCATCCAGGCAGAGATAAGGATTTCTTTGTCCTATTCCTTAAAGGGCTCCATGCTGAACTCAATAACTTTTTTTTTTTTAAGATGGAGTTTCACTCTTGTTACCTAGGCTGGAGTATAATGGCGTGATCTCGGCTCACCGCAACCTCCACCTCCTGGGTTCAGGCAATTCTCCTGCCTCAGTCTCCTGAGTAGCTGGGATTACAGGCATGTGCCACCATGCCCAACTGATTTTTTGTATTTTTAGTAGAGATGGGGTTTCACCATGTTGACCAGGATGGTTTCAATCTCTTGACCTCGTGATCCACCTGCCTCGGCCTCCCAAAGTGCTGGGATTACAGGCTTGAGCCACCGAGCCTGGCCCTGAACTCAATAATTTTAGCCAAGTTAAAAAGAACATGAATGGGACATACATGAGGCGAACAAACATATGAAAAAATGCTCATCATCACTGGTCATTAGAGAGATGCAAATCAAAACCACATTGAGATACCATCTCACGCCAGTTAGAATGGTGATCATTAAAAAATCTGGAGACAACAGAGGCTGGAGAGGATGCGGAGAAATAGGAACACTTTTACACTGCTGGTGGGAGTGTAAATTAGCTTAACCATTGTGGAAGAGAGTGTGGCGATTCCTCAAGGACCTAGAAATAGAAATTCCATTTGACCCAGCAATCCCATTACTAGGTATATATCCAAAGGACTATAAATCATTCTACCATAAGGACACATTCACATGAATGTTCATTGCAGCACTGTTTACAATAGCAAAGACCTGGAACCACCCAAATGCCCACTGATGATAGACTGGACTGGGAAAATGTGGCACATATACACCATGGAATATTATGCAGCAATCAAAAGTGATGAGTTCATGTCCTTTGTAGGGACATGGATGAATCTGGAGAACATCATTCTCAGCAAACTGACACAAGAACAGAAAATGAAATACTGCATATTCTCGCTCACAGGCGGGTGATGAACAATGAGAACACATGGAAACAGGGAAGGGAGTACTACACACTGAGGTCTATTGGGGGGAATAGGGGAGGGACAGCGGAGGTGGGGAGGTAGGGAGTGATAGCTGGGGAGAAATGCCAAATGTGGGTGAAGGGAAGGAAGGCAGCAAAACACACTGCCATGTGTGTACCTATGCAACTATCTTGCATGCTCTGCACATGTACCCCAAAATCTAAAACTCAATAAAAAAAAAAGTATGTAAAGTGAAGCTTCAAGAAACTGGCTTGTTAAATGCCAATTTTACAAAAAATTTAATTTATAGATAACCAATAATATATACTAATTGTTTCAGAGTATACAGAAAAAAAAGAACACTCATGGAACTAAAATATGCCTTTCTGGAATTTAACTGGCTATCTTTAAACACTTTAGTAAAATAAATCTACATTTATTAAGGAATTCTCCACTTTTAAGGATATATGCCTTTGTATGTTAGAAACTCTTGCCATTGTTTTCAGTACACATTGCAAATCAAACCTTTGTTTAAAGTGCTTTTCGGATTATCTTGACTCAACTGAACTTTTACCTACAAAGTTTTTTCCTTGGTTTGAGCGGATGATACAGTATTTAGGTCTAAAGTCTTAGCTCTGTGCTTTTTAAATACAGATTTTCTTGTTTGGCCTGGGAGTTAGCACTTCAGAAATACAGATTTAGAGTTGCCTGGCTGGCAGTTGCTTAGAGCAATGAAGCATGTGATTGAAAGAGGGATAGTCTGAAGAGAGACGGAAAAAACTATTAATAAGCGAGCTTTATGAAAGCTAGATATGCTTCTGTCTGTGTTCGTATGCCTACTCTATATGGTGACTCTGTGTGATAAAATTTGGTAAATAAAGCTAGTTTTTAACTGTTTGCAAATGTGATGTTTTCAAAATTATCAGTGAAATATAAGTAGATATTTGTTTGATTTAACTGTGAGCTTATGGGTCTGGTTTGAGAGTCTTGTTTAGAGGATCTGGGCAAATGGCCATGATGAGGCCTGGAGATAACTTCTCAGTGCCTAGAACAGCAGGTACAAGCCAGAATCAAGCCCAATATGACTCTTTCTTCCCTGACCTGGCTTTGCCTCTTGGCTATTCTGGGAAGGGTTGTGTCCTCCAGGCAACCTCATCACAACTGTCTTCTGTCCTGACTTCTACATCCGGCGTGGAAATTCAGGACTCAGACAGCCTTGCCCTTCTTAGTCCTCCTGGGTGCCACGGTGCTAAATGGCACATGGGGCAAGGGATTAGGGAAGGTACCCAGGGGAAGGCGTTAGGGAAGGCACCCGGGGGGAGGCGTTAGGGAAGGTACCCGGGGGGAAGACATGAGGGAAGGCACCCGGGGGAAAGCATTAGGGAAGGCACCCGGGGGAAGACATTAGGGAAGGTACCCGGGGAAGACATTAGGGAAGGCACTTGTCATAAAAATTCTGAAAAGAATTTTGAAAAGAAATTTAAAATCTTAAAGTCATGTTATAGTAAATTAAATAATAGATGATCATAAAAGTTCTGAGTTATTTGTAAACAAGTAAAATACTGAAACATTAATTATTAATCCTAAACTTAAGTTTACAATCTTTTTATATGGTAAAGAAAAGCTAAACCTATTTAGATCTTTTAATGAAAAATAATTTGAAGAGCCCTTTCTAAAAGAATATTAAATGGTTTTCTATCTACAAATACTAATACAAAACAGTTCAAAACTACTTTCTAGGGTTTTCATCAGAAATTAAGATTCCTAAGAGTTAAAGCTGTCATTAATATATGTGATTAAAACTACTAGATATGAAATAAATAATTCTGTATACAGAGTGTATACACAAAAGCAAGTTATGCTTTCAATGAGGAAAGTTATAAAGACATATAAATGTGTTTGTTAAAATAATTGTCTAGTTTGAAGTTACTAGACGCTAAACAATTTCCTCCTTCATACTGAGGAGAAAAAGTGAAAAAGCTAGGTGAACGTAGTTAGGGAAAAATGTAAAACACAAAAGCCTTATGGAAATTTTCTGTGGTCAAAAGATGATAGATTTGATATATTTATAAGGTTTGATTAAAATTATCTTTAGTCTTGATAGTATACTAACACAAAAGTAGAATCTGTTTCTTCTTTTGAGCCACAATTTCATGAAGTTTCAATAAGTGACAATAAAATATTTTTGTTCACCTTTTGAGTAAATTAAAAAAAAATAGAGTAGGGGAAACATTCTGTCTTATGCTGTCTCTCCCAGGTCTTTCGATTGTTTGGAAAACAGTCTCATCTCTATCAATGAATAAAGGTTTTTACTTTTTAAAATCTCTTAATTACACTTTGGCAAAATAAGTGACTATTGCTTTACCATGAGATCCTATTTTGGTCAAGTGTTTTTTGTTTTTTGTGTTTTTTGAGACGGAGTTTCACTCTTGTTACCCAGGCTGGAGTGCAATGGCACGATCTCGGCTCACCGCAACCTCCGCCTCCTGGGTTCAGGCAATTCTCCTGCCTCAGCCTCCCGAGTAGCTGGGATTACAGGTACGTGCCACCATGCCCAGCTAATTTTTCTGTATTTTTAGTAGAGACGGGGGTTTCACCATGTTGACCAGGATGGTCTCCATCTCTTGACCCCCTGATTCACCCGCCTCGGCCTCCCAAATTGCTGGGATCACAGGCGTGAGCCACCGAGTCCGGCCCTTGGTCAAGTGTTTTAAACCTGGGACATATTTGTCACGTTACTCAAAATCAGATTTCACAGTTAAGCCTTTTTCTATCCTTTAACTTTGGGATGCTATAGAGGGCCCCTGCAACATCCAAAGGAGAGATAAACAGGCTTATTTGACGTGTTAAATTACATGGTAAACACTGTGCAATAAGAAGTAATGTCCGACTTTCTTCAAGTTCTACTTTAATGAATATGTAATTAATAAGTGTTCCAAAATTGTACGGGATTTCTAAAATTCTAGTATGTCTGGAAATATGCTATCAGTCATAATTATGGTTATTAGGTTAAGTTTATTGTAGGCCACAGAAATAACCAAAGTTCCTTGTCAATTGCCTTTAATTAGGACCATTTACAGTGGTTTCCACAGCTAACTGCTGAATTCTGATGCAGTTTCTGAAAACTGCACAGGCAGGTGAAATCATAGACTAATGTGTCTTTAGGAAGGTTCATGAAGGAATGGAAAGGTTTCTGATATATTTGGTATCATATCCCTTGAACAGAGTAAGAATTCTTGGATCTGTAAGGAAGAGACTGACTGGTTTATATAACTGCTAACCAAAGTGGGACAAACATTAACTGAATACCAAGAAAATATTTTGCCAGATTTTCATGTTGAATCAGCTAGTACTAAAGTTGTTTAGATATGCAATTGGAATAAACTCCACGGTCCAAGTCAAATTACCTGTGATAATCCATTAGCTATCAGTGCGAGGCACCTAAATTAAAGAAATGAAACATGTATTAAAAGAGGCCGTGAATGTAACGTAAAGTGTTGACCCATGGAGAAGCTGGACAGCTGTCTCATCCTTCCTGAGTCCTCAAAGCTGTCATTATTAAAAGGGCTGCACTCTATGGCTCAGCATGAAAGAGATAAACTGATGTAAATTAAATATATTTATAAACATATAAATATATGTTTATGTTTTTCATATATAAATATATATTATATGTAATTTATAAAGTATATATTATATATGACATAAATTACATTTAGAAATATTACATGATTTATAATCATTCTACTATAAGGACACAAATGTTCATTGCAGCACTGTTTACAATTGCAAAGACCTGGAACCAACCCAAATGCCCATTGATGATAGACCGGACTGGGAAAATGTGGCGCATATACACCATGGAATATTATGCAGCAATCAAAAATGATGAGTTCGTGTCCTTTGTAGGGACATGGATGAGTCTGGAGAACATCATTCTCAGCAAATTGACACAAGAACAGAAAAGGAAACACCATATATTCTCACTCATAGGTGGGTGATGAACAATGAGAACACATGGACACAGGGAAGGGAGTACCACACACTGAGGTCTATTGGGGGAAATGGGGAGGGACAGCAGGGGGGGAGCGGGGGAGGGATGGCATGGGGAGAAACACCAAATATGGGTGAGGGGGCAGAAGGCAGCAAAACACACTGCCACGTGTGTACCTATGCAACTATCTTGCATGTTCTGCACATGTACCCCAAAACCTAAAATGCAATAAAAAGAAAAAAAAAGAAATATTACATGATTTATAAATTATAAATTTAGACATATTACATATAATTCATAAATTATAAATTTGGAAATATTACATATGATTTATAAACTGCAAATTTAGAAATATTACATATAATTTATAAATCATAAATTATAATTATATGATTTATAAATTATAAATTTATAAATATCATTTATAAATTATAAGTTTATATATTTATATTATATAAAACAAATGACTTACATGTAATATAAATTATATATAATTTATGCTTATATACTTATATATAATTATAATTATAATTCATTATATATAAATATATGTCATATAATAAATAATATATGTACTACATATAAGCATAAATGATATGTAATGTATAATACGTAAACATAGGTCTTATATAATACATAAACAAATACATATAATATATAATTTATATACATTATAAATTTATAATGCATAAATTATAATTAATATATAATTTCTTTATATATATATATGTGGTAACTGTTCTAAATTGCTTAAATAGTTTGTGAATAATGTTTCATTTCTCAAACCCACATCTTGGGAAGACAGTCAAAACTTCAGGTACACTTCTGCTACCTGATAGGACATTTAAACATTCAAAAAGGAATTTCATTTAATTATCATTTTCACTGAAATATGAATTGTTTTGGTCAAATATATTGTAGATTAATGACAATCAGATCCAATTCCACTGTAAAACTTAAGTTGACACCTTCGTTATGTCATTGGAAGGCCTATCCCACTAATAATATAATCTCATGTATCTTCCACTAATAAACTCTGACATAACTAAATGCTGCAAAGCCTTAATGCACTATGTCACTGTATTTTCAAAAGGTGAAGAAAGCCTTACATGGTGATCTGACTGACGACAATCAACCCCTTCATGATCTAGAACCTGAAGACTGAATCTTGTAAGAACATCAGAGAGTCTACCTTTGCCATCACATTGCAGCAAAACTTTGTGACTTTGAACCTTGGGTTCATGACGTCACAACTCAGAAGGTCCCCTCCACACTCTAACAACTGTATTCCCACTGGAAAGCTTAAGGTAAAGCTAACCAGGAAAATTTCTCCCCAGAAGCAGATGACACCATTGATGGAGGTGGCTTTTTCACCAGACCGTGAGTCAAGACTTCTCTGCTATCATAAAACTCTTATCTTTCCATTTTTTTCCTTGCTTATACTTCTATGAACAACAAAAGTGAAAAAGGAAACTGTTGTGTGAACTCATACTTTTATTTGTGAAAGATATTGCAGCTAGCCTTATATATGGACAACTTTATCCTTTGATAGATGGAAGGCGAAGGACCAGTGTGAGAAATGTTCATGGTACGTTTTTTGCCTCACAATCAGACAGAAGCAGAACATTGGTCCACTCCTCTTAACTTACGTGATAGGTTAAAGAGAACATTGCTTCTATAGCTTATGGAGAAAATTACTAGGAAGACTTCACTTTTCCAGATGGGCAGCTTTTGTTAGGTTTCTTGTCCCATGGTTTGGAGTAAATGAAACAATGATTAGCAATGTATCCCTTATGAGAGGCTCTTGTAGCAGGTAATACTGTAAATCCTACGGTTATAGAACAGACTTTACTTTTTCTTTATTTTTTTTCATTTTATTTTATTTTATTTTTGAGATGAAGTCTCTCTCTGCAGCCCAGGCTGGAATGCAATGGCATAATCTCAGCTCACCAAAACCTCTGCCTCCCAGGTTTAAGCAATTCTCTTGCCTCAGCATCCTGAGTAGCCGGGATTACAGGTGCCCACCATGACATCCAGCTAATTTTTGTATTTTTAGTAGAGACGGGGTTTTACCATGTTGCTCAGCCTGGCCTCGAACACCTGGCCTCAAATGATCTGCCTGCCTTGGCCTCCCAAAATGCTGGGATGACAGGCATGTATAATAGACTTTAAATGCTCCTGTGAAAGCTGTGCTAAATAATAAAATTGCTCTAGATCACTTACTGGATAAACACGGAAGTGCCTGTGCACTTCTTGGCACTTCTTGTTACACATGGAGAAATACATCACATCAGGTATTATAGAGATTCAGTTGTAAGGAATTAATAAACAAGCTGCTTGGCTAAAGTGAGTAGATTGTTTGCCTAGCTCACTATTTGATCTATTTGATTTTATTTGGTTGGTTTTGTTGATGGGACCCCGGGTAAGGAGCGTACTCCAGGCTCTTGGTATTATCCCCCTGATCATTGAAACAGCAGTCTTCCTGCTGCAATGTTTTCTCTCAAAAAATTTAAACGTTTGCATGAATCCATCTGTAGATTGTCAAATGGCCTTTCTCCCACTGAAATGACAAAAACTCAAAGAAACGTGTGACCATGAGGAGATCGTAGCCTATGAATCATATGCTGGGACAGAAAACCCAAAATGATGGTAACTGAGAGTGGTGATAAGGCCCTAAGTATTGGTCACACTCTCACCTAAGTGAGGACCTTACCAAAAAGGGAGAGGAGTTTTATAAACAAAATTATGGGAAGCCATTGTTCTGGACTGAGCTCCTGCACTAGGCTCCCACAAACCACACGAAACCAAAACGGAGGCACTTGTGCGAGATGCAACATAACCAAACTGAAACTTTAGGGAAGGAGATAGATCCTAAAACAGACCATTTCTCCCCCGGTAAACTGTAGATTACAACAAAAGAAGGTTGCCCCTACCCTAACCCTCACACAAAATTACCTGACATTTAGTGAATTACAATGGGTATTTTTTTTGGTGTTTTCCTTACAACTTTTCTTATTTTTTAGGTTTTTCTAATTGAATACATGTTAAAATAAGCAAAAAATATTAAATGTGTCTATGGGAAAAAAATTAAAAAAATAAATGACATGTTTGGCTTTGAAAAAAATAATAATAAATAATTCCTAAAGTTTTGGTCTATCTCCCAAAATTGAGAGGATGACCAAAAGAAATTCCTAAATTACAATTAGCCCAAAGCTGCCTCCTTACAAATTTCAAGTTTGGCCTGAAGATTTCTGGGCAGAGTGAACTGTAACCTGACTGGAAGTGCAAATGGACTGTAACCGACTTGTTTGCCACTCGCTGAGCCTCATAACCAGTCGGCCAATTAAAGGCAGCTAACTGTTCAAATCAGATTCAAAGAAGGCAGAGGCCGAGCTGTGGCCAGTTCGGCTGTTCCTGAACCTCATTTCCGGTTTCTGGACACCACTTCTGTTTTTCTGTCCATAAATCTTCCCCCACGTGGGTGTGCTGGAGTCTCTCAGCCTGCTCTGGGTCAGGAGGCTGCCTGATTTGCAGATCACTCTTTGTCAATTAAACTCTGTAAAATTTAATTTGTCTAAGGTTTTTCTTTTAACAGTGTACATGCCTGTATGTGTACACACCTATACATGTATGCAGACACAGAGGATACATTTTATGTATTTATGTATACACGCATATTAAAATAATGAGAAAAATTAATAAGGCTAGCCTGAAGAGGGAAGCTCTAAATAATAGTAAATGAGTAACTAAATTAAAGAACGTCCCCATGTTAATGAAACCCTCTGTGTACTAGCACCTGATGGTGGCCAGTGCACAGGGAGAAGCAGCAGCAGCACAGGTGAAATGCAGCAGCTATTTTGTTACAGAGAAGACCAATGGACTGAAAGAAATCTACTTACATATACAGAAATTTACATAAAAGGAAGCAAGCATGCTGCTGCTGGGATAATGGTGAAACCATTTCAATTCAGAGGCAAGCCTGAGAGGTACATACTCACCACTGTTAACACAGCATTTGCAGAGAGCTCAAACACATTGATTAAAGGACAAAACCTGTGAACACACGTGCACAGAGCCAGTCCCCAACCAACAACCATGGAAACAGTGATTTAAACATACTAACAGAGAAATGCAAATTAAAATGAATGCGATAATTAAGTTTTTAACTCATTCAACTATCAAAAAAACAAGGACTATATCACCAATTGCTGCTGGAGAAGTAAAGTGGATATTAATATAGTGTTTGTAGAATTGCCAAGTGTATCTTTTATAAATAAATATGACAACTTTTTTTTTCATTAAAAAACTTATATCCTGTACCTCAGCAACTTTGCTTTGGGAATTCTATAAGAACCTAGCCTGTGGAAATATGATCCCTGATATGCAAAGTATGGTTGCATAAATTTTGTTATATACAATTCTATCCATTAGACACTAAGCAATATTTTAAAGGAATTACTTACATAACAGATACATAGAATGACGTCAGGAAATTTATACAACGTATGAAAAAAAACATGAATGACAATGAAATTAGTTAAAAGAAAAAAGAAAAACAAAAATACCATGCTGTTTTAGAATACTCTCTAGTTTCTGGCTGCACGCGGTGGCTCACGCCTGTAATCCCAGCACTTTGGGAGGCTGAGGCGGGCAGATCATTTGAGGTCAGGAGTTTGAGACCAGCTTGGCCAACATGGTGAAACCTCGTCTCTACTAAAAATATTAAAAATACAAAAATTTAGCTGGGTGTGGTGGCAGGCACCTGTAATCCCAGCTACTCAGGAAGCAGAGGCAGGAGAATCGCTTGAGCCGGGGGCAGAGGTTGCTGAGACCACGCCACTGCACTCTAGCTTGGGCAACAGAGAGAGACTATGTCTCAAAAAAAAAAAAAGGCTCTACTTCCTGTGAAGAGAAACTGAAATTCATCAGTGAAAAAGAATGGATAACAAAATTCTCCATTGAACATAATGAATGACACGAAAAATGCAAACCAAGTCCTTAACACCCCGAGTTTCTCCAGTTTGATCACCCACAAGACCTACAGCCTTCCAGCTAAGTGACACAAATCCCAGTTTCATTACTTAGATCTCACGCTTCCTACCTACAAACAATAACAAGACATAACAATGCAAATGCTGACTGCATTTATGTCATCACTGTTTAAACAGACTGGAGTCCATTTCGATGTGTTTATTAATTTAGGAGAAGAGTTTTTCCAGGATTTTAAAAAATTGTAGTGAAATTTTGAAGAGGCTGACGTCAGTATTAACCTGTAGGCTATTATTCATGGGAAACAAAACAAAAAAATAGCCCAGTTGAAAATAAAATCATTTTATAAAAGTAACATAAACAGCTGAGGCTCAATTTAATCATACATTTCATTCTAACAAAATGAAACATTAGGACTGCTTGGAGTGGCCATTTACGTCCCACACAGTGATCTGTATTTTTCTCTAGGATAATGCCAGTTAAAATAATTGAATTGGCTGGGTGCTGTGGCTCACGCCTGTAATCCCAGCACTTTGGGGGTTCGAGGCAGGCGGATCACTTGAGGTCAGGAGTTTGAGGCCAACCTGGCCAATGTAGTGAAACCCTGCCTCTATTAAAAATACAAAAATTAGCTGGGTGTAGTGGCACGGGCCTATAATCCCAGCTACTCGGGAGGCTGAGGCTGGAGTTCACCTGAACCCGGGAGGCGGTAGTTGCAGTGAACCGAGATCCTGCCACTACACTCTAGGCTAGGCAACAGAGCGAGGCTCCATTTCAAAAAAAATAAACAAAAAGAAATATAAATAAATAAATAAATAATTTTAACACAATCGTTTATTTTAATGTGAGAGTGAGATCAGCAAAGCAGAGGGAAGAAATCTATTAATACAACATGAATGAACACATGACAAAGACAAGTGGACTGAGGAGTGACATAGTTTCCAGGTCTTTTAATATGCCTTTTCTGTCTGGGAAATTCGCAACTTCCGGTGTCAGGGGTGGTCTCAACGTGGTTGACACCAGCACTTGCCAACTCCTTTAACTATCTCAGACCGTTAAAATGCATAACCTACCTGAAACTACATGACCACAGTCTAGAGACTAGTTCCTCAGAGATCTGAATGTTTCAGCAGGCCCTGATCTACACAGAGCAATTTTCTGTTCGTCAGAAACTGTAAGAAGCCCACGCAGTAGGAAAGTGGTCCACTTTGGAGCAGTTACTAAATGCCTTTATTTTTAAGCTACTCATTTTAAACTGTCTTTTAATTTTTCTGAAAAATCCATGCTTGGTACTCAAAAAGTACCTGGAAAAATAAAATGTGCATTCGTTTGTAATGGATCTCATTACAAACATCACATTATGACTGGAACTACACCAGGCATATTCATATCCTTAGGTAATTTTGCTACTGACATGATTTCTGAGCATTTTTATAGCGCTGTAAACAAAAACACTGTATTTTTCTATCCAGTTATGTAGTAGATGTTGGCTACTTGCTTATTCATTTGCAGAGTTTTCTTTAAGACACTCTGAGAGAGACAGTATTTTTATGATTGATTAGGATGGCAGATCTTAGTAAGAACACTGCACAAGCTCAGGACCCCAACTCACCCCTGGTCTGTTAATCCTTGCCATGCATTTTCCATAACATTGTCCACAGCAGATACATTACCATTTAAACAACCAGAGAAGCCCTCCTCCTGTCCTCAGTGTGGAACAATGGCAATGAGGGGGAGGGCAGCAGAGGAACCGCCTGCATTGGGTGCCTGCTCACTGTCTCTGTGCCAGGTGGCAGTGGGCACAGAGGAAAGATCCAAGGCCTTCAGGTCAGCTCTGAGACCTTAGAAAATGGATTTAGGGGCCGGGTGCGGTGGCTCACACCTGTAATCCCAGCACTTTGGGAGGCCGAGGCAAGCGGATCACAATGTCAGGAGATCGAGACCATCCTGAACAACATGGTAAAACCCCGTCTCTACCAAAAAATACAAAAAAAAAATTAGCTGAGTGTGGTGGCGTACATCTGTAGTCCCAGCTACTCAGGAGGCTGAGGCAGGAGAATTGCTTGAACCCAGGAGGCAGAGATTGCGGTGAGCCCAGATCGCGCCACTGTACTCCAGCCTGGGCGACAGGGCAAGACTCCGTCTCGAAAAAAAAAAAAAAGAAGAAAATGGATTTAGTTTCCGGGAGCCTCATTTTCCTCATATGTAAATCAGGGATAATAACACCCACCTTGAAAGACTCAGGACAATTATGAGCTAGGTGTTTCCATGAATCTTCCATGGCCAGAGAATAGAAGAGGCGGAAATGGCAAGTGTCGGTGTAAGGGGCACCCAGCCTTTGCCTCTACACAGATCCACTGCTTCCTTGCAGGGTACCGCTCTGGTCACCACGGCCCACACCCTGCCATGCCATCTATCTCTCCCTCTGCTCAGCAGGCCTATATCCCATCCCAGGGGCACCAGAGAAGAAGGAAAGGAGTGTTACTAGTTGCCGTTCATATAGTTTGTATATTGCTCCCTCCTCCCCACATTCTGGAGAGGGGGGACTATTTCATTCTTCCTGGATCTAATCACCAAGAACTTGAGGCAAGGGAAAGGATGCCACCTGTTAGGACAAGAAAACCCCCTCCACACAGGCTGACCCTTTCCCCGCTCTGATTGCTCTGTAGCTGCATTCGTGAACCCCCACTAGGTGCCACGGCAAGGTTGCCACATGTGCTGCAATGAAGCAAACCCTGATTACGGCCATCCCAGCAGCTCGAGGGAGGACAGGGGAAACATATGTTGGTTGTCCATACTTGTAAATTCCTGTTTGACACACATCTATTTACAAAACTCCTGGTTTCTTTCTTTTCATAAAAGTCTGCTGCCACAAAAGTCACAGGATAATGTACTGTAGGTCTGTTACAAGCTAACAAACTATCTCTGTGCCTGTTACCAGCCCACAGATTATTTCAGTCCTAAAACCCCCTTATGCCCCTTCACCCCATAACACCCCTCATTTTGTAAGCTCAGAGCTGCCTCCTCTGACTGTTACAGAGCAGCCTGGCAGGTTAATAAAACTTGCTTGCCTGACTTTGGGTCTATTCTCCTTTCTCTCGGCTACCCTTACACCACCCTCCCTGCAGTACCGGGGATTTTGCTGCATCCGATAAAGCACCACCACAGTGAAAAAGGCAACCGTGACTCAGATATCACTGAGCCTCACTCTGTCACCTAGGCTGGAGTGCAATGGCACAATCTGGGCTCTCCGCAACCTCCGCCTCCCAGGTTCAAGTGATTCTCCTGAGTCAGCCTGCCAAGTAGCTAGGCATACAGGTGCCCGCCACCATTCTCGGTTAATTTTTTGTATTTTTAGTAGAGAGAGGTTTTGCCATGTTGGCCATGTTGGTCTTGAACTCCTGACCTCAAGCAACCTGCCCATCTTGGCCTCCCAAAATGCTGAGATTACAGGCATGAGCCTCCACACCTGGATGGTGTTCTATCATATTTCTAGCAGTGCCTTTCAATTTCCTCCCCTGACCACAAATCTCTAATACTACTTAGGTACTGAGAACGATCATTTTAGTCCTAGAGAACATCAGAACTCCCAGGCCCACGGCTACTACACGGAGCAGGCATGAGGCTATGGTGACCCTTATCTCATTGGCATCCAGAGGAGCTGCAAGTATCCTCCATATGACAGACACCTGCTTGCCTGTGAAGACATCAGCATGTTCCGCTCCAGAACCATCAAGTCCTCAGTTCGCCTCTGTGTTTCAACAAACAATACATCTTTTCTCTGGCCTTGGCTCCACCACTTAACTCATCTTTGGGCTTTGAGAACATCATTTAATATTTTCAAGCCACACTTTCATCAAAGGAGAAAGAAACCCACATTTCTAAAAGAATATCGTTGAGTGGCACATATACACCATGGAATATTATGC
>CM052663.1:2113617-2131380 GCA_028533165.1 Leontopithecus rosalia | reverse complement strand
ACAGGGAAGGGAGCACCACACACTGAGGTCTATTGGGGGAAATAGGGGAGGGACAGCGGGGGGGGGGGGAGCGGGGGAGGGATGGCATGGGGAGAAACACCAAATATGGGTGAGGGGGCAGAAGGCAGCAAAACACACTGCCACGTGTGTACCTATGCAACTATCTTGCATGTTCTGCATATGTACCCCAAAACCTAAAATGCAATAAAAATTAAAAAAAAAAAAGAATATCGTTGAGAACAAAATAGATGCTTCTAGAAGCACCTTAGGGAAAGTTTGGTTCATAAATGGTGATGCCGTAGATGTCACACATTCTGTTGTGCCATTAGGGAAAGTTTTTTCCTGATACAATCAAAATCTCTGTGTTTTTCCCATGAGCCCTACTGCAACAGCCTCTGAAGCATGAATAATCTAAGTTAGCCCAGTTGCTATCAACTTTCATTTCTCTCTTGTTAGATGAACCCTAAGAAGCAGATATAATCAGTACCAAGTGATCAGCATTTGATCTTTGGTGCAGAAATCTGAAATGCAGTAAGAAAGCAGAGGCCAGTTTTCCCAGCAAGTGTCCCCATTCTAACAAGGTTAGTGTAGAATGGAAGAGGATGGACAGCTTGGGAGCCTCTATCGTTCCTGGTGTCCACCCCTTCAAAAGGATAGTTCTGGGCCGGGCGCGGTGGCTCACGCCTGTAATCCCAGGACTTTGGGAGGCCGAGGCGGGTGGATCACGAGATCAAGAGATTGAGACCATCCTGGTCAACGTGGTGAAACCCCGTCTCTACTAAAAATACAAAAATCAGCTGGGCGTGGTGGTGCACACCTGTAATCCCAGCTACTCAGGAGGCTGAGGCAGGAGAATTGCCTGAACCCAGGAGGCGGAGGTTGCGGTGAGCCGAAATCGCACCATTGCACTGCAGCCTGGGTAACAAAAGCGAAACTCCGTCTCAAAAAAAAAAAAAAAAAAAGGATGGTTCTGTGTTGCTGGCTTTTGTGTATCTTTGTTTAAATCGCATAATCTTTGCCACTGAAAACCACTCAAGCGTGCGAACACCCATAAACCCGCTGGAGCTCGTTGCGTGATGACTGACCTGCACAGCAGTCCTGCCACGCTCGCAGGTCCACCTTCGGGATCTCGCTGCAGCTGATGTAATCGTGTGGGTATTCTGCCTTTACAAAGACATCCGCCTGCACTTGCCGAATGCTGTCGCCATTGTCACAAAGCACCCGACCCAAGGATGCCTGCTTCAGCTGAGTGAGTTGTGCCGGGGTAAATACTCCAGGGTTTTCATACCAAAACCTGGTAGTCAACGAAAAAAGGCATTGTCGTGGGTCTGTGCCCTGAGAACTCAGCTGTGTGTCAAACAGCCACAGCGCCACAAAGGGCTCAGCACAAAAGAAGCATATTGGAAGAATTACGCTTGCTCTCTAACTGAGCATCCTTGCAATTCCCTCCAATATTTACAACGTTCTTAAATCCCATGCTTCTAAACTATCACTTTCTACTCAAGCTTTACAAAATGATTCAAAGGAAAGTTTTCTAACATTTTCTCCCCCAAAAAGAAAAGTCCATTATTTTATTTATTTATTTATTTATTTATTTATTTATTTTAGATAGAGTCTCAATCCATCTGCAGCTCAGGTTGGAGTGCAGTGGCAGGATCTCAGCTCACTGCAAACTCTCCCTCCCGGGTTCAAGCAACTCTCCTACCTCAGCCTCCGAAGTAGCTGGGATTACAGGTGCCCGTCACCACACCTGGCTAATTTTTATATCATTAGCAGAGACAGAATTCACCATGTTGGCCAGGCTGGTCTCAAACTCCTGGCCTCAAGTGATCTGCCCACCTTGGCCTCCCAAAGTGCTGGGATTACAGGCATGAGCCACCACACCTAGCCCTGTTGTTACATTTAAATTCCATAAACCAACCTTACAAATTGTCTGAGCAATATAATATTAACATGTTTGCCTAAAAAGAAAATATCACTTTTGATAATTAATAGACACTATTTGGTTATATCAGCTAAATAGAATAAGCACATTCAATTATAAGTGAAAGGATGAAAGGATAAGTAAATTTTAAATAAAAGAACTATTAAAGTCAGTCCCTGAGTTGGTTCAGTAAAGTCAATCCTTGGGTTTGTTCATTCAGTAAACATTTGAATGCCATATGCCAAACACTTTTTTGTGCTGGATATAGAACAGGAAATTAAGATGGTAAACAAAAAGACTTCTTACCACTAACTATCTTGGTGTTATGCGCTGAGCTGCGTCCCCCTAAAATGTTTATGTTGAGGTCCTATGCCTCAATACCTTCGAAGGTGACTCAATTTGGAGACTACCTGAGTAATCCCAGCTACTCAGGAGGCTGAGGCAGGAGAATTGCCTGGACCCAGGAGGCAGAGGTTGCAGTGAGCTGAGATGGCTCTCAAGCCTGGGTAACAAGAGTGAAACTCCTTCTCAAGAAAAAAGTAATTTAATCAAATATACTATTAATAAAGGGAATTAAATCCTTTGCTACTTTCTTTATAATTTACAAATGGAAGAGATTTTTAAAAAAATTTAAGAATCATTTTTATTGCAACTTTAATTAAAAACTAAGCTCTGAGCTTTGTCTCAAGTGCTATATGCATCATCTCTGCAGTCATACGAAAGGTTACACTGTTAAACAGATTTACAAGATCCCTAGGTCTTACTCAACACTAAACTTCACGAATGAGTCGGAAGATGCCACACCCTGGACAGACGTGATTCCAAGCAATAGAAGAGCATATGTGTCTTAGAACACAAGCAGCCTCAGGAGAGGTTGCCTAGATTTGGGTTTCTTGGTTTTTATTCTTGGTTCGTCTTGGAACAGTAAATTGATTACATGACTAACTTACATTCTGTTTTTCATAATTTCATAATGGAATTTATTTACACTGAATATTTTAGATAAAGCAAGAAACTTTAGAGAAGAGTTCCCGATTATCTTTCCCCTCGTAAATGCCCCCATAATGTAATTTTACAGGGAGGGCTGGTCTAGGGTCAGCATGTCTTCCTCCATGGAAAGGAAAGGAGAGAATCTCAAGGCTGCTCTCAGTTCTTTCCTCCTCAACAACATTGAGGGTTGCAGAAATCCTATGGAATAGGTACAATTGTTGTTCGCACTTTACAGATGAGGAACGTGGTCCCAAGTGATACATGCCCAAAGTTAAACAGCTGTAAGTGGTGAGACTCAGATTCAAGTGCCATGTAGTCCATCTAGCCTATATCCTCTCAATCACTAACTTCTACTGCCTTTTGAAAAATTCTATTTCTTCTCTTCTTACAAAGATTTGCAAAAGTGAATGATATGTGATAATATCAGTGGTTTCAAAAGTTCTGTCACCAAATGCTATCTGATATTTATTATACTCAACATGCGTTAAATCATAAAATATATGAATAACAATATGTTATATACATATACATTTTGTGTCAAAAACAACTTTTGTAATATTTAATAAGAATTACAGATAATCTTTCACCTATCTCCATCTCTTAGCCGTTGAAACTGGGTAACAAACAGGCACATAAGTGTGGGTCCCACTCTCGTCCCAGGAATCAGGTCTTCAACCATAAGGGCAGGCCAGAGGTCAATGTCACCTGGAGAACTGTACAACCTGGAACAGAGACACAGAGAGCGCGTGCCTGAGAATGGAAGTGGCATTTAAAATATTCCTTATACGAATGAGCACCAAGCATTATTTTATCCATACACAAAAGAAAAGTACATATGATTATAACCGTGTTCTCATTTCATGGGGAAAAGCACTGAGATGAAGGAACCCTCAGAGATCACCCTGCAGGTAGGAGGCAGAGCCATAACCTAACCAAGGGAATGCGACACCAAGTCTCATGCAATGTTACTTGTGCAATTCTTTATAATTATTCTCTAAGTATATGGAATTTAACTGTGTATATATGTGAGTGTGTGTGTGATACTCATATATAAATGCATCCAGCTAACTCTTTCAGAAGTACATAGAAAATCAACAAATCAGCACTGAGAAATGTCCATGTCAGTGTATATGCTAGGCATGCTAAAAAGTCAGAAAAAAATAATGATTTCTGGAGATGGTGTTAGGTAAGTTTCTCTTGCCAAAAAGACAATAAGTATTTGATCTAAGATTTGAAGCAATTTTTAGAAACTAAACAACAAAGAAACAAACAAACACACAATGCAACTGTTGATTATAAGCCAACAGCCTTGGCTCACCACTCAAAGAAAGAAAATATGATCCAGACCCTGGACACTTAGTAGGAGCCACTCTGATTGTTTTTTCCTCTGTGCTTTAATGATAAACGTGACACCAACTTAACTGGTTCCTTGCTTCATTTTATTTCATGTATATGATTCCCTAAATTACAAACAGTTTAGTTTGAATGTTTTAACCTCGGCACAAATGGAAATACAGTGTTCATACTTCCTTCTTTTTCACTCAGCAGTTTATTTGATGACATATTTGTACCTCCATCGTTTTCTCTGCCGTAAACAGTCTATTACTGGAAATCATTCCAATTTAGTTTAGTTACGCTGGTGATGAATACTTGTGAGGTTTTCAACTTTACACTATGAACGTTCTCTACATGTTTCTTCCTATTGGCAAGAGTTTCTCTAGACTGGGCATCAGCAAATTTTTACCATGAAGGGCCAGAGAGCCAATATTTTCAGTTTTGTGGGACAACTGTGGGTTCTGTTGCAACTACTCAACTCCCATTTTGCATACAAGCAGCCATAGACAACATAAACAAATATACATAGTTGTGTTCCAATAAAATTTTATTTACAAAATTAGAATTGTAGGTCAGATTTGGCCAATGGGCCGTGGATTGCTGATGCCTGCTCTAGATTATGTTATGCAAGAGCTGGAAATATTCTGAGTATAATATCTTCAATTTTAATTGTTAATGCTAAACTGCTGTCCAAAATAGATATATGATTCATATTCCCATAATGAGCATACAGAATTGCTCTATGATACGTATCCATATGTACATCTTCAGTTTTAGTAGACAATGCCAAACTGCTGTCCAAAATGGATGTACAATTCATACTTCCACAAGAAGCATATCATAGTTCTCAATGTTGCCTGGAAAGCTGTAAAACCGGGAACAGACAGGCACATTATACCTTAACACACTGTGATTTACTCCATCTTAATGTATTTTGTTAGTCAACTCTCATCAGTGCTGTCCTTCCCCAATTTCTCTTTCATTTTCATCTCCACTGTCCTCTTCTTTATCTTCTTCTGCTTCTTGGTTTGCTGCCGCGTCTCCTCCCCTTCCTCCTCTTCCTTTTCTTCTTAATTTCTGATAATAGGTGGCCCTTTTAGATTTCCAAATGCTTGCTTGAATGTTTGAGTGCCATTTAATTCAGGTTTGAATGTTGTATTCTTGCTTCCTCCTGCTTCAGCTCCTTTTCTGAGAGATTTTTCTTCTGAAATGTTTTGATTTGCGTTTCTGTTTTGTTGTTACATGGCTTTATTTGAAATTGGTTTCTCTCTCTCTCTCTCTCTCTCTCTCTCTCTCTCTCTCTCTCTCTCTCTCTCTCTCTCTCTCTCTCTCTTAATTCCTACGCATTTCACGAAATGAATTCCTGGTTCGGTAGCATACTTTTCTATCACTATAGGGAAGTGCAGTCTTTTCGGTGACTGTTGGTGGTGATGGGAAGGTGTTGACATGCTGTGTTTTTCCTTAAGTCCTAGAGTATCCTTAATTTCATTGCATTCTGCTTTATTGTCACTATCAAATCTGAAGGGGCCCTCTATCCTTTCCCTGCTTACCTCCTTCTTTCTAAAAAAAAAAAAAGCTATCTCCGGACACTCTGAGATTGGTAACTGACGTTGATAACCCCCAGGTTTCCAGAATTTTGACAATGTAGTACTTGGTGCTGGAGTTTTTTTCTTTCCAGAGGTTTTATTTATTTATGTATTTATTTATTTATTTTAGAGACAGGGTCTCACTCTGTCACCCAGGCTGGACTGTAGTGATGGAATCACAGCTCACTACAGCTTCAACCTGGGCTCAAGGGCTCCTCCTGCCTCAGCGCCAGGATGCCCCAGTCTTTTCTGTATTTTATCTTCCCTCCTTCCCATTCCTTTGTCCATGGAGATTTTTTTAATTGCCCTACACTTCTTTTCCCCAAACCCACAAACTTCCAGTGAAAGTGCAGCTCCAGTGGCAGCTCCAGGAACTGTTTTATTTTCAAACTTGCCACTGAAACTCATGTCTGTCTGTCTCCTACTAATTCTGAAGGTATGAGTCATGTGTTACTTTGTGTTCTCTTTTTTGATCTTACAGATTTGGAGAAGGCTGTGTTCAGAGATTTAGAAGTCACGGACAATTATTTTCCTAGGGCCAACCTAAAAATACGTTTTTTTGAAAATTTTCTTTTGTTAATGAGGGGTGTGAAATGGTGTTTTATTATGATTTTGGATTTTCCTAATGAATTATACAATTGAATATCTTCTGTGCATTGATTGAAAGCTTTTTTCTTATGTAAAATGTATATGTATACCTTTTGCCCATTTTTAAAATTTTTTTTTGAGACGGGGTTTCACACTGTCGCCAGGCTAGAGTGCTGTCGCCCCTCTCGGCTCACTGCAACCTCCGCCTCCCAGGTTCAATCAATTCTGCCTCAGCCTTTTGAGTAGCCGAGACTACAGGTGTGTGCCACCACGCCCAGCTATTTTTTGTATTTTTAGTAGAGAGGGGGTTTCACTATGTTGGTCCGGATGGTCTTGATCTCTTGACCTCGTGATCCACCTGCCTCAGCCTCCCAAAGTGCTGGAATTACAGATGTGAGTCAGGCGCCCAGCCGGGATTTTTTTTTCTCCCTCTTTCTTACTGTTAGTTCTCTACATTTCTGGATGCAAATACTGTGATTTACATCCAAATGTATTATTTGTATTTGTGGTGTTTTTAACTGATCTTATTATTTTGGATTCTGATGAAAATATTTTCTTAATCCTAATGTCATCTTATCAATTTTTATATCAATTTTACCATTTTTTTGTACCTTACTAAAAAATTTCTTTCCTTTCCCAATGCCACAGAGATATTCTCTTTCATTTTTGTAAAGTTAAAATTTGGCCTCTCAGATTTAAGTCCCCAGTCTATCTGGAACTGATTTTCATATACGATGTGAGATCAGAATCCCTCACTTTTAATCCAATGACAGCCAGTTGGCACCGCACCATTTACTGAATGTGTTTTCACTTCTCACTAATGTTTCTTGCAGCTTAAAAATATGATAGTTCCATATATGAACCCTTTTTCTTTTGACTATCTATTCTGTTCTACTGTCTTTATTACTAAAAGCTTTAAAGCAAGGGTATCCAATCTCTTGGCTTCCCTGGGCCACACTGGAAGAAGAGGAATTCTCTTGGACCACACATAAAGTACACTAACACTAAGAATACCTGATGAGCTAAAAAAAAAAAAAAACACATAAAAAATCTCATAATATTTTAGGAAAGTCTATGAATTTGTGTTAGGCCACATTTGAAGTCATCCTGGGCTGCATGCCACCCACAACTGCAGGTGGGACAGGCTCACTTTATAGGAAGTGTTGCTGACTGGAACAGCAAGCCACCCAACCATAGTCCTCTTGGCCATTGACTTTACCAATTTAATTTTAAAATTAGCTGTTGATACTACAAAGAAGCACTACTATGATCTTAATGGGAATTACAATAAATCTATCGCTGGGGGAAGTACTGACATATCAGTATTACCAAATCTTTCTACACCTGAGCATGTTCACTGTTTCCACGTCCATAGGTTTTCTTCAGTAACCATCTGGAAATCTTCTAATTATTGTTACAACACAGTGCGTGACTCATTAGACTTCTTCTTAACCTTTTTCTCTCTTTGGAACAGCAAGTGAGTTTTCTTTATATTCATTTCCATTTACTACAAAGAGTATTTGCAAAAAAGTAATACGGCACTTTTATCCTTTCTGATCTTTACCTTTTTCTTATGTTATTGTCTTGGCTGTGATTTTCAATGCAATTTTGAGGTCTCCATATCTGCCATTTTTGTCTGTTCATGTTTTTAAACGGAATGCTTCTAACACTTAATTAATGTTTACAATAGATTTTTGCGATTTTTTTTTAGTTAGGGTGTTCGATTTTTCCTAGAATACTAAGATCCTTTCTAAAATTCTAGAGAAATGTTGCAATTTACATGGAATGTTTTTTCTGCCCATACTGAAATGATCACTTTTTTCTTTTTAATCAGCTTACAACCAAAATTATATCGACACTTTTAAAATCTTGGACCAATTATATTACTGAAACAAACCTATTATGGTCATGTTGTATAGATGCATACATATATGGCACTCAACTTGAGTTTTCAATGCTTTGTTCAAACCTGACAAAAACAGGCAATGGGGAGAGGAGGCCCTGTTTAATAAGTGGTGTTGGGAAAACCAGCTAGCCATGTGCAGAAAGCAGAAACTGGACCCCTTCCTGACACCTTACACTAAAATTAACTCCAGATGGATTACAGACTTAACCATAAGACCTAACACCATAAAAACCCTAGAAGAAAATCTAGGCAAAACCATTCAGGACATAGGCATAAGCAAGGACTTCAGGACTAAAACACCAAAAGCATTGGAAACAAAATAGACAAATGGGACCTAATCAAACTCCACAGCTTCTGCACAGCAAAAGAAGCAATCATTAGAGTGAACTGGCAACCAACAGAATGGGAAAAAATTTTTGCAATGTACCCATCTGACAAAGGGCTGATATCCAGAATCTACAAAGAAGTAAAACAGAGTTACAAGAAAAAAACAAACAAACCCATTCCAAAGTGGGCAAAGGATATGAACCGACACTTTACAAAAGAAGACATACATGAGGCCAACAAACATATGAAAAAATGCTCATCATCACTGATCATTAGAGAAATGCAAATCAGAACTACATTGAGATACTATCTCACACCAGTTAGAATGGCAATCATTAAAAAATCTGGAGACAACAGGTGCTGGAGAGGATGTGAAGAAATAGGTACACTTTTACACTATTGGTGGGAGTGTAAATTAGTTCAACCATTGTGGAAGACAGTGTGGCAATTCCTCAAGGACCTAGAAATAGAAATTCCATTTGACCCAGCAATCCCATTACTGCATATATATCCAAAGAATTATAAATTATTCTACTATAAGGACACATGCACATGAATGTTCATTGCAGCACTGTTTACAACAGCAAAGACCTGGAACTAACCCAAATGCCCATCTATGATAGACTGGACTGGGAAAATGTGGCACATATTCACCATGGAATATTATGCAGCCATCAAAAATGATGAGTTCATGTCCTTTGTAGAGACATGGATGAACCTGGAAACCATCATTCTCAGCAAACTGACACAAGAACAGAAAATCAGACACTGCATGTTCTCACACTTAGGTGGGTGTTGAACAATGAGAACACATGGACTTAGGGAGGGGAGCATCACACACTAGGGTCTCTAGGGGGAAATAGGGGAGGGACAGCAGGGTGTGGGGAGTTGGGGAGAGATAGCATTGGGAGAAATACCAGATATAGGTGATGGGGAGGAAGGCAGCAAATCACACTGCCATGTGTGTAACTGTGCAACAATCTTGCATGTTCTTCACATGTACCCTAAAACCTCAAATGCAATTAAAAATAAATAAACAAGTAATTTTTATATAAACTTATAAGAGATGTTGTCTTGTAAAGTTTCTTGCCTCACACTTATTGTTTGTTTTAATATCAAAATGTTACTGGCCTGAGAAACTAAGTTAGATAGTGTTCCTTCTTTTCCATTCCCTGAACGACTCCATGGGCCTTTCGAAACACCCCAATTACATTTATAAATGGAACACTAGGTTTGAAGACCATGTGTTCAAACTTTGTTCTGAAAATCTTCCTTCCACTTACGTCATCTAGAGTCTTTTGCCAAAGTGTTTTGTTTCTTTTCATTGTTGTGTCTTATCCTGTGTTTCCAATAAAATGAGTAAAAAAAATTGTCCAAGGCTGCACCAACCTCCAAAAGAAGTGAACAGTATTTTGTTAGGTAAGAACTAAATTTTCATTATTGCCACGACTTGAGTTGTGTTCTCATGAAAATATATCAACATGTGGAAGTCCTAGCCCCCAGTATCTGTCACTGTGATAGTATTATTTGGAGGTAGGGTCTTTGCAGACGTAATCAAATTAAGATGAGGTCATTAGGGTGGCCCCTGTTCCAATATGGCTGGTGTCCTTAGCTTTAAAAGGGCAGGTGTTTTTTTTTTAATTTTTATTTTATTTATTTTTTTAATTTTTTTAAAAAATTTTTATTGCATTTTAGGTTTTGGGGTACATGTGCAGAACATGCAAGATAGTTGCATAGGTACACACGTGGCAGTGGGTTTTGCTGCCTTCTGTCCCTTCACCCATATTTGGCATTTCTCCCCATGCCATCCCTCCCCCGCCCCCCCCCCGCTGTCCCTCCCCTATTTCCCCCAATAGACCTCAGTGTGTGGTACTCCTAAAAGGGCAGTTTGAGCACAGATGGGCAGTAAGAATGCTGTACTACAGCAGAGGCAGGGACTGAGGCAAAAGTGCAAGCCAGGGAAACTGAGGGGTCGCTGGGAAACCACCAGAAACTGGGAAGAGCAAAAATCTCTCCTCCATGATCCTGAGGAAGCGTGGCCCTGCTGACACCTTGATTTCAGACCTCCAGACTCCAGAGGTGTGGGATGGTGAACTTCTACTGTCTTAAACCACTCAGTACGCAATCTGTGGTTATAGTAACCCAGAAAATTAATATGATATGATGTCCCATTAACTTCAGGCTAAATTCACTCCTAATTTTTAAAACAATTTTCCTGCCAAAAATGAGACTATTGTCCTGTATTTTACACATGCTTAATTGTAATTTTAATGTATGTTTGAAGAAACCCTTCAATTAATTTTTCAATAGACTTGATTTTGTAGAGCAGTCTTAGGTTCACAGCAAAACTGAGTGAAAGTTACAGAGATTTATCATACAACCCTGCATTACTTCTTTAAAAAGAAAAAAGAAAAACAAAAAGACCCACAGATATATTGTTCTCTGAATGGTTAGAATTAAATTATGAAGAGTATGAGAAATAATACTAATGGAAATCAGAAGGTTACATAGGGTCAGATTTATGTCTGTGAACTGTAAGAGTCCAGAAAACAAAATAGTACTTGGAGGTTTTAGAAGTTAGAACACTGAAATTTCTCAGGGAGTATAATCCTGGCTTTGTTAATTTCAGTTCTTCATCACTGATCCGTTTCTCATCTCTTAAATAATTCCGCTAAACAATACCTATTCCTGTCATTATTGTGCTATATTACTTTACCGTGGCTCACCATAGCAGCTACAGGAAATCTTGGGAGTCTTCATGCATATCCCATATGAGTAACTTATTAGTCATACACAGCCTATTTTTGGAAAAACAAAATCCTGTCCACCTGCCTTACGGGGCAGTTCAAGATCCTTAAGCTCTCAAAACATTTCTTATTGATTCATCTGGGTTACTCTGGGGAATATCAATTCTATTTATTTAAACTTTTTCAATTGTAGACATTGTAGTTCGTCTTTCCTGATTATACTTAGACACTAGAAAGATTATAAAGCAGCTCTGTATTAACAGCTTTGGTATGTCATTTCACTTGTCAACTCTTGTCCCCAAACCTAATGTTAAACATTGGTTCCTTACCTTAAAATAATAATCCCATATAAGGAGGCATGGTTTTATGACTGCAAAGACGTCTGTAATCTGAGGCAGCGTCTGAGGGACACTGTCCCTGACACTGAGAGTGACAATCACAAGGCACACCAAGCCCTTTCTGTCGTGTGCAGCAGCAAAGGCCGCTGGTGCCTTTCACTAGAATTGCCCTAAATGAAGACAGCCTGAGAGAGGACTGCCCAAAGCAAGGGTGCAAACGGCCATCACAAAATCCCCTGGCTTCGATAATGTCCCATCTTACTGTGTTTAAGTTTACCTTCTAACCTTTTCCACGATTACAAACCCAAAACACACATGGAACAATGTGTAAACCGTCTAGCGGTGTTTTAGAAAGAAGTGGTGCTTTTGTTGGTATTTTGGTACACAGAGTTGAAGGCAAAGATCTGCAGACCTTGAAATGGACTATTTCAGGCCCCAAAGACCACGGTGTCAATCATATCTAATTTCAAAATGGCAGTTTGACTTACGGTTGGCTTTAGGAGGAAGGATAATAATAATAATAACTTTCATTCAGCTGGATCATTCACAGAGACACAAGGACAGAGGTCCTGAACGGAATTTTTTCAGGGCTCACCTGATTCAGAAAGTGAAAGACGAATAGTGCAGGAAGGTATGGTTTTAAGGAAACATGTAAAAATCCCTCCCCAAAACACAAAGAAAAGGGGCTTTGTGATAAAGCGTCCTTGTGGAAAAGCTCTCTGAGAGAATTCTGGATTTTCAGAGCAAATATGATCATTTAGTAGCTTTTAGAGAAAAAAAATATTTGAAATGTGTCCTTTGGCAAAAAAGGCAAAATGCCCTTGTTTACTCTCACACAGAATAAAATGTCCTCTGCCTCAGGATGACTGCATCCATTTAAGGAAAGTAAATGACATTTTACATCAGAGAAATTAAAACAATGAAAACATCCTACCCCACGAGCATGATTAGTCAGATCAGACACATGGTACACAACAGTGTCAGGGTTATCCGCACTGAAATAAAGCTGAATGACTGAAAAAAAAAAAAAAAAAAAAAAAAAAAAAAAAAAAAAAAAAACCAAAAAAAACTTATGGTTAATTTGAGTCACTAACAACACCAGACAGAAAAATTGTTGCTTTACCTGAAAGAAACATTTCTGGGGCGGGCGCGGTGGCTCACGCCTGTAATCCCAGCACTTTGGGAGGCCGAGGCAGGTGGATCACAAGGTCAGGAGATCGAGACCATCCTGGTCAAAATGGTGAAACCCCCTCTCTACTAAAAATACAAAAATTAAACTGGGCATGGTGGCGCGTGCCTGTAATCCCAGCTACTCAGGAGGCTGAGGCAGAATTGCCTGAACCCAGGAGGCGGAGGTTGAGGTGAGCCGAGATCATGCCATTGCACTCCAGCCTGGGGAACAAGAGTGAAACTCCGTCTCAAAAAAAAAAAAAATTCCCAGAATCCCTTTTATTAAAAGCTTATCTTGGGACTCTAGATTTTTCCTCGGAAATCTTAAGGACACCATGTTTTTGTAAAAAGAAATTCTACAATTAAAACTGTACGCATTTTCGAAAACTATATATAAAGCTCTAAGTTAACAAACATCTCTCCGTAACAGAAATACCACAGAAAAGTAAGCAATTGGGAAAGATAACTCAAGTGACTTTTATTTTTAAATAAGTATATAATACTTTTCATTTCATGCTTTTATGAAAGGAGGAAATTTCTTTCTGCTACTTCTTTAAAGGAGGAAAATAATCTAAGCTATTTATATAAGACTTTGCATAAAACTAAAATGTGACAATCATGTTTTCAAAAGCAGAGTACAGAGTATAGAACTCTATAATTTTGTCGAATAATAAAAAATAACCATTTAAACTTTGTGATTACAGGAAAAATGAAAGAAATGATAAAATATATAACAAGAAAATAAACAAACGATAAAGTCAATGAAGGCAGATACATAGAGAAGAAGACAAAGGTCAGCCCAGGTAGTCATTGAGACTAAGATTTCCACGAGAAGAGACAGGTCCATACACAATAAAATTCACGTCTTGAACAGTGGCATAGTTGAACAATACTTACAGCATAATAGCCATTAACAATTAAATTATTTTTAACCCCAGTGGATAAATTTCCTTTTCACTATCACTTTCAGGATAAAATGCAAATTAGGTTTTTAGAAGATACTTTATTAAATTCGACCAATATACAGTAGCTCTTTAGAATCCTGGGCCTGAAACATGTTCTCCTTTTGTTTAAAAGGCTGACTAAATAAACATCAAACATCAAAGACACACAGTCTCCAAGCCAGACCCCCCACATCATAACCGCAGAAGCCAAACACAGCTGAAAACTAAGAAAAACTTTTCCACTGTGTAAGGCAATGTTATGAAATGTTACATTTATATACTACATAAGATTATCTAGCATACATTCTGGGGTGAGTAATCTATGGTAATGAATCATGTTTTTAATTCCTGATTGAGAAATTAAAGATTAACCTGCCATTGAATCCACATATTCCTAAGGATTCCCTGAGTTTTTAGTCTAACCACAAGTCCAGATGAAAAAAGGACTAATTAACATCCCTACTTTATAGAGCATAGGCCAGTTAGAAGGCATAAACAGATTTTTTTTTTTTTGAGAAGGAGCCTTGCTCTGTTGCCAGGCTGGAATACAGTGACAGGACAATCTCAGCTCACTGCAACCTCCAACTCTCTGGTTCAAGCAATTCTCCTTCCTCAGCTTACCAAGTAGCTGGGATTACAGGCACGCCACCATGTCCAGCTAATTTTTGCATTTTTAGTAGAGATGGGGTTTCATCACGTCAAGTGACACTTTATTTTTATTGTTCTATTTAATCAACTGTATACACTTGATTTATAAATTTCATTCATGTCCTCAAAACTGCAAAGCTATTTTGGCTTGCTGCTCTGACTTTTTTCTAATCTTATGAAATCCATCAGGACATGAGAGCTTCTCCACTCAAATCTGATTCCCCACTGTTCCATTCTTTCACACTCATAGATGAACTAAGTTTATCCTTCATTCAGGAAAGGAAGCCTGCAGTCAGGACCTCCTCAACTATCCACCACAAACCATGCCACTGCATAGATCTCATAATTCCCTCCCACTGTGACAGTGCTCCCTTTTAGAGAACATTCTAAATTGATCACAATTCTGCAAGTACAAAAATGAGCAGGCTTCATTTTGTTCCTCCAGCTCCTAATTCTCAATAGGGCCCGTTGCACTGAAATTGAAAACCAATGTAAACCACGGTAATTGAGAATCTTTTGTTTCCAGGTGGGCAGGCTCCAGTGAGGGGCCACAAGGAGGTCCCATTCTGTATGCCAAGACCCAGTCAATAAAGTAACTGCTGGCTGTCATGAAAAGCCATGTCTAGAAGAATTCAGAGATTGCCTCTATGTTCGGTGGGAAAAAAGTTCTGTGAGAGTTTTGCAGTGTTTGTCACAGGTGCAGGAGGGGAGACTGGTCACATGATCGCTACCTATTTGCCTGTTCTAAGGCAGTGCTTCATTATTCAGTGCAGTATCAGTTGTGTGCCTTTTATTAAGCAAATAGGTAGAATAAAATAAATATTTATGAATTAATATAATTACCAATGGAATGAACACATGAATATTATGGTAAAAAGGAGATGTCATTTCAAAAATGCTAAAAATGCTTTTGTTGTTATTTTCATCTTAAACATGTTTTCAAGTTTCATCAAGTGTCATTTTGGCTTACAGAGATGACTGAATGGGTTTTATACTTGTATATTCTAATGCGATGCCCTGTGTTGATACTGACTCAGTTTTACATTCTGGACATATAATAATTATTCCTCCTAATCATGTTGGACTATTCTTAAACTATTCATGATTTTACGGATAAGCATTTTTATTCCCTATCAGAAAAATGACCCTAACGTTAACATTACTGATCCTGTCTTAGGTTTATACGGAGGCATGCTAATTTCAGCTAATAATTCAAGTAGGTTATTATCTTTTTAGATATTCCATAACACTACAATGTGTTCTTTACAATTTGAAAGATTTTGTCTACCAAGAACTCAGAAACTATTAAAAGCAGCTTTTCAATTATTTCAAATTTCTATCGACTCTGTTTTGATATTGGTTTTCTTATCCTAAGACCAAATAGAAAAATTATTCAATTACTATGATTTTCAAAGCTATCTTTATAAAAACACAAATAGTGATTTCTCAGAAATGCTTCTTTATGTTTTTCTAATTTAACTTTCTGTTTGGGAATATATTTATCAATTAGCCGTTTTTCAACTTTTTACTTTTGTATCTTTTCTTTGCAACTTGAGTTAGACACTTAACATAAGTGAAAAATATCTACTATGCTCATTCTATGAGATTTTTGGTTGTTGATTACCATAACCTTGCCTATCTAGACTGATACGGGTTTCAAAGACATACATTCTCCTTCCTGAGTGCGGTGTTCTGCAGATGAGTACATTGGTACAGGTTCTGTTCATTAAATGTGAGGACGCAAGTCTTCCTTCAATTTCAATTATATATATCACGTCAGAAATTCAGTATTTCAATTATCTGTATTTTACCTTTTCCTTTTAACATGGCTTCTATTCATGCTCTTACTGAATTATATTAAATGTGCATACTTAAAAGTCTCTCATATGCTTTTAATCTCCCTAGGTTCCATTTTTATTTTGTTTTGCTTTGTTGCTTTTCATTTATTCTCATTACTATCTTGCAGCAATTTATTTGCTGGGATCAGTTTTAAGTTACATGCGTGAGAATAAGAGAATCTCTTGGGAGTTTGGTATGTCGTTCCTGCGATCGTCTGTATGCACTGGCTTGTTAAAGAATTCCTACAGAGTGATTACACATGCCCTTTTGCCAGCATTTCAGGGGTTTCATGTGCCCCTGGGCTGTTTTTCATGTTAATTTATCTTCTAGTCTTTCCAGTACTACGGTATTTGAGTAAATTCAAATTCTTCTGTGTAACACAGGCTGGGATTAGAATTGCAAAAATCTTCCTGATTTATTTCAGTCTCAGTCCCTGATGTTTACTCAGAAACCATACTGCTGCTTCCTCTTTCCTGATGGGAAGGGACTTTCCAGTTCCCTTCATCCTTGCAGAAATGAGGCAGGATTTCAGCCTCTCTGCAGAGAACCCTGTTTCAGGCCTCTGACTAGGTAGAGTTCAGAACCCCTTATCCTGAATGGGTGCTAAAACCTCACCTTGTAGCCTCTAGGACCAAAGTCTACGACTGATAATCCTGGGCCAAGACAGACATTCATTCCTGATTTCTCCCCGACTTTTAAGTTTCCTTGTTCTTTCTTACATACAAGAATTGTCCATTTTCTAAGATTGTTTATGTTTAAAGCCATTCTTTATGATTTTACTTTTTGTTCAATGGTTCCATGTACTTTTTAGCAAAAAGGAAGCTTATTTTTCAGAATTGACTAATTGCTAAGAAATTGTCAAACTACCGGTGAAAAGAGTCTATTAGGCAAATGCCTTGTAAAACACGTCATTCTCTGTCTAATGTAGCTCTTATGTCACGTTTCTTCTCAATTGAATAGGCAAGAAAAACAAAGAAAGTGTTTTAATATTACATATGGCACAATATGTTTACACATTTTAATTCACTTTCAAATATTAATTCAGGTAATTAAAAAGAGAAAACAAGCTAATGACATCATTGGCTATAGAAGCTGTGCCCCAGCCCCCAAAATTCTATTCTAGCTAAAACCCGTTATAAAGGGCCATTCATCGTCACCGGAGAACGAGGATATACGCCAAACTACCCAAATGTAAAGAACAGCCGGCATGGCCGGGCGCGGTGGCTCAAGCCTGTAATCCCAGCATTTTGGGAGGCCGAGGCGGGTGGATCACGAGGTCAACAGATCGAGACCATCCTGGTCAACATAGTGAAACCCCGTCTCTACTAAAGATACAAAAAATTAGCTGGGCCCGGTGGCGCGTGCCTGTAATCCCAGCTACTCGGGAGGCTGAGGCAGGAGAATTGCCTGAACCCAGGAGG
>CM052663.1:2078648-2113117 GCA_028533165.1 Leontopithecus rosalia | reverse complement strand
TCAGAGCCTCCATGCCTGTATTACTGAGGTGTACCTCCACAGTCTGACATCAGAGCCTCCATGCCTGTATTACTGAGGTGTACCTCCACAGTCTGTCATCAGAGCCTCTATGCCTGTATTGCTGAGGTATACCTCCACAGTCTGATATCAGAGTCTCTATGCCTGTATTGCTGAGGTGTACCTCCACAGACTGACATCAGAGCCTCTATGCCTGTATTGCTGATGTGTACCTCCACAGTCTCACATCAGAGCCTCTATGCCTGTATTACTGAGTGTTGGGTTATGCTGTTTCTCACAGTCTCCTTCTGTGCTAAAGCTGAAGGAAAATAGAAAACAAAACGTATACTGGCAGTTGCATAATTGCAGTGCACCGTCCTTCAAAGATGGTCATGATCTTATCTTTGGGACCTGTGAATTTGTCACCTTACATGGCAAAAGAGATTTTGCACATGTGATTCAGCAAAGGATTTTAAGAGGGGAAGTCCATTGTGCATTATCTGGCTGGGCCCAGTGCAATCACTGAGTTCTCAAGAGTGAAAAGGGGAACAGAAGGGTCAATAGAAGGGGCCACAAGCAAAGGAGTGTGATCGGCCTCTCCAAGGGGGAATGATGGGGAAACGGATCCTCCCGTAAAGCCTCCTGAAAGGGCAAAGCCCTGCTTTTTGCCCAGTAAGACCAGTTTCAGACTCCTGACCCCTCTGAAGCATAAGACAATCAATCTGTCTTTTTTTTAAGGCATCTAGTTTACGGTGATTCATTACAGCAGTCACAGCATCGCCTCTGGAATCATTTGGATTCAAACTAAAGTTCTCATTCTCCACTGGACAACTGCATGTCCTTAGGAAAGTTCACACCAGCTCATGAGATAAAGAAAGTGTTAATGGAAAGTGTGAAGGAACCCAGGGCACATCCTGAAGAGATCCACCTCAAACTATTCTATTCAGGTTAGAGTATGAATCATTTGTTTTAGAAAACCACAACTCATGTAGTAAGTTGTCTTACAAAATGAGAGGTGATTTTGTGACAAAACACTGGTTTTGTGCAACAAACGCCAGCCAAATATGAAGAAGTATTATCAGTATTAGCTTAGAGCTGTCCCATCCATAGAACCCAAGAGATCAACAAGAAAAATATGGCTTCCATTGGGGGACCTTTTGGATATGACCGTGTCATATTAAGGTGAGAAAATTGTAACTCTGAAGAGGAAGAGTATCATTCCCAAGTTCTCAGATGTCTGAGAACAACTCATCAAAGCATATCCTTCTTCAATTGTGCTTTGATTCTGTAACGGTAGGCATCGGCAATCTGTTCTTTTAAGGTGTCTGGTATATCCTTGGACTTTTCAGGCCATACGGTCTTCGTTGCAGCTATTTAACCCTGCCAGGGTACTGAGACAAAGAGAACGTAAGCAAATGTGTCTGCCTATGTAACAAACCAGTCATAAGAGCAACGGCCAGTCTGAAGGCTGTGGTTTCCCACACCCTGTGTTAAAGCGGCATCTTCCCCTGAAGGGTGTTCCCGCTAACTCTGCAGGTTTAGCAGTCACCATGCCATCTTTTATTCTCAAAAGTGCCCTGGTGTACATAGCCCTGGTCCTATGGTCACATAGGCCTAGAAGTCTCTGCCCTGCCCAGGATCCCACGAAGGCACTCGATTGTGTACCTGTTCACCTTGGAAGACCGCAAGTGTAGACAGGGCCTGTCTTAAATATAGGGCACAATGGACATCCCGTGTCTGCCTCACATTTCACGCAGATCAGCACAGCCAGAAACCCCATGAGATACAACCTGCTCAAGACAGGAGCAAGTGTGTGTCGTGGGTCTGTATTTACTGAGTAATTACCCAGAGGCAAAGTTTCCAGGAAGCGAGTGAAGACAACTCTGCAGAGCCCTAACCACAAGGGCCCCTCCCTAGAGAGGCCCTAGAGAGGGTCTGCAGCGTGTTCACGAAGTCACATGTGTGCATAAAGTGTGTGTGCATACAAGCGTCAGGCCCTCCTCCCCTTTGCAGACACTATTCCAGATGCTGAGAGAATACACTCAACAAAAGAGCTGATACAAGTCTGGGATGGGGTTAACAAATTCACCCCCTTGCCCTCTAGAGACCATCATTGCAGGTATGGTGTTCAATTCATCTGTGCTGTCTCTCCCTCAAATTCTGGTTTAAAACAGTGACTTAATAAATGTCTATAAAATGTAGATATCAATGCAGGAGAAAAGGTAAGTCATTGTGAAAGAAAATATTTTTAAAAAACGACTTACTGAGTTAAAGAGATTAGAAAAAAGGGAATTTAAGTGATGAAACAAAAGAAACAACCAGAATTTTTACAGTGTACACTGAATTGAAAAACAAAGGGTGAAACCGTGGAAGGGATGGTCTGGAAAAATTCAAAGATGAAATAATTTTGTTTCAAAGAGGATAAGAATGCCACAGAGGGACTGAAAAAGCAGAGGAAGACGCAGCATTGAGAAGAATATACAGGAAAACAGGCAACAAATGCCTATGATCCTTCTTGCTTGCTTCGTTTTGGCAGAGAATAAAAGATCTTTGCAAAACTTTAAAAAATCTGTTACTGCCTAATGAGACTCATGCTTAACTCCAGTTTACTCTCAGAACAGCGAGTCTGCCACCCCCGACTCCACCAGCAGAATGCCACTGAGACTGGGGACCGTCACAGGATAATCCCACAGCTCCCCACTGCTCCGTTCTTACTTTTCTAAGGGAAGATGATCTAAGATAGCAACGCCTCTCTTGCTACAGGTACTGACACTAATGAATCTTAGCTCCACTTCGCTGAGAAATGAATGGGTTCTATAAATCGGCAATACACAGCTACAGCAGGAAGCACGGCTTCAGCAGACCACCTACCCCTGCCAGAAGAAAGGGATGGGCTGGATGGGGAATCTGACCGCAGGATTCATGTGCGTAGGATGTGTGACTGGGATGGATGGCTAAGCTGAGCTTTTTCTCTTTCCACCAGACACAGAAGGATTGCAAGGCTCTAGCCGCGGGCACCATGTGTGCTGCTGGATGAGGTAGTACAGCACAGGGACCTGGGAAGACCCGCTGTCCCCAGAGGCTTCCTGACTGCAGGGCAGAGCGCCTGTGTCTCCACATGACTCAGCAATGACTGTGGCCTGAGAGTGCCTGGCTACACAGAAACATCGACTGGGAGTAAAAAATAAAACAAGCCAATTGTACCTTCGTCAAGACACTCGTTCCCGTCAGCCCTGCTGGAAGATCTTGTGCTGGAAGCCATTTTTGAGCTTTTCCTCATAGAAGGAAAAAAAGGACTTCCTTATATTTTCAGCCTCTGAAAAGTCACTTTGCACTTTAAACTTGCAAACTTATTTGCTATGTTTTATTTCTGAATATTTTGGTAGCTGTCGACTCAAACTGTGGTCTTCATACATCTGTCATATATGAACCCATATATATTAGGTCTGATACAAAACCAAAATATGTTTTTAAGAGTTTGGGTAGATACATAAAAAGTCGAACACATTTTAGTTCACTGCTGTTCTTAAAGTGATTATCAACTGGGGACCATTCTTGTACAGCAAGTTCTTATGAAATAAAATATAAGCATGCCTGTTAAAAATTTCAATTTTAGGGGAGAGATAGCATGGGAGAAATGACAGATCTAGGTGATGGGAGGAAGGCAGCAAATCACACTGCCGTCTGTGTACCTATGCAACAATTTTGCATCTTCTTCACATGCAGCCGAAAACCTAAAATGTAATTTTAAAAAAAGGCAAAAGGAAATGGGTTTTGAATCAGTTCTAATGTTTATATTCATCATTATGACCAAATGATACTATTACTTTTAAAGATTCTGGAACTGTTATTTAAACTTCGGATTTGCTATTTAGACATGTTAAAAATTCAAACTGTTTACATAGTTCAAACCCCTAATCTAAGGCCACAAGAAATATAATACCTCAAACACAAAAAACTAAACCAACAGAACTTATGAGATCCATCCTGTAATCCTTCTGCTATTTAACAAATACTAAGAATCAGACATTGTTAGACACTTAAGAAGATAAGTCACATTCCTCCAGAATGTTCACATTTGAATGTGGAAGTTGCACACATAAGTAGTTGCAATGTCCTATGGAAGTATTTTAATGTTAATAGGTGCAGAGTCCTGCTATATTACTGAAGAAAAAATAGCTCTGCAGGGGTGACAATATTTGGAGGCTTTGATTTGGATCTGGAAGACTGAATAGGCCTGAGCCAACTAGGAAAAGGAGAGAAATATTTTCCAGACACAAAGAATAGCTTTTGCAAAGGCAGAAAACCCAGGAAGTTTATGGCATTCTCAAGAAAAGGGGAAACGCAAAAATTAAGAATTAAAGCACAGGATGCCTGAGTTCAGATTGGAAAGGACAAAAACATGTGGCTGAACATGGAGATTAGGACCAGAGACTGAAGGGGTTTGCTCCAAGTACAATGATCCTAAGATTCTTTTTTGTTTTTTTGGAGATGGAGTCTTGCACTGTCACCCGGGCTGGGGTGCAATGGCGCGATCTCGGCTCACTGCAACCTCCACCTTCCGGGTTCAAGGGATTCTCCTGCCTCAGCCTCCCGAGTAGCTGGAATTACAAGTGCCCACTACCATTCCCGGCTAAATTTTTGACTTTTAGTAGAGACAGGGTTTCACTATGCTGGCCAGGCTGGTCTTGAACTCCTGATATTTAATTTGTTCTTTGCAGTCAATCTGGTGCCATAGAAAGGAAGAAATGCATTGCAGGAGGATGTAAAGAGAGCTGCTGTGAACAGGCAGGTCTAAGCAGGGAGAGGCCTAAGATAGAATTAATTATGGTAAAAGCATTGGTTTAAAAAAATTAACTGCACAGGAGCTAAAATTGTAGGGGAAAAATATAATTTAGAATGAATGTTAGCTTCTGTTTCTGGCTCTGGTGTGATGGGAAGAAGACTAGTTCTCCCCTTATAAACAGTGACAAAGGAGGACAGCATGTATGAGCTCACAGCTTCCAAACACTGGGCACCAAGCAGCCTAAGACTGAGGAGCCTGAGAAGAGGAAAACTTGTCACAATGGCCTCAGTTTCCATCTGGGAGAAACTCCCCCACACTGTGCAGGGCACTAGAATCGCAGCACAGCAAGGAGCAGCTGCTCTCAAGAGGCTGCCCTCCGCTTCAGGGAAGCTGAAGCAGCTGGGAGCAGGTGGCAGGCCCTGTGGTGGGGAGATGGCAGACATTTACCTTGGGGGCCTGGCACAGCCCTGGGAAGGGCTGACTGGCAGCTGAGCATGAGGAACTGCGTGAAGCAGAGACAGGGCAACTGCGGCAAGGGGTTGAATCAGAACACGGTGATGGATGTCAGACCTCAGGAACAGCCAGGGAGCAGCTCGCCGAGTCTTCACAGAATAGTTTATATCCTTATGAGGATAGACTCACCTCAAACAGAGCCTAAAACCGAGCCCCTCCAAGATTAGCATGCCCAACAGCGTTTGGAAGTTTGGCCACTCCACATCAGCAGAGCTTAGGAAACATTCCTGAAATTTCCCTGAAAAAATTTTCAGGAATGTTCTGAAATATTCTGAAAAAACATTCCTGAAAAATTTCCACATTTCTACCCAAATCAAGCATAAGGGAAAACCTATGAAAATGCAAAGCAGAATCACAGTAATTGACATGCATTTAGAAATGATAAAGCAGAGAAGAAAAAATTGGAATTCACACTGAAGAGAGTAATGAACGGCTGTGATGTTTAATTTATCAGAAAAGGACATTCGAGTCACTATCATAAATGTATTTGACAAATTAAAGAAGGTATGAACTTACTGAATTAACATTGAGACAAATATGAATTAGGAATCATAAAAAAATGTAAATTCCAGAACTAGTACAATCACCAAAATGAAAATTTCACTTGATATACGTAAGAGGATACTGAAGGTGACAGTAGAGAGTCTGAGAACTTGCAAGAAAGATCAATAGAATATTTCCAACCAGAAGAACAGACCGGAGAAAAAATTAAACAAATACAAACTCTTCTACGCTGCCAGTGGGAGTGAATAATATTGCAACCACTTTGGGTAACAATTCTGCAGTTTCTTATAAGGTTAAACGCAGAGTTACCAAGTGACCTAGAAATTATACTGTCAGGTTTTTTATTAAAGAGAAATGGAATCGTACGCCCACAAAAAGACTTGCATATGAGCACTGATCGCAGTTATTCAGAAGAGATAAAAACGGGAAACAACCCAAAGGCCCTTCACACGGAAGAGTAAACAAATATTTGTGTATTCATACAAACACCACCACTCACAGTGAACAAAAATATGCTCTACAGGTACACCTCACAATATGGGTGAACTTCAAAAACACGCCAAGCAAAATCAGCCTAAGAAGTACACACATACGTTCCATTTATGTGAAGTTCTAGAAGAGACAAAATGAATATACAGTTATAGAAATCCAGGAAGGGGCTGCTGGGAAGGGTGTGGGTGAGGAGACAGACTGCAAAAACAAAGAGCTAAGCTTCTGCAATGACGAGGACGCTGTTCGTCTTCACTGGGGTAATGAATACGGAGGCGTGAGCATTGTTCAAAGACATCAAATTGTACACTTAAAATGCATGCACTGTACCACATGTCACTTCTGATACGAGGCTAATTGGAAATTTAATTTTAGTTTAGTCAGATTTTGGTGAAACTTAAAGACAAGATGCATTCAGATGTATACTTTGTTGGTAAAGCAGAATTTAGAAGAAATAAAGCATTCACTGGGTCCAGTATGAAGTTTTCTATAAAGCATATGCTATGAATTTGTATGGTACATAATGAGGAACAACTGAGTATCTTCATTTCTGTAAGTGTTAAATTTTCATAACATAATGGTAAAGATTTATTCAATTATTATAATTATAAAATTATCATAACACTAAACAATTTTCAAAGGCAGGAATAAAAAGTAGATTCTCAAAGTGAAGAAGGTATATACAGGTTGTGAGCGTCCCTTATCCAGCATGGGATTAGCCATGTTTCAGATTTAGAATCTTTTCAGAGTCGGGAATATTTGCACATACATAATGAGGTATCTTGGGAATGGGACCCCAACTCTGAACATGAAATTCTTTTATGGTTCATATATACCTTAAAAGATATATCAGAGCTGAAGGGGGGCTGGGAAAGTCTTTTTTCCCTTGGGGATGCTGTTGTGCATCTGTTTTCACTGTAACTGGCCATACGAAACCAGGGTGTAATTCTCCACCTGTGGCATCATGTCAGCACTCAAAAATGTTTGATTTTTGATTTTTGAGCATTTGAGGAATTTAAAATTTTTGGATTAGTGATGCTCACCCTGTATATATTTATAACTTCTAAAACACTATTACTAAGACTCACCACTGTCTACACAACTGATGTTAAATTAATGCCACACTTTAAGGTATTGAATTAATTATCTGACAATCTGTTTTTGCTAGACAAACAGAACTGCATGCTTTCTACGAACTGGACCTTTGGGGATAACTCACTGACAACCTTATTTTTAATTGGCCTCTTGTCATTTTTATTTGTTCAGGCATGTGTGCCTTCTGTGTTACAGGCTATGGCGTTGACAGGATGAGTTTTGATTGGTTAAGTGTCTGCATTTTTAACTTTTTGAAATTGGGGTTAAGGTCACGCAAGAATCAAACACATGATGTTCTCTGTTGTAAATCCTCATTTCTTTGTTTAAAATATTATAATACATCATAGTTCATTGACGCCACTTAAAAGTTGATGAAAAAATAAATTGGTTAGGAATAAGTACAAAAACCTAGTTTTCACCTAAGAAAATGTATCTGGTCAAAGGTGTTCAAGCAGAGAATAATTTTCAAATCAAAGGCTCTTGGAAAATTAAAATAAGTCTTACCCAAGCATGTCCCACTTCTCCTAATGAAATATCTAGCATCTAGAGAGCAGCTGCTTTGTGCTAGGTCCCGGGATAAGCTCTGGGAATTCAAAGATAAATTAGACAATTTATCTGCAACCAAGGAGTACATACTCTTGGAACCTGTCATTCAATTAGTATGTTCTCCAGAAAAGCAAAAATACTGTGGAATGAAAACGACCAGAGGCGGCAAACTCTAAAACTGGCATTTAGAGTCTAATGACGGGACTTGGTATAATTGTAGAATATACTACCCTAAAAATGTAATGTTTAGGAAAAAAAAGGGATATTCAAGAGTCTGGTGCTAAAAATTAAGCATTTTTTGTTGCTTTGTCTGTTTATTTTTTATATGATCAAGTGACGCTTCCATAAAAGACTATGTAAACCTGAGAGCTAGAAGAAAGCCACCATCAGTGCACCATATGCATAAAGCAGTGGGTAGTAGAGCTGAGGCAGAAAGGAAGAAACAGCAGAGACTAGAGAGGAAGAAAAGGCACTGGTCCTCCAGAGGATTACAGCAGCTCAGTACCCTCTGTGACGCAGACAACAAAGTCACTGCCTCCAAAAGGGACAGGGAAAAAGGACTGGTCCTTGACTAAAAGCTCATGGTAGTCACAAATCCAGGGGCTTTTTGACCAACGAGCAGCCATTTGAAGGCAGGCGGGAGAGAAGCACTTATTCCTAGCTTGAGACACCGGCAAGGAAGAGACACTTCGTCAGTGAAGCAATAGTGTCCATCAGGTCACCTAGGAATCTGTGAGTCCTCTGAAAATACACACAGAATGTTGGGCCTATTTTTCTCTCTTTGTGGTATCTTTCTGCAAAAGAAGGTTCATAGATTCTACTAGATTTGTGAAATGTGTCTTACGTGAAATGGGTAAGAATCACTGTTTTACAGCAATTAAAGTTGCTCCAGGACATACTAAATATTAAGGGAAGGTGAGAGGGTGGAGCTGATGCCAGGTCTTGTAAGGCTGGCTTGAATATGAAAGTTGAACAATATTTAGCAGGAGAATGAGAGCTGGACACGCAGAAGGAAAATCCAAGCCCACAGGGAAAGGGGCGACCTTCCCGGGCACAGGAAGACCAAGACAGACAATGCAAGTTATTGGGAAGGAATCACGCAGGTTCACCTGAATCCCAACGGTGGAAAGAAGGAAGAAATTAAGAATTTTTCGTTAATTTGTCTGTTTTTTATATCAACAGGTGAAGCTATCATAATATATGTACATATACAGATTATAAGATACTTAATTACTGAAATATGAGGTATTCTTTTAAAAAACCAAGGCAGGGCTGGGTGCGGTGGCTCACACCTGTAATCCCAGCACTTTATGAGGCCAAGGTGGGTGGCTCACCTGAGATCATGAGTTCAAAACCAGCCTGGCCAGCAAGGTGAAACCCTGTCTCTACTAAAAATACAAAATATTAGCTGGGCGAGGCCATGCATGCCTGTAATCCCAGCTGTCCCAGCTGCTCAGGAGGTTGAGGCAGGAGAATCACTTGAACCTGGATGGTTAGAGTGAGCTGAGATTGTGCCACTGCACTCCAGCCTGGGTGTCAGAGAGAGACTCCATCTCGAAAAAAAAAAAATGCCAAGGCAGTTGCACAGCCCTGTTTTTATCAGTGACAAAACCAAAAGTAACTGTATCCACAAAAAATCACACACAATATTATATTTTCAAAAGAGGATTTGAAAACAGCTTTAAAAATGGCCTAAGAACTTAAGTACACCATTCAGTGGATAACTGATCTTCACCTTCTGTTCATTATATGTTTTGGAAAGAATAAAAAGAAACAGAGTGATTCTTGAGAGCAAGAATAATCTTATAAAAAGAAAATAATTCATTTTCATATGATCATGGAATAAAACAAGCTCTTTTAAAAAATAAAACGCTTTCGACCAAGAAAATAAATGAGAAAAAGCATTTCCAGAGCTCTTGGCACTGAAGGGGGCAGGAAGTTTGTACATGTCACAAATCCTCCTGGCAAATACTGGGGCCTGTGGATCCAAGAACAGTGAACTCAGAGGAGTAGACCCCGAGGAACCCCTCCCTGCCCCTTCCCGCTTCTCCCAGAACGCCTCTGCGGTCCTCTCCACTAAGAGGTAATGTTCCACGTGCAAGTCCGCTTAGAAAAAAGTGCCCCTTTCCCTGGTGCGTCTTAATGTTTCGGGAGTGAGATAAGTCCGATGCTAATTCTAAAATTAGACTCCTTGGTACAGCAAGACCCATGCGAGACCCATGGTTGTCCATGTCCCAGTGTATCACAACGGCCCTGGTCCCAGCCTTGACCCTACTTCCCATGTATCTCAAACGTCCTCCTTGGCATTCAGCTGGGTCTATCACAGACAGGGGGACAACTGCCACCCCCTTTAGGACTGAGTTTCCACACTGCTGTGATCTAAATGTGTCTCCCCAAATGCGGAAGTTTCATCTCTGATGTGATGTTATTACCAAGCCGGACCTTAAGAGGCCAGGGCCGGGCGCGTGGCTCAAGCCTGTAATCCCAGCACTTTGGGAGGCCGAGGCGGGTGGATCACAAGGTTATGAGATCGAGACCATCCTGGTCAAAATGGTGAAACCCCGTCTCTACTAAAGATACAAAAATTAGCTGGGCATGGTGGCGCGTGCCTGTAATCTCAGCTACTTGGGAGGCTGAGGCAGGAGAATCGCCTGAACCCAGAAGGCGGAGGTTGCGGTGAGCCGAGATCGAGCCATTGCACTCCAGCCTGGGTAACAAGAGTGAAACTCCAACTCAAAAAAAAAAAAAAAAAAAGAGGCCATTAGGTCAAGAGGGTGGAGCCCTCATGAGAGTTAGTAATCAATCACGAGAGGCTTCACACCACACTGGCTTTGTCTTCCCTCCACTCGGCCATGTGAGGATACAGGGCTCAAGGCACATCTTAAAGCCAGAGACAAGGGCTCCCATCCAGTGGACTGAAGTGATTTAAAAACAAAGTCCTAAAACTACACTTGTAAATTAATACAAGAGAGAAACGAAGTAATCGCGTAAAGAAATACTATGTAAATTAAACTACTTAACGCTAAGTCATCTCCAGCAGCTCCTGAGAAACGCGAACCGCAATCTACAGATTGGAGGATTGACACCATGAAAACCATTCCAATTTACTTATCTTACACTCATAGTTGAATGAGCATGTGTTTCATATTTTACGAATTCGTCATGAAGGAAAGGGGAAAGTCGGGCACCTGTGACAGCCTAAGCGAAATCGTCAGGAAGGAAAGGGGAAAGTCGGGCACCTGTGACAGCCTAAGCGAAATCGTCAGGAAGGAAAGGGGAAAGTCGGGCACCTGTGACAGCCTAAGCGAAAAGCGTCCGACTTCTGTGCAGAGTTTCACTAGTTCAAATATTCTCCCCGGCAAGGATAACGACATAATGTTTCGGCTGCAAAGACTTTGGGGGCTAATATCCCACATGCATGAAAGGAGCAATTGGGAAGGCCGCTGAGTGAATGCTCAGTGCAGTCACCCCGGCTGCTGTCACATCGGCCACTGCAAGGAAGGGCAGTGGAGGCCACTACAGCTAACAGATCTATGATTTAGGAGGAATTTGGGACAGGAAATTTCTTTTTTTTTTTTTCTGAGACGGAGTTTCGCTCTCGTTACCCAGGCTGGAGTGCAATGACACGATCTCGGCTCACCGCAACCTCCACCTCCTGGGTTCAGGCAATTCTCCTGCCTCAGCCTCCTGAGTAGCTGGGATTACAGGCACGCGCCACCATGCCCAGCTAATTTTTGTATTTTTAGTAGAGACGGGGTTTCATCATGTTGATCAGGGCGGTCTCGATCTCTTGACCTCGTGATCCACCCGCCTCGTACTCTAATTTGTGGTGAAGTTACAAGTTGGCTGCCAGTTGAGCAGTGGAACTCAAATTGCACAAGATGTCATCCCCCTAGCGTTCTCCAATCCAGATAATCTACCCGCAGGAAACCTTTAAAATTCTAAGAGGATTGAGTACATAGCCACAAGCCTATCTACGCCATCTTTGTGCTTCTCCCGGATGACTCTAGGAGCTGTGGGATTCTGGGTGCTATACTAGCCTCTCCTCCTTGAAATATATCTTCCAGATGCCCTCCAGGTGCTGTGTTAGGGAACAGTCTCTCTTCAGGTCATCCTCCTGCTTCAGAGTTGAAAACGGAGTGAAGATCAGATTCCCGTGCATGACACAGCCTCTTTAAACCCGTCCCCTACTATCCTTCTGTTCTCTTCTGCTGACACTCAGCCCCACACCTTCCTGTTTCCAGTCCCTCGCCCCAGGTGCCACCTGCTGTTCCCCATCATCTAGCCTCTTACACTTAAACATCTAAGACTGGATCAAATGACATCTCTTATCAGTGGCTTGTTGTGAGCCTTTCATTTCTCAGCTGTGTGCCCACAGCATTTAATCACCACTTCTGTTCCCTCCCTCCTCTACCAAGCCCTCTCCACACTGATCCTGGCAGCTCTCTGCTCCCCCGAACTGTGTCCAGCTTTCAGGGTGTGGATGCTGTTTCCATCATCTCGGCTCCACCCTACCACAGGGCTGCATCTGAGCAGATGTGTAATATCCTAATGGCCCTGGCAACCGCAATGATAATGTTGTAATAAAACATCTACAGCTAACATTTATTGACTGCCTCTGATGCAGGAGGAATGGGGCCAAGAATCTGATGCATTTTACGTATTTAATCTTTAAGCAATTCTGAGAATGTGCTGCTTTCTCACTTTATAGGTATTCTGAGATTGAAAACTGTTTACTTTTCACAAGATCTTGGTACGATTGGGTGGCAGAACAGAGATTTAAACCAGGTCTCCATGAATCCAAATCAATGTCCTTTCCGAAAGAAATGTGCAAATTCTTGGGAGACCGAGGCGGGTGGATCATGAGGTCAAGAGATCGAGACCATCCTAGTCAGCATGGTGAAACCCCGTCTCTACTAAAAATACAAAAAAAAAAAAGCTGGGCATGGTGGCACATAGATGTAATCCCAGCTACTCAGGAGACTGAGGCAGGAGAATTGCCTGAACCCAGGAGGCGGAGGTTGCAGTGAGCCGAAATCGCGCCATTGCACTCCAGCCTGCGTAACAAGAGCAAAACTCTGTCTCAAAAAACAAAAAAAAAGAGGTACTCTGATTTCTTTTAAATACGTTACACATTTTCACTGTTTGATATTCCACGTATGTGACAAATTCTATTGGACCAGAAGTATTTATAGCCTTGAGTTTGTGAAGAAAGGCCTGATCTTGACAATTGGCTGCAGAACTTATAATTTTAAACTTCTTTGAAAGATTTCATGCAAATCTACCTTAACATAATAATAAATCTATGTCTCCTTTATTTAACTTACTACAGACAAAACTTCCTTGTGAAACATTTTGAAAAAAATAGATATTTTTAAAGAAGGAAGGTTGGTGCGCATGTGGAACAGTTGAAGCTCTTCCCTGGAAATGCTGTATACTTGTAGTTTCAATGAAGCTTCAAATCCCATTTTAGAAAAAATAACAGTGATACTTTACTGAAAGATACTAAGGTTGCAGTGAAAAAGCCCCAACCTAAATTCGACCACGAATTTAGAACTATGACAAAAAATACTTTGTGTTTATTTTTACTACTTTTCTCTGCCTAAGAAGGCTTATGTGATGGGCCAGTTTATTTTCTGAATTCCTATTAGAATGTATGGCCTCATATCAACAAAAGGGTGTTGCTTGGATTATCACAGAACAGGAATGGGCTTGACGCGCTTTATCTCTCCTCTCCTAACCGAAATGCAACTAGCAAGTTAATGGACGGGAGCAATATTTGCATTTCCAAGGAGGTGGATAGAAAAAGGAGCAGAAAGGGGGATTTGAGTTTCTGTGACCCTGTCTTTAATATTAACCCTCTCCAACAATAACAAGTACTAAAAGCTCTGCAACAGCCCCAGGGAACCAAATCCCAGCCACACAAAATGACCTTTCACACCTTCACCTGTCCTAAGAAATGTGTAAATCCAGGCAACATTTGCGTACTTACTTTCTCAGTTTTTGTCTAATCTCTGAATCTTTGATTTCATTTTGAAGATCCTCGAAGGTCTTCACTGAAGTCAAATTACAGAAAACTCTGAAGTCAGCATACGGTGGGATCCCGTGATCTCTACCCCTTTGAATGATGGCGGCAGCGGAGTCCACGGCCGCAAAATGGGCTGTGGAGAAGAGCCTCTGGGTCAGCTCCGGGCTGAGAAGGTGGGAGGGTGCCCGCCGTTTAGGAGCCACGCCAAACAGCCCGCGGAGGACCGGGTCTATCCCCCCTTCCGTGATGATTCTGGACGGTGAAAAGAGCGCTTTGTGGAACGGAAGGTGGCCTTCGGGAATTTCACCGAAGGTGTCATTCAGTCGGTGAAGAATGGGATTGACGGATGTGTGGCCAAGTGTAAAGGCTGCAGTGGCAAAGGAGTTAATGATGCCCGCGTTCACGCTGGGGCTGTAGCCTCGGTACCCCTTCAGCATCCGCGTGCCGGGGTCCCCCAGGACCTTGGGCAGCCAGTGGCTGTAGGTGATGTGCTGCAGCTGCGCGCCCACGATCTTCCTGGCTTCCTGGTAAACCGTGTCTGTGTCCCAGTGGGGGTTCAGGGCGGACAGCTCCGTGGCCACCCTGTTGTGCTCCCGGAACCACAGGGTGTGCATGGCGGTCAGAGCCAGGTGCTCGTTTGCCCGGCGGTCCCCGGCCAGGAAACACCGGCTGTCCTGCTCCTGCCGCGCGCACGCGGTGGGCGGGTCTGTGGAAAAGGGCAGCAAGGGCTTTCCGGAAGGAGGCCAAGCCAGGCCTGTCCTCAGGCGTCCCCGAGGCGCCGCAGGGTCTCGCAGAGCCTGGGATTCCCGCTCCGAGCTGCCGTAGACGTTGGAGCCATCGATGTAGGCTGTTTGCTGGTTGATCTGCTCTCGGGCGTAGACTGAGTGCGCCCTCGTGGAGGGACGGCCGCCGGCACACGCGGGGCTGGAGCGCGCGAAGAGCATGCAGGGCACGTGCCGGGGGCCCACGGGGAAGCACGGGGGGTCGGCGGTGCAGACGGAGCTGCAGGGCCGCCCATCCGCGAAGCGGGCCGTGCTCAGCGCGGGCACCGTGTGGTCCAGGTCGTGCTCCAGAAACCGGCCCCAGAGCAGGAGCATGCGCGTGTGGCTGTGGTCGCGGGTGGCGGCCGCGCGCGCCCACACCGTGGCGACCAGCCGGGGCGGCGGGAGGGGCTGGCGGGAGCGCCCTGGGAGGCCGAGCCCGCGGGGCAGGCGGAGCCCGCGGGGCAGGCGGACGCCGTCCTGGTAGGCGGGCTGCAGCAGGCGCGCAAAGGCGGTGGGCGCCGCGCCCCACGTGGGCTGCTGCAGGTTGTTGCACGTGCCGTCGTGGGAGCGGTACTTCCCGTGGAAACACGGGTCTGAGCAGTTTGGCAGAAGCCGGCGAGCTGCGCATCCAGATAAGTTGGCGATGAGGCCGAGGGAGCGCGGGGACACCAAGTCATTGTACCGGAATTCTGAAAGGCAAGGCGAAAGCTGTGAGGAGGGATGGCCTGGGAGGGCACCGACACCTTGGAACTCCAGGTGCTGCGGGAACCACCTCCCACCCCGCCCGCCCTGCGTGGACAGAGGCCTTTCTTACTTCCAACAACGTTTTGTTAGGTCACAGCAAAAGGGGGGGATCATTCTGTAACACTCAGAGGTGTTTCCGGAAGATCCCGAAATTACTTTTTTCTGCTCTTCATCCTGTAAACAATGGCTAGGTGCCAGGAGTAAAATGGAAGAAGAGCAGGTGCCAGCCAGACACTAAAAGGTGTTACCAGAAGATCCGGGTTACTTTTGTGCTGTTCGTCCTGTAATCAATGGCTAACTGCTAGAAGGAGCAAGATGGAAGGAGAGCAGGTGCCAGCCAGCTCCTAACTTCTCCTCTGTGTCTTGGCAAATACGATGCTGGCACAGATATGTTCATCCACATCCCAGAATTGATTTGTTGATTTTTGTTTGTTTGTTTCCATTTCAGAATTTTTCTCTCAAGTTTTGTGCTTCTAGAGAATAAGGTCAAAGAAATGTCAATGTGGTTCATGTGACTATTAACTCACATGATATTTGACAAGGCGGCATTAAGCAGCAACTTTCTGAACTACTATAAGCTGTCATTCCCTAGTACATAGGAAACATAATAAGGGACATGCTGGGAGCTCTACCTTTTAACAGGGCTTAAAATTCCAGAATTCTACCAATGCTGCAAAGACTGTTGACTAAGTCATACTAAAAGTTACCATTCCTATTCAATCCTCAGAAACTGGCGAGCCATCATGGGACCATTTGCACTTTATCTGTGTTAGCCATTCCCTAGCTGGATCCTGAGGTATCTTAATCTTGGGTATTTAGATACGAGAATCTTCCTCTGTCTTAAGATGTGGATACTGAGTTCACTTTTAGGGCAAGATGCTCCTTGCCGGGGGTGGCAGGGGTTGGTGGGGGAGCCTTCAACTTGACACATAATAAAAGTGAGGTAAAATAGCATAGTATTTTTTTTCTTGGAAAAAGTATTCAAAGTTTTTGAGTACCTTAGATGAGAAGATATATTCAGTTTGGGAATGAATATTGAAGCACATTTCAGCAAAACCAAATCTCTAGAGATATACATTGCTTCTCATTTTCTAATTATGAACCTAGACAAAGTTATACCTGCAAATCATTTCTTCTTCCAGTAGAAATAGGTGCGTAAAGAACTCCAGGAGGGCCAGAAAGACATGCGGGCCTGACCTTTACCTGGAGCCTAAGGAAGAAGGAGAGCTGGGGTTTTTGCAGCCCTGACCATGCCCAACTCACACTTGGTAAAGCTCAAAATCATGTACCCAGAAGTGTAAAGTGCTAATATGGACTAAAATGGAAATTTCACTGGATATTTTTGCTAAAAAAGCTTTGAAAACCCATCATGCTGGGCCAGGGACAGTCAAAAGCCTGCTAGAGAAATTGTACAGAGCACTAAGGGCTGAGGCAAGTTCACAGAGAGGCCTTCTGCATCAAGCTTGGTTGATTTTCTGAAGGAGAACAGAGGAAGGATAATTCGATAGAAGTTGATTCTGTACTCACAGCACAAATAGTACATAGAAAAGAATCACATTCACTTATTTCATTTTAAAGAGAACAGAGAAAATCTGAAAGCTTCCTACGTCATCTAATTTGACATTTACTAAGTCTGGTTTTAAAAATACACAAGAACTTGAATATACAAAAAAAAAAAAAGAAAAAAATCCAAAAAGCAAAAGAAGTGAGGAGAGATTATAAATATTACAAGCAGGAGAAATTCTAAGTTAATTCACTCAATGATTCAGGTGATTACAAGGGGAAGTGGAAGAGTAGTCCCTTGGTAATAAAGCATTTCTCTACAAGACACAGTTATATCTATTAGATTTGAAATGCAAGGTCATTTAATATGGTTCCGTAGATTTGTTCTCTATACACATAACTGTCAAAAGCTGAAACAAGTTTGAATATATATTTATCATCCTTACTTTGGAATTACAGTTCCTATGAGAAACATCTGCATTTATTTGCTAAAAGTAGTGAGTAAATTAATTTCTAAATCCCATGAAGTTCTGGAGATTAAAAGTTCAGGGTCCACTGCTGAGGTGGTGTTCAGTTTTGCTGTGGGCAGTAGGCTGAGAACAGAATGGCTTTGCGGCTGACCTTTGCCATCCAAGTCCACAGTGAGCCCCTGCTTCACACGTTCCCGGATCAGCTGCAGCGTGTGCTCAAAAATCTCCCCTGCTCTTGCCATTTCCACAATCAGCGGGTCACGCGGGTAATAAAACTGAGCTAGCAGGTCACTGGAGGTGCGAGGTTTTCTGCAAATGATAAAACACGTGATTCTCTGCAAGGCAAAACTACAGAATCCATGAAACTTAAAAATACTGTGCATTTAAGAAAGCATTTCCCAAACGTTCAAGAAGAATGAAAGCTCCGCCCCTACAGTGGAAACTCCACAGAGGACCTGTGGGTTCTTTTTCATATTTTGCTAACAACTTGATTCCAAATGTTAGCCCCAGTGCTGAATTCAAATATACACATACTTTTAACGAATAGGTGATTTAAACAATAGTTTTATGCAGTAAACAACATCTATGATGAATGAATTCTAGGGGGCTCAGTGACCCTTCTGAAGCCCTATGCACTACTCAGTCTGCTGGTCTTGGCATTTTGTATCTTCTCTTTCCCTGAGTGTAACCTCCAAGAAATTCCCACTCGCCTTTAGAATCCCATTCGGGCCTCACTGTCCCTGTAGAGATTCTCTGAGGACTCTGACAAGCTATCACTCCATCTTCTCTAGTGTTCCCGTATCTTTAAATACATCTCTTACACACTCAGCAAGATGCACTTGAGTTGCTGACATATTGTCTTCTCTGCTAAAGAAAGAACGAGGTTACTGATGAGATGCTGACCTATTATTCCTCCTGTATCCCAAATACCAAGCCCACAGACCAGCACACACTAGCAGCTTATGCACATTTATAGAACTGAACTAAATACATTTAAAAAAAATTGAAAAGCACTGAGAATGTGAAGCAAACTGCTTTAGAGGTTTTGGTCAACTGATTCACTCATCCTCTATGTCTTGAATCTTAATAACTTGAGATCAAAGAATAATCTTTTTGACGCTGATAGCTCACTTTGGTTAAGCACTTTTTATTCTCCAGGAACTGGTGAAGCCCTTTGTCCAGATTATCTTATTTTTCCTTCCTAGCAAGCACATCCATGAAGTAGATCCTACTGTTACCCCAATTTTATAGGCAAGGAGCCTGAGGTACAGAGATGTTAAGTCACTTGCCCAAGGTCACCCAGACAGAAAGTGACAAAGTGAGGGATCAAGAAGAGAAAATAAATCGGCTGCGTGACTCCAGAACATGCGTCCGTGACCACAAAGCCGCTCTATTTATGGACATGCAGCAAGCCAAATGGGACTCAATTGGGGGTTTTATGATGTCCCTCTGGACGACTAACTACAAATGCTGAATATATGCTTTGATCGATTATGATGAAACCAATGATTTTTTTTGTTAATACATTCTGATGTTATGAACGCAGAGAAGTTTATGGGATTGGAAGGTTTCACTAGTCCATAAACATTGCAATATGAATTAAAACAATGTAAAGAGCCAAATATCCTAAACACAGTGTTTGTCATAGGCTCCCAGTTCACACCAAGGTGTGTTCAACTTGATAATTATTCTTAATTCACACACTGCAGGAGCGCTGCATCTGACACTGTTTGGTGGATGCTGAGGTAACAGAGCCCATAGCCTGGAGCCTGCTGTCACGGACCTTTGGATAAATTAACGCCACTTAGATTACACGGAGAAGAAGTTTTCCCTTTTTCAGAGTGAACTGTTAATGATGGGTAGCCCAGACGCAAGGACTAAAGAAAGCACTCTTTTTCAGCCTTATGCACTATAATGTGACTTATGGATATTATAAAAACGAAGTACAAAAGAAAACACGTTTCCAATCTATATAAATAAATTCTTACTGTGAAAACAAATGTCTTCGTGTGGAGTTAATTGCACTGTCAACTCTCTCTACAGCATCGAAAATGGAAGATTCAACGAAGTCGTCGCCAGCTTGTCTACCCTGCACAGCTTTGAAAACCAATTCCATGATTAAAAATATCAAGCAGACCTTGAAGTTAGGAGCGATATGATATAAACGGCATTACATTTTTAAGAAAAAACCTCTAAGACAATGAAAATGTTAGAAATATCTACATAATGCCCATTGCAGAGACGTAGGTAATTATCTTGAAGCAAAGCTTCATCTAATCATAACAGTGTTATTTAGGGAATTAAAGTGCTCTAAATTCCAGTAAGGCTATGTGAAATACTTCCTTTTGAACAACTCCGATTCCGGTGGGATCGAAGTGTGTCGGCAGTTTGTCATCTTGGAGAGGGTATGAAATATCTATCTCTTCAGCCACTTGCTTCAATGTTAAACATTAAAGCAAAGTATCTATTCTCCCATCCCACAGACTCTTCTTAGGGCATGAATTGAACTCTCAGCAAGATTTATAGGAAAGTTAATTTATGCTTTTTCTATAGCTCTCCAATATGTGTAAATTCTGCCAAGTTGAATGTAGAGCTGATTATTTCCAATCTACTAAATCTCCTTGAAATATGTTTTAAGTTTAACCATAAAGAAACAAATACTAAATAAGAAATCTCAGCAAGATTTATAGGAAAGGGAATTTATGCTTTTTCTATAACTCTTCAACATGTGAAAATTCTGCAAAGTGGAACGTAGAGCTGATTATTTCCAATCTACTAAATCTCCTTCAAATATGGTTTAAGTTTTAAACAAAAAGAAATAAATACTAAATAAAGATCATTATGAATGAATACAGTTCATATCAGAGAAATACTCAGCACAGTATCTAGTTCATTTTTGAGATATTAAAAGTACAGTAACATTTTATATAACAGACAAAACAATAACTTTTTAGCAGTGCTGAAAATTGAAAGCAAGAGTCAGTATAGCTTTAAATGTTGAGTTTGAAAGGTGTATATTTTACATATTATCAATAAGAACTCACAAGGAAGTAACTAATATAAGCCTAAGTCAAGGTGTTACCACAATACAGTATGATACAATTATACATATATATATTTATATATGTGTTTATATACATATTTAAGCATATATATTTCACAACACATAATAGATGGGTCCATATAACATTCCACATCTAGATATTACAGGATAATTCCTCAATATTATGACCATCTATATGCCCTAGATTTTATTGTCTTAAAATGACCAAGAACATAAAAAGTTCAGGAAAAAAAATACCAGTGGTATGGAACTATTATAAGGAAAGAATAAAATTGAGGACTTTACTGAAAACGCTTCTCAGCAAACAAGATTCTGTGCAGCAATTAAGTGTAAGTAGTGGCTCCACTGTCAAGTCATTGCAGCCTTTATTATGACCACAAGATTGAGGCCCTACATGACCAATGTTGCCTTTCCTGGTCCAAAAACTACGTGGGATTGAGCACATAGTAACTAAAGATAATTGGAAGAAAACAAAGATGGACTTGATTAACTCAACTGTATGAAATTAACAATATCCTTTCAAGTAAGAACATGAACAAAAGAACTAATAGACAAATGTCACAAATAACTGACAATATTTGCAATCTCAAACTCTGATGCAGAAATATTTTATTTCATACAAAGAAACCTTATAATACACTAAGAAAAAAATATATAGGCAAGTGGTAAAAGAGAAAAGCTCAAAAGTTAATAAGGATATAACATGCTCACAATCACTTGTAACCTCAAAAATGAAATTTAAAGGATCAATAAACCACAATTCTATGCTTATTCTGGCAAGAAATAAAAAGCTGGTTAAAGCCAAAGTTTGACAGGAGTGAGAGGACTAATAAATCCTCAGGCAGCCTGATGGGACTGTGGAATTAACACCTATTTTGGGGATTGCAAATTAAGAGCCTTTTTTTGGTAGGGGAGATTGCAGTTGTTACTTAGTAAAATTGCATAGGCACACATCCTCTCATCCAGCAATTCTAATCCCATGCATATATTCAGAAGAATTATAATTGAAATCCAAAGGGTAGGCATGAGAATGTTTATTGCAACTTTGTGCAGTAGGAATTGTAGAAAATTGGTTGTACGGCAGTGGAAGTGTAGATGTATTAGTCTGTTCTCATATTGCTATAAAGCACTACCTGAGACTGGGTAATTGATAACAAACAGAGGTTTAATTGCCTTACAGTTCCTCAGGCTATATGGGAAGCATAACTGGGAGGCCTCAGGAAACTTACAATAGTGGCAGAAGGTGAAGAGGATGAAAGCACATGTTACATGGCTAGAGCAGGAGAGAGAGCAAAGGGAGACAGGCTGCACACTTTTAAACAACCAGATCTCATTACCAGAGCAGCAGGGGGAAAATTCACCCCAATCGCCTCCTACCAGGCCCCTCCTCCAACACTGGGGACTACAACTAGACATGCGATTTGGACAGGGACACAAATCCAAACAATACCAGTGTGCAAGGAAAATGTGGTGGATGTTCAACATGGAATATCATACAGCAGTTAGAATTGCCTGCGCCTACATGGATGGACACTTAAAAGATGCTTAAGGTAAAAATTAGAAAACTAAAAAGAGATTATCATAACATGATTGAATTAAGATACATAATACTTAGATCTAGCATAGTTGTTACATATATAGCAAGGATGCTGAAAGCTGAATATGGACATAAGAGGGAATGAATTCATTAATTAACCAATTGAATAATCAATATAATTACTATGTTTATGTGAAAACTGAATATTATAAATATAGCTACGTTAGTCTGATTTTGTGTTCAAAAAAAGTAAGAATGAGCCTACTTAATTTGTTACTTTTACATGAGAAATAAAGCAACTAAAATTAATGAAATCAGTCTGCACTGGCATGCAAGGTGACTTGATTATTTAATCAAGGTATTAGCTTTTCCTTTGTCCCTTTTGCTCTTTCACTTTGTGGCCTCAAATGTAGAAAGCAGCATTAACCACATGCTTCTATTTGTGGGAAGCATTGTCATTGTCACTGCACCTGGGACAAAACATATTATCAAAGGTCTACTAGGATTTGGAAATAAGAAGGTTGTGTACTAGGACTGAGTTACAGTACGGGACGTAGTTGCTATTGAGAGGCCAAAACTTAAAAAGCTATTCAGTATGGTGGACGGAAGTCGATATGAAGTATAAACTTTAGGAAACCATAATTTAATATGATAATATGAATTAGAGAATTTTGCATTTTCTATGTATAAAATTGTTTGCTCTTATATAAGATTTACAAGCATACGGATTTTGTAGTACTTGTCTTCATCTTTTAGCTCATCCATAAAATAGAGCAAGGTTTGCTCTGCACGGTGCTCAGGGCTGATGTGATTATCAGATAGCAAATACATGTAAAGTTCTTTAAAGCTGCATGTCGCAATGCACATATATGGTGGCTTTCATGATTGTGTTTTAAAACCTATCAGCAATCTATATCCTCACACGATTATCAATGACACTGTGTTATACTGTCGTCTCCTTCCACATGATTTGCTATTGATCTATACGGATTAGAAGTCAACCAGTGTGTATAAGTGAAAAGGAAAAGAAAGGTTTTTAAATGGCATGTATGCAAATATTCTTTGAAACATTTAAACTCTAAACTACACAAATAGCAAACACATAAAGCTTTTCACAGATTCATAGAAACACATTAAACCTGTAATATACTCAAACGAAAACATTCCTGGTAACAATGCTTTCTCGTTTTTGTGTTAGTTATGATTTTGTTAAGCTTATGTGGTTTTAGAGTAAAATAAAACTAACTTTTATTATTCAATTGATTTCAGTGTTGTTCTATTTGATTTGGAACCAATTGTAAAAATATTTTTATAAATTTCTTCAGAACAGCACTGTGTTATGTAAAGCAAATCCAGTGTGTTGGGGGCACATTATAATTAATCAATACTGTTGTATTTATTTGTCTCAAAAATCACCTCAGTTAATGGTCTAAGGAAGAGAATACTCAGAAAATTCTAAGCATATTCTCCATCTTTTTATGCAAAATTTTACAGAAGCAGGGGAGCAATCAGATCATTTTTCTTTGTTAAATCTCATGGTTAATAAAAATGAGAAAAAGGCCTCAGTGGATTTAAATAAATGGAATTATATAATATGTTAATAAACATAATTATATAATAAACATAATTTAATAAACATAATAAAATGTTTAAAGTTGTTGATGTACATTTACTTGCAATCCTATTCCTGTATCTATGAGGCTGTCACCACTATTGATGATAAAATCAAATGGTAACATTGACTCCTTCCAGAAAAGGGGAGCTTAGGTCATGTGGCCACTCAGTGCTCTGCATGAAAGGCCTGGCTCTGGGTGACTTGGGGACTCAGCCTAGCGGTGGGACGTGGAAACGAAACAGCTGTACTCCTCTGTCACCCTTGCTAAAAAATGCCCAGACCTCAAGGAAAGCTGAGATTATTTCAAAATTACCTATGGGGTTTTTGAGCATTTTTTTATCTTCCCCCTCCTTCCCCCTGGGGAAGAAAACTAGCAGATAATGTAACTCTCATAACTAAATAGGCCTTATTATATTCAGTCTCTCCCTAAGAAGAAGGACGCTAACACTGACACACGTGAGGGCTGTCCGAGGACACCGGAGACATGTCCACAGTATACACATTGATGGTGATGGCTGCCTTTGTGAAATCATTTTCTTTCAACAGCAGAGAATCTGTCTTACTCATCACTTTGTGTCATTAAACATGGAAATGAGTTCATTGCCCCGGAGAGCTCCATTGTCTTTTCAGAGACCGGAAAAGGAAAGGCACCAGCTACTTTGTTTAAGGTTTGGTAGTTCAATTATGATGTTTTATTTGTTTTCTTTATAACTTTTAAACTATTCAAACACTACAACACTAAAAATCTGGAAATGCTACTTACAGACATTACAATGTATGTGTTAAAAATTTGAGATCATTGATCACAGGACAGAAATATGTGGTCACTATATATTTTATGTATAAAATGGATGAGAAATGTGTTATCTTTAACACAGTTAAAGGTAATATAAACGTGTGTATGTGTACTAATAGATGCTGTTGTTTACACAAGTATTCCCCCTTTCATTGCATTATTAAAGCTTGACAGAAAATGAAATAGAAAATAAAATGAAAAGTTTGGCAAGATAGCAAAGATATATCATGTATCTCTTAATTAGTTCATAAACTAATTTATACCTTATTCAGAGTAAATTTTAAAATGTAGTAAAACAGCAAGTTAAAACTCTTCAATTACCAATTTCACTTCATTAATGTGAGTAAATATAACTAATGAAAGTATTTTGATCCCTTATTGTTCACTCACAACTCCGCAACATCTTCAGTGGCTTAGAAACTGATGTTTGTCCACACCATGACAAATATTGGTATTAAAATGTCAAATAACTCAAACAGCGAATTGTTTATATAGAGTTTTGAAAGTAACTAGAACTCAGAAGAATTGAATAGATTAATTACTGTGTAGCCTTTGGAACACATGGTAAATGCAAAATAAATATTAACTCTTATTTTTACTAGTAATATTCCTATGAGTTTACTATGGGTTATTTCATTAACTTTACAGAAAAGGTCCCACTAACTTAAGTCAGCTAATGTGGCCTTAAATTCTCCATCAGTTTAGTTTGACAGTAACTTATTGAGTTAAGGATACAGCTGAAGCAGTGAATCGAGTTACGGTAAGGGAGCTGGGAAGGAAGGTAAATCGGGAGGGCCCAGCTTCCTGCTTCTGCTTTGAGGGCACGCTAGGAGACAAGGTCTTCGGGGAAAGACGGGGGTTCAGAGTCCAATATGTTCAAGGGCAGTTTTTAACATGAGGAGTGGCAGGGACTATGGGCCCACCAAAATCAGGTGCCCAACAGACAGTTAGACACTGAACTAGAAATTTCAGAGGAGATAACATTGCTTAGCATTATTTTCATATACTTTAAACCAGGATATGCCTGTAGGTGCTCCAAGTTTTTCATTTAATAAATTATAGGTCATCTTTGTATTTTTTACCTTGTCCACATATTAATTCAATGTCTCAATGGTAAGAATTTTATCACAGACATGCCATAAACTGCTTCCTCATTACTGTTGTGCTATTTTTGTAACTATTGTTTGAATTCTATCATGGAAACATCGAAATTCTATGCCAAGAAGTACTCTTGAGAGAGTTCAGGTCCATCTTTTTTAAAAATAAGAAAATCAATTCCAGTTATGGGTAAGGAGTTATCCAAAGTGGCTGAGATCAATGGCTTAACTCAGGGTTTTCCTCTCACTATCTCACAGTGCTAATGTTTCACACAAATGTGTTGTGTCTTCAGTGAAACTGAAACATTTTCACAAGCAGGAAATGGGTGTATACCTCACAGCACTTACTAGCACTTCATAGTTCATACAATACAGGAAGCATTACAATAAATTATTCTTAAAGATTGTTTTTTCAAACAATAAACAACTATATAAATATTTTATCTTAGTAAAATAGGTAGCATTTAGATACAAAATATTATCGAGAAAGAAAAAGGGGGCAAATATAATCAATATTTGCTGATATCAAGTACATTGACAACATCCTCAACAAAAGAATGGGTTCCCAGTAAATACTGTATCAGACTTACAGGTCACTTAAATCTATGTAAACTGTTTAAAAATCTATTAAATGTCAAAGGAAAATGAGCTTTCTGAAAAAAATTATAACTGTGGAAATCTTTTCTTTATTTTGCCATCACAGATGCCCTGCTAAAAATATCAGTCAGTAAAATGTAAATTTTGTATAATGCCTGGATGGTTGTGTACTTTTCATGATTGTGCATTAATTTCTACGGCTATAATTCCCAGTGTAAATTAGAAACTCAGAAGTCATAATCACTTACTTGTATCACTTACACCACAAGTGGAGTTAGAACATTCTACAGTGACTAAGTAGGGGCAGCAAAACTGGAAAATCCACCTGTGATGTATGACCTTTTCCTATTACTTATAATGGCCTGGTGAATGAAAGGGTCTCAGTCATAACATTCAGACAACGTTACTTTATTTTGCCATATTTCACCTTATTCTGCTAATTTGGGTTGTATAAATATATACACATTCCTTGTGTTTGATCTTAAATTTACTCAAAACTTTTAAATGTATATTCTTGCATCTTTTACTTTATTAAAAATATTTCTAACATTATGAAATTTATTTGGTATAAATTACTTTTCCCTCATATTAACATATAAATGCCTCAGAGAAAAGAAAATTTTTCTTTGTAGAATAACATTTATTTTATTGTATTATTGTCTCCCTATAGACTGATCTTCTGTTTTCAATACCATAGAACAGAGTATCAGTGAATGCTACCACTATTCTAACATCTGGTAAATAAAGTCATTCATACATTTTTCTCAATGTTTTACTTTCTTGTTTTGTTTTCTGAGAGAAAGTCTCACTCTGTCATCCAGGCTACAGTGTAGTGGTGCAATCTTGACTCACTGCAACCTCCACCTCTCAGGCTCAAGTGATTCTCCTGCCTCAGCCTCCCAAACAGCTGTGACTACAGATGCATGGCACCATGCCCGGTTAATTTTTTTAGTTTTAGTAGAGACAGGGTTTCACTATGTTGGCCAGGCTGGTCTCGAACTCCTGAAGTCATGATCTGCCCGCGTTGGCTCCCAAAGTGCTGGGATTACAGGAGTGAGCCACCGCATCTGGCCTGAATGTTTTACTTTTAATATGTATGTATAATTACATTTAGTTAAATTTCCGTCAAAGAAGATGAAATTCTTATGTTGGAGATTCTGAAATGTTTTTTCACTGTGACTACAGTGCTTCCGTGTATGTGGAAGAGCAAGACAGAGATAGAGAGAGTATTTGTTTGCTTGTGTGTTTGTTTAATGGTAAAGATTTTTAGCATTTCTAAAACATGATGATGTTAATTTAAAGCCTGTAATAACTTCTTCCAAAACTATCTCAAGGGCATTTTACCAGAGGTCTCATGATCTGTCACTGTGTTCCATCACCCCCAGATGGGACCCTCTAGTTGCAGAAAAACAAGCTCAGGGCACCCAGTGATATTTACATTATGGTGAGTGGTAATATTATATATTATACATTATGGTGAGTGGTAAATTATATAATATAATAATAATAGAAATAAAGTGCACAATAAATGTAATGTACTTGAATCATCCCAAACCCATTTCCTCACCCCTAGTCTGTAGAAAAATTGTCTTCAACGAAACCAGTCCCCGGTGCCAGAAAGGTTGGGGACCGCTGATCTGGGCAAAAGAAATGCTCAGAAGTTTGAGATCTCAGAATATGTAAGTGAAAATAATGAAAGTATATGAAAAAAGAATATGAAAGTATTCACATGACAGGAAAATGGCAAATCTTTAAAAATGGAAGTTGATAAACTAAATCTATTTTTAATCGGGGCCATGTTATGAAATAGTATTGAATATAATGAAAGAATTACCCAATCTCTTTTATAAACCCATAAGGCCTGGAAAACCTAAAATAAAAAAAAGAATCTACAAAACCATATTTATGAAATTTGTTCATTTTTAAGGATACTGAAAGATGAGCAAAGCCAAAATAGCACTCCAAATGCTTGTAGCTAAACTCATGTATGTCAGCTGTGGATTGTCAATTCAGCAAAACTCCTGAAACCATTTGCAAAAAAAGCAACTCTAAAGACAACTCCCAGGTGCAGACATGCTGTGCTTTCTTTCCTTCAGTGCTTCCCCGTGCAGAAAACATACCAGGCAACCTTCATTCACAGCCCGTTTCCACTTGGAAATAACCTCACCTGAGTTTCAGAACAGTCTACGCAAGTCTGCCTACAAATGGGCTCTCCCATCTCCCTTGTGAACTAAATAATCAAAAAAAGAAAAAAAAATATTTTTACAGTAAACAGTATTTTAAACAGTCATTCTCTGTAATCAGCCAGCAGAGGGTTCTAGCTATGTAATCAGATTGATGATAAAATGTAAAAAGCTATGCCAATTACTTTGGCCAATTTTAAATGCCTGCAAACATTGAGATATTTATTCTAGTGGTTATAAATCTTACTTGAGTGTTTGATGGATTGATTTTTAGTTTTAAACTAAGATTAAATATGCTAGGCTAGTGTACCTAATACATGTGGAATTTCATATTATGCTTCAACCTCCAGCTCAAATTTTGGCTATAAATGCATCTTGCATTCTATAATTTTTGGCTGTAAGAAAACATGATATGCATTTGCAAATCTTTGCTATTTACGTTCTTTTTTGGTATTGTTATTTTTTACTTTATATCCCTTAATATTGTTTATATTTAAAAGTTTTTATTTTAAAAAGAATAAAACAGCTTTGACCACAAGCACACCTGACCAGAAAGAAAGCATAAGAAAGCATGATGAGTGAGGTCAGTCAGACAGCATTAGGAGTAGCAGCTGTTCAAAGACAGTTATTTGGATGTTGTAAATGGAGCTACAAACACCTACCAGTGACTGTAAGAAACATGTTGGTCACAACAAGGCCAAATGAATTCCGAGCCACACAATCATATCTCCCCTGGTCAAGGTGGCCTGCGTCATAGATGGTCAGCGTGCCTTCACCATCCATGTGGAATTTACCACTCTCAGTAATCTGCACACCTTCCTAGGGAGCAAAAAATAGTTGTCACTGGGTGGGTGTGATTCCCTAAAAAATAATGTACTTACTTTTTAAAATGTAGGTTCATTTGTTCAACAGACTGCATGTCTGCTGTGTGTCAAGTACTGGAGGAGTACTTGAAACTGCACATGAATCTAGTGAGAGAAGGGAGAGAGGAAAAGAGGTTTCTAGGAAGTGTGGTTTTTCTCTCTAATTATTAAATATGAAAATAAAAAGTTCAACAGTAATTATTTAATAGAGTAATTATTTTAAAATCATCACTCCAATGGATGGATACACACAATGGATTCATATATTTCTTACTACTAAAGATAATTCTGACAACTACATTTGATTGGGCACAGTGACTCACGCCTATAATTCCAGCGCTTCAGGAGGCTGAGGCAGGAGGGTAACTTGAGCCCAGGAGTTCAGGACAAGCCTGGGTAACATAGCAAGACCCAATTGCTACAAAAAAATATTAGAACAAAAGTCAACCAGGCATGGTAGCATGTGCCTGTAGTTCTAGCTACTCAGGAGGCTGAGGCGAGAGGGTTGTCCAGAAGTGTGAGTCTGTAGTGAGCTATGATCATGCCACTGCACTGCAGCCTGTGCAACATAGCAAGATCCCACATCTAAAATTTAAAAAAAAAATTTAAATTAACAAGGATAAGAATGCTCACACATCCATCATCTAAAAACATCAAAATATTTTTATTAACATATTTCTAATGTCCCTTCTGTTTCTTTCTTGTAGGTACTCATATGTATTTATAGCTACACTGATATGTGTGTATTATATATATACTCAATTAAAAATATACTTTAAGAAGATAAAAATAACTAAGTTTTATATGAACTATGATTAAAGTGCATTTGCTTATAGTTAATATAGATTTACATACATTGTCATTATTATGGAGTTAATTTGAAAAGGTAAAAGAAATTGGCCTTATGAAACTGCAGTGAAGTGGCATGTCTCTGCCCTGCCTCTCCCCAAAAGACACACAGGCAACAGAAGATGCGAGATACTTTTTCAAAAGAATTCACACTCCTGCTGTACCAACAGGCCAGAGTGTAACCATGAACGTTGAGAGTAAAAATGATGTTTCACCGGTCTTTGAATTCTCACAGCTGACTTTACCCAATAATAGAACACAAGTCCTGGTGATTGGTAGCTGGTAACTCAGAGTAGGAATGAGAGGAAGTCTCAGGGACCTACCAGATGAGAGGGCATATGAGAGAGACCAGACAGACACAAGTCAGGGATGAGGCAACCAGGTGCACAGGTTGCAAGGCCTCGCGGGTCCTTCCTTCAAAACCACACCTTCCCTGCCTCAAGCTGGGCCATTTCTGAATTTCCTTTCAAAGTTTCTCCCTTGTCCTCCCTTCTCCTCACCCACTGCCAGAACTCCCAGACTAAATTTATAGCTCTGAAATGTTTGTGTAGAATCTCAGCAATCAGATCCCTTTCCAGCACATTCCTTACCTGCTTATGGTAGGGTGTTTCTATTGCTCATAGCAAAGGTCTGCTAACTCGTACTATTTCCAAACTTGTGAGCTGAAGAGGACTGTTATGAAGAGTAAATGGGATCATGTATGTAAAATGTCTGGCATAGACTCAGCACACAATCAGTTTGTGATTAGAAGCTACCTTTTACAAAGTAGACACTGCGATGTTCTGCTGATGTTATTGTAGAATGATGCATGTTGTAGAGTGTCGAATAAGGCTTTAGAGACTGACCAAAATGTATGTTTCCCATACTTTCTATTTTTAGCATCAAAATATTTTAACGTGGCTGGGCGCGGTGGCTCACACCTGTAATCCAACACTTTGGGAGGCCAAGGTGGGCAGATCATGAGGTCAAGAGTTGGAAACCAGCCTGACCTATGGTGAAACCCTGTCTCTACTAAAAATACAAAAACTAGCTGTGAGTGATGGTGGGTGCTTGTAATACAGGCTACTCGGGAGGCTGAGACAGGAGAATCACTTGAATTTGGGAGGCAGAGGTTGTACTGAGCTGAGATTGCGCCACTGCACTCCAGCCTGGGTGACAGAGCAAGACTCCGTCTCAAAGAAACAAAGTTAATATATAATATCAAATTGAAAGGACTTTATTAAAAATATTCAGACTAGTGAGGGGACATGAACCGAAAGACTTAAGATTGAGACCCCTAAACTTGCCCTTCATAGAGACCGGTGTGTGAGACTCGGCTACAGCACAGAGGAAGGCCTTGTTACTATATAGCAGCAACAGAAATGAGCCAAGTGGTTTCGCAAAACAGCTTTGTGACCTTTCACAGATTTTCTATTTTGTCAAAATGTTTCAAAAACTGAAGTGCAAGTGTGCAAATTTGTTGATTTTTAAGAACACTGACATCTGAGACCCATCATTTTGTTTTGATGAAAAACTTTAAACAGAAGAAGCAGTTATGTTGGAGAAATATGACTTCCAAAAGATGTTAAGGTATATAAATAGGCAGCTATTGTTTCTTTAAAGCCATTCGGGTTTTAAAACTTCAGAACTAATTTTTCTTGTTTCTTTAACACCAAGTTTTTCATTCCTTTCCTGCTTTAGCCAATGACCTACTTTTAATCCACGTCTGAGTTATTAACTTAAAACGGTTTCTCATTAGCCACTAAACTCCTAATTTATATGTGTCAAAACCAATTTTCCTTAGAGGAATTCAGTTATGCTTATGAAGTTTTCATCAACGAAGCAAATGAGAAAGGATAAACCTTATCAAAACACGGAACCGAAATCAGATACAGTCACTTAAAAAAAAAGAAAAGAAGAAGAAACGGGAAATAAACCTGCTGCAGAATAAAAAGTATTATTTCCTAGCAAAAATCGCAACAGCAACAAATCGATATGAGAATCATTCCCTCCATTTCAGTGGGTCAATACATGTGTCAGTGTTTTTAATATTACTGTACTCTTAGTTGAGATCTTACCTTATTCCAAGTAATTATGGGCTGTGGTTCTCCTTGAGCATGACATGAAATGTTTATATTCTTTCCAACCTCGACACTCGTATCCTGAGGAACTTGAATAAACACTGGAAGAGCTGCGGAAACAAACCAAAATAACATCATGTCAGTATCATTTTTGTCAATATATGCCAGCTGAGTGAACGGTATGCATCTGCATGCCATATTGGTTAAGCACGGTAGTTTTTAAAAAATCAATTACTTGAACATCTAGTGGAATAACAAGCAGCACGGCCAGGCTGGCGCAAGTACTTCAGAAGTGAGAGCAGGAATTAGGCAAACGGAACGCACTGAAGCTGTAACTACATTTGCATTTTAACACCGTCTCTTCAGCTTAGCCGTGGGTACAGGATTTTCATTACTCTTTCTCAGTACTTTTTGGTAAGTGTGAAATAAAACTATACGGTAACATCAAAACTTATTTGTGGCTAAGATAAAAAAGATCCAGCTCTTCAGTGAGAATCTCATTTCCTCAGAAAACACAAACTACCATAATACACCTAATATGAAATAGATAATTGAGATAGCTCTATAACTGTTTATAAAATGAATTCATAATCCTTAAAACTCCCCAAACAAGAAATCCCCAGGAAGGAATTAAAATTATTTTACTGAAGAATTTGACCCAGTGTTAAAAAAATTTAACCGCAGTTTTATAGAATCTCCTCTGTACAATAACAGGAGGGATTACCTCCCAGCTCCCTTTGGGAGGCTCGCCCTAATATCAAACTAGATAACGACTACAAAAAATGAAAAAAAACTACAGTCCAATACTTCTCATAAACATACACACAAAAAACATTAACAAGATATTGGCAAATAGAATTTATGAATATAAAAAGGTTTATACACCATGAGCATGTAAGGTTTATTCCCAGGATGCAATACTGGTTCATTATTTGAAAATCAATCAATATAATCCATCATGTTAACTGCTAAAGAAGAAAAGTCACATCATAGTATCAATAAATAAGAAGTGTTTGCCTATATTCAACACTCATTATGAGCTAAAGACCTCAGAAAGGAAGTAAGAGCAGAGGGGAACTTACACGACTTAGAAAAGCACATGTACGAAAGCCCTAGAGAAGGAAACACAGTGAATACCTTTCCCTTAGGAAGTAAGGCAGGGACATCTGTTCTGTCCAGTCTTATTCAACATACTGCTACAAGTTCTAGTTTGCGCACCATGGAAGGAAGAGGACATAGACAGCAGACAGAATGGAAAAGAAGAGATAAAACTGTCCCTATTTACAAAAGAAATTATGGTCTATGTACAATATCCTAAGACATATCAAAAACACTCCAAAGTGACTTCAGCAAGGTCTCTGGATATAAGACACATGTATGTATTCATATATACATGGTATTTGTTTTATATACAATCAATGAACATATGGACATAGGTCTTTTAAAAAAATATTTACAATTGGTCAAAAACATGGAATAATTAGGTATGAATTTAACACATCTACAGTACTTATAAACTAAAAACTACAAAATGCTGATGTACAAAATCAGAGATTTTTAAAAAATGAATAAGCTTATATGCATGAATTGAAAGTCTGAAGACAGTTAAGGCGTCCTTTATTTACAAGTTGATATACACGTTTAATGCAATTCTCATTAAAATCCCAGAGAGATTTATCTTATAGCTATAGATCAGATTATTCTAAAATGTATCTGGAAATGCAAAGAAACTGGAATAGCTAAATGGTGTTGACAAAGAGGGACAAAGTAAGAGCAATTGATCTGCTGGATTTGAAGACAAGTCCCACACCTGCAGTCATCAAGACTGTGGGACTGAGGAGTGAGGACACACAGACAGACGTCCAGCTGCAGTCATCAAGACTGTGGGACTGAGCAGTGAGGACACACAGACACACGGCCAGCTGCAGTCATCAAGACTGGGGGACTGAGCAGTGAGGACACACAGACACACGTCCAGCTGCAGTCATCAACACTGTGGGACTGAGCAGTGAGGACACAGACACACGTCCAGCTGCAGTCATCAAGACTGTGCGACTGAGGAGTGAGGACACACAGACACAGGTCCAGCTGCAGTCATCAAGACTGTGGGACTGAGGAGTGAGGACACAGACACAGGTCCAGCTGCAGTCATCAAGACTGTGGGACTGAGCAGTGAGGACGCACAGACACACGGCCAGCTGCAGTCATCAAGACTGTGGGACTGAGGAGTGAGGACGCACAGACACAGGTCCAGCTGCAGTCATCAAGACTGTGGGACTGAGCAGTGAGGACACACAGACACAGGTCCAGCTGCAGTCATCAAGACTGTGGGACTGAGCAGTGAGGACACAGACACTCACGTCCAGCTG
>CM052663.1:2010675-2078148 GCA_028533165.1 Leontopithecus rosalia | reverse complement strand
AGTGAGGACACACAGACACACGTCCAGCTGCAGTCATCAAGACTGTGGGACTGAGCAGTGAGGACACAGACACACACGTCCAGCTGCGGTCATCAAGACTGGGGGACTGAGCAGTGAGGACACACAGACACACGTCCAGCTGCAGTCATCAAGACTGCGGGGCTGAGGAGTGAGGACACAGACACACACGTCCAGCTGCAGTCATCAAGACTGTGGGACTGAGCAGTGAGGACACAGACACACGTCCAGCTGCGGTCATCAAGACTGGGGGACTGAGCAGTGAGGACACAGACACACGTCCAGCTGCAGTCATCAAGACTGCAGGGCTGAGGAGTGAGGACACAGACACACACGTCGATGAGACCGAGCAGAGAACCCGGTAACGGACCCACACAAATATGCTCCTTTGATTTTTAATGAAGGTGCAAGCGGTTCACTGCAGCCCTCTCTACCAACGGTGCAATAGCAAACGGACAACCACAGGCAGAAAAGTAAACCTTACCTAAGTCTCGCTCTTTATAAAAAATTAACTCAAAATGGACAACAAACTTAAATATAAGCTGTAAAACTATTATTTAAAAATAGGATAAAATCTTTGAAATTTAAGCCAAATGTTGTCTGACTTTGCATTAAAAGCTTGGTCTATCAACGAAAAAAGTTGGCAATCTGGATCTCACCAAAATAGAAAACTCTGTGCTATGAACACCATGATAGAAATATTGAAGGCAAGTTATAGACTGAGGATATTTGCAAACCACATATGCAGAAAGGAATAGTGTCTCAAATGTAAAAGAACCCCAAAATTCAACAGTAAAAACCAAACGCTTCAAATAGAGAACGGGCAGAAGGCATGACATTGTACTGAAGAAGATGTACAGATGGCAATTCAGCATTTGAAAAGGTGCTCAAAATCCGAAGTCATTAGAGACATGCAAATTAAAACCACAGTGAGATATTACTAGACACCTGTAAAAATGGCTAACATAAAAAATAATGACATCACAAATTGCAGGCGAGGATGCAGGGCAACAATTACTCATATATTGTTGGTGGCAAAGTAAGTCAGTAGACACTGGAATATGTAGCCAGGTGCGGTGACTCACACCTGTAATCCCAGCACTTTGTAAGGCCAAGGTGGGTGGACAACCTGAGATCAGGAGTTCAAAACCAGCCTGGCCAGCATGGTGAAACCCTGTCTCTCCTAAAAACACAAAATATTAGCCAGGCGTGGAGGTGCATGCTTGTAGTTCCAGCTACTCGGGAGGCTAAGGCGGGAGAGTGGAGAGGGAGGTAGCAGTGAGCTGAGACTGTGCCACTGCACTCCAGCCTGGGTGACAGAGTGAGACTCCATCTCAAAAAAAACACAAAAATCCAAAAGTGCACAAGCTAAGTCCTGTGGTAGTAAAATCTGTGGCCTTTCAGGAATGCTACCAAGCTGTCTTCCTTATTTTCGATTTTTTTTTTTGAGACAGTCTCACTCTGTTACCCAGACTGGAGTGCAGTGGCCACTGGCACAATCTCAGCTCATTGCAACCTCCGCCTCCTGGGTTCAAATGATTCTTCTGCCCCAGCCTCTGGAGTAGCTGGGATTACAGGTGTGTGCCACTATGCCCGGCTAATTTTTGTATTTTTGTTTTTTTTAGTAGAGATGCGGTTTCACCATATTGGCTGGGCTGGTCTTGAACTCCTGACCTTGTGATTTGCCTGCCTTGGCCTCCCAAAGTGCTGGGATTACAGGTGGGAGCCACCATGCTCAGCTTTTTTTTTTCTTTTGAGAGAGGGTCTCACTCTGTCACCCAGGCTTGATCTTCAATTAAGGAAATAAGAGCTTTCATCACATCTTTCTTCTATATTTCTGTATTTCTGAAAAAAATTATGGTAACATCAAAAATTTATTACTGACAAAGATAAAAATGTTTGGTTCTTCTGTTGGAATCCTATTTTCCTTATGTATTTCAATTTCATGCTGTATGCTAAGTTAACACATGTATTTCAGAATGCTGAAACCATGGCTGATGGATGCCTCACAATGCATAATGGATGTCTCATGAAGACCAGGGTCAGCAGTGACACTTCTGATTCAACCAAGAGGTCTCCAGTGTCTCACTCTTCACATCGTAGCCTCCTTTGCCTGATGTCCTTCATCGCCAGCTGCTTTCACCTCCTGTTGCAACAGATGCTCATTACCACGAGCTGTGCCATCACTTCTAATATTTTCGAAATATCTAACACCACACTCTAAAGCAAAGCTCTTCTAATTATGCCCTTGAATCTCCTCATTTGGACTTGATCTAGACTTGGAAGACCATGTGCTTCTTTCCTGTTGACTAGCAATCTTCTAGTCTCATTTCCTTTCCTTTTAGGCTAAGATTCTGTGAATAAATATAGGCGTAAAAGATCCAGTCCTTCAGGACAAATCCCAAGCAGCTAACTGGGCTTAAATTTAAAATAGAGCCAAGCAGCCATTTGCTGACTAGAGGTCACACATACTATGAGTTCCCTGAAAACACACACCTTTCCTTTTCTTTAATGACCTGCTTTATTAATCCTTAATACATTGTGAAAATTTTTCCATGTCTTTACATATTCACTATATGTACCTTAATATCATTTTTTATTATTATACTTTAAGTTCTGGGCACATGTGCAGATTGTGCAGGATTGTTACATAGGTATGTACATGCCATGGAGTTTGCTTAACATCCCCCATCATCTACATTAGGTCTTTCTCCTAATGCTATCCCTCCCCAATCCCCCACCCCCTGCTGTCCCTACCATAGCTCCCCCACCCCCCAACAGGCCCCAGTGTGTGATGTCCCCCCTCCCTATGTCCATGGGTTCTCCTTGTTCAACACCCACCTATGAGTGAGAACATGCAGTGTTTGGTTTTCTATTCTTGTGTCAGTTTGCTGAGACTGATGGATTCCAGCTTCATCCATGTCCCTGCAAAGGACATGAACTCATCCTGTTTTGTGGCTGCACAGTATTCCGTGGTATATCTGTGCCACATTTTCTTTATCCAGTCTGTCATTGATGGGCATTTGGGTTGGTTCCAAGTCTTGGCTATTGTGAACAGTGCCGCTGTGAACACACGTGTGCATGTGTCTTTATAATAGAATGATTTATAATCCTTTGGGTATATTCCCAGTAATTGAATTGTTGGGTCAAATGGTATTTCTACTTCTAGATCCTTGAGGAATCTTCACACTGTCTTCCACAATGGTTGAACTAATTTATACTCCCACCAACAGTGTAAAACTGTTCCTATTTCTTCACATCCTCTCCAGCATCTGTTGTTTCCAGATTTGTTAATGATTGCCATTCTAACTGGCGTGAGATGGTGTCTCAATGTGGTTTTAATTTGCATTTCTCTAATGACCAGTGATGATGAGCATTTTTTCATATGTTTGTTGGCCTCATAAAATGTCTTCTTTGTAAAGTCTGTGTTCCTATTCTTCGTCTACTTTTTGATGGGGTTGTTGTTTTTTTCTTGTAAATTTGTTTTAGTTCTTTGTAGATTCTGGATATCAGCCCTTTGTCAGTTGGGTAGATTGCAGAATATGTTTCCCATTCTGTTGGTTGCTGGTTCACTCTAATGATAGTTTCTTCTGCTGTGCAGAAGTTCTCTAGTTAAATTCAATCCCATTTGTCTGTTTTGGCTTTTGTTGCCATTGCTTTTAGTGTTTTAGTTATGAAGTCCTTGCCTATGCCTATGTCCTGAATGGTATTCCCTAGGTTACCTTCTAGGGTTTTTATGGTGTTAGGTCTTAACATTTAAATCTTTGATCCATCTGGAGTTAATTTTTGTATGAGGGGTAAAGAAGGGATCCAGTTTCAGCTTTCTGCATATAGCTAGCCAGTTTTCCCAACACAATTTATTAAATAGGGAATCCTGTCCACATTGCTTGTTTTTGTCAGGTTTGTCAAAGATCAGATGGCTGTAGATGTGTGGCATCATGTCCAAGGCCTCTGTTCAGTTCCATTGGTCTATATCTCTGTTTTGGTACCAGTACCATGTTGTTTTGATTACTGTAGCCTTTTGGTATGGTTTGAAGTCAGGTAGTGTGATGCTTCCAGCTTTGTTCTTTTTGCTTAGGATTGTCATGGCTATGTGGGCTCTTTTTTGGTTCCATACGAAGTTTAAGGTGTTTTTTTACAGTTCTGTGAACAATGGTAGCTTGATGAGGATAACATTGAATCTATACATTACGTTCATGATATTGATTCTTCCTAACCATGAGCATGGAATGTTTCTCCATCTGTTTGTGTCCTCTCTTATTTTGTTGAGCAGTGGTTTGTAGTTCTCCTTGAAGAGATGTTCACATCCTTTGTTACTTGTATTCCTAGGCATTTTATTCTCTTTGTAGCAATTGTTAATGGGAGTTCACTCATGGTTTGGCTCTGTTTGTCTGTTAATGGTGCATAGGAATGCTTGTGATTTTTGCACAGTGATTTTGTATCCTGAAACTTTGCTAAAGTTGCTTATCATCTTAGAGGAGATTTTAGACTGAGACGATGGGATCTTCTAAATATACAATCATGTCATCCGCAAATAGAGACATTTTGACTTCCCCTTTCCCTAGTTGAATACCCTTTATTTCTTTTTCTTGCCTGATTGCTCTGGCCATCACTTCCAATACTATGTTGAATAGGAATGGTGAGAGAGGGCACCCTTGTCTTGTACCAGTTTTCAAAGTGAATGCTTCTAGTTTTGGCCCATTCAGTATGATACTGGCTGTAGGTTTGTCAAAAATAACTTTCATTTTGAGATACGTTGCATTGATACCTAGTTTACTGAAAGTTTTTAGCATAAAGGCTGTTGAATTTTGTCGAAGGCCTTCTCTGCATCTATTGAGATAATCGTAGTTTTTGTCTTTGGCTCTGTTTATGTGGTGGATTATATTTATAGATGTGTGTATGTTGAACCAGCCTAGCTTCCCTAGGCTGACCTGATTGTGATGGATAAGCTTTGTGATGTGCTGTTGGATTCAGTTTGCCAGAATTTTACTGAAGATTTTTGCCTCAATGTTCATCATGGATATTGGCCTGAAATTTTCTTTTTTAGTTGCACCTCTGTCAGGTTTTGGTCAGGATGATGTTGGTCTCATAAAATTAGTTAGGGAGGATTCTCCCTTTTTGTATTGTTTGGAATAGTTTCAGAAGGACTTGTACCAGCTCCTCTTTGTATCTCTGGTAGAATTCAGCTGTGAACCTGTCGGGTCCTGGACCTTTTTCAGTTGGTAGGCTATTAATTTGCTCTTCAGCTTCAGACCTTATTGTATTGGTCTATTCATGGATTCAACTTCTTCCTGGTTTAGTCCTTGGAGGGTGCCAGTGTCCAGGAATTTATCTATTTCTTCTAGATTTAACGGTGTATGTGCATAGAGGTGTTTGTAATAATCTCTGGTGGTAGTTGGTATTTCTGTACAATCACTGGTGATATCCCCTTTATCATTTTTTATTGCATCTGTTTGACTCTTCTCTTTTTTTTTATTAGTCTGGCTAGTGGTCTATTTTGTTGATCTTTTCAAAAAACCAGCTCCTTGGTTCATTGATTTTTTTTAAGGGTGTTTTGTGTCTCTATCTCCTTCAGTTCTGCTCTGATCTTATTTATTTCTTGTCTTTTGCTAGCTTTTGAATTTGTTTGGTCATGCTCCACTAGTTCTTTGAATTGTGATATTAAGCTGTTGATTTTAGATCTTTCCTTGCTTTTCATGTAGGCATTTATTGCTATAAATTTCCCTCTAGACACTGCTTTAAATGTGTGCCAGAGATTCTGGTATGTTATGTCTTCGTTTTCATTGGTTTCAAAAAACATCTTTATTTCTGCCTTCATTACTTATCCAGTAGTCATTCAGTAGCAAGTTGTTCAGTTTCCATGTAGTTGTGCAGTTTTCAGTGAGTGTTTTAATCCTGAGTTCTAATTTGATTGCACTGTGGTCTGAGAGAATGTTTGCTATGATTTCTGTTCTTTTGCATTTGCTGAGGAGTGATTTTCTTCCAATTATGTGGTCAATTTTAGAGTAAATGTGGTGCTGAGAAGAATGTATACTCTGTGGATTTGGGATAGAGAGTTCTGTAGATGTCTATTAGGCCCACTTGGTCCAGATCTGAGTTCTAGTCCTGGATAGCCTTGTTCATTTTCTGTCTCATTGATCTGTCTAATATCGACAGTGGAGTGTTAAAGTCTCCCACTATTATTGTGTGGGAGTCTAAGTTGTAGGTTGTTAAGAACTTGCTTTAGGGTATCTGGGTGCTCCTGTATTGGGTGCATATATATTTGGGATAGTTAGCTCTTCTTGTTGCATTAATCCCTTTACCATTATGTAATGCCCTTCTTTGTCTCTTTGATCTTTGTTGGTTTAAAGTCTGTTTTATCAGAGACTAGGATTGCAACCCCTGCTTTCTTTTTGCTCTGCATTGGCTTGGTAAATCTCCCTCCATCCCTTTATTTTGAGCCTATGTGTGTCTTTTCACATGAGATGGGTCTTCTGAATATAGCACACCAATGGGTCTTGACTCTTCATCTAATTTGCCAGTCTGTGTCTTTTGATTGGGGCATTTAGTCTATTTATATTTAATGTTAATTTTGTTATGTAATACACACCTTTTTAACTTGGAGACATTCAGAGCTTACATGAACCAACAAATCAAGACTCAGCTGCATTGGCCAATCAAAATTAAGCACATTTCAATCCTTCATTTGGATAAATGGACCTGATTAGGAAGCTGGGTAGAAACTTTTGCTACAAAACTTGAACTCTGTCTTTGTTACCTGGAATGACTCTTTGTTTTACACCAGGGGCTGTGTCTCTCCAGTTTGCAAACTGTTCACTGGCATAAAGTATCTCCTTCAAATTTCCTTTCAAACAGCTTTTGTTCAGGAACCCAAGTTTCATTACCTTTACCACTTTTCTTCCAAAATGGTGAACTCTTTTACCCTATTGTTGTTTCATTCAACAACTCTCCACAATTTTCTTGCACTTCCTCCCTCAAAATATTTTCTGGAGTGAAAATAGAGTGATCCCGTGTCCTGGTTTGTGAGGAACAAACTGCCCTTGGCAATTCAGATCCTATTTGACATCAACAGTAACAAATTTCAAGCATTTACTTCTCTTTCAAGTCACCCACTTCACCTCTTGCAATACTCTTCTCCTTCACAATATTGACTTCTCCACAAAGGAAGCAGAAGCCATCACACTATAAATTCCTCAGCTCCTACACTCCTCTTCCACAGAGGTATCATTCAATCCATATGCCCATTCTTACCTCCCTTCCTATCCTCATCTAAGCTGAAAAAAACAACTCTTCTCTTAAAGATCAATTGGATCATTAGATTTACAAATCTCACCCATCTTGCCACCTGAGTGATCTTAAATTATCTACTGCTCATGCTCTTTCACCTTTTCAGCCTCTTGTTCCTTTAGAAAATACCGGGAAAAAACAGGCCCTTCCCCTTACACTGCATGACCCAGCCCCATCTCCACTGCTGTCTCTTTACTGCTTCCCTCTTTACTTGTTTCCAGGAAACAAAGATGTTTCTTGGAAAGTAAAAACATTCTCTGCTTATGGCGCTTCTATCGCCTTTATGCCAGCCCACTTTCGTTAAGGCTTTGATTTCCTTGATTGTATGAAACTGCCCTTATTCAGGCCCTTAAAAAATTATTCCATCTTTATTGAATGCAACTTTTTGTGACTTTTGACACATTTGATTCTCTTCCTCTAGGAATAACTTTTTCTTAGCTGTTAAGACTCTTGTCTCCTCTGGGTTTCTGTATAACTCAGAGGCTGGGAATTCCTCTATAATATCACTCATAGCTTTTTCTTCTCTCTACATTCCAAGGGGGTACAATTATTGGTCCTCAAACCTTCTCACTCAATGCACCTCCTTAGTTCTAAATGATTTCATTAATAACCATGGATTCTATGCCTTAGCTCCATGCTCAGAAACACCTATCTCATGGACATCTACATTAATTCCCAGCAGGCATAGAATTTTTAACTTTTTTTTTTTTGAGACCGAGTTTCACTCTTATTACCCAGGCTGGAGTGCAATGGCTCGATCTCAGCTCACCACAACCTCTGCCTCCTGGATTCAGGCAATTCTCCTGCCTCAGCCTCCTGAGTAGCTGGGATTACAGGCACGCACCAACATGCCCAGCTAATTTTTTTGTATTTTTAGTAGAGATGGGGTTTCACCACGTTGACCGGGATGGTCTTGATCTCTTGACCTCGTGATCCACCTGTCTTGGCCTCCCAAAGTGCTGGGATTACAGGCTTGAGCCACCACGCCCGGCCCACAATATTTAACTTTTTCCCAAGCTGTAGTGACTAGGTTTTCCCATTTATTAATTGAATTGTTTTTTTCTTATTAAATTAGGGAATTTTTTATATATTACAGATGTCAAAACACACTTGTCAGTTATATATACATTGCAAATACTTCTATTTCTGACTTACAAAATAGAATATCCAAATTTTAATGTAGATAAGATTGTCATCTTTTCTTAAAGGCTAATAGTTTTTTTATAATTTGTTTTGCAAAGTTTTCTACACTGCTATCACAATGATTTTAGTGCTTAGTCAAAAAGAGTTAAACATTTTAAAGATTAAAACCTGTTTTATCTGGAATTGATGTGGGTGCACAGGGTGATGTACAGATGTAATTTCACCTTTTCCCATGGATAATGAGTTGCCAGAACTATTACTGAGAAGCCATAGTTTCTGCAGCCATGAGCAGTGACATTGCTTACACATTTGGGTTTTTGGTCTCTTTAGTTGTTAATCCTTGGGCCAATTATACAATATGTTATTCCTGAGAGGTATACAGTAATACCAACTTGCTATTTGAATAATCTAGATTATTTTTTTTATTTCCTATACCTTCTAGAATCATCCTTTCAGCTTCCGTCAAGAACTCTTTTAGTATTTTGATCAGAATTACATTGATCTATATAAATCAATGTTGGAAGAATTGGCATCTTTACAAGAGTAAATCTGTCCTCTTCAATTTCTTTCAATGACATTTCATTTTTCTTCTACACAAGGCTTGCACATATTTTGTTAGATTTATTTTTAACTTATACTTTCTTGTCATTTTAGGGAGTATTTTTTAAAAATAAAATTAAGCATTTTGTTGCTGGCATGTAGAATGAAAAATAGTTTTGACTTGTTGATGTCATAGCCAATGATCTTGCAGAACTTTTAGGTCTGAGAGTTCATTTGTAGATGTTTTTGGAATGTGTATGAGGAAAATTCTATTACATACAAATAAAATTGTATATATTCCTTCTAAATTCATAACATTTGTTTCTATGTCTTTTCTTTTTGTAAAGGCTAGGACCTTCTATTACAACATTGAGTACATGCAGTCTTCTTCCTAATTTTAAAAGGAATATTTCAGCCAGGCACAGTGGCTCATGCCTGTAATCCCAGCACTTTGGGAGGCCAAGGCGGGTGGGAAGCTGAGCCAGGGGAATTGCTTGAAGCCAAGAGGTAGAGATTGTGGTGAGCAGAGACTGCGTTGAGCAGAGATCACACCACTGCTCTCCTGCCTGGGTGACAGAGTAAGACTCTGTCTCAAAAAAACCAACACATAGATAACAATGAATAAATGAATAATAAAATTAATATTTCTAACATTAATAATAAAATTAATATTTCTAACACGTTACTTTGTGAAGTGTCATTTTCTATAGTTTTCTTTCTACAAAAAGGGTTTTTTTATAGAAAACATTTTATTTCTATATTGCTAAGATTCTCTCTTAATAGTTAGTTGATAAATTTGATCAAATGTTTCCCTGCATCTATTAAAATGATTTGTCCTCCATTAATCTAACAATGTCAGTGAATCACTGGGGCAATATTTTGTACAGAGATTAGGATTTTTTGTCCATAATGTCCTTTGTTAGTTGCATTTGAAATGTATTTCTTCTATTATCTGTAAAACTTTGTATAAAACTGGTTTGACTTTTAGGACATTTACAGAATTCATCTGTAAATTTGCTACTATGTTTTATGATCCTTTCTTAACTTTTATTTAAACAAATAATTTGTTGGTTTTCTAATTCATCATCTTCACTTTTCTGATTTGAAACTTATAATCGTATTTTTATACTTTGCTATTTACTCTTAATATCTGTGGCGTTTATTCCAACAAGCCTGAGATTAATAGATTAACCACCCTATTAACCAATACCTCATTTCAGATATGTAAGAATATTATAAAACTTTAAATCCAATAACCATTTTTCCAACATATATTCCATTATAAGTTAGTATTTAATTATGTAATTTTATTCTATGTCACACCTTAATGATTACCATTATTATTGAATGCAGAAAATATTTTAATATTATCTACATGTTCATCAGGTTATTTATTCATTATTGAATTTCTTTTTGTGACTCTCAGCTCTTCTTTTAAGATTTCCTCCTTCCTCAAGAAGATAATCTTTAGCCCTCATTCTTGAGTACTCTGATGAATGTACAATACTATATTCTGTTTTATTTTCTGAAAATATTTTTACTTAGCTCCTATCCACGAAGGAGTTGATGCTCATATAATATTAGATTTACAGTTATTTTTGTTGAAACACTTTGAAGCTTAATTCTAGCATCTTTTGGCTTATCTTGGTACTGACATGAAGCCTGTTGTTAGTTTAATTGCTGCAAGTGAATTGCCTTTCTTCTCTGCCACTTCACTCAGCTCTCTGCTCAGATGTCATGTCCTTCTAGAGGTATCCCCTGACCTCTCTTTTTAAATGACACGTCCTGGGACATTTTCCTGACCCTATGCCTTGTTGCTTCTTCATCACCCTTAACACTCTCTGGAATACACAATACTCATTGAATTTTCTTTCCCTTCAGGTGATGAGCATCTTTTCCAAGAGAACAGGATTCTTCTGCTGTATGTACTGCTGAGACACCAGTGAGTAAAATACTGAAGAGGAAAAAGTTAATAAAAGTAAAATTAATGCAAGAAAGAGAAGCAGAAGTTAAATTTTCCTTTTATAAGCAAACTTCCCTGAGCCCTTCCCTCTCCCATGGGATTGTACCCTGCTTTGCAAGTTAGAAAAGTTTATAAATTCTTGTATTATTGCTGTCTATAGCTGACAACTGTGAGTTTCTGTAACACAGCGAAGGTCATAAAAAATGCCCAAATAGGCAGGACTCTGCCTTTCTGGACACTGTAGCAGATAAGGTCCATACTAGAATCCTTGAGCTCTACAGATAGTGAACATCTGGGTCACATAGCAGCAGTCATATGTAAGCCCAAGTTAGGTGCCTATCATTGCTTAATGAATTGCCCTTGTTCTACACTTGCACACTTGTCTTAGTGCCACTGTGTATTTCATGTACAAAAAGCCAAATCCTGCCTTTGTTAGGGGCTCATCCATTTTGTTCCCAGTCAGGGAACCAGCTGGGCCAACGTACACCTAAAATAAACTCCTTCTGTAACCTCAGCGATTGCTCCAGTCTCTGAAATCCTGCAGCATTTCTGGTGCATTGGCTGGGAACTGGAGAGGATAGGCTTGCTGTCTCCTTTGGCTGTGGGGCAACAGGGTCCCAGGCCAAGGAGAAACCCAAGACCCTAGGCACCACCAGGAAGCTTCTCTCAAGAAGAAGATCTGCTCTCTGGAGACCCAGTACTCTCCCCAAGTAGTGTCACAGAACTGGGAAAAGGCTGCAGAACTAGATCAGTGTGCTTCAGGAACTGTGATAAGACTTCTGAGGTTTAAAGTAGGGAAAGGAGGTCTGGAGCTCTAATCACCTTCCGGGGTGAAGTGACCGGTAGCCCAACTTAGCTGGAGGCTGGGGAAGTGAGGGCATCTGGCCAACTGAATTGAAACTCACCTAACCAGAACCTGATCAGCTCCAGGAAAGTGATTACTAATCTGGCCCAGAAGGGCTGTGCGAGGTTAGAGTGTCTTGCTGATTCAGATGAAACTCACATGCCCATTAACACTGAAAGCAAGGGTGGCTTGCTAGGCCAACTTGTAAGGAAGCCCAGTGGCAGGAGTGGAAAACTGGGAAGGGGAGGTGTGTGAAAGTGCCTGAAAGAGACAGCTCCAGGAGGAGCCAATACGGGAGTGATGGGTGGGGGCCGCAAGTCCCTCAGCACAGACTGTACCCTCTGAGCGAAGTGTGGAGCCAACTGCAGCCAAGGGTGATCAACATATGGCTTAAGGAGGTGCCCCCACAATGGTTGGGGTAACAAACTCTCCAATGCCAAGCAGCACCTGAAACACCCTCTCCTACTCAGGTCAGAGGCATGGCTTAACTTGTCAACAGTGAAATCGGGGGTGATTGTGCATCATAAGGGTGGAGGCAGTGACTCAAACCCGGGAAACAGCAAATCAAAACCGACTCCATTGGAGTGCATGCTAAATAACTTTAGGAAGGGTTTTGGATGAGATTATGGTGTCAAACTAACTCCTCAAAAGTTAAAAACTCTGTGTGAACTAGACTGGCCTTCTTTCAATGTTGGGTGGCTCACCTAAGGGACAACAGCTTGTGAGGTAATTGGCCATGTGTATAGAGTAGTAACTGGGGTCAGAGGACAACCTGGAAACCCTGATCAACACCCATACATTAACTCCTCCCTAAATGTGGTCCAGTTAAATCCCAAGTGGCTGCAGCCCTGCCACGTGGTGTACTGTAAAACTTTAGTGGCTCGGGCAGAGCCAAAGGTAGTCAAGAGAACCACAGGGCCCCACACATAGAAAGTAGGGAAGAGAGAGCTGGAAACACAAAAACCGATCCTACAGGCCCCTCCAGAGGACAGCGAATCCCACCCCCATGTGCCAATATATCCATCCTTGGCTAACCTAAGGCAAGATGAAAGGCAAGCAGCTGGAGACTCATGCTCAGACAGAAGTGACACTCGAGTGTCATCCCTCAGTGAGGAGCAAAAAGGCATGCCCATAGAAGTCAGGGAAAAGTAAAGAGACAATTCCCCCAGCTGACTCTGGTCTGGCCACACCTGAGCCTTACAAATGCCTCTCCAGGAAACTAGGTCCCAAATTTACCATGATGCTGAGAGCCAAGTAAGAGGTGGAGAAAGGCCCTTTACCCACCAGTCTTTTACCAATGACCTCCTACATTGGAAACAGCACACTCCCTCCTACAGGGAGAAACCCCGAGCCATCATAAATTTAATACAATCCATTTTATTAACCCACAACCCCACATTGGCAGACTACCAGGAGCTCCTTTTAACACTGCTTAATACAGAGGAGTGGCATAGAGTAACCCAGGCAACCCTCCAATACCTGTAGAGACATGCCCTGACAGGCACAGTTGATGCCCGCTGATATGCTGAGAAACATTACCCAGTGACAGATCCCCAATGGGATCCCAATGGGGCAGAGGCATTCGGGAGGCACGTCTAAATGGAATCAAGGCAGGAGGGAAGAAGGCCCTCAATATGGAAAAATTTCAGAGGTCCATCAGAAGGCAGATGAGAGCCCAAGTGAGTTTTATGACAGGTTCTGTGAGGCATATCAACTCTACACCCCATTTGACCCAGAGACAGCAGGAAATCAATGTATGGTGAAAGCAGCCTTTGTTAGTCAGGTGCAGAGTAATATCAGAAGGACACTCCAAATGCCAGAAGGGTTTGAAGGCATGACTGCCACCCAGCTCATACAGGTGGCCCACAAAGTGTTCATTAACCATGAGGAGGAGGCCAAAAGGGAGACCAAGAGAGGGGCAGATCAAAAGCATAAAAGGAAAGCAGATCTGCTGGCCATGGCTCTCACAGAAAGGCCAAAAGGGAGGCCAAGAGAGGGGCAGATCAAAAGCATAAAAGGAAAGCAGATCTGCTGGCCATGGCTCTCACAGAAAGGAGGGTGAATGCAGCAAGAGGACGTGGCCAAGGTCATGGACAAGGGAGAGGTTTAACCCGAGAGAACTTAGAAAACTGACCTAGACTACAGAGAGACAAGTGTGCAATATGCAAAAAGAAAGGACACTGGAAAAATAAATGCCCAGAAAGCAATGCATGTACCTGCAATGAAAGCCAGAGAAGGGCTCAAGAAGCTGACCTCATCGGCCTGGTGGGGGCCGAATGCTATGAGGGCTAAGACAGACCGGGTTTCATTTCTCTAGGCCCCCAGGAGCCTATGTTCAGGATAGAAGTAGGGGGCCAAGAAATAAATTTTATTGTAGACACAGGTGCTGAACACTCAGTAGTAACTCAACCAATTGGACCATTAACTAAAATGTATGCTACTATAATTGGAACCACAGGAGTGGCAGAAAAAAAAGGCCCTTTTCCCAGTTAAAGAGGTGTGTTATAGGAGGATGGGAAGTCCAGCACGAGTTATTATACCTCCCAAACTGTCCCGTTCTCCTGCTAGGGAGAGACCTGCTCCAAAAGCTGCAGGCTCAAATTCCTTCAGACCAGAAGGGAATGTAACTTTAGATCTCACCCGGCCAGCAGCAATCGTTCTAGTTCTAACTGTGCCACAGGCTGAGGAGTGGAGTCTACACACTAGTGGAACACACGGGCTGGATTATCCCTTAACCCCAAAAGAGATAGTAATCAGGCTAATAGATGAATTCCTGGAAGTCTGGGCTGAAAATAACCTACCTAGGCTGGCTGTAAACCATGCCCCAGTGGTAGTGGAGCTGAAACCAGGTTCTACCCCGTCCAGCTTTGTCAATACCCTTTGCCTCAAGAGGCTGTTAGGGGTGTATGGGAGCACACAGAGTGACTCCAAAGCATGGTATAATAGTAGCATGTCAATCATCCCAGAATATTCCACTATTACGGGAATACTCCTCTTTTACCAGTGCAGAAGCCAACACCAATTGGAGTACATAACTATAGACCAGGACAAGACTTGTGAGCTATAAATGGGGCTACAGTCACTATTCACCCAGTAGTGCCAAACCCCTATATGTTAGTAACTCTTATTCCAGCAAGCGCAGCCTGGTTTACAGTCCTAGATCTAAGAGATGCCTCTTTCTGCTTCCACCAGGCAGCAATAAGTCAACCATTATTTGCCTTCCAGTGGGACAATTTTCAGCTCACTTGGACCACACTTCCCCAAGGGTTTAAGAACTCGCCTACAATCTTTGGGGAAGCATTAGCAACAGACCTTAAAGCTTACACTCCTCCCAAAAAGGAGTATGTTCTATCGCAGTATGTGGATGATCTTTCACTAGCATCCCCTACCCTAGAAGATTGCCACCTAGGGATACTTTAGCTGTTATGGAAAACAGGATATAAAGTGTTAAGAAAAAAGGCCCAGGTCTGTTTAAGGAGAGTTAGCTACCTGGGATTTCACCAAACCCAAGGGAAGTGGAACTTAGGGTTACCTCGTATAAAGGCTGTCTGTAGCCTTCCGACCCCAACCTGCAGGTGACACATAAGGGAATTTTTAGGGGAAGCAGGGTTCTGCCATATCTGGATTCCAAATTCCTCACTCATAGCAAAGCCCTTGTATGAAGCTACTAAATGGGGGAAAAAGTAACCCTTCCTTTGGGGAACTGAACAGGAGAAGGCATTTGAACAAGTCAAGTAGGCCTTCACTGAGGCTCCTGCTTTGAGACTACCAGACATGGCCGAGCCTTTCTTCCTGTATGTACACGAGCAGAAGAGAATGGCCATTAAAGTCTTAACCCATGTCCTAGGATCTTGGCACCTCCCAGTAGCCTACTTATGTGAGCAACTAGATGTAGTGGCACAAGGATGGCCCCCTGCCTTAAGGCATTAGCCACCACAGCAATGCTGGTAAAGGAAGCAGATAAACTAACCCTGGGTCAGCATTTAACTGTACAAGTGCCACACTCAGTCCTTATCTTAGTGGATTAAAGAGGACACCATTGTTTCTCAATTCCAAGAATGACTCAATCTCAAAGACTCTTATGCAAGAACTCCTGCATAATTCTAGAGACTGTAAAAACCCTCAACCCAGGCACCCTGCTTCCTGTAGAATGGGGGGCCTCAATCCATGACTGCATAGATACAATAGATGAAGTATTCTCTAGCCGGAAGGATCTTAGAGATTGCCCTCTCCAGAACTCAGACGTAGAATACTTCATTGAAGGGAGCAGCTTCATGGAGGCAGGAAATCGGAGGGCTGCATATGCAATAGTAACTTGGGTCTCAGTAGTAGAGGCCCAATGCTTGCCAATAGGAACATCCACCCAGAGAGCAGAGTTAATAGCTTTAACCAGAGCATTATTACTGGCAAAGGGCAAAAGAGTCAACATATACACTGACTCCAAATATGCATTTGCCACACTGCATGTGCATGGGAGGACCTCTAAAGAAAGAGGGCTCTTGACAGCCCAAGGGACAAACCTTAAGTATCCAGAAGAAATTTTGCAGCTCTTAGATGCAGTATGGGCACCAAAAGAAGTACACCTTATACACTGTAAAGGCCACCAGAAAGAAGGAACACCAAAAGCTAAAGGAAATAGAAAAGCAGAAAAGGAGGCCAAGAGGGCAGCCCTGGGTGGTGTCCCCCGATCCTTCATAGAGGCTAGGAAGGCTGCCTGGCTATGACCCTTCCTCTTGAGGCACTGTGTTCAGAGACTCCAAATTACTCTCCAAATGAAAAGGTCTGGTTTGCTCAAGAAACTGGGAGCTATACTAAAGGAGGATGGCGGAAGTTTGCAGATGGGAAGTCAGTCATTCCCCAAGTATTAGTCCCTAGATTTGTAAAACAATTCCACCAAGGAACTCACATGGGAAAGACAGCATTCAAAACGCTGTCAGGACGCCACCTCAATGTGCCATGGCTCACTATCATTTCCCAAGCCACTTATCAACAATGCTTAACCTGGGCCCAGAATAACCCACGGCAGGGTCCAGCCCAGCCCCCAGGAATTCAACAAGTAGGGGCAGCACTGTGTGAAAATTTTCTTGTAGATTTTACAGAGCTGCCTTGGTCAGGAGGCTATTGCTATATGTTAGTGTTTGTCGCACCTGCTCAGGTTGGGTAGAGGCTATCCCCACCAACAGAAAAGGCAGGAGAAGTAACTAGAATATTACTAAAATACATTATCCCCAGATTTGGGCTACCTTCAACTATAGGATCAGATAATGGCCCAACATTTGTAGCCAAAAAATTGCCCAAGACCTAACACAGCTGTTAAAAATAAACTGGAAACTGCATACTGCCTATCACCCACAAAGCTCAGGAAAGGTTGGGTGTATGAATCGAATGCTTACGCAGCCATAAAAAACAACGAGTTTGTGTCCTTTGTAGGGACATGGATGAATCTGTAAACCATCATTCTCAGCAAACTGACACAAGAACAGAAAGCCAAACACCGCATGTTCTCACTTATAGGTGGGTATTGAAGAATGAGAACACGTGGACTCAGGGAGAGGAGCATCACACAGTGGGGCAGTTGCAGGGATATGGGAGAGACAGCGGGGGCTGGGGAGGGAGTGGAGGGTGGGGAGGGAGAACATTGAGAGAAATGCCAGATATAGTATTCACCTAAGTAAAATAAATAAATTAAAAAAAAAAAATTCTGCCAGGAGTCTCATCTGTGGTGGGATCAGATCTTGCCCATGGTCCTCCTTTGAGTCAGGTGTACCCCCATCAAACAAACTGGGTATTGGCCCTATGAATAACCAATAAGAACCACCCCCAGTCATAACCCAAATTAAAGGGCACCTCATAGAGCTAGGAGAACTAGCCCTGAGAAAGCAAATGCAGGCCTTAGGCATAACTATGCAAAACATACAGGGTTGGGTTCCAGGACAATTACCTGGCAGTCTAACAGATCCTGTTCATCCCTTTAAACCCAGAGAGTCAGTCTGGGAGTAGGAGAACCCAACCACATTGGGGCCAACAAGGAATGGGCCCCTGTTGTAATGTTGACCACTCAACGAGACCCCGTGACCAGCAAGAGCAATGACCCTGCTCTAGTCACACAACTGGAGGCTGATTAGTCCACATATGGCTGAAGCTTGAAGAGTCATCAAAAGTAAATGTGGATAAAAATCTTTTTTTTAATTATTATACTTTAAGTTCTGGGCACATGTGCAGATTATGCAGGATTGTTACACGGGTATACACATGCCATGGTGGTTTGCTGCCTCCATCCCCCATCACCTACATTAGGTATTTCTCTTAATGTTGTCCCTCCCCAATCCCCCCACCCCCTAGTGTCCCTCCCCTAGCCCCCGTCAACCCCCAACAGGCCCCAGTGTGTGATGTTCCCCTTCCCATGTCCATGTGTTCTCACTGTTCAACACCCACTTATAAGTGAGAACATGCGGTGTTTGGTTTTCTGTTCTTCTGTCGATTTGCTGAGAATGATGGTTTCCAGATTCGTCCATGTCCCTGCAAAGAACATGAACTCATCCTTTTCTTAAGCCTGCATAGTATTCCATGGAATATCTGTGCCATATTTTCTTTATCCAGTCTATCACTGATGGGCATTTGGTTCCAGGTCTTTGCTATTGTAAATGGTGTTGCAATGAACATATGTGTGCATGTGTCTTTATAATAGAACAATTTATAGTCCTTTGGGTATATACCCAGCAATGGGATTTCTGTGTCAAATGGAATTTCTATATCTAGATCATCTAGGAACCCCCACAACTATTGTCTTCCACAATGGTTGAAATAATTTACACTCCCCACCAACAGTACAAAAGCATTCCTATTTCTCCACACCCTGTCCAGCATCTGTTGTCTCCAGATTTTTTAATGATCTTCATTTTAACTGGTGTGAGATGGTATCTCAGTGTGGTTTTAATTTGCATTTCTCTAATGACCAGTGATAATGAGCATTTTTTCATATGTTTGTTGGCTGCATAAATGTCTTCTTTTGAAAAGTGTCTTTTCATATCCTTTGCCCACTTTTTGATGGAGCTGTTTTTTTCTTGTAAATTTGTTTAAGTTCTTTGTAGATTCTGGACATTAGTCCTTTGTCAGATGGGTAGCTTGCAAAAGTTTTTCCCGTTCTTTTGGTTGCCAGTTCACTCTAATGATTGTTTCTTTTGCTGTACAGAAGCTCTGGGGTTTAATTAGATTCCATTTGTCTATTTTGGCTTTTGTTGCCATTGTTTTTGGTGTTTCAGTCATGAAGTCCTTGTGTATGCCTATGTCCTGAATGGTATTGCCTAGGTTTTCTTCTAGAGGTTTTATGGTGTTAGGTCTTATGTTTAGATCTTTAATCCATCTGGAGTTAATTTTTGTATAAAGTGTTAGAAAGGGGTCCAGTTTCAGCTTTCTGCACATAGTTAGCCAGTTTTCAGTGGCTCATGCCTATAATCCAAGCATTTTTGGAAGCTGAGGCAGACAGATCAACTGAGGTCAGGAGTTCAAGACCAGCCGGGCTAATGTGGTGAAAATTCTTAAGCTTAATTGCTATCTTAGTATTGTTAACTATTCTATTACTATGCTATCATCTTTGCCAACTCTTATGTCCAAGGAAAGATTCATCCTGTCCCTGTGTAGTGTTATCAAAATGTCAATTTTCACTTTATCATTGTTAACTTCAATATTTGTACAAAAGGACATTCTTTGCAGCACCCAGAATCTATTTCCAACAATGCGTAATAAACTTTTTCTTCTGTTAAAAAAAAAAAAAAAGGAAGGACAAGTGGGAGAAAAATGTACTTACTGCCTACAAACTACTTGGACTGGGAATACAGTAGTTAAAATCTTGAGTATCAAATATATTATAAGTGCACAGGGACTCGGTTATGGGCTTGTACTTACAATGAGACAGTTTGTTCAGTTTGTAACCTAGACAATGATCAGCTACATGTATGTTATAACCCCAAGTTAGATCCTGGAACTTGGTTAAAGGTCTGAGATAAGCCAGTAGAGGAGACCTACTAAATCAGACCATCCTTTTTCTTACTCACTTTACTGCTAGGAGAAACTCTAGGATACCCTGTTTATGATGAGGTAAAAAAACAAAAGCCAAAAGTAAAAGAAGTGTAAATATCAAAGGAAGTATAAAAATAGGAGACTGAAAGACACTGATTGGCCACTTGGAAAAATTATTTAATACTGTGGGTCAGCTACTTGGGCACAAACTGGGTCAGGGGGACACTGTACTCCTATTTATATGCTTAAGTAAATCATCACCAATGGGACTGCACAAGCTTTAGAGCTGTTGGCGATACAACCCTAAATATGAGAAATGGTCTTTACCAAAACAGACTAGCTTTAGATTACCTCCTGACCCAAGAAGAAGGTGTATGTGGAAATTTTAACCTAACTAACTGTTGCTTAAAAATTGATAACAAAAAGCTGGAAATATGTAAATATTTCCAAAAATAACAAAAAACTGCAGAAATGCAAACGTTAGCCCATGTCCCAGTTCAACCTTGGAAGCCCGGATGGTCACCAGACTCCCTCTTTGGAGGGTGGTTCTCGTTTTTTTTGTTGTTTGTTTTTTTTAGGATTTAAAACACTAATAGAAGGTTTCATGCTTATTCTAGGTAATTGCTTAATCCCTCCACGTCTCTTGCCTGTCTTGTTTCAGAGAATACAGTCACAGAAGCAGGAGCATCTAGGCATACCACCACCCAAATAATGGCCTTAACTAAGTACCAACCATCCCTCAGGAAAAATCCTATCACCCCAGGATGAGCTTCCTGGAAGGGATGGGCTCCTGGAACTTATGTAAATGTTGTCTTAAGTAAACCAAAACAGGAACCCGAGTAACTGTGCAAAATGGATTAAGTTAACTCAGCACCACCTCAATAAACACAAAAGGCTACATCCTCTATCAAGGTAATTGAGAGGTGTATCAAGGCAAAGCTCTCCAAAGCCTGCAATCAGTTTCAAAAAGCTCCATCTAAACCTCCTTGTCGGGACCACAGTGGCATCCTATCGAGCCCCAGAAAATGGCTGGCTAGCCAACGATGAGTAAGACTCCCCATAGGTTAGGGAGGAGTAGCCTAAGACAGGCACAGTCACTCGGGGCATAAAGGCCAAGGGAAGAAAAAGGCCCTGGCATGACGCCTGACTGGAGTCCTCAGGCAGAGCTGCCGCAAAGCGTGCCTGCCCTCCATGAGCCATTCCAACGTAAAACAAAGAAAACTTTGGCCAAAATCAAGGTGCAACTTATACAAAGGCAATTAAAAACATCTGTCCTACCCCGGTACTCTCTCCTAAGTATGATTTAGTACTATCTTCAAACAGAAGACCATTATAGTGTACGTTCTATTAAAAGTATTACTTGTATTGAGCACACCAAAGGGGGGATTGAAGAGGAAAAATTAATAAAAATAAAATTAATGCAGAAAAGAGAAGCAGAAATTAAATTTTTCTTTTGTAAGCGAACTTCCCTAAGTCCTTCCCCTTCCCGTGGGATTGTATTCTGCTTTGCAAGTTAGATAAGTTTATACATTCTTGTATTCTTGTTCTCTGTAGTTTCTGTAACACAGCAAAGGCTAAATGCCCAGACAGGCAGGACTCTGGCTTTCTGGGCACTGTAGCAGAAGGCCATAGATAAGGTCCGTGCTAGAATCCTTGAGCTCTACAGACAGTAAACATCTGGGTCACATAGCAACAGTCACATGTAAGCCTAAGTCAGGTGCCTGTAATTGCTTAATGAATTGCCTTTGTTCTACACCTGCAAACTTATTTTAGTGCTACTGCCTACTTCATGTACAAAAAGCCAAGCCCTGCCTTTGTTAGGGGTTCAGCCATTTTGCTCCCAGTCAGGGAATCAGCTGGGCCAGTGTACACCTAAAATAAACGCCTTCTGTAACCTCAGCAGTCGCTCCAGTCTCTGCAGTTATGCAACAACACCACACGGTTTGTACTCAATATACATTAAATGCATTTTATACCATGTAACAAATGGTTCTCAGAATGTTTGCTAATAATCTTTTGTAACTACTGGGAAATAAGAAGATTGACAATACTAGAATTAAGACACTATGAATTCTAGTACGTTCTAAACACTGAAGATTAATGACATTGGTATTATTACCCCCAAATTATGATAATCATGAACATTTATTAGATGAGGAAACTGAGTCACAGAATTATGACAGAAAATAACACAGATCAGTTTGCCACAGAGAAAATATGTCTTGATTTTAGCATTCTATAGATTGCCTCTTTATGGATACAAGATAGTAAAAGCAGGGTAGAAAGGAGCTCTTTATAAAGGATTTATTATAATCAAACATCTATACCCAAGAAATATTAGTTAATAGATCAATGTCACCCAGATAAAGAGCCCTGTCATTTCCACATTTTATCAAATTCATGGACAAAAACACACAAAAAAGTTCTCATCAGTGTTTTTTGTTTGCTTGATTTTTGTTTGATTTTTTTTAGATGCAACATATTTGGAAGAGAAAATAATGACACTGGACTGCAGTCAAAAATGGAAAGGTATCATTGCAGCGTGGTAAAACGGCTGAAATAAACAAGTTAAAAATAAACAAAATAAAGTTGAGGAATTTGTTTAGATTAAATAATATTTTCTTTACAAATAGAAGATGTGGATAATGGGAACAAATAATTCTTGTGGAGGCAAGATGGTGGCAACCAAGAAAACACGGCGTGGAGGCGGGAAGTTCAGGAGAAGAAGCCAAAAAGAAACAAACAGGAGGTCCTGTGGCCACTGCGGAGGAGGTGGAGGAAGAAGAGAGAGCCTGGATTCCAGGCCCTGTTTGCAACGGAAGTAGACAAACAAGGAATGGAAGTTCGTCTTTTCTTCCAGAGGAACAAATACATTTCAGAACAAGACATGTTATGCAGGACTTGAGAATCCTCATGACTCATTCAAAAAGAAGATACTAAAATGGATCATAAGCATAAGTTCTTTATGATTAACAATTTCTAGGAAATGAAAACCTGTAATAAATGCATCTACTTTGAAGCTAAGAAATCCTCATGGACTGTCTGCTAAATTTCTTGTTCAAAATATTCATACCCTAGCTGAACTAAAGATGACTGGAAACTGAAAAGTTCTCAGTCCCTTTTGTCTTGATCCTGCTTTTGATGAATTATCACATTATGCTTTGTTAAAATAACTCTTAATTCAGATATTTAGTACACCATGGTATAATCCCAAAAGCCAACCATTCGTGGACCATGTGTTCACTTTCACCATTTTGGATAATAGGATATGGTTTCAGAATTTTCATATCATAGAAGAAGACGCTGTTTTTCTAGAAACAGGACCTTGTTTTGTCTTAAATATCATAAACTTTTCCCAAGGAAGTTTTGAAGGACCAACTTTATATGAAAATTCTCACTACCAGGCACCAAAAATGCATTGCCATGACATAAGACCCATCACAGCTGTAAAACACAGAGAGAATCAGCAAGCGAAAGATGTGCAGAGCCTGAGAAAGAGCCAAAGGCCCCTCTTCCACATGATCTCACTGTTCAGACCACAGTGAAACAAAATTGAAAATCAGCTCCAAAAGGACCCCTCAAAACCATGCAACTACATGGAAATTAAGCAACCTGTTCCTGAATGATCACTGGGTCAACAGTGAAATCAAGATAGAAATTTAAGAATTGTTTGAACTGAAAATAATAGTGACAGAACCTATCAAAACCTCTGGGATACAGCAAACACGGTGCTAAGAGGGAAGTTCATTGCCTTAAATGCCAACATCAAAGAGTCTGAAAGAGCACAAATATGCAATCTAAGGTAACCTCTTAAAGAACTGGAGAAAGAAGAAAAAAACAAACCCAAACCCAGCAGAAGAAAAGAAATAACAAAGATCAGAGCAAAACTGCACAAAATACAAAAGATAAATGAAAAAAAAAGCTGTTTCTTTGGAAAGATAAATAAAATTGATAGGTTATTAGCAAGATTAACCAAGAAAAGAACCAAATAAACTCAATAAGAAACAAAACAGAAGTTACTGCAACCAATACCACAGAAATACGAAAGGTCACTGAAGGCTACTATGAAAACATTCATGTGCACAAACTAGAAAACCTAGAGGAGACAGACATATTCCTGGAAATATACAACCCTCTTAGATTAAACCAGGAAGAAGCAGAAACTCTTCACAGACCAACAGTAAGCAGTGAGATTAAAACAGTAATAAAAAAAAATTTCAACAAAAAGTCTAGGACCAGATGGATTCACAGCTGAATTCGATCAGACATTCAAAGAATTGGTACCAATATTATTGACACTGTTTCACAAGATAGAAGCAGAGGGAATTTTACCTAAATCATTCTGTGAAGCCAGTATCACCCTTATACCAAAACCAAGAAAGGACATACTAGAAAAATAAAACTACAGTCCAATATCCCTAATGAATATAGAGGCAAAAATCCTTAATAAAATGCTAGCTAACCAAATCCAACAGCATATCAAATTATAGTCCATGATGATCAAGTGAGTTTTAGACCAGAATGCACAGATGGTTTAACATATGCAAATCAATAAATGTGATGCACCACATAAACAGAATTAAAAACAAAAATCACATGATCATCTCAATAGATGCAGAAAAAGCATTTGACAAAATCCAGCATCACTTTATGATTAAAACCCTCAGAAAAACTGTGATAGAAGATACATACCCTAAGGTAATAAAATCCGTCTATGACAAACCCACAGCCAGCATAATAATGAATGAGGAAAAGTTGAAGTCACTACCCCTGAGAACTGCAACAAGACAAGGATGCCCACCCTTACCACTTCTGTTTAATATAGTACTGGAAGTCCTAGCCAGACCAATCAGACAAGAGAAAGAAACAAAGCCCATCCAAATCAGTCAAAGAAGAAGTTAGATGTTGCATTTCATAAAAACGAACCGAAGTTCTGTCTACTGATGCAGCACAAGAGACGTTAAAAAAAAAAGAAAGAAAAAAAAAGAAAAGAGGAAAGATGCTCTTTAGGTTTTGTTTCATTTTGTTTTTAATTATTATAATTACTCTAGAGAAAACACTGACAAATGGTCCGAGCTCCTATCCTGACTTTTCATCAAGGCACCTTTCCTAATATGGTTCAACTGTGAATGTAGAAGTGAAGGGGAGGGAGGAGAAAAAGAAAACTCTGGCGTTAGAGGATATAGAAAAATAAAAGTACAATTGTTACAAATAAAGAACACAGACTTCAAAAACAAAATAAGTCACAACCCCAACAAACCAAAATTTAAATGATCAGAATTGGCAGCACAAAGAAAACGCCCTCTCCTGACTTGTATTGTGGCAGTCTGATCGCCCCCAGAAAATTGCGCCAAAGAGTTTAGAAAAACAAATACACAATAAAAGTAAACACACATACACACAAAACAGCAAACTTCAGGTAACTATTTTGGATTGCAAACAGGATAAATTTAATGTTCAAACAATCTGATAAAATACCGTTTGGAAACTGGAAAAAAGAAGAAGTCAAACTCACTGTTTGCTGATGATATGATTGCACACCTAGAAAACCCAAAAGACTTCTAGAACTGATAGATGTATTCAGCAAGGTTTCAGGATACAAAATTAATGTACATAAATCAGTAGGACTACTATATATGAGAGCAACCAACTGAGAATCAAACCAAGAACTCAACTCCTTTTACAGGAGCTGCAAAAAATAAAACAATAAAGTACTTAGGAGTATACCTAATCAAGGAGGTGAAATAGCTCTACAAAGAAAACTACAAAACACTGCTGAAAGAAATCATAGATTGCACAAATGAACAGAAACACATCCTGTGCTCATAAATGGGGAGAATCAATGACAGTGACCATACTGCCAAAAGCAATCTACAATTTCAATGCAATTCCCATCAAAATACCACCAATGTTCTTTACAGAACAAGAAAAAAACAATTCTAAAATTCATACGGAACCCAAAAAGAGCCTGCATAGTCAAATCAAGACTAAGCAAAAAGAACGAATCTAGAGGCATCTCATTACCTGACTTCAAACTATACTATAAAGTCATAGTCACCAAAACAGCATGATACTGGTATAAAAATATGCACATAGACCAATGGAACAGAATAGAGAACCCAGAAATAAAGCCAAATATTTACAGCCCACTGATCTTCAACAAGGCAAACAATAAACATAAAGTGGGGAAAGGACACCCTACTCAACAAATGGTGCTGGGATAATCTTCAAGCCACATGGAGAAGAATGAAACTGGATCCTCATTTCTAACCTTACACAAAAATCAACTCAAGACTTAAATCTAAGACCTGAAACCATAAAACTATAGCATATAATGTCAGAAAATTCCTTCTAGACATTGGCTTAGGCAACGACTTCACAACCAAGAACTCAAAAGCAAATGCAACTAAAACAAAGATAAACAAATGGGACTTAATTAAACTAACAAGCTTCTGTACAGTAAAAGAAATAATCAGTGGAGTAAACAGATAACCCACAGAATGTAAGAAAATCTTTGCAATCCATGCATCCAACAAGGACTAATATTCAGAATCTACAAGGAGCTCAAACAAATCAGCAATAAAAAAAAATTAATCCCTTCAAAAAGTGGGCTAAGAACATGAATAGACAATTTTCAAAAGAAAATGCAAATGGCCAAGAAACACATGGAAAAAATGCTCAACATCACTAATGATCAGGGAGATGCAAATCAAAGAGAAAATGTGATACCACCTTGCTCCTGCAAGAATGGTCATAATCAAAAAATTAAAAAATAATAGACGCTGGCACTGATGTGGTGGAAAGGGAACACTTTTACACTGCTGATGGGAATGTAAACTAGTACAACCACTATGGAAAACAGTGTGGAGATTTCTTAAAGAATTAAAAGTACAGGCCGAGTGCAGTGGCTCATGCCTGTAATCCCAGTACTTTGGGAGGCTAAGGCAGGTGGATCACTTGAGGCTCAGAGTTTGAGACCAGCCTGGCCAACGCGGTGAAAACCTGTCTCTACTAAAAATACAATAATTAGCCAGGCATGATGACACATACCTGTAATGCCAGCTACTCAGGAGGCTGAGGCAGGAAAATCACTTGAACCCGGAAGGCAGTAAGCCAAGATCACACCACTGCACCCCAGCCCAGATGACAAAGTGAGACTCCATCTCAAAAAAAAAAAGAATTAAAAGTAGAACTACCATTTGATCCAACAATCCAGCATTAGCTATCTACCCAGAGAAAAAGAAGTAGTTATACCAAAAAGATACTTGCACATGCAGGTTTATAAAAGCACCATTTGCAAATGCAAAAAATATGAAACCAGCCCAAATGCTCATCAATCAACAAGTGGATAAAATATGGTGGTATATGTATATATCATGGATACTACTCAGCCATAAAGGGGAATGAAATAATGGCACTTTAGCAACCTAGATGGAATTGGAGACTATTATTCTAACTGAAGTAACTCAGGAATAGAAAACCAAATATTGTATGTTCTCACTCATAAGTAGGAGCTAAGCTATGAGGATGCAAAGAGATAATAATGATACAATAGACTTTGGGGACTCGGGGGAAAGGGTGGGAGGGTGGTGAGAGATAAGACTACATATAGGGTACAATGTACACTGCTTGGGTAATGAGGTGCACCAAAATCTCAGAAATAACCACTGGAGAACTTATTCATGTAACCAAATACCACCTATTCCCCCAAAACCTATTGAGATTTAAAAAATTCCATTGGAAAATAATAATAATAATAATAATAATAATAAAAAATCATGTGGCAGGGACCTCTGAGAATACTACTGGTGAAATGTCACGAATGAGTCCACACCACCCACGATAGCTCTCCCACACTGCAGCTATCCCACAACACTCTACATAGCCCACAACACATGTCACCCTTACCGACCAAGCGTGCACATTTATTCAATATTTATCTTCTGCTGATGAAATACATTTTAAAATTAAAATAATAGCTGAAGTATCTATCTTGGAAGAAAGTTACATTTCTGAGTCTGAACTGGGCCACAGAGAAACAACTGAGACCAGGAAGGGTCTGAAAACACAGGAAACAGGATACGGAGAGGACTTTTCAGTTGTCTTAGCATTGCTGCTGAGGTCTAAGGCACAGGGAGAAAAGTGAGATGTGTCCCAGCCAAGAGGTGCAGAGGGCCAGCAGCATCACACAGCCTCCCCACTGCTGGCCTTACTGAGCAGAGCCAGAGCCTGTCCGACACCACCAGGTGACTGTGGGAGAGAAAGGACTGTCCATGTCCTTTCAGCAGTGCAGTGCTCAGGGTAAGAGGCATCATATGGTTTAGCTCTGTGTCCCCACCAACATCTCACTTTGAATTGTAATAATCCTCATGTGTCAAGGGCTGGACCCGGTGGAAATAACTGGATCATGGGGATGGTTTTCCCCACACTGTTCTCATGATAGTGAATTCTCACAGGATCTGACGGTTTTATAAGGGGCTTCCCCTTTTGCTTGGCAGTCATCCTCTCTCCTGCCACCCTGTGAAGAGGTACCTTCCACCAAGATTGTCAGTTTCCTGAGGCCTCCCCAGCCATGCAGAGCTGTGAGCCAATTAAAGCTCTTTTCTTTATAAATTACTCAGTCTCAGGTGTTTCTTCATGGTAGCATGAAAACAGGCCAATACAAGGCCCTTCATTTTCTTGGATATGGAGAGGAGAATTGTCTCCCATGTAATTGAAAGTGTCACCCGGAAACAGTGACTGGCAATTACTTCCCAGGTTAGACGTCTGCGTGGTCAGTGGATTTGATGATATGGTAGAGGTGAACAGCAGCAGAGAACTAGAGAGCAAAGGCAGGGCTGAAAGAGCAGCATGGCAATGTGACATGTCAGTTTCAATTTATTTTAGTGCAAAAAAAAAATTTTGAAATCCATGCACAGTTTTTGCATAATGTGCATTCTCCATGAACATGCTGAAGTCCCTCCGTGCTGGTACACAGACAGATTACTGTGATGGTTAGTGATAGTGACATATGATGGTGACTTAAACTCTCTTTCAGGTAATAAATGCCCTATAGCACTGTCCATTGAGTGAGGAAACCCCATTAGCTGGAGTCAGTTCTAAGAGGAGATAAGACTGGCTGAAATACCAAAGGCTGGAGCTGGATGTCCGACATCAGGAAATAGAGTACCAGAGGACTTCAGTGCAGCCTCTGAATAATACACACATCAAGCCTGGGAGCTGCCCATGCAGAGCACCCTGATGACCAGGCAAGCCCATGAAGCAACAGAAGGAGAGGTCGCCACACTGCTGGCTTCCAGTCAACAGGCTGTCCTTCTCCCTCCTTCCATACCCTTACTGGGAAAGACACCTCCAAAACAAAAGCCATGTGACATGGACCCAGGGTCACTTTTCCTTATGTCTACTGAGTTAACCCCAACACTTTTATTATGGAGTTGCTTTCTTCACGGAGAGGAAATGCTATCCTTTTCACACATTAATTCCCAGATAAAATGGAACACATTTGTAAATTACATGTCGTTTTCTAATATACCATCTGGGTATATTTTAATTACTGTAGGTTTATCATGAGTTTTAGTATCTAGGATGATTAGCCCTCCTTGATTTTGGTTCTTCAGAATTTTCTTGGTTATTCTTTCTCATGTGTCTTATCTAATTTTGATGACTTATAACTCCTAATTTATATTAAATGAAAGTGATAAGAGTAGAAATCTTTGGTTACTGAAAACCTCTTTACTGAAAATATTCCTTTCTTTAGTGAAAATATTATCTCATTTATTGATTAAGATTCAAGCTAATGAGATCAGTAGGTCTATTTTATCATGTTAAATAAATATTTATTCAGACCCATGTTATGAAGATTTTTTTGATGAGAATAAATGTTGAATGTTTAACAAATGCCTTTTTAGTAGCTATGGAAATACTCATGATTTTTCTCCCTAAATCTATTAATATAAAATGTATTAATTCATAAAATACATTCATTGCTTTCCTACTACTGTTTCATTCTTACATTTCTGGTGTAAATACCACTAATGTTTTCAATGTGCTACTGGAGTCTTTGATTTTCTACGATTACATTTATTTATTTTCATTTTGGATTTCGTGTGGATATGTAAGAGCTTTGCTTTTTAAATAATTCTTAGAGTTTTATTATCAAGATTGTGCTTGTTTTTAAAAAATACTTTACGGCATGCATTATTTTCTAATCCCCAAAGCAATTTAAATAACATTGGAAATGTGATTTAAAGGAGTGATAGTTCCTCCTGGGAAAGTACCTGACCACAAGATTTACTAAAGGTAGCTCTTCCACGAGTTTAACACATGGAATAATTAACAACCTCTACAGCCATGCTGGAGTCATAATTTGAATATCTGCTGTGCTCTGATAGCTGACAACTTGTTTCCTCCTTGTTATATTCTGTTTAGATTTCACTCTCTTTCGACATAAATTTTCATTAATTATATTTTTTCTGTAAAATACTAATGTCATTTATTGCTTACAAAAATTTGTATATAATTAACCAAAATACTAGTGGAAAAAACAAAATGCATAAGTAAGGGTTAGAAGCATCTCTGGAGTGAAAAGGCACTGTCAAAACACCTGAAGGAGATAAAGACAGATACAAAAAAGCCAGCATAATGCTCTAAAAACGAAGAGCTGAAAGAGACTGAAAAGAGATCGAGACCATCCTGGTCAACATGGTGAAACCCCGTCTCTACTAAAAATACAAAAAATTAGCTGGGCATGGTGGCGCGTGCCTGTAATCCCAGCTACTCAGGAAGCTGAGGCAGGAGAATTGCCTGAACCCAGGAGGCGGAGGTTTCGGTGAGCCGAGATTGCGCCATTGCACTCCAGCCTGGGTAACAAGAGCAAAACTCTGTCCGTCTCAAAAAAAAAAAAAAGAGAGAGAGAGAGACTGAAAAGAAAATGAGAGAGCTAGAAATTGAGCAAAGAAGATCAACAGATGAGTGACACTCAATCATTTTGGCTTCAGGAATCCTTTACTTTTAAAAATTATTGACAAGCTCTAAGAGCTTTTATTATGTGGCTTGTTTATACCTCTGCTTACTGAGAATTTTTAAATTTACGTGTTTATTTTCAAATTACAATTATAAACTCAGCATTTTTCAATAACATTTTTATGAAAATTAACTATATTTTCTACAAATAAAAGTAGTGAGTAGAGTAGCATTATTTTACAAGAAGTTTTTAGAAGAACTGCTTTCAAATTCAATCTCTTTAGTTGTTTTGGTGGAAGTCTATGAATAAAACATTACCTCACAAAGACATGTTTTTCACAGAATAGGAGGATTTGTAAGGATTTTTCAGATAATTGTAAAAATTCTTCGATACTATACCCAAATTTGACAACTGGTAGCTTCTTTTGTAATTTCCTTTATCACACAGCATTCTTTTCTAAGATAGTCTAGGCTAGGGCTAACTAGGGCTAACTAATCACAGCAATTGTAAAAAACTTTATGAGAAAAAATGAAATATTTTTAAGAAAAACAATCATAATTAATATGAATAAAAATAAAATTCCAAAAAATTAAGTTATATAAAAGACTGATTGGAAGAATATATCAAATCTGCAATTTCTTAGATCCTATAACATAATATATATATATATATATATATATATATATATATATATATGATCCTTAGACCCTATATATATATTTACGTATGTATAATACATATATTATATATGTCATATATAATATATATGTCATAAGATCCCTGTCAGGTGTGCCAAAGACAGAGGCAGAGGTGCACACCTCAGAATGTGAATATGAATCACAGTATATATTACCTTTGGGTTTTACAGTCAGCTGCACAGACACTTTTTTTACCCCCAACGAACTGACTGCTTGACATTCATATTGGCCTTGATCGTGCTGCGCTGCGTGGTCAATTCTCAAAGTGCCAGAGGAGAGAAGCGTATGCTGGCCTTCCACAGGGAGCTGCCCTCCTGCAAAGAGGTGAAGAAAGTACTCTGTATGGCCCAGAGGGGTGAAAAAAAGCTGCAGGCTGTCGTAGGTAAAGAGTGAGATCTGTCTTTCAGGAAATCCTCGGTGCCAGGGTGTACTGTGTGGGTTCCGCGCTAGCATTGCAACCCCAGAAACGCACCACACCCCCTGTTGCTTGTCCTCGAAGCTCTGCTACTGTATCGCAAGGAATTCTCATGTCACCAAAAGAACAGCCAGACTCCTAGTGAATTTTTAACCTTCATGTTTGCGCCCCTCAGAGGTACTATAATCAAAAAGCAAATTTCAAAACCAATTTGATTATTAAATTCGATTTTCAGAAATCTTCATGACAGTTGTTTATCACGTGTATGCAATATTTGGAATACAGTAACGTGATTGAAATACATTTAAAATGCAGAGGCAGCATATCAAAAATGGGAATTTTGCGACATCCATACTATTAATCTACACAGCCAACCAGAGGCCGTTGTACTTTTCACTTCTGAGCTTATGTGAGCCTCTGAATCCTTCTTAACACTTTATTTTATGGTCATTAACAATTAAATGAGACTATCATTTTCAACTAGCTCAGTGAAAACTCGTGCCTTATTGAATGTCTTGTCATAGATAGAAAAAGGAATAGCTAACCCTACTGAGAAGGAATAGCTAACCCTACTGAATGTACACACACACTGTGCCATCAACTGCTCTAAATGTTGAAGAGTATAAATTATTCATCAATCCCCACACCCACCCTGTGATGTAGGAAATGTCGTCACTGCCAGCATAACAACAAGGACTCTGGCAAACAGCAGTAAATGTGTTTGCCCAACGTCACATGACCAGCAAATGAAGGAATGGAGACGTGAACCAAGGCTTTGTGGTTCCAGTGTGTACCTCCTACCAACTAATCTCATAAACAATAGAGAATTTTCAGACAGGAAATCCATAAATGTAGATGTATTTTGAATTTTATCTAGTACCTGAACTAATATGGAAGTGGGATTTCCAATCCTGGAGGCATCTTAGACAAGGTCTCATCCAGCCAATTGTCAGTTCTGCTCTATTATGCGCCCGGGTTCCCTGCAAGCGTTTGACGCCCTTGGTGGTGGATAGGGCATGAAGATCCCGCCTGCCAGGCCCACGCCCACCCACCCACACTTTAAGAACAGCAGCTCTTTGTTGGAGCTTTCCTTCAGATTTTTATTTCACTGATGATTTGATTTTGTACTAGAAGAAAATTCTCCCACTTAAAAATAAATGTTTAAAACTGCTGCACTTTCCAATAATTTTATTTTAAAAATCAGGAAGCCATTTCCCGGAGGAAATACTCTCAGGAAGGCCACACACTCAAATGCCAAAACTCAACACATCATGAAAATTATGATGATGTCATATTTAGAACAAAGATTACTTTCTGTGTAATTTTTCCATGTCCATGATATACCTTCAATAATTAGTTGAAACTATGTTTTTTACTTTCCACAAAAGAAGGCGTTTAATTTCCCCACAATTACTTGTAGACGTGCTAATACCTATTTTTGTCCAGACAATTACAGGAGTTGGGCTGCCGTCCGCTTCACAGAGCCACTCCACAGCATGGTCTTCCAGCACCACTTGATCCTTGGGGGTTACTGTAAATTGCGGAGGTGCTAAAGAGAATGAAGAATACATCAACACTGAAAATTATTTTGCAAACTTCAGTGCCAATAAAAAAAATTGTTCAAATAAGTTGTGTGATCAGAATTGGCTTCCAACTATATATGACCAAGTTTATAAAGAGTGTGAAGGTGCCTCTGTATATTTGTGCCTGTTTGCAAGGAAGCCAGAAATACACACATCTGGTCTGCAAAGCAAAACAGCAGTAGCCAATAGGAAGAAACCATTTCTAAACCTTATACAGCTGTTTCCCATGATTAAAGCATCTCAGTTATCATTTTACTAGATGTGATAAATATATTTAAAGCTACAAATTGTACCAGAACTATTAACAAAACAGTTTTCTCCAAGCTTTCGCATGCACAAAAAAATGTGAAATGAGTTGATCTATTGATTTCAGAAAGAAAAATAAGCTCCTTAAGATGAATGTTCCAACACTTGAAATTATACTTTTGAAAAAGTCACACCTATGTCAAAATTTAGAGTTCCAAATATTCAGATTTTGTATTATCGATTTCGTATAAATAAGAGATGGCTAATAGCTGCATATACCATTCCTAGAAAGGGATTCTGTCCTTGACTCTTTGATTAGATGAAAAGTAAATCAATGTTGCCATTTTTGAAGGGCACAATGATCCTCAGTAACACCTAAGTGATCAAAAGAACTTTCCCAGATGACTTTGTAACTGGAAAGGGGTCCCAATCCAGGCCCCAAAAGAGGGTTCTCAGACCTTGTGCAAGAAAGAATATGAGGGAAATCCATAGAGTAAAGTGAAAGTAGGATGATTAGGAAATTAAAAGAGATGAAGAACGGCTACTCCACTGGAGAGAAGCGGTGTAGGCTGCTCGGCTGAGTGACTTACAGTTATTTCTTGATTATGTGCTAAGCAAGGGTTAGATTATTTCTGAGTTTCCTGGGAAAGAGATGAGCAATTCCCAGAACTTGGGGTTTCTCCCTATTTTAGACCATAAATGGTAACTTCCTGATACTGCCACAGCATTTGTAAACTGTCCTGGTACTGGTAGAGTGTCTTGTATTATAATTGCATTATAATTAGCATATAATGAGCAGTGAGAACAAACAGGGGTCACTTTCATCGCCGTCTTGGTTCTGGCAGGTTTTTGTCAGCTTCTTGACTGTTTACCCACAGGGTCTTTGTGCCCTGTATACTGTGCCAACCTCCTACCTCATCCTGTGACTAAGAATGCCAAACCTGCTCGGAATCCAGCCAAGCAGATCTCAGCCTCATTTTACCCAGCCCCCATTCAAGATGGAGTCACTCTGGTTCAAATGCCTTTGACAACTTGACAAGTCACTTCTCTGCCTTGTTAGATTTTTTCACAATTCCTACTACCCCCTTCCTTTCACCTGCCTCTGGAAGTACAAGAAACATGATAAAGTGAATAATACATGGCAAAGTGTATTTGTTGCAGGTTTCATACTGCATGCAGGTAATAAAGACTTTTAAAGTCTTCATTGATTCTAAGTAAGGTGCTGGGCTAAATAACTATGGTATAAGGTAAATTACCAAGTCACACGAATTCATGGAAACCCTCAGAAATGCCCGTGAGCTATTTGTAAATAGAGTTCTAGTAAAGTCGAGCTGGAAAACAGACCACAAATCAGCTGTCTCGGGCTCCTCAATGCACAGATGAGAAAATTCAGACTGGGGGAGGTAGGATTGAATTCCTCTTGGTCAGAACTAATAAGTAGAAAAGATAGTAGAAAATCAGGGCCGCTCAACCCCCAGCCTGATGTTCTTTCCAGAACATTACACTAACTCCCAAAATTACAAGGAACAACTTAGAAAGAACAAAAGTATTCCCACATTAAAAAATAGATTCATGACACAGTAAAAGAGCCACATAACAAAAGATGGTAGTAGTTAAGAGAAATAATGTAGTCCCGGTTCTTGTGTTGGGAAATTTGATTTAAACTTTTGAAATAATAATTAAAGTTCCCAGTTAGCCAAGACTGTGTGAAAAGCATTGTTATACTTCATGTGTTCTCATTTTAGAAAAAGACCAAGATCTACATCTTAGCACAGTATGGAAAACATTTAAGAACATAGTTGGCCGGGTGCGGTGGCTCAAGCCTGTAATGCCAACACTTTGGGAGGCCGAGGCGGGTGGATCACGAGGTCAAGAGATCGAGACCATCCTGGTCAACAAGGTGAAACCCCGTCCCTACTAAAAATACAAAAAAAAATTAGCTGGGCATGGTGGCGTGTGCCTGTAATCCCAGCTACTCAGGAGGCTGAGGCAGGAGAATTGCCTGAATCCAGGAGGCAGAGGTTGCAGTGAGCCGAGATTGCGCCATTGCACTCCAGTGTGGGTAAAAAGAGCGGGGGGAAAAAAAGAAAAGAAAATAGTCAAAAATAGTCAATTTACATTTGTTTCTATCAGTAAAACGAGCAGCTTGCTAGGTTGATGAAGAAATTATGAATATCACCAGAGCAGGCAGAGAAAGTGGAATAATTAGACAGAAATGATGAAGCTGACATCTTTGGGCTTTTCACGTAAAGTGGTGGCCTTCTGAGTCCCACCTCCAGTGCTGAAATAGCTAGCACGTGCTGAGATGAAGTGTTTTGCTGTTTTATTAAAATCTAAGATTCTGGCTGTTCATTAAGGTGCTGCCTCACACACAAAGCATTTTGATTTACGTTGGTGATGACCACAGGCCTTTTTACCTGTATGTTCACACTGTAACTCATATCTTTCACTGAAGCCTTTTTACGTCATTTTGTTTATTATTAATATTTGTTCCAGTCAGTCTAAAAAGGGAAGTTTATCTTGGGTAACTGTGATCTTGGTTTAAATGGGCATTAAAAGCTCAAAAACGTGAATAGAACCTGTTAAAATAACACAAAGTGATACATCTTAAAATGTTTAATCTATTACCAGGCAAATAAAATCGGCCTTTTAAATAAATGTATAGAATGATTAATGAACCATTTCAAACTCAATTAAAAATCTGGGCCGGGCGTGGTGGCTCAAGCCTGTAATCCCAGCACTTGATCACGAGTGCTCAAGCCTGTAATCCCAGCACGGGTGGATCACGAGGTCAAAAGATCAAGACCATCTTGGTCAACCTGGTGAAACCCCGTCTCTACTAAAAATACAAAAAAAAAAAAATTAGCTGGGCATGGTGGCATGTGCCTGTAGTCCCAGCTACTCAGGAGACTGAGGCAGGAGAATTGCCTGAACCCAGGAGGCGGAGGTTGTGGTGAGCCGAGATCGTGCCATTGCACTCCAGCCTGGGTAACAAGGGCGAAACTCCGTCTTAAAAAAAAAAAAAAAAAAAATCTGGACTCACAGATCCAAAAGTGAAACAAGCACATGGTCACAAATAACAGAACAAGCGGATGGCCATTTCAGGGCAAGCTCACGGGCAACAAGAAATCATTAGCATATTGCGGTGCACAAAGTAGGCCGGGTGGTAAAGGTCACAGAGTTCCGTTAAACGTGATTGACGCAGACGGACAGACAGAAGCATGGGAAGGAAGAACATGGAGAAAGCTGAGAAACAAAAGCCAGCACAGTGTGGAATGCAGGTGATCGCTGAAGTGTGAAGTGTTCGGGCATTACGTTTCTAAAAAGCAGGCACTGATGACAAAATGACGGAAACAAAACAAAACCCAAATGCGATTTCTTTGAAGGCATTTTTCAATCTCAACATATTAAAACTTTAAAAATAATGTTTGGGTGCTTTGAAAGTAATTTCCCCCAGGAGTTACCAAAGACCTTAAGAAAATATTTCATTTCTGCACCTTCTTATTAGAACAAGGAAAGTATTTTCGGGATATGAGCAGTTCTAGGGAAAAATACAATTTTTTCTGAGACACGTAAATAGGAACAAGAAAGTATTTATCGATTGCTACTTAAGGAGTTGCCGCTAAGCAGTTCAATTTAGAAAACATTCTCTGAATGCAGGAGGCCTAGGCTGCAGGAAGCCTTATGCTTTGTAGTCGCCAAGACCAGTCTTGGGGCTGACGGGGCTCACCATTCTGAAGCCCTCCCGACTCAAGAACTGCACTATTGGCCGCTTCCATCTTTCTCTGTTCTGTGTTTCACGAGGTTCAGTGTTTTGGTAGATAACATCCTATGCAACTCTTAATACAACTTTTTAACTCAATCAAAATATTCATGACCTCGGGAAGCCCTTAATGCATATCATGTAAATTACTATACTCTTGTCAAGGATGAAAAACTATTTTAGAAAGAACAGGACTTTTGGTATGACTCCAATAGCACTTATATTCTGCTGTTTACTAAACTCTAACCCTGCAGGAGGGTGGCACACAAGCACACATGCACACACAAATGCATGTACACACACATACATGAGCACACACATGCACACACATATGCACGCGCACACATGCACTCACACACGCATGCACACACATACACACATGCACGCACACATGTGCACACACGCGCACGCACATGCACATGCATGCACACACACGCACACGCACACATACACACATGCACGCACGCATGCGCACACACACACATGCACGCACACATGTGCACACATGCGCACTCACATGCACATGTATATACACACACGCACACGCACACATACACACAAGCACGCATGCATGCGCACACACACACACACGCCACACCAGAAAGGAAGGGGCTGCCCCAGGCTGAGTACTAAAATACAAAGAAGAATGTGTCTTCTTTACAACACGATCGCATGCCCATGCATATAAATTAATTTCTGGATTCGGAATGGTTTTATTATTGCCGTTGTTACACAGCCCGGCCTTGTAGGAGCCTTCAGCATGTCCTCAAGCTCTGCTGAGCAGACAGTTTGGTAAGTGGCTATGAACACAGGGCACAGCCTATTCACTTTCATATCCGTACTGTCTTCCCTGTATCTGTAAAATATTCTGAAGCACAAATATCTTTTGACAGTTTCCTTCCAGATTAATGACTTCATCTCTTTTGTTGCCAATGGTTGATTCTGACCTTTGGATAAAGATTGAAATAGGAAAGAAGAAAAACAACTTTTAACTTGAAACAGATTAGCTTTGAAAATCTTATTGTGTCAAAAACTAATTGGCAAAAGAAAAAAATCTCTCAACTGAGGTACCTGACATTATTTCAGCTGAAAAATAATTTTCTGAGTGTGACAGGAGGACATATCACTCATGACCTTCTGCTCCCATACCTTGTACAATTATGTTTGCTGCAGCTTGAACAGAGCCGTGGCTGTTGCTGGCATGACAGGTAAAGAGACCATGATCCTGTAGAGTGACATTGTGCAAGTGAAGTCCACTGGCCGTTGCCACATGCCTGGATCCATCCAGCTCCAATCCATTGTCCCTGGTCCAAGTGATATGGGGGTGTGGGTGGCCTGTGGCCATACATTCCAAAGTTGAGCTGGTGCCAATTAGAACCTCTGTGTCCTGGGGCTGGATTACAAAGGTTGGTTTGGCTGATGGTAAGCAGGGAACAAAACAAAATTCAGCCAATGGCAGTTAGGAAGATTTATTTGTTCTGCACTGTGGTTTTAAGACTACTGTCATTTTCAAATTGTCTTTATTCTAAAATATTACATATATACATTTAATTCCCAGAGAATTAAATCTAAAATAAGTAAATGTGGATTTGCTGTAATTACATACTTTTTTTAAAAGATCGCTTGCTTTAATATCATAATGTATTATAGACACTGCAAAGCACCTACCAAATACATATTCCTTATTTTAGGGGCTACATGTTTGAATGTTCCCTTTTAAGAAAACTCACCCTTTTTTAAAACATAGTTTGGTCAATGTGCCTGCATCTGTAGGCACATGTCATTAGAAATAAATAAAAGCACTAAGTCTAACTAGACCTCTCTTCCTTCTGGCTGCTCCCTGGAATTCAGGCAGGCATGCATTTGGGTTACAGGAGCCACTTTGTGATTAAGAGGTGAAAATTATAAGAAATAAAGAAACCTATGTGCAAAGCAGATCAAAAAGCAGAAAGAAGAATATTATTTTCCCATTGGAGTAATGTGGCAGCTCTGTGGCAGATGACCCCTGTCCTACTTGAGGCATGCAATTAAAATCAACATGCACACACACAAACACACACATAGATGCTATGCATTGAAGCAACATCTAGTCAAGTTTTCAGGTACTTTCAGCTGAACATATTACAAGTTGATTCATCAAGTATCCTTGTAAATAGAAAATTTAGACTTATATAAGGTGTTCCACTCTTATTAATTCACAAGAGCTTCTGTTTTCTGGGAATCTCAAGCAAAATGTAAATACTTGCTAAGGTGCTAAAAATGCCTAATGATTGAGTCTAAGTTTGGGGCGGGGAGTGGGGGGGGCGCTCTTCCATTCCTGAGATTAACATACTCTGGAGAGTAGAAATAAATGAATTCAATCCAGTTCAACGGTAAATGCTTAATGTGATTCCTAACAATGTTGAATGTCTTAAGTATATTAGTAACATGCTGGATGTTGGAAAGATACAGAGATGAACAAAAGACACTCCTTGTGTGCTCCTACTCTATTCGCCTGAACAGAGGACAGAATCCATCATCTGTAAAACTACAGTGTGCCTCGGAAAGAATTTTCTCAGAGTTAGGTGTAAATGTGGTAGGAGAACATTCTGACAGGAAGTAAGGGAGGGTATAAGGAAAGCTATTACAGTAATTGAAATAAATGTTCTGAATTAAGTCAGTGGCAGTAGAACTGGCAAGGGAGATAACCTGATGCACCTTGGAACTAAATTTTCAGAGAATTGTCAAAGGAGTAGCACTAGAAGTGAATGGGAGGCTACTGCAGGATAGTAATGATATCCACAGAGATAGCAAGCACAGGATGCTGTGGGCTTGTGTGGGCAAATGTGCTCGAGAGATGTAAAAATTGACCTATGAAGATAAGAAGGTTCTGGCAACATTCACCGAAGTCTCAGGAAGGATCTCAGCAAGAAAGACTATACGTTTTACATGAAGTATAAAAGTTGAAGGTTTGGGAAGAGAGCAGATGGAAGAGTAATAACTGTGATTAGGGTACAGGAGATTAGAGAAAGAAAGGGAGGAAGGACAGCGCTGTAAGGAGCATCACATTTTAGACAGGCAGAAGAGATTTTAAAGGAAGATTGAGAGCATTAGGAAAGGATCAAGAGGAAGTCATGTTCTCAAAGTAAAAATGCTCCTACTCCTGGAAGTACGGGGTCAGACTTGATCTAGAGGCAGAAGGGAAGGAGGCTTCCATGAAACTAAGGCAGGGAATTAAAATAAACTTCAAGAGAAAATTTTCAAGTTTCTCTAAAACAGAATTAGAAAAATTACGGCTAATGAGAATAGTTTCACTTCAAAGCATTACATACTCTAAAGAAGCAGTATTCGGTAATTTTCTAGTGAAAATAACTGCTAGAACTAGAAAATAACAGTTTTACCAGGAAGACTGGAGTATCTGAGCATGGCACTCTGTGTCACGGCTTCCCCAGCGGAATTTCTGGCCATGCACTGATAGACACCTTGGTCTGACTCTCTGGTGTTTCGGATCATGAGTGTGCCATCATCAAACATATTAAGTCGAGTATCATCTTCCAAATCCAATGAATGGCTGGAAATATATATTATACATGTGTATTATTTAATCACATTGATATTTAAAACTCTTAACAAGACTGAGAATATAGTACTATATAACTATGCTTCATGTCTACCCAGTTTGTTCAATTTATTTTATCTGAATGATTTTAATTATTTTACTTTAAATTCCAGTTCTCTTATTCTTATTTCAGGACTATATTCTGAACAAACACTGTGACTCAACATCTGATAGAGGGAAATGGGGTTGAAATGTTCTGCCTTCCCGAGTGGCATCAATTTAGACACTGAAGCAAGCACTCCCATATGACAGACACTTCAGCACATTTTTATACATCTGAATGCCCATTTTTTAAAAAAGAGAATCAACAGACAGTAATATGTAATCCTTTTACCTCCTTCTGTGAGTCATTCAGTACTTTTTCATATTTTCTTAAAGCATAAAAGAAATATTCCTATTTGAACCAGCATGGCTCAAAGCCAAGCATAATCATTTGACTGAGCAATAAATAACACACCTACCCACCCAGTCACTGAATAGTAGGCCCTCTTCTCTGACTTGCACCATTTAGATATACTTGAAAAGTGCCATTTATCAATTAAATGGATAATCCATTGAGTGCAAGGTTCAGATGTGCAACATCATATTACAGCAATAATCAAAATAAAGGGAGTGCCTGCATATTTTTAGCAATAACTGCAAAGCTGCTGACACAGAAACATATGTTAGAAATTTTTACAGTCTTATTTCTGGCCAAGATTTTAATGATTATAAATGAGAAGGTATATCGATTCTGACATGCGTATGCTTAGAACTAACGAACATGTTAAGCATAGATAAAGGAAATCTCTCTTCCATCATCCATCACTCAGCACATATTTATTAAACACTGACTAGGTGTCACCCACAAAAACATCATTAACAGAGGGAAAAAAAGTCCATTAGGAGAATCCCATAGTTCTCCCTTTAATTCATGTATTTGTTTTATAAAGCCAGGTAAACATTTTCCCGCTAATTTCAATACATACCCACACAAAAGAATAACAGTCTTCCCATATAGGTAAAAACAGTAAAGCTTGTTAAAGAGATGAAGAAATCATCATTCTTATTTAACTATTTTTGTCATGAAAAATAAGAAAGAAACAGACAATGGCCATATTTTACTTTTATGTTTTAGAGTGGAATCACAGAGTGAATACAGGACAGCTGGAGGCAATCTGTTCTTCTTCAGCCATTGGGTGAGAAAAGCTCAATGTGAAGAAAAAATACCATTCAGCCAAATAAGAAATTCAAGTTCTCATTTTTGAAGAGATTAGTTTCAAGAAAAAGTAGCCAGCAATGCAAGACACAGGCAAGAAAAGGAGAAACTGGCTACTCCTATCCATATAACCTATGAAACTTCTCAGGGTAAGTAGCATGGAATGTACATCAGAAAGAAGGATTTTTCCAGACTGGGGGCAGTGGCTCATGCCTTTAATCCCAGCATTTGGGGAGGCCGAGATGGGCAGATCACCTGAAGTCAGCAGTTTGAGAAATAATGCTTTTCTTAAAGTACCCAATTCAAGAGGCTCATTTAGTATTAAGCAATTTAATTGTTTTAAGTATAATTCTAAACTTATCTAACATTGAACCCAAGTAAAACTATTTGCAAAGGAATATTCCAAATAATAAAATCATATTTTTCAGAAGATGATGTAAGTTCCTGAAATCTTGTTCCAAAACATTGCAGCCCAAAATTTCAAAGGCTACCAGATGTGTATGTGCTATCTATCATCTGGCTACACAATGCAATCGAATTCACCAAGATTCATTATGATAAAAATGATATAAAGCAGGCAGTAGCACATCACATCCATAAATTCAAAATGCATCATTCCTTTTCCTGGTGATTTCCCTCTTTGTTTATAACCACTTCATATGTGCATAAAACTTATTTGCTCATGAATCATGATGCTCCTTCCCCAAAAATCAAAGTCTTCACGTTTCAATATATTCCATTCAATTGTCAGTTTGATGCAAAGCAAATAGCAATAATACATAAAACACAGAGGTCTGCAGAGGTAGAATATATGTGAATAGATTCTATTGTTCCTTGAAAATATGCAAATTAACATTTGATTTAATGAAGATATACGAATAACTTCTATTAAGGTGATTCATTGCAACATTCATTTGTTAAGTGCTTTCTAAAAACTAGGTGCTGTAGCTAGATACCAGAAATATACACAAATAAATTAAAACCATCTTCCATGGTCACACACAGTGGCTCACACCTGTGATGCCAGCATTATGGGAGGCTGAGGTGGGAGGATTGCTTGAGGCCAGAAGCTTGAGACCAGCCTAGGCAACATGGTAAGACCCTGTCTCTACAAAAAAAATCTAAAAATTAGCCACATGTGGTGGCATAGACCTGTAGTAACAGCTACTGGGAGGCTGGGGCAGGAGGATTGCTTGAGCTCAGAGGTTCAAGTCTGCAGTAAACTATGATTGTGCCACTGAACTCCAGCCTGGGCAACAGAGCGAGATTCTGTCTCAAAAACAAAACAAAAACAATTCCTCCACATACAAAACCACCATCAAGCATAAATTATAGTATAGTTGCAAAGTTTGCTTATAATCTAATGGAACTATCAGTCATACTTACCATGTTTACTAGAATTTGAATTTATTTAGAATGGCCTAAATTTCCATAGCTAAACCTCAACATTAATAAAAGTATGGAAGACAGCCAACTAGATGAAGTCAGGAAGCCCTTCTCCCACCAAGAGAAGCCAAAATATTGAAAAATCCATCACACTTTAAACAGAACTTTTGGAGGAAACACTGAGAGTTGATAGAGGGAAACACAGCCACTGAGGCTGAATAGGGTGGAAGCTGGGAAGCCTGCACAAAGTCGCCAAGTGCCAAGACCAGTCCCTAGTCCCGATGAGGTCCTAACAAAGAGGTGAGTGAAGGGACTGCAGGACACCACACCCCCGTCATGGACCTCTGGGATCCTAGCTGCAAGAGATCCCATGACCCCCATAGATTTTTTTGTTGTTGTTGAGGTAGAATCCTGCTCTGTCGCCAGGCTGGAGTGGAATGACACAATCTCGGCTCACTGCAATCTCCTTCTCCTGGGTTCAAGCAATTCTCCTGCCTCAGCCTCCCGAGTAGCTGGGACTGCAGGTGCACGCCACCACACCCAGCTAATTTTTTTATTTTTTAGTAGAGACGGGATTTCACCATGTTGGACAGGATGGTCTCAATCTTTTGACCTCATGATCCACCCAACTCGGCCTCCCAAAGTGATGGGATTACAGGCGTGAGCCACCACGCCTGGCCAGATTTTTTTTTTTTTTTTTTTGAGACAGAGTCCTCCTCTGTCACCAAGCTGGAGTGCAGTGGAATGATCTCAGCTCACTGCAACCTGTGCTGCCCAGGTTCAAGCCATTCCCATGCCTCAGCCTCCTGAGTAGTTGTGAGTAGCTGGGACTACAGGCGTGCACCACCACACCTGGCTACTTTTTTGTATTTTAGTAGAGACGGGATTTCAATATGTTGGCCAAGATGGTCTCAATCTCCTGACCTCATGATCCACCCACCTTAGCCTCCCAAAGTGCTGGGATTACAGGACTGCACCCAGTCCCCAATAGACATTTTAATTAGAAGGCAGAGGCAGAGCTTGAGCCTGCATCGAGCCCAGGTTTCCCATGTACATGCGGCAACTCCAGCAAAATGTGACCCTAGAGCCCATGCCCCCAGCCTCTCCGCCTTGTTCTGCTGGGCTGGGATGCAGCAGGGATGTCTTACCCACAAGACTGGGGCCAATCTGATCTGCATGCTCCTTTGTCTCTGGACCCTCTCAAGGCCCCCACCTGGCTGCTTCCATAAGAGCATGCACACAACACAGCTTCCACTGCCCACCCTGAGTGCTTTGCCAGCAGCCTGAAAGCACTACAGCTGCCCCAGTACCACCAGTGCTTGACCCCAAGGGTCTAAAGGACAAAACCATGGGACCAATCCCAGCCCCCCAGGGTGCAGGCACACAGCTGAAGAATATCAAGCTGAGATCTGTGACCAGGGCTTGAACAGGGGAGGAACCTCCAATCTCAGAACACCGAGAAGAGTGAGATGCAGGTTTTCATTCTGGCAAAGGAGTTGGGTGTGCCTCCCTGCACAGGGCTGGTCTGGGAAGGATGTGGCCTTTCTGTTAGCCACAGCCTCTGCCTTAGGGAGCTCCATGGCCTGAAACACCTGACAGCCCAGCAATCTGGGTGCAGAAGGCTTGAGACAAAGTGAGCTGATATGGTTAGCTACAGGGCAGCCACGGGAAGGAGACCTAGTCAAGGGAGCACGAGCTGGGCAGTCCCCATAGTGATCTGCTGGGCAAAAATACCCAAGCCATGGGCACTACACCAGCTGCATACCCAAAACAACTCTACCATGCCCAGGGGTCCTCTGCCCTTGACCTTCTTTGTGATATGTCTATGGGTGGCAACATTATATTGTCACCCATAGACATATCACAAAGCACAAAGGACCAGTGTGCCCCTAGGGAGCTGCGAGTCTCCCAATAACCTAACCTTTGGCTTGGGCTCCCCTTAATAGTGGGGGTAGCACAGCCTGTCAGGGCCCCCTTGGGCCTAAGAAAATGTAGGTGTGTCAACAGTGATTAGAGGGGGAGGTCCCCCAAGGTGCAAAAATAGACTTGGCAAGGAGGTATATCTCTCACTCCCTGTCTCCCCCACCCCAGAGGACTGTAGCAAACAAAAACAAGCTGAAATTAAAAAAAAAGAACAGCTGAGGAAGAGCCTGTGAGCCCTTACTCTTAAGCACCATCTACTGAATTGCAGCCCAAATTACACCACCAAACAAAAATCATTTCAGCACATATCACCCATGAAACACAATGCAAGAATCTAGCCACAAATTAAGTTCCTGCAGAGATGCCTGATATTCAGAAGGCATACAGAAACAAAGGCATTCAACTATATTCAACATACACCACAGTCAAACCCTCAAGGGAAATAAGGAACATAAAAACAAAAACCCCATACAAATGGCAGCAACTTCAAAGAGATAAAGGAACACCAGCCCTCTGGAATGAGTAAGAATCAGTGCAACAACTCCAGCAATTAAAAAAGTCAGAGCGTCTTATTACTTCCAAATGACTGCAATAGCTCCCAGCAATGGATCCTAACCAGATTGAAATGGTTAAATGACAGACTTCGAATTCAGAATCTGGATAGCAAGGAAGCTCAACAGGATAAAGAGGAAGTTGAAACCTAATCCAAGGAAGCCAATAAAATGACCCAGTAGTTGAAAGATAATGTAGACATTTTAAGAGAGAACAAAACTGAACTTCTGGAAATGAAAAATTCACTACATGAATTTTATAATACAGTTGGAAGCATTAACAACAGAACAGGTCAAGCTGAAGAAAGAATCTCAGAGCTCAAAACCTGGTTCTTCAAATCAACCCAGTTAGATAAAAAGAAAGAAAAAATAATTAAAAAGAAGTAATAAAATCTTTGAAAAATATGAGATTATATAAGGAGACCAAACATATAATTCCTTGGCATTCCTGGGAGAAAATGAAGAAGAGTAAACAACTGGGAAAGCATATTTGAGAATACAGACCACAAAAGTTTTCACGATATTGCTAGAGACATCAGCGTGCAAATTCAAGAAATTCAGAGAATCCCTGTGAGATATTATACAAGATTCCCCAAGACACATAGTCATCAGATTTTGTGAAGTCAACATGGAAAAAAACAAACACAAAAACAAAAACAAAAAACTGTAAAGGAATCTCAGCAGAAACCTTGCAAGCCAGAAGACATTGGGGACCTATTGTTAACATGCTTAAAGAAAAGAAATTCCAACCAAGAATTTCATATCCAGCCAGACTAAACTTTATAAGTAAAGGATAAATAAAATTCTTCCCAGACAAGCAAATGCTAAGAGAATTGGTTACCACTAGAACAGCTTTATAAGAGAACCTTAAGGGAGTTCTAAACATGGAAATAAAAGAATGATGCCTACTACCACCAAGATATAATTAAGTAGATAGCCCACAGATAAACCCTATAAAGCAACTACACGATCAAGCCTACCAAACAACCAGCTAAACAACAAGAGCAGAACATCACATATCAATATTACTCTTGACTTTAAATAGTCTAAATGGCCCATTTAAAAGGCACAGAGCTGCAAGTTGGATTTTTAAAAAGACCCAATCTTTTGCTGTCTTCAACAGACTCATCTCACATGTAATGACATTCAAAGGCTCAAAATAAAAGGGTGGAGAAAGATTTCTTATGCAATTGGAAAAGAAAAAAGGGAAGAAGGTTGCTATTCTTATATAAGATAAACCAGACTTTAAGCCGTAAATTATAAACAATAAAAGGGCATTACCTAATGATAATGAGTTCATCAAGAAGACAAAGAAATTCCAAACTTAAATTTGACACTTGCTCAACTGGACTTGAGAGATAGCTATAGAGCACTTTATCCAATAATAACAAAATATAGATTCTTCTCTGTACATGGAAGATGACCACATACTTAGCCAAAAAGTAAGTCTCAATAAGTGCAGAAACATCAAAATCATACCAACTGTACTCTCGGACCACAGTGTAATAAAAATAATCATGAATAGCAAGAATGTCTCTCAAAAAATGAAAATTAAACAACTTACCCCTGAATGACTTTTGGATAAACAACAAAATTAAAACAAAACTCAAAAAAATTATTTGAAATTCATGAAAATAGAGGCGCAACATACCGAAATCTCTGGAATGCAGCAAAAGCAATGTTAAGAGGAGAGTTTATAAAGCTAAATGCCTATATGAATAAGTTAGGAAAGATCTCAAATTAACAGTCTAGAGAAACTAAAAAATCACTAGAATAAACTAACCCCAAAGAGAAGCAGAAGAAAAAAATATAACTGACTGGACACAGTTGCTCAGGCCTGTAACCCCAATACTTTCGGAGACTGAGGCAAGAGGACTTTTTGAGTCCAGGAATCTGAGACCAGTCTAGGCAATTTAGCAAGACCCTATATCTACAAAAAGTGAAAATATTAGCTGGGTGTGCTGGCCTGCACCTGTAGTCTCAGCTACTCAGGAGGCTGAGGTGGAATGATCGCTTGAGCCTGGGCAGTCAAGGCTGCAGTAAGCCATGATTGCACCAGTGTAATCTAGCCTGGGTGACAGAGTGAAATGCCATCTTTATTTTTTTAATCAATTTTTAAAAATGAAATAACTAAAATCAGAGCAGAACTACATGAAACTGAGACACAAAATCCATACAAAAAATCAACAAAACCAAAAGTTGGCTATTTGAAAGGATAAACAAGATTGATAGAACATTAGCTGATTAACAAAGAAAAAAGAGATGATCCCAATAAGCACAATTGGAAATGAGAACGATGATACCACAACTGTTCCCCCAGAAATATAAAAGACCCAGAGAGACTGTTACGTATACCCCTATGCACACAAGCTAAAAAAATCTACAGGAAATGGATCATTCCCATAAGCGTACAACATTCCAAATTAAACTGGAAAGAAATGAAACCCCGAACACATAAATAATGAGTTCTGACACACTGACACAGGGAGAGAAACATCACACACCAGGGCCTGTGGGGGGTGGGGAGCTAGGGGAGGAGTAGCATTAGGAGAAGTACCTAATGTAGATGATGGCTTGATGGGTGCAGCAAGCCACCATAGTGTGTGCATACCTATGTAACAAACATGCACGCTCTGAACATGTATTCCAGAACTTGAAGTTTAAATGATAATAATAATGAGTTCTAAAATAATGAGCATAAGTAATAAAAATGCTTCCAATCAAAAAAGCCTTGGACTACATGGATTCACAGCCAAATTTTACCTGACATACAAAGAAGAGCTTGTGCCAATTCTACTGAAACTATTCTTAAAAAATCAAGGAAGAAGGACTCCTCCTTAGCTCATTCTATGAAATGAACATCATCCTGATACTAAAATCTAGCCAAGACACAACAACTAGAAAAGGGAAACCATGGGCCAGCATCCCTGATGAATGTAAATCCAAAAATCCTCAACAAAATGCTAGCAAACTGAGCCCAGCAGTACATCAAAAGCTTAATTTACCATGACCAAGTAGGCTTTATTCCTGAGATACAAAATTGGTTCAACATATGCAAATCAATACACCTCATTCACCACATAAACAGAATTTTTAAAAATTATATGATCATCTTAGTAGATGTGGAGAAAGCTTTCGATAAAGTTCAACATTCCTTCATGATTAAAAAAATCCTCAACAAACTAGGCATCAAAGGAATGTACATCAAAATAGTAAGAGCCATCAATTACAAACTCACAGCTGATACCAAACTGAATGGGCAAAAGCTGGAAGCATTCCCCTTGACAACCAGAACAAGACAACGATGTCCGCTTTCACCACTGCAATTCAACATAGTACTGGAGGTCCCAGCCAGAGCAATCAGGTAAGAGAAATAAACAAATGACATCCAAATAGGAGAAGGAAAAAGTCAACTACCTCTATTTGCTGATGATATTCGATACCATGAAAACCCCAAACGCTTCACCAAAACCTCCTAGAACTGATAAAGAACTTCAGTAAATTTTCAGGATACAAAATCAATGTACAAAAAATAGTAGCATTTATATACACCAATAATGTTCAAGCTGAAAGCCACATCAAATATGTAATCCCATTTACAATAGCCACAGAAAGAAAAAAGACCTAGGAATATATCTAACCAGGTAAGTGAAATATTGCTATAAGGAGAACTGCAAAACATTGCTGAAAGAAGCGACAGATGACAGCAATAAATAAAAAAGCATTTTATGCTCATAAGTTGGAAGAATCAATATTGTTCAAATATCCATACTGCCCAAGGCAATTTACAAATTAAGTGCTATTCCTATCAAACCACCAATGTCATTTTTCACAGTTTAGAAAAAAACTATACTGGAATTCATAGGAAACAAACAAAGAGCCTGACTAGCTAAAGCAATCCTAAGCAAAAAGAACAAAGCAGGAAACATCACATTATCCAACATCAGAGTATTCTACAAGGCTACACTAAGCCAAACATGATGCTGGTTCAAAAAAAGAAACACGGATAAACAGAACATAATAGAGAACCCAGAAATAAAACTACACCTCTTCCACCATCTGATATTCAACAAGGTCAACAGAAATAAGCAATGGAAAAAGGACTCCCCATTCAATAATTGGTGCTGGGATAACTGGCTATACATATGCAGAAAGATAAAACGAGACACCTATATATCACCATATACAAAAATCAACTCAGACTGTATTAAAGACTTAAATATAAGACCTCAAACTGTAAAAATCTTAGAAGAAAGCCTAAGAATTACCCTTCTCAACATCAGTCTTGGCAAAGAATTTATGGCTAAGTCCTCAAAGCAATTGCAATGAAAACAAAAATTGGGAAGTGAGACCTAATTAAACTAAAGAGCTTCTTTGAGGCAAGATAAACTATTCACAGAGTAAATAGACACTTACAGTCTGGGAGAAAGTATTCACAAACTATGCAACTGACAAAAGCTTGATACCCAGAGTCCACAAGGAACTTAACAAATCAACAAACAAAACACGAATAAGCTGACAAAGGACAAGAACAGACACTTCTCACAGAAAGGCATGCCGACCGCCTCCAAACTTAGGAAGAAAATGCTCATCATCACTAATCATCAGAGAAATGCAAATCAAAACCACAAGATACCATCTAGCACTTGTCAGAATGGCTTTCATTAAAAAGTCAAAAAATAACAGGTCTTGTTCGGGCTGCAGCGAAAAGCTAGTGCTTCTACACTGTTTGAAATGTAGATTAGTTCAGTCACTGTGGAGAGTAGTATGGAGATTTCTCACAGAAGTAAAAGTTGAGCTATCATCCAACACAGCAACCTCATTACTGGATACCTAAAGGAAAATAAATCCTTCTAATAAAAAGACACTATTCACAATAGTAAAAACATAAAACCAACAGAGGTTCCCATCAGTAAGGAACAGAATAAAGAAAATGTGTTACATGTACACTTTGGAATACTATACAGCTATAAAAAAGAAAGGAATCATGTTCTTTGCAACAACCTGAATGCAGTTGAAGGCCATTGTCCTAAGTGAATGAATGCAGGAACAACAACAACAAAACAAATACTGCGTGTTCTTACTTGTAAGGGGGAAGTAAACATTGGGTACACATGGACATAAAGATGGAACGTGAGACACTAGGGAATACATAATGAAGAGGTAGGGAGAGATAAGGATTGCGAAACTACCTGTCAGTTACTATGCCCACTTTTTGGGTGACAGTTCGGTTGTATTCCAACCTCAGCCTCATGCAATACCTTTGTAACAAACCTGCACTTGTACCCCCAGCATCTACAATAAAAGTTGAAAAAGAAATAGAAAAGTTGAGCATTGTCTTGCTCAACATCTTCTAATGGTTCTCAAAGTTTATAAACTGAAAGCCGAAGTGACTAGCTTTGCCAATATTATGCAATCTTTTTCTATTTCTGCTCAAGGTAAAACCTTAATTCTCACAAATATGCTCTACACGCTTTCCTGAAACTAACTTTCATTTATTTTCGTTCTGAGCTTTTGATTATTCTTTCCTCAACCTGGGAGGTTTCTCTCATCTTTCAATCTATTATTAAAAGATTACTTAAAAATTACTTATGAAGTCCCGGCAATCATTTCATTGTCCTACTGAGAAGTATAAAGGATCTCTAAAATTATCTCGACAATCATCACTAATCATCAGAGAAATGCAAATCTAAACCACAATAAGATACCATCTAGCACTCATCAAAATGGCTTTCATTGAAAAGTCAAAAACCAACAGGTCTTGTTGGGGCGACAGAGAAAAGCTAATGTTTTCTAAAATGTGCTTAAATTACAATAAAAGAAAGGGGTTTTTATGAAATTGATTCTTGGTGATGAGTGTAGATTTTGTGTTTTTTTATGTGATCAATGTTGATAAGTGTTCTATAGCTGCTTGAAAAGATAGTATGGTTTAGCTGTGTATGTAGCAGATATCGTCAGTGTTCTAAGCTGTGTTTAGAATTTGCTACTAATTTTTGTTCCTAATCTTTCTGGAAAAGCAGTATTAAATAACATTAGGAGAAATATCTAATGCAGGTGACAGGGGGATGGATGCAGCAAACTACCATAGCATATGTTTATCTATGTAACAATCTTGCAAGATCTGCACATGTACCCAAGAACCTAAAGTAAAATTTAAAAAAAATTCTCTCTAAATTGGATTTATGTCAATTCATCCCTATAATTTCTCAATCTTGTTTTATTCTTCGGCAGCTATTTTGTTAGGTATATAAAGGTTCATGAATTTTAAATTCAGGTGAATTGCATTTTTTATTGTTAAGTATGATCTAATGATACACGATTACCCTATAATACCCTTACATCATCCTTATCTTGATCAGTGTAACTTGGTCGATACATTTGCATACCTATCGACCTTCCACCTCTCAGTATTGTAATGTTTGATATACCTATTGTAAAAGCATAGAGCTCGATTTTAAAATTCAATATTCCATCTTTCAATAGTCTCTTGTTTTCACTAATGTGTTTAAATTTATTTCTGATGAGCTATTTTACGTTTTCTCTTTCCCAAGCCTTTTCTCTGCCTTTTAAATCTATCCCTGCTTCCCTTTTGTGGATTGATCCAGTTTTCTTAATCTACTGTTTTTCTTCTCCTAGTATGGAAAGATCTTTCTACTTGTCAATATTTCGTCTTAATTGTTGACATGCACTCTTGACTTAACAGAATTCATAGTATCATGCTCCACCTCAAAACCGTGGTAGAAAAAATAATTTAACTACATTCTCTCTCCTTATAATTCTTCTAATAATATTGTCTAACATTCTACTTTTCACCTATTTTAAAGTTGTTCAACTCTTAATTTAATAACCTAAGTTGATTCATATTTATCAACATATTTAAAACTTTCTTTGTTTACCTTTGCATTTTGCAAATCACATCTTTCTTATTGGACCAAATTCCCACTTACTGAAACACATCTATTTGTAGTTCTTTCAGCAAATATTCCTGAGTAAAGCTCTATTCTTTACCTAAAAATGTTTTTATTTTACCTTGTTAGATAATTTAGCTGGATACAAAATTGAAGGAAATTGGTTATTTTTCCATAACACTCAACATATTTCATTATCTTCTGTCTGATGTAAAGTTTACTGCAAGTGTAATTGCTATACATTTGAAGGTAATCTGTGAATTATTTGGGAATGAAATATTTTATCTCTGACTTTCAATGTTGTTATCACAATAAAAAGTTTAGATTTATTTTTTAAATCCTATTTTGGAATCAATATAATTCTCATTCTGAAATTTTGTGACTTTTAAAAATTTCTGGACAATTCTATTGTTACCTTTTCAAATGTTGCCCTTACCTCATTCCTTCCTACCTGCCTTTCTGTAACTCCTACTGGATAGACACTAGACCTTTGTATTGTAGTCGCCATGTCTCTTAACCACACTTAAATCTGGTTATTCTCACAAACCTACCTTCTAATCCTCTAATTCTACCTCTGTTGTGTCTAGTCAGTTTTAAATCCACTCCTCTAACATCCTAAATCCAGGTCTTCTCCAGGGGAGTAGAAAAAGATAAAGATATTGAAGGCACACAAGGGTAGCTGAGTTGGGGAAATTTTTCTTAGCCTGGTTCATGTTGAACAGACATTTGTTTCAAATTACTTGCTATACCACACTTTATGCTCCATGCACTTTCAGGACGTATATTATCTTTCTATGAAAAATACTATACAGTGAATAATCAGTAAGTTAAGAGTTCCTTATGTTAAATATGTTAAACATTTCTTATCATAAACTCTTCCCTTTCATCTTTAATTTTTGATATAAAATGATTGACATTTTAGCAGACATTTTACCCATACTTTTTTATTCTATTCTTTCTTTTTAGATCTTTTTGTTTTTCTTTCAAATACATCTTAGCTTCTTTAGTCACTATATTTGAAACTTCTATCAGTTAAGACAGGCAACGTGATTTTTTACTTGTTTCTTTCTACATACTAGTCAGTACCTTTGTAACCTTGAACACATCATTTTAAAATTTAAATTGTAAGAAGGCAGAAAAAGCTGTTTTAATACATTACAAGCAGTGATTTCTGTTTCTCAAGCACATTTGAGCAATCTCAAGATGGAAATAAATTGAACACTTCTTTCAATTGAAGTCTTTGTCCTGGGCTAGATTCCAGATTTAACAGTATTCACAATTGCCTTCTATACAAGCTATTTTTAACTTACACTTACTAGACTTTTTACAAGAATTTAAAACACATGGTTGAGCTTCTGGCTACAATTATAAGTCCAAATTATATAGAAAATGCAAAAAAAACTATTTATGATGTTTTAGAGTATTTTATACAGACAAGCAAAAAAATCGGACTTGATTATACATATGACAAAAAAAAATCAGTGACGTTTGTGCAAGAATGGAAGGGATACATGAAAGCCATGGTAATTATCAGTAATATAACTAATGATAATATAAATGTCCAACTGCTATCATTGAATTGTATTTGGTATATAGTGCATTTTATGTTTCTATTTTATGTTAACTACCAGTTCAGTTTTAAAACAGATACACAGACCAATGGAACAGAACAGAGGACTCAGAAATAATGCCACACATCTACGACCATCTGATCTCTGACAAAAACAAGCAATGGGGAAAGGATTCCCTACTTTGTAAATGGTGTTGGGAAAAGTGGCTAGCCATGTGCAGAAAACTGAAACTGGACTCCTTTCTTACACTTACACAAAAACTAACTTGAGATGGATTAAAGACTTAAACTTAAGACCTAAAACCATAAAAACCCTAGAAGAAAACCTAGGTACTACCATTATGACATAGGCATGGGCAAAGACTTCATGACTAAAACACCAAAAGCAATGGCAATAAAAGCCAAAAATGACAATGGGATCTCATTAATTTAAAGAGCTTCTCCACGCAAAAGACACTATCATCAGTGTGAACAGGCAACCTCCAGAATGGGAGAAAAATTTTGCAATCTATCCATCTGACAAAGAGCTAATACCCAAAATCTACAAGGAACTTAAACAAATTTACAAGAAAAAAAACAAACAATCCCAACAAAAAGTGGGTGAAAGATATGAACAGACACTTCGCAAAAGAAGACACTTATGCACCCAACAAACATATGAAAAAGAGCTCATCATCACTGGTCATTAGAGAAATGCAAATCAAAACCACAATGAGATACCATCTCACGCAAGTTACAATGGTGATCACATTTAACTTTTTAAAAGAGTGTTAACACTATTAATTTACTCATGGGTTTTTGGACTCAATTAAGCAATCACGTGAGTGAATCTCCAAGACACTGAATTATCACACACATTGGTTTTATGTTTTGTCAAACAGTACCCTGAGCATTAAATAGATGACTAGCCTTTTAAATAATTTTGCATGTCATTTGTTGCCAGTTTACTTAAATAATCCATACTGATTTACCATAGGAAAGTTGCGATGTCAACTATGAAGTATCAGTTTAGATCTGAAATAACTTAGTGAGGCCATATCAAATTATATTCAGCTTTAAAACAAACTGGTTTGTTATCAATTCCAACATTTCATTCTAGAAATAATACAGAATGAGTTTAGTCAGTTTCAGAAACACTGAGGTCTGGAAATGTGTAAGTTTTAAGGAAAAGGACTTTAGATAGCTTGAGCAAGTCAAAAGATGACAGTTAAAAGGCATTTGCTCTTTAAGAAACACTGATAATTTTAGTAATTTCTTCTCTAGGTAAAGGAGTTGAATTGAGTTTAAAATATTACTGAAATCAGAAAGAGGATCACAATGCATGTCCATGCTCAGTATTTACTTGTTGTGTATCCAAATAATCTCAGGTTTGGGATTTCCTTCTGCCCGGCAGGTGAAATAGACAGTATTTCCTGATGGTACCTCCACATCCTGGGGCTCAAAAGTAATTCGGGGGCTCTCTGCAACAAAATAATTATTATGATATTTTTCAAAGATATAAAAATATGGCCTTCTAAGATGTCGAGAAAGAGATATAGACAATTTAAATTTATTTCTACATTAAAATGTTACACATGAAGCTGCATTTACCCAGTAATATATGTACCAGGTTAAACATTAGACATGTATTTGACTTAAACTTTAGAAGTTTGAAAGATTGACTGCACAAAGGAATCTCCACTGAAGTAAGTTAAGTCCGTTTTTCTGTGCTTTTATTTCCGGGAGCTCAATACAACCATATTTATGGAAGGAGTTTGCTTTTATGGGTCAATTTTTCAAACCACTTACTTAAATTGAGCTTGCAATTTTGCAGGCACTGTTTCTATACAATTAGCCATCTAAGCAACCAACCGCCCACTTTACACAATTTACAAGGAGTGATATGTCTAGACTGCAAACTTGGTTGAGCAAAATTCTTGTCTATATCAATGAATTATTCCATCTTCAGTAATAATGGAGTGATACAACATAAAAACACTTAAATTATTTTAAGAAGAAGATGGAGTGATTGATTTTGTAATGAACTGGGTAACATTAATGAACTTAAATTATAAAGAACAATGTACAAAGGGGACTTTTAATTTTCCATTGTTTCACCTAATTTTTTAAACCTTTCTAAATAACAAAACTCTTCCTTTTATAAGTGCATTATTTGAAATTTCCTGTCATTAACTATGACTGTTATGTCTGCAGAACATTCTGTAGATGTTTAGTAATCTTGCCTACTTCATTAAAAGTCCATATAATGAATATCTTGGCTTTATTCTTTTTAGAAAAATGATTTTATCCATTTGTGCATTTTTTAAAATAATTCAACATCAGCTATGTGCCAGACAAAGCACTAGAACTAGCGATGAAACAGTGATTAAAACAGACACAGTCTCTGTACCCAGGGGTTCACAGTCTCATTGGAACAATTGAAAATAAACACACACACACACACACACACACACACAAACAAATACATTTTAACATATGTGACAAATGCTTAGATGGAAAATAAACAATGTTTTGATGGAGTATAAAAAGGGACCTGATTCTGTATGGAAGAATAGGTAGGCCAGTGAAAAGGGGGTTTAAATGAAGGCTTTCCCCGTAATTCATATTTAAGAAGAGGACCATTAACAGAATTGGAATCAGAATATTGTAGGCAGGAAAGACAGCACGTAAAAAGTCCTTGTATTGAAGAAAGGCTTATGAACTTCCAAGAATGAGCATACTGAGGTGGCTACAACACTGAGAAGAGAAAAGAGTAAGTGATTGAGGAGTACAGTGTAGCCGGGAAAGACCATATAAAATGGGTCAGCCACATTAAGAACTTTGTGCGTTTGTTTAAGGTAGGAACCTGTATAAGGGTTATGGGTCAAAACATGATGTAATAAGATGCGTTTTTAAACAATTTTCCCAAACATAAAGGAGCAAGAAAAATGAAAGCTGGGATATCAGTTAAGATGGAAAAGAATCCAGCAAAACTTGACTGTGGTTTGAACTAGAAGCAGTAAAGATGAGAGTTATGGATAAGCTTGAGAATTTTTTGGCAGTAAAGACCGAGTCCACTTTCTTCTCAATTTGAGTAGAAATGAATTATATTGATATGATTTTTAATTACCTGCTTAGAGAAATTCAAAAAATGGCTTTCCAATGAGAGTGGAAAGCAAATTTCAGCTATAATTACAACAATCATGTGAATGAATCTCCAAGACACTGAATTATCACACAACACACACACACACACACACACACACACACACAGATATTAACTTATTTCTATTTAAACCTACATATAGTAATAGAGACATATTCTTATATTCATATGAAAAGCTTTAAGTTCAAATCAAATAATACCATAAGCAGCCATAAATTATTTAGGTAAAGCCTATTGCTTTAGTAAGGTTGTCAGAATATGACCATATGCTTATTAAATCCGAGGTTTGTATTATTTAAAAATTTACAGAGAAATGGTAAAACCGATGTTAATAATTTTAGTCATATTCATGGTCCCGTTATACATTTAAAAAATCAATTACTGGGTGTGCCGAAAGGCTTTCTCAGCAACTACTATTAGCGATATTTGATTTAAAGTTGAAAACGCTAAATTATTGATTACGAACACTAAGTCCTATATCGAGGAATAAGTGGAGATTTTAATGTTGGACACTACTCTGGTGACCTTGTTGAAAATCGGCTTTCTCAATATTCCTCCTCTGAAATTACGGAAATTAGATTAAGTGTTCCTCAAAGACTCTCTCAGCTCTTACAGTTTATGTTGATAAAAAGTTCCTTAAATGAAAATGCAGCTGATGGAAAGGAAATTGGCCATACTTTTTATCACATTCCTAACAAACACTTCCAGAAAACACACTCTTCTAAAATGCAATACTGTCTAATAAACCTTTACAGAAAGAGAGTAAATGAGAGACATTTCTATCTTATGCACACATCGAAATTTACATACGGCAATTGAACTCCTCTACTGTTACTGAAGCAACTGCTCGCCCGTGGAGTCTCCTGGGATATGCACAGGTAGCTGCAGCCTGGGTGTGCCCGTGTTGGGCATAGCCTTGTAAAAGCTCCCCCAGCCACATCAGATCACAGTCACAAAGCAGGGTGTTGGAATCCAGACGCCTAGGCATGCAGGCAAGAAGCACAACTGTTAAAAGGGACTGCTCATTTCTATGACGAACCTTTTGAGTAATAACATTTAATTTCCTCGGATTTACCTTGTCTGTTACATTTTTGACTCTAGGATTTCTATGAACCAATAAACAGATTTTAATAATCACTTACCTCGTTGCATGTCTTGCACAGAGTAGACACATTTTCATATTAACAATGTTTTTGAGAAGCCACTTTAACACTGGAAAAGCAGTTTCCTCTTAATGTGCTCTATGTCTATTATAAATAAATAATTGTGAGATAAAATGAATCCTTATTTGTTTTTGAGAAATGTAGAATTAAAGCTGTAAGTATGGCCAGGTGCACTGACTCATGCCTTTAATTCAAGTACTTTGGGAGGCCTAGGCAAAGGATTACTCCAGGCCAGCAGTTTGAGACCAGCCTGGAAATCCTAGCGAGGTTTCATCTCCACAGGTAAAAATTTTCTTTAATTTCTTTATAGTTTTAACTTTTATTCTAGATGCAGAGGATACACGTGCACATTTGTTACCTGGGTATACTGCATGATGCTGAGGTTTGGGGTACTATTTAGCCCATCACCAATGTACTGAACATAGTCCTCAGTAGTTTTTCAACCCTCACCCCCACCCTCCCTTCCACTGGGTACTAGCAGTCCCCAGCCTCTATTGTTGTTATTTTTATAACTGTAAGTACCCACGGTTTAGCTCCCACTTATAAGTGGGAACATACAGTGTTTGGCTTACTGTTCCTTTATTAACTCAGGATAATGGCCTTTATTTGTATCCATGCTGAGCAAAGAATATGATTTCATTCTCTTTTATGGCTGTGTCTACAGTTTCCTTTTAATTGGCCAGGCATGGTGGCACCCGCCTGTAGCCCCAGCTACTTGGGAAGCTGAGATGGGAGAATCACTCAAGCCCAGGAGCTGGAGGCTGCAGTGAGCTATCAAGGCACCACTGCACTACAGCCTGGGCAACAGAGTGAGATCCTCTCCCAAAAACAAAAACAAACAAAAAAGCTGTAAGTACTGAAGTGTTACAGTTCGGTTTGTGGATGTGTTACAGAACAGGGAAGCTGTGATGCAGTGGTGGCGGTGGAATTTCAGTATTTCTGGATTACTCAAGAAAGTGGTAGGCTTATAAATGTGATGTGTGACCCATGCAGCTCCCCCAGGAGGCTGGCTTTGCCTTTTGTAAACTCCTCCGCATCGACATGGATAGGCACGTGTTCACTGTATTTCCATTTGCCTTACAGGACAGAAGCCAAGCTTTCTTTTTTTATTATGCTCAAAGTCCCAGTTAGAAGGTCCCCCTCTGGAATTGTCACTTGCAGACTGTAACAGAAAAGTGATGGCTCTTCTCATTTCTTTATGGTGTTTCTTAATCTAGGCACACAAGTCACTCATTTTTGCCAAGTTTTACTATGCTTCGCTAATTCTGTCTAGCATATTGTTCCTCATGAAATAAAATAGATCGCCAAAGAGATTTATGGTATATACCTCCATTTTTGCCAAAAGATGTGTAGCAAAAACGTACAAAAATGATTAATACTTTTTTCACATTTCCCAATGGGTTAAAAAGGGAGCTTTTGCTAAGTGGAATTCATAAGTCTGTCTATGGCGGCAGTCAGGTCACACTCTACGCAAGAAAGTCCAGCAATGAAAGAGTAATGTGAACGTATTTATGATTGGTGTGAGATTGCCTATACCTGATTGTAAGAAGTAGCATCCTTTGTGGCTGGAGAGAATATAAAATGCCATAATTTTGCCGGGCACGGTCGCTCACGCCTGTAATCCCAGCACTTTGGGAGGCCGAGGCGGGTGGATCACGAGGTCAAGAGATCGAGACCATCCTGGTCAACATGGTGAAACCCCGTCTCTACTAAAAAAAATACAAAAAATTAGCTGGGCATCGTGGCACATGCCTGTAATCCCAGCTACTCGGGAGGCTGAGGCAGGAGAATTGCCTGAACCCAGGAGGCGGAGGTTGTGGTGAGCCGAGATCGCGCCATTGCACTCCAGCCTGGGTAACAAGAGTGAAACTCCGTCTCAAAAAAAAAAAATGCCATAATTTTAATAACTTTTAATGAAAATTATTCATGCACAAAAAGTCCTTACAAACACGGGAATACAAACACACAAACACAAATTAAATCTTAAGATATCAGTTTGCAAGTAAAAAAAATCACCTAGCTGTGTTAATTTAGAAATTTGTGCCAGTATCACATTACTGGAACAGGCAAACCTGAAAATAAAGAAATGGTGCTATTTCCTAGATTTACAAATAAAGCACTTCTAAAATGTATACATTTTAATAAATTTAAGAAAGATTTATTATCTGACAGTTTTATAAAATGTTTTGCAGATACCCAATTCATAAGATTAATTTTTATAACTGTATCTAAATTTTATTATATTACCCTGAAAATCATAGCTATATTTAGTAGCTTTAAATTGCTAAATAAAATGGGAAATGCACTTATTGCAAAGTTAGTTAATTATATAGACATGATTTGGTTCCTGTTTCCAACAAGACTTCACAGTAATGTGAGAAAAGAAAGCCATGGCTAAAGCAGGGAATTCCGTCAGCCTTGTCCGGAGTGCGGAGTAAGTCGTGAAACTCAACTAGTGCTTGTTCGGGGAGCCTACTGGTTTCCTTGACCCTGGCTGTTCCTTGTCACTGATTGATTTGTTATACCAGCTACATAGTATGAAACATCTATTTCAGCAGTATTGCGTTCAACATTCACTTTTATATTTTGAGTTTAATTTCTGGTAATTTTATTAAAATTATTTTTTAATTTCTGGTGAATTTATTAGAAAAGAATGAACAGTCATTAAACATGAAGGAGTACGTTCATGCTTCGGCATCACCATGATGTACCTCTAAGTTGAACATAAGTAAGGATGTGAGTACACATCTCCTGGGAGCATCCCGAGCATGGCCGCCTCACTGTGCAATTGCCCCATTTCCCAGAGGTCATCACTGCTTCCTCATCGCCCTCCTTCAGTCAGTCCACAGTCATACCTTCCCTTATGCAACCTCATGCTGTGTGTTTTGATAACAACTGAGCACAAGGTTTCATTTCTAATTATTATTTTCAACCTAAGATATTCATCCATACTGGAGATGCAAAACACTGAAGAAAATGACAGAAGGACACAGATTTCCACCTTTTATGTTTGGAAAATAATCTAGTAGTAGAATTACACGTTTATGTGATGATCTGAGGAATCTTTAGAATGATTTTCAAATTTATCATAGGAAAACATTTTCAAAATGCTGCCTATAATTTAGAGCCATAGATATTGAAAACTAAGACGCAATAGAGTAAATCAATAAGAAAGGTGGTTCTTAGGAATCTTTATTATACTATATTAAATATTACACTGTTTAAAATCATTATAATTTGACTGTTCTCCATTTTGAAAGTGCTCTTACATCAAATATCATATCAAGTATAATAAATAAACGCCCCTCTGATGGTATTCAGTCAGGAATCACAGCACTTAAATAGTTACTCACTTGGATATATTCTGTGCTCAGCGAAAAATTCCAAAGGAAAAAGGGGGTGCCAGGTAAATTAATCTTTTCTATTTGAAAACAGAGAAATGCATCACTTGAACTTACGCAATCCCTTTCGCTTAAAGATCCAAAAATACTTTTAAAAGGGCAGTTTATTGATTTTTACAGTCCACTTGTGAGAAGTGTGGTTGGTTAGAACGGCTATGGTACAGACGGAGAACTCAGCATCAGGTGACCTTCAAAGTGCTGCCCTGGAGTCAAGGGCAGAGTTCTCACTGGCTCCTCTGCCCTCACATACTGTCAGTGAGTGAACACTCCTCAGTTGAAAAACTTTACGTGGAAGGTGGAGTTATTTAACAGTAGGGTTAGCCCTCTATCACTCTCCCATGTTCTGTTCTCAGGTAATTGTAGCCTGAATAGGACACAAGTTGAGAATTTGGAATAAACAGGTACCCGGTTTCCACCCCGTCTTGGACCCACTGGGATTTCATGGACCCTGAGCAATTTGCTCAAGTCCTCTGTATGTCAGTTTCCCACAAAATAAATTCATAAAACAAGATACTTCGTCAACGTAACGAACTAAAACAATCACCTTAGAATTTGGACTAGGCACAGTGCATACATGTAAGGGGTATGCTGGTACATCACTGTGAGGAGGGCTCTCTCGGCCTCTTTATTGGCATTTATTCTATCATATGTGTGTTCCAGCAATGGAGTGAATGCTGTTTCAGTAACTGTAGGAGGCTGGAACAAAAAAGCAGCCACTAACATTTAACAGGAAAAAATAATGAAAAAAGATTAGAAAAAATGGAAGGGCTTTGGCATTTCAAGACTTTCTCTGAGTCATAGAAGGCCAGAATGACCCAGAGAGAAATTTATGTAGACGAGAAACACTGCATGGGAATTATAATTGCAAATATACAAAGACAGTGACTCTAACCATAACTGACGTTAACAAATCCAAAAAAAAAAAAAAAAACAAAAGAGAGAGAGAGAGTGGACAAGTAGAAAATAATACACAATATTTCTCCCTCCACTGACATGGAACATCCTATCACCCTGTTTAAAAAATGTCCTGGCATTTTGCATTTCTCACATAGGATTGATAAACAAGAACAAATGGATGTGTTACTCCAAATAGCTGGTGCAGCCAGTTCTGACAAGTAAGGAAACTTTGGCAAAAAGCAGAGTCCTCATGGATGGATCTGGAAGATATTATCTTTAATGAAATGACTTAGAAACAGAAAGTCAAATATCTCATGTTTTCACTTATAAGTGAGAGTTAAATAATGCATGCACGCAGACATAGAGTGTGAAATAATAGACACTGGAGACTCCAAAGAGCGGGAGGGTGGAGTGGCGGTGAGGGATGAGACATTACCTAATGGGTGCAGTGTACATTATTAGGGTGATGGTTACATTGAAAGCCCAGACTTCACCACTATGCTATATATCCATGTAACACGTCTGTACTTGTACCCTGTTATAGAGAGAGAGAGAGTGAGAGAGAGAGAGAGAGAGAGAGAGAGAGAGAGAGAGAGAGAGAGAGACATCAACCAAGACTTCTGAGGCTTTGAATACAATGAAAGAACACCGAGAAGATTAAGAAGCAGCATTATGTGTGCCTGACATGAAAATTACCAAGAAAGCAGGAAATAAGGACTCGAAGAAAAGGATTAGGAGTGGATTATTCTGTCTAGCATATTGTTCCTCATGAAATAAAACAGATTGCCAAATAAAACAGATACCTCCATTATAAATGTCTCTTTGATTACTCGTGATTCCTTAAAGTCAAAGATTGCGAGCATTATTTCCAGGCACCAATTGGGCCTGGATTTGTTTTCCTCGGGGCTCTGACTTTTACTTAATCCCAGCATCCTCTTGCTCACGGACCTGTGTCTAGGAACACAATGTTAGAAAAGCAGCGATGACAGAAGTGGCCTCTGTATCGGGCTATTCCTGCATTGCTGTAAAGAAATACCTAAGACTGGGTAATTTATACCCACGGTTCTGTAAGCTGTACAGGAAGTACAGTACCAGTGTTAGCTCCAGAGGAGGCCTCGGGAAGCTTTTACTCATGGAGGAGCAGAAGCAGGCACTTCACATGGTGAAAGCAGGAGAAAGGGGTGAGGGTGCCACACCTTACAATGACCAGATCTCAGAACAGCACACTCGCTATTGGGAGGACAGCACCAAGCCATGAAGGTTCCGCCTTCGTGAACCCCCCATCATGCCCCACCTCTGACACTGGGGATTACAATTCAACATGATATCTAGAGGGGACAACGTCCAAACTATATCGGCCTCTGATATGGTTTGACTATGTCCCCACCCAAATCTCACCTTGAATTGTAAAAATCCCTACACGTCAAGGGTGGGGCCAGGCGAAGATAACTGAATAACAGTTTCCCCCATAATATTCTCATGGTAGTGAATAAGTCTCATCAGATCTGATGGTTTTATAAGTGGGAGTTCCCTGTAAGACATTCCTTTGCTCTCTCTTCATCTTCTGCCACGATTGCGAGGCCTCTCCAGCCATGAGGAACTGTGAGTCCATTAAACTTTTTTTTCTTTATAAGTTACCCAGTCATGGGTATGTCTTTATTAGCAGTGTGGGAAGAGGTAGGTAATGGATACACCTGTGTGAGTTTTCCACCATGTGCTCTCTGACTGCCATGTGGGAAGCAGGCATGTGATCTTTTCCAATAACCAGAACTTATACCTGGGCTTGGGGTTGACAATTAGTGCGGGGGGGTGGGTAACCACAAACTAAAAACATCGACAGTGCAGAAGGCTACACACAGATGGGAGGGAGGAGAGAGCTGGAACAAAGGAGGGTGGAGATACAGGCAGAAAAAAAGAGTGCCCAAAGCAGAGCAGGGAAGCCATGGAGACCATGTGAGCGTGGGGATTTGCTTTTGTTCTGCTTAGTGTATGAGGAAATGAGTAGGAAGACAGCTCCACACAACAAGGGAAACTGAAGCCTGGCCAGGGGAGTCAGACTTTTTTGAAATATTTCACATCTCTTTTCTCATAAAAAAAAGTTCAAGGAAAAGGAACTCTTGGGAGTCTTTAGATTTAAGCAGCAAGGATGTTACAGAGAACTGAGGAAAACTTCTATTTTTAATACTCCTTTTGAATGCCAGTTCTAGAACACATGAAAGAGCAGTAGACTATCTGGGTTCTCTATCGCTCTGCAGTTAACAAACCGTTTTCTCCCTAACATGCAGGCGTTGCGACGTCTTTCACAGCAAAAGCAGGAGAAGCAACCAACCCACGTTTGGAATTTACTTTAGAGAAAATTATAAGGTTTCTGTGTTTATGTACTTGCTTTCACTTACAATCTTTTTAAGGAATCCAGATTAGAAAAGCTCCCAGCCGGGATTTTAGATAACTTGTTGTTATGCAAGAATCTGAAAAACAAAAGATAAACTTTAATCACCATACAATAATAACGCGTTTGACAAATAAAACCTTTCTTTTCACCTGTGAATCCAACACGTTTTTTTGAAATATTCCAGTGAGAAAGGGCAAACATAAGTCACAGTGTCATTTATACAACCGTCTGTTTTAAAGATTTACATATCTGTATCTACCACTATATGGGTATTTTTTCATCTGTGTACTTTTGATGTTTTTAGTTTGCTTAGTTGGAGATGACAAATGCTAAAATGAAATCGGTAAAAATAAATATTTCAGTATGAAGAAATCAAAGTAATAGACAACGTCCTCATCAGCTCGCAATGTATACATATATCAAATCAGCATGTTGTACAGCTTGAATGCATACAATTTTTATTTGTGAACTAAATATTTTAAATTTAAAAATAATGGCACAGGCCAGGCACGGTGGCTCATGGCTATAATCCCAGAACTTTGGGAAGCCAAGGCGGGTGGATCACTTGAGGTCAGCTGTTCAAGACCAGCCTGACCAACATGCTGAAACCCTGTCTCTACTCAAAATACAAAGATTAGCTAGGCCTGGTGGTGGGTGCCTGTAATCCCAGCTATTCCAGAGGCTAAGGCATGATAATCGCTTGACTCTGGGAGGCAGAGGTTGCAATGAGCCGAGATCGCACCCCTCCACTCCAGCCTGAGGAACAAGTAAGACTCCAAGAAAAACAAAGGAAAAGGCACAAAAATTTTTGACAGCAGATGCCTACAGATAAAGAACAGTAACTGATGTGATCCTGCACATGTGTGATCACGTGGAAACGTGCCAACTCTGCATGTCGCTTACTGGCCAGCATAGTTTTGCTGATCAGAAGTCCCATTGGGTGCTGCTGTGGCCGCTGTTCAGCCAGCCATTTCTACATGTCTGGGGCAGGATCACAGAGAGGGGCACTTACAAGGCCCTGCCCCCTGGGAGATGACGGAGGGTGGAAGGAGAAGATCCAGCCGCAGTGCTTCTCCCACTCCTCCACCCAAGCAGTCCTGCACTGGCTTTGGCTCCCTCCACGCAGGCTTGGATATGCCCATTTCCCTCATTATGACCAGAGAAATGATGACCGAGAAAAGCACCAGCCAGGGACTGTCTAGTCACCAGAACCACTGAATACGTAGTCAGCAAAGAGCCCATGTGTGAAGAGAGAAAACACGATGATCTCTGCAATATAGAGGAAAGGTGGAGGCATGTTTCTTAAGACTCAAGGATAGAAGCGTAAATAATCAATTTATATCTTAAAATTAGCAATTAGCTACATCGGCCTCTTTACGTGCTCTACATCATGACTAGTATCTCTGTCACAAAATTAAATAAGATCATGTGGCCATATTTTCTTATCAGCATTTTAAGTGGGAAGGTCGGGGCAGTGAGCTGGGGCCAAACTATATCTACCGTTTTGGGAACCTGAATTTCATCGATGCACCTCTGAGAAGATAAAGTTTCCTGATGCTTCCTATTTTGATTCTCTGTGCTTATCTTTACCTGCCCCATCCAATTCACCAACCCCAGAAGCAGTGCCCGGAGAAGAGATGAAGTGAAGATGGGTATTGACAAAGACTGTCTTCTTTGTATATTTTATGGCACTTTAGGTTCTGGGGTACATGTGCAGAACACGCAGGATCGTTGCATAGGTACATACATGGCAATGTGGTTTGCTGCCTCCATCCCCCAATCTTCTTAACCAAACTCTCCTCAGGTTCTCCTGAGCTCTTTTCCAGCTAGACCTGACTTTTAGATTTCCTTGTCCATCT
>CM052663.1:1997837-2010175 GCA_028533165.1 Leontopithecus rosalia | reverse complement strand
TCAGCTAACACAGAGCACCCAGAGGAGACCTGACCCAAGAATCGTGGAGCAGAAGGCTTCTCAGCTATGGAAACAGATACTCCACAGGGAGCGGGAAGGTGCCCAAAGCCACAGAGCCAATCAATGGGAAATCCAAGCCACAAACCCCGCAAAACCCATGCTCTCTACACTCTGGTTCTCAGTTTGCCTGTATTAGTGGCTTTTTAAAATGCGAAGCTGTGGAGTTCTTAGCTGGAGGGAAGCATCACATTCCCGTCATGAAACAACCTAACAGGTGGCAGGAAAAGCATCACAAGCCAGGTCTGTGGTTCAGACAACCTAACACCTCCCAGATTTTCAAAGTGAATCTTTTACCCCATGTATAAGCTCAGAGAAGTGTTTTGGGTTTTCCTTCCTACTTTTTTAATGCTTTAGAACAATTTCTTATAAAGAAAACTTGAGTTTAGCATATGAATTTTCAAGTAGCACTAGTATTCCTGCCATCATCAATCAAATGTGCATCCTCCATAGTTTGCACAGGTGTTTGTGTTACTGGAATTAGACAGCTTTCACTCGGGAGGCCGCCTTACCTATGGAGCCTCCTAAAATTGGGGCAAAGAGACAACCTAAGAGGTGAAATAACATACAACAGTTTATCCAATATTATGTAGCTACTATGTGATTTCTGCTCCGCAGTAATTAACAAATAACAATTTCATATTTAAATATTTCACAGGTAGCAATTCATATTTATTATTTAACTGGGAAAATGTGGTACAGAGATGAAGTAATACTTATTATGACTTGCTCATAATTCATGAGAAATGCATAATCTCCTTTTCCACAAGGCACCCACTGGGAATCCACTAATCACAGACCCTGTCTATTCCCCACCCCAGCAATGCTTCCCTAGAATAAATCACTCCAATCTTAGATTCACCCAGGGATGGCCTGAAGGACAAATGCTTTCTGCTGGACTGGAATGTAATGCACAGTAGGGTGAGCAGCTGGTATTGGAATTCACTACTAATGAATGTGAAAAATGTATGTAAGGAGATTTTGTTCCTTGCAGGAAGATAAGACAACCCAGAGGGCTCTGTTTGATTAAAGTCCAAGCATATTTAAGTTATGTGTCTGTAAGACTTGACAAATCTTCCAACCACATTTTTTCAAACATATTTTTAAGCCAATTTAAAGCAGTGGAATGTTTTAGGTTATATGTGTTTGCTTTGTGTGGTGGTTTTAGCAGATTCAAATAAAGAGGGAGTTAGCTTTCACGTCCACTCCCTTCTGAGCTTTGATAAGATAGCAAGGCTCTGCTCTCCGACACCTGATTTTTCCGGGCTGTGGATAACCCTGTCGTTTTCGGATACCTATTGCAGGTAGATAAATGTGAACGATTACTTGAGAGGATTTTAAATCTGTGTAAATCACTTCAGAAGGTTTAGGTGCAAATGAATTAGTAGTTATCTCTTCATCGAAAAGAAGCAGAAAACCATCACCATTGTCATGTGATGTGGATTCACACTTAGCTCCCCAGATGATTCCAACAGTACCTGTGCCTTCAATTGTTACCTCTGGACAGAAGACCCACAAATTACATCTCCAACCCAAACATACCTCTAGGATTTAAATTCACACACCCTCTGTCTTCTCAAAACATCCTCTAGATGTCTCAAGTAATCTCAAACCCAACGTGTCTGAAACCCAGCCCAGGACCCCCCTTCACCACAATGGCCGTCCTGCATTTCCCCTTGTCTCAATTCATGACTCTGCTGTATATTTATTTGTGCAACTCAGAACACTAGCATCGACCCCTCCTTCTCCCTCACTCTTTGTACCTTGCTCATTTCTGCGTTTTATTTTATCTTATTTTGTCTCCTAAATATCTCTTGAATGTATTCCGTTTTCCTCTTATCCACTACTTCCACAGTTGAGCAACTATGCCCTCAAGTACTAAAATAGAAGAGCAAACTGAGGCTGGGCACGGTGGCTCAGGCCTGTAATCCCAGCACTTTGGGTGGCTGAGGCAGGTGGATCACAAGGTCAGGAGTTTGAGACCACCCTGGCCAACACGTCTCTACTGAAAATACAAAAATTAGCCAGGGGTGGTGGTGCATGCCTGTAGTCCCAGCTACTCGGGAGGCTGAGGCAGGAGAATCGCATGAATCTGGGAGGCGGAGGTTACTGTGAGCCAAGATCATGCCACTGCACTCCAGCCTGGGCAACAGAATAGGACTTCATCTCAAAAAAAAAACAAAAAAGAGAAAACAAACTGGTCTAGCTACCTCCATCTGATTTCCCCCCCAGTGGAAATCCAAGACCCTTAAATGGCTTTTAGTTTCTATAGAAATAAAGACAGAGTTTGTTTTTTATGTTTGTTTTTTTTTTTTTAACAGAGCCCACCCAAGTTCCAGGCTGGTCTTGCCTAGAAATGCCCTTCTAGTCACCTCTTTATCCCCCTCTTTTCCCACCCCAACCCCAGTGCTCTGGCCTCCTCCTAGCCACATGTCTGCCAGACGCCTGCCCACAGCAGCCTCTGCATGATTCTTCTCTCAGCCTGGTGACCCTTCTTGCCTGGTGATTCTAGCCCTGTTTTCAGATCTTGCTGTGTTCTCTCTTTGGAAAGCCTTCCCTGAGCTCCTGGTCAAATGCCTGTGTTATGGACTGACCCATCATTGTACTGTTGCAATTTTATATTTCTTTGAGTGATTACGTGATTCATGTCTGTCTGCCCTAACTAAGCTCTAAGGTCCTTGAAGACACAGAACATGTTGGATTTAAAATAATATTCACATCCCTGGTTTCTTAGCAGAGTTTGACAAATAGATAGTCGATACATAGTTAATCACTGAGAGAATGAATGACCAGTCAGTAGTTTTGCATGAGCATTGCCTTTGCAAACCGGATAAGACATTGAATTCTTTGCATGTTCTATGATATAAAACACAAGATGGGAGTACGAAGCCTAATAAAAGCTTTCTGAGTTACTATCGGCTCAACGGTCTATGACGGCATCACGTTTCCTTGAGGAAGGACAGTCCCAAACTTTTACACAAGCCTGACTTCAGTTAGATCTGCAATCATGTCTGTTTAATTGTATCTCCTAAAACCTTACAGTACCTTTGACCACTCATGAACCCAGAGGGCATCTAGCAATGTCTTCCTGGGGTTTTTCTAAGAGAATCCATCTCACTTCAAGGGGACGTGTTAGAATCATACGTTTTTGTAAACACTGACAACACATTTGACAGCTCTTATCGGAGTAAATATTTATCTACACAGCCACCCCCAGGTATCAGGCCACCAAAGTGAGGACAAAAATCTTCCTACACTCTTTAAAACATGCAGAGCAGGAACATGTGGCCAGAGAATGACAAAAAAGTAACAGAGAGATAATGATTCTCGGGGTGAGAAGTTGGTCATATCGCTTTAGCTTTCAGCGTGAACTCACTGAGCCACATGAAAACAAATGCTCTGTGCTGTACGATCACCTTGGCAACCCCGATCTAAGGCAGGAGCAGAGATGGAGAGAAAAACACTGTATTTATCTGTATCTAACTGCACAATCAAAATCGCATATGCGTTCAATGTTCTCAAAATTTTTGTACAACGTAGCTGCTTTTTATTTTCTGAAAATTCATGAGATTATAAAGAAAACAGGAATACTATTGGTAGAAGGAGACTACACACCAGAGTGTGTCTGTGCTTGTCTGTGTGTGTGTGTGTGTGTGTAGTTTTGCCTGTGTCTATGTGTGTGTAAATATAAGTTAAGACCATCTGAATTAGAAGCATGCGGAGGGGATGTTGAAAATAAGACATCAACAATCCTAACACATGAACAGAGCTCAGAGGAAGAGCAGTTTGCTGACAGCTGGCTTGGAGACCCACCGTGTGCTGCCTCCATTCACGGGCCAGATGCAGAGATGACACCAACTTTCTATAGAATAATCTCAGCTGAGATTAAATAGGCACTTTTTAGCTTCATTGCACAATAGCAAGCAAGAATTATCTATCACACCAACAAATTATTCATACTGTTTAGGAATTAATTAAGCATCTGAGTGAAGATTCTTGTTTCAGAGTATAGTAAATGATTTCAACTGGTTATAAAGGAAAAATCGACTGAATTATCATAATGCATTAGTTTCCAGAGGAAAAACTTTCCAGCATCTCATTTGCACGCTGTGCTAACGTCAATAACACTGTATGCTACCAAAATCCATTATAAAGAGAATTGTGTTTAATCTTAAAGAGTTAAAACCAGTTAAACATGATATTTCACAAGTTTCACTCCTCAGGAAGTTATTTCAATCCTAAATTAGAACAGTTACAGAAAAGGGCTGAATGCAGTGGCTCACGCCTGTAATCCCAGCACTTTGGGAGGCCGAGGAGGGTAGATCATGAGGTCAGGAGATCAAGACCAGCCTGGCCAACATGGTGAAACCCCATCTCTACTAAAAATACAAAAATTAGTTGGGTGTGGTGGTGCATGCCTGTAATCCCAGATACTGGGGAGGCTGAGGCAGGAGAATCACTTGAACCAGGGAGTTGGAGGCTGCAGTAAGCTAAGATCGTGCCACTGCACTTCAGCCTGGGTGACAGAGGGATATTCTGTCTCAAGCAAACAAACAAAAAAGAATAGTTACAGAAAAAGACAGGTTTCTACAATAGTTGAGATATTTACATATAGTATGATTGAGAGTTAAGAAAAGTCTTTCACTTTCTATGTTCAATCTCCGCCTCTTTTTGCCTGAACTAATAGCTGTAAATGTTCCATGTAATTCCAGTCTCTTCTGTACAATCTTCACTATATTGAATTACTTCGTGGCTCTTTTTGAAAAGGAAATCTGATTACTAAGGATCATCAATGTCTTCTTACTATCTTCAGCAGGAATTCAAGGCTTTCCAAGATTCACTGCCAACTGTGACTTTCCCCTCCATCATAAGTCTGAGCACCCTTTAACCAAATTCATTATCTCTGGAACCGCCCCTACTTTTTTCGTAGTGACTAACACTCAAAGTGTTTTCTCGCCCGTTTAAGCTCAACAGTACTTTTTCCATCAAGGACTTAGTGATTGCTGGTGTCAGATGTAACTACACTCCTCTGGCTCCTTTAGTATATTAAAACATTAATAAGTACTTACTGAATGCCTGTGAAGTGTAAGACAAGATCCTTGACCTTCTCAGAGATTGCAATCAGGTAAGTGGTAAAATGCAAGGAATCAATGACCACAGTCTGGTAGAATACGTGTTATGATAATGGGCACAATTGTCTCTTGTCTCAAGGAAAGCTAGTAGGATGTCTATTAGCTTTGCCCTCAATTTTCCCCTTAAGTGAAAGGCAAAGTCAGTTGTGAAATGTAAGGGAGATGTAGAAAGAAGGACAGAGGTGTGTATTTTGAATTGCGGCTATGCCACGCAGGACAAGGAGCTCAGCTTGTTTTGATCGTCACTGCTAAAGCTGGGACTGCATTCTGAGTCCTTTCCTTAGTGGATTTTCAGCAGCATCGGCACATGTGGGTTAGTCCCTCTCCCTGCCACGTTCTTCCCTGGCTTCCAGGACACCATCCTCCCAGATCCTCTCCCACCTCAACGGACCTCCTGCTCAGGGCCCTTCACTGCTTCCTTCTCTTTCCCCAGCCTCCTGGACTGGAGTGCCCAGGGCTGAATCCTGAGGCTTCTCCTTTTTTCCAGACAAACTCAACGACATCCAGTACCAGGACTATGCACACTTTCAGATGTCAAAGACACCCGCGTGGCACAGCCAGCCCTCACCGCTGCTATGCACTGGAGACCCATGCCCCATTGCCAGCCCCATGCCCATGTGTCTGCCTAGTAGACATCTTAAGCTTGTTGTTTGCAAATACACAATCCTGGTTAGTCTTCATGCTCATTTCACTGCCTGCCTGTCTCAGCTGAGGACCTTCTAGTTGTTTAGGGCCTCAGCTGAGATGGGCAGTCTGTGAAATGGGCACGAAGGACCCTCTAGTTGTTTAGGGCAAGAGTCTCAGTAATTCCCTGACTTCTCTCTTTCTCCAGCATCCTACATCTGAGTGGTTGGTTGCAAAATGGACCCAGATGCTGTACCCATCCCAAACCGACCCTCCTGCCTCCTTACTCTGAGCCCCCACCACTTCTGGCCTAGTGCACAGCAAAACAACCAACTGGTCTCCCTACCCTTGCCAGGCCAAAGCCTATTGTCAACATAGCCATCCTTCTTGAGAGAGGAGATTTTAGATGTTCTCACCACACACAACAAAACAATAAGTATATGAGGTAAGGCATAGGTTCATTAGCTGGATTTGGCCATTTCACAATGTATACATCTATCTAAGCATCCTGCCATACATTATAAATAGACACAATATTCATTTGTCAAATAAATTTGTAAAAAGAAGAATGCAGGAAACACAGAAGTCAAAGTGACCGTTGTAAAGCCTATTGGATCGGGCATACCAGCTCCCCTTCAAAACTCTCCAGTGCTCACTCGAAATAAAATGCACATCGTTCACAATGAGACGAATCAAATCTGTTCCGCTGAGCTATACAGTTCCCTGCTAACCATGCCTGTCTTTCCACCCCAGCCACATCGGCATCCAAGCTGTTCCTCTCACAAGCCAGGCTCACTCCTAACTTGGGGTGTTAGCAGTGGCTGCCTCTCTGCCTGTGCTGTCTCCCTGGCATGCATGTGCCTCTTTCCCTCCCCAACAAGTCTTTGCTCAAATGCTACCTGCTCAAGGAGCCTCCCTGTGACCCTTCCGGTTTCAATCTGCAGCTACATTCCCACATCCTGGCGCTTCGCAATCCCTCCCTCCCCTGGTTCTGGTAAAGATAGACAGATAGATAGACAGACAGATAGATAGATAGATAGACAGATAGATAGGCAGACAGACAGACAGAGACAGATAGATAGATAGATACAGAGATAGACAGATAGATATATAGATAAATAGTAGATAGACAGATAGACAAATAGATAGACAGATAGACAGACATAGATAGACAGACAGACAGAGACAGATAGATAGATACATAGATAGACAGATAGACAGACAGATAGATAGACAGACAGACAGAGACAGATAGATAGATACATAGACAGACAGATAGATAGACAGATATATAGATAGATAGATAGATAGTCATATACATACACACATTTAAATATTTGCCAAAGACTTGCATTATACTATGCAATACGCTTGTTTATTTATTCGTTTTAAAGCTTGCCTTCCCTGCTAGAATGTTAGCAGGTCCCTCAAGGTCAGAGATTTTATGTTTTGTTTAGTGCCCCAGCTCAGCTCCTAACAGAGTTCTGGCATGCAAAAGACACCCATTAAGACTGAAAAATTACAATATTATCTCTACTGCAGGGCTGCTGCAAGATCAGAGACAATGCCCAAGAGACCCTTTGGACAAGGTTCTAGAAAGGCAGAAGGCAAGGTCACCTGTGAAGTGCGGGGGAGTATTGGATCTAAGGCAAGAGGGGCACCTTGGGAAGAGGCTGCAGAGCCAGCGAGAGAAGGAGCTCCATTGTGCCCCTTGTCATTGTGAGGCCATGGCCACGTTTTAGTCTTCACCTTTATGGGCCCATTGAGAGCACGGTCTCCATGAGAAACTCATCTCACCTAGATCCAGAGGATCACACTCTCTAAGGCTTCGTCTTGCCAAGTATGAGTTTCTGGGAAAATTGTTTGAATTCTTTGAGAACCTACCAGAAATTTGAGATAGGTTTGTTGTGACTCAAAACAGTACAGCTATGTGATTTTGTGGTCTCCCCCAACACAGTGAAGTAGAGAGCAGAAATGAAGACACAGAAGCTGAGGTTGGTTCATATTCAAATCTAAAGGACAGCAGGAGTGTAGGATAAAACACACAGGGACAGGAACTATAGGCCACATGCAAAGGGGCTTAAATCCAGAAGACATGGACAGATTTTAGATAGGGTAAAACCATCCCATGAATGGAGACCTGAGACACAACCTAAGAAGCACAGGAGACCTGAGGCTCAGCAGGCTGTATTTTGGAATTTAAGATTCCCGGGGCCAAGCATGGTGGCTCACGCCTGTAATCCCAGCACTTCAGGAGGCCAAGGTGGGTGGATCATCTGAGGTCAGGAGTTCAAGACCAGTCTTGTCAACATGGTGAAACCCTGTCTCTACTAAAAATATAAAAATTAGCTGGGCATGGTGGTGGGCGCCTGTAATTCCAGCTGCTCGGAGGTGGCGAGGCTGGAGAATTACTTGAACCCTGGAGGCAGAGGTTGCAGAGAACCGAGATTGCACCATTGCACTCCAGCCTGGGCAATAAGAGTGAAACTGTATCTCAAACAAACAAACAGAAAAAAGATTCCTGGGTTGGAGCATAACAGGGTCCTGTGTGGAGCAATGGGAGCATACATTACGGAACACAGAGATCGCAGACCGTAAAAGACTGCACACCTCTCTGGAGGCGAGTGTTTCTTGTGCCATAAGAAGGCCACATTGTTATTGAGTGACAGCTCTGTAGAAAGTCCTGTGTTAGGTGTGGGGAAGACAGCCAGAGAAGTAGTTCACTTACAGCATACACAGAGTCATTAAAAGACATAATAAGTGTCATATAAGAAGCCTCAGCGCTTAAGGATCCAATGAAACAAACACAAACCACAGGAAAGAAGAAATGGAAAGTGGTCTAGGAAAGAAGAAATGGGAGCCTGGAACGAAATGGCAGCAGGTCTAATGTGAAGCAGGGACAATCCTAAGAGAAAATGCAGAAACAGATCCCAGAGGCTTTTATGGGGGCAGGACGGCTAACAGAAGCTTGAGCACTAGACGCAAGGAGGCCTGCTCATCTTCTGCTATCTTTGTGGATAAACTGGTGCTTGAGAGGAACTTTGAAGGATGGTGAGCTTTCTTCAACTCAAGCGAAGGAACAGTGATGGGGGCAGACGAAACACCGTGAACGATGCAATGAATGTATCAGGAAAAAAAGCTACGGATTTTTCTGCATAGGTGAGTGAGGAAAAGAGAGAAGTGAAAGGTAGATATAGCCTTTACTGTTTTTGCCTGTGAATACTGAGACACGTAGGGGCTAGTTTGTATTTTTTAGGAACTAATTAAAGGGTTTCAGGCTCAGGAAGTTGATGCTCTTGGTGCTGCAGTTTAGGTCCACAGTTTGGTCAAAGGTGGGACAATGGAACAGAAGAACAAGGGGTAAGTTAGCTCTGGGGATCCTATCATGGTCTAGGAAAGAAGAAATGGGAGCCTGGAACGAAATGGCAGCAGGTCTAATGTGAAGCATGGACAGTCCAAAGAGAAAATGCAGAAACAGATCCCAGAGGCTTTTATGGGGGCAGGATGGCTAACAGAAGCTTGAGCATTAGACGCAAGGAGGCCTGCTCATCTTCTTATCTGACCCGTCACTCGCTCTGTGATGCTGTGGCTGATGATGCTTCATGTCAGGGCAGTGGAAGACTGCAGATCATCTGCGAAAGTCACCTGGCACCTTCCTGATACATGATGGAAGTCCAAGGCAAGCAGAGTGCAGAGGAGGTTGAGAAAATTCTTACGGTTTAGCACTTTAGACAGGGGCCAGCAGTAGGGAGGTTTTCCCAAGACCTGCCACCTGGTCGCCTTCCCTCCAGAGTTAACAGAACATATAACATGCGTAGGGGCTGGCTGTTGATGCAGAAGTGACACCAGTGCAGGGCTCCTTGTGAAAAACTGGAATGGACAACTTGGTTGGTGCTGAGGTTAACATGAGGACCCTTACTACCTGCTTCCAAATTAAAATCATTGGGTTCCCTTCCCAAGCTTATGTGCAGAGGTCAGCAGGGCCTGGAGCACGTACTCCAAAGACACTCAGCGACCAGGCTGCATGGAGGGGGCTGCAGGTCAGACACAGGCAGGAAGGACAGACAAAGGATGACAGGTGGGCCATCCCTGATGTCACCACAGAGCCACCCTGGTCCAGGGACATCAGTCACCAACCAATCAAATGCACTCCTCCCTTTCTAGGGGGAAGCCCCCCAGAAGGGGGAGAAATGCCCAGGATGAAGAGTGCAATGCTCCCCTCTCGTGGGTATAGTAGGCTTGAGAAGAAATATTAGAAAAACACAGGAAGGGGAGAAGGTAAATCCCCCCTCCCCGGTATACTGTGTTTGCTGTATTTCTTCTCAGCCCTGAACCTGAATGTCCCCGTCATCCAGCCAAGTTACTTGCTAAAAGATTTCAGTTGAATTTAAAAGCAAAGGAATGGCTGCCTGCTCTGACCATCTCCTTCATGCGCCGTGATTTTATGGCACTGTGGCCCTGGACAGTGCTTGTCAGATCAGATGGTTCCCTCTGAGACCATTCCCATTAAAAAAACTCAAGTGGGAAGGTATGCAGAGTTTATACCCCTACTGACATTTTGAAAACGGAGCAAGTACAGGGTGTTTCAGAGAAGGGCAGCATACTGTGGAAATTTCAGAACTCTTGCTGTGAAGAAAAGTAAACAACAAAGTTAGATCCAGGGGAGGAGAGAAATGTGTGAGGAGGAGCAAAGACTGAATGCCCTGGGATGTGAGGACAGGGGTGAGATGGAGACCTGACCTGACAGGGACGGCAGGATTTCTAAGTAAGAGAAGCACAGAGAGAGGTCAGAGAAGAAGGACCAGATCAAAGAGGAGGAGATGTTCCAATACGTTCCCCTCTCAGCCATAAAGTGAAGATCTGTCTGGAAGCGAAATAGAGAAAAAGGGAGACGGCAGCAGTGATTCTGTAACAGGGAGACAGCAAATGAATGAACATGACGTGCTCCACTTTTGTTTAAGGGGTCTTTGCCCAGTCCTGCATGCAGGCTAGGATAACTTTAGAGCGCTGAGATAAAATGCAGAAACAGCCACGTGTAGTTTTTGAAGCTAACTTTGGGATGACAGGGGGACGTATTTAAACAACTAATGATGTTTTGTTGAAGATTTACAGGAGCTCTGTGGCCTGACCAAGGACAAAGTTCCCAACCTTCTTGGACCCTCGCTGGTGCCAAGTTGTCATGATCACGTGACTCGATCTCAGTTCCCTCCTCTCCACCCTGCTGCCTCTAACGTAAAAAAGAGCCTGAAATCTACACTAACTTAAGATGGTACTTAGGACACTAGTCTGCCACTGTCTCGGTTTGCTGGCTCTTGAACAAAGCTGCTTTTCCTCCCACCAACTCTCAAGCAGCAAGCAGCCCAGCCTGGGTTCTGTTCCAATTACAAGGCAAGGAAGGGATCCTGGAAGGGTCTGTTCTCATGCTGTGGAATGATCCACCTCTCCCTCAGCCTCTTGCGTTTTCATACAAATGAAATCAACTGTACGTAAACATTAGGAAGCTTAAGATTTGTTCAAATGAAACAGGACTCTAGCTAGCAGCAGTGTGGAGGACCTGGTTGCAGAGGGAGATGAACAAGTGCTGGGCGGGCTGGAGTTGTGATGCCGGCTGATGCCCACAGGTGAGGCTGCTCTCCAGGTGACACTGTGCACTTACAGGCAGGGACCCAGCATGAAGACTCAGAGGATGGCAGCAGTGAGGAAAGGGAAGTACGGGAGGTCAGCAGCACTGATGTGCCCTGGACTGTGCCTTGTGAAAGTTGCTTCAGAAACATCAGGGCCGCCCCGAGCATAGATGGTGGGTCCACATCTTAGTAACAGAGGAAGCTAAGTCACACTGTGCAAGGGACCGGCAGAAGCCTTGGTTTGCACACCAGTGCGACCTTACTGCATTCTTTTCATGACCTCATACAAGCATGGCACTTCATTACTACAACAGAAACTTTTAAAGAAGAGAGAGAATTAAGCTACAAAGAAAGTTACAGCAAATTTAGCATTGGACACTGATGCACAATATTTAAATATTCTCTATAAATATATTTTCTCACAATAGTGAAAGAGAACAGCATACTATGGATTAGTACTGGCATGCATGCCTGCCTGCCTCCGTTATTCTAAATTGGCTTTAGAAACTCAAATTCGCTTTCTAAATGCATATACTCTAAAAGTTATATTTAAGTTTGCTCCAGAAGATTCTAACCAACTATAAAACTCTACAATGTTCTAACTATTCCAACCTGGAAGACTTTCTCAATTAAACCCATAAATCCAGTTTCCAGACAAAGTTGATTGTCACCTGGGGATTTACACCTCAGAGAGAACTAGACAGAGCTTTAACGAAAGCTGCCCCCAAATGAATATTGTTTCTCCTCTATTTCCATAACTACGGTTTTATTTCATATCTCGCTTCTGCATGTGAGTCATACGCACATTACAGGAGGGCAGATTGCCATGAAGAGACCACCTTACAGTTATTGAAGAAGAGCACAGAGCTCGATTCCTCACTGAGGAAGTCGGTGGAAGCTT
>CM052663.1:1948645-1997737 GCA_028533165.1 Leontopithecus rosalia | reverse complement strand
TCCCTGGTTGAAGCTTTCCAAGTACAATATTTAAGACTCAGGGCAGTAGATTCTATACTACATTATGAAAATTTGCATGCTTTGGTGATTCAAACGTTTATGCTATAATGATAATTATAATTATGTGTAATACTCCAGTCCTTCAGGAAGTATCTTCCAATAGTACACTCTAAATGGCATCCAATACATAGGACTGACAAAGGAAGATCAAATAGAAATCGCCTGATGCTCCTGAACTCCTGTTCAATACTTCAAGCAAATGACACCACTTAAGTATGTCCACGCCCACATCCACTATTATATCACTCCACAAAGTCCAGACAACCAAGCAAGGCACTCTGAGGCTTGATAGGAAGCCACAGAGACGTAATCAATACAGCCCTGAGAATGGGGGGAGGTACATCCCCACACTGACCTCCAGAAACCAAAGTATGGAAGAAAAGAGGCATTTGAGATAAGCCAACTTCCTTTTTCTCCCAACAATCGTTGCTGCTCTGTGCAAAATTCCCATTCCATCACATACACTTTTGGAGAAACATACTTGGAGAAACTTTGGTCTGAAGCATCATGACATTGTCTCCAGCAGAGAAATACATAGTGAAGAATAAAGAGAATGGTTGAACCTAAAATCACAAACAGCAGCGTGAAGCCGGGAGAAGGCTGCGTCCTTGCCAGAGCTGAGCCTCACCTTACGGGGGTCTGAGAACCTCAGTGTTGAAGCCCCCAGGTGTGGTGCCGGGTGAGCAGGGAAGGGGGCAGGGCTTTGAGGGACAATCAGGGGGAAGTGGAAGCACCCCGGTCATGGACTTGCATGCTCTTCAGGTGCTCGGTGGAAGAGGGCTTAGGTGGAAGAGCAGGGGAAGATCATCCGCAGACGCTGGGGCTTCCAGGGTGCAGGTCACACTCTAGCTGGTCTGTGCTGCTGTGAGGCTCTGGGGGTGGGGGCCATGTCTAGATGTGGAGAAGGGACTCACTGTGAACCCATACCTGATAATTCTGGGAAGCTAACTTGGAAGCAAAGTGGCCAGAGTCCACGTTCTCCAGGCACTCTAGACACACACCACTAAGCACGTACCCAAGCGCACTGCAGGTGCGTCTTCGGATGTCTCTCTTCCCTGTTCATAGTGAAAATCCTTGGGAGCTGTAAGGAAAACACCCTCCTTGCCTTCATTTTCTGTTCCTCTTGTCCTCCCTCCTGAACTCTCACAGGATTGATGGACCGTCAGCCTCCTCCCACAGGGGAGAAAATAAGCTCTTGGCTTGACTTGTCTGACCTCTGGAAAGTAACCGGAACTCCCTGAGAGCTAATGTTCTTACTTGTCACAAGTGAAAATGACAGTTTCTTTTGGAAGTTTCACGAGTGTGAGGGAAATAGTCATAAATAAAGACATATAAAATACAAGTACAGACTGTCACAATAATTGTGATCATTTTGATGTCATATTTCTGTGAGTTTTCTCCTTCCTAATTTTACGTTTTAAGAGATTTTAAAGTATTCACCTGCTTCAAGTTTTTATATTAGGAGAGATATAGTGTAGTTTGTAAAATCCTCTAAGTAACTCTATAAGCCACTGGGGTCTGAAATTTCAATTTAGGATCATAACTGAGGTATAAGGAGATATATTATTTTCAATAATAAAACAATAGAAAGGATATAGCTTCAGCTTTGGGTGGATTTTCTTTCTGTGTTCCTAACTTTGAAAGGATATTATTAAAGCTCCTTTTGAAATAAAATTGTGTAACCTTAAAAAATAAATTTTATATTTATAAAGATCATTCTGAAATGAGTGACAGCACCCTATAATTTAAATCAAAGAAACATGTTATATTTCTCCTATTCAATTTGTGTAAAATATTCATGGTGAAAGACAGAGCTCTGGTTGTGAAAATACAGCAGAGCCACTTTTGATTAGAAACCCAAATTCAAGGCAACTCTAGGAAGAAGTTCATTTTCACTTGGCCTGTAAAGCAGATAAACTGGTATTTAAGCCTGAGCCTCTGTGAGTATCCTGGCTTTGGCAGACACAAATTACAGCCTTTCCAAGAGTATACTTTTATTTCTATTTCTCCTTCAAAGTAAGAGGATTGATAGAAAATCCACCATGATGAGTAATTAGGGTTTGTTCATGGTGCTTTATTTTACTTTAAATTGACATTCTACTTCAGTATATTTCTAGACCAAATTAGTTTTACAACATTAGCATTTTCTAGAGAGTGTCATATTATTCTCATCTGCCAGAATGAAATGAGACATACAAAGAAGTGATATAACTTGCCTGGAGTCACACAGTCCTTCCTGTTCTTGCCATTGGCTAGGTCCTGAATCATTCCTTGGTAGTGAAATGCTGCGGGAGCCTCTTTAACTGTTTCCTGACACTAGGCACCAATTAAGACGTATAAATTACGCATTTAATAGGCGCTTCCTGCCTGAACGAGTTAAAACGCCTCTGAGGTCCTGCTTCAACACCAAAGCCTGACAAGTAGAAGAATTCGAAGCTAGCAAACCATAGAGCTCGACACTGTTATTTATTATTAACCCCAATTATCAGAAGTTCTAATTATTCCGTTTTTAATTTGTGTTTGTATATTCTGCATATGCTTCCTTTTACTTTTCTTTAGGAAAAGTATAGAATAAATAAATAGAAGAGTAGTGATTTATTTCAATTCATTGTAACCTTTCACTGTCAATGCTCCACTCTGACTGAATATTATGTTTGCCTAGAGAACTTTTTAAAAACTCTAACATCAGGTATCCACTCAGAGAGATTCTGATTTCATTAGGCTGGGGGGTACCCAGGCACTGTTATTTTTCAGATATTCTCCAGGTGATTCTTTTTTTTTGGTTGATACTTTATTATGAACATTTATGAAAGTACAGCAAAGTTGAAAAAACTTGACAGTGAACACTTTAACTGTATCTTCACCAACTTGGAGTCTTGTTTTATATCATGTCTATCCATAGATTCATCTTTCTATCCATCTACTAATTCATCTTAGTTTTTAGGCATTTTAAAGTAAATTGCAGACATCAGTAATTCAACGTGCATTAACTAGAATTTGGTATCTTTTTTTCCTTTTGGTGTAAATCCAGGTGATTCTTATATAAAACACTAGTGGAAAACCATTGTTTTATAACAATAAAATATGATCCTATGTCATAACCACAATATACTAAAATATATTGGAGTATTTTCTGGAGAAAATATTAGTATATAGTGTTCAAAGTGATTTTACTGCACTCAAGTTTAAAACCAATAATGATGGTATGTATTACAATGCTCAGGGTGCTAGAGCAGTAATATAACCCTTCCCTTTCCTGTCCATTGTAGACATGACTGACTATGTCTTGCTCATGGTTTCTAAGACTTGGTCTAGCTTTTTTACCAGAGCTGTAGATTTGTTTTTTCTAAAATGCCAGTGCAAACTAAAATGTATCACACTAGCATTCTATGGCACATCAAAGATGAGTGATAACACTATCATACGTGTAATTGCCTCTTACGTGTTTTATCAAGGGATAATTTTATACGATCTGTTCTTGTTTCTAACTAGTGACAAGCTCTCAACTAGCTTCAGAGGGAAAGCCGAGATTAATTGAAATCTACGACATTGTAACTGTTGTGTCCTGTTTGTGAAGATCAGCATCTAATCAATAAAATATTAATGACTTTTTTTAGCCTTTCTAAATTCACAGCTAAAGGCAAAGAGTTGTTTTTGTTCTCCACTCCCCTTTTTTTATAGTTGGGTGTAAAATGAAATGAAACAGTTCTTGGTGTGATTAGTGTTGACGTGAACAGATTGCTTCTGTTTGGTGTACTTAGTTCCTTAATTTATCTTCATGTAACGGCAAGGCTGTGTCTCCAACAAGCCTCTTTAAGGCTGCTATTTCTTAACAGTGTTCTTCCTGACGTCAGAGTCAGTGTATCTTGTTTTGTGTTCATCGTAGACTTCTCTAGCATGTTAGTCGTTGTGAAGCACAAATACAATGTAAATGGATAACTCTCATACCTACTGAATAAGAACTTCCTTGAGGATTTCTGGAAACCCACAGATGGATTCCAATGCTGAATTTCCAATTGGCCTAGGAGAGCTCCCAGAGCTCCATGTGGACACAGGTCACTGATTCTTGGGTCAAGACTGTCAGAGTCCCTATTCTCAAGGAGCACATGACACATAGGAGAATCAAGTGTTTCTGTGCACATCAAACCTATGCACATCGAACAGTCATAGCATAAAACATACACATACGTGTACATATACATACAAGCATAGAACATAGGATGTACTCAAAACTGTGGAATACAGCTGAGTGTTTTCATAGCTAGAAAGTGACAGAGATCACTGTGGACTGAGGTTATCAGGGAAGATGTTAATGCAATCTTGATTTGTAAGTGTCCTGAGAAACTCTTACAGAGGCAGGAACATGAGAACGGGGTTAGTGATGGGAAAACAGCATAAATCATAGCAGAAAATAATATTAACCTCACTAGAGGATTCACCGCACTGCAGAAAGAGGAGGAGGTGACTGACAGGTTAGATTACACTGCACCCTGAGAATGAGAGAGGGAGACTCTGATTTCATCACTGTAGATGGCATGGAGCAATTGTATATTAATAAGAAAGAAAATGGCTGAGGATGAATCTGACAGAGACACAAAGAATGGGCTCGATAGGAGAAACAACGGTGGCAGAAAAACCTGGGAGGTGGTGATTGCAGGTGTCACCTAATGAAGAAAGGCACGAGCAGAGGAAGAAGGGGTGGAAGGAAGGAAAGAATAGAAAGGCTAATACAAAAGACAAAAGGTGCAGGTGTCACCTAATGAAGAGAGGCACGAGTAGAGGAAGAAGGGGTGGAAGGAAGGAAAGAATGAAAGGCTAATATAAAAGACAAAAGGGACAGAAAATGAAAGAGGACTCCAGGATTTTTGTCAGAAGTTTTTAAAAACAGAAATGGGCAGAGAAGTGGGGGAGGACCCAGGCAGAGCCTGTAGTAGGTTTGTAGAAGTCAGGCTGGCGACATCACAGGACAGCCTGGAGAGTGGATTGCTGCACAGAGAGAATGCCTTGGATACCTGTCTTCAGTCTTCAGCTAAGTGCTCATTAGTACACGTATTTGAGGAAATTATGCAAAGCAGGGAAAAGAACTTCTCAAAAGGAATTGTCTCTGTCGCTCACACAGAGCTTGTGACACTTGGTGTTTCCATCAGCTAAAGTGAAAACCCTTTTAATAAAGGGAGCATTGGTTAGAACAGGGGTCTCCAAACCCCAGCGCTGGTCCATGGTTTGTTAGGAATGGGGGCATACAGCAGAAAGTGAGCAGAAAAAAAAAAAACAGAAATGGAAACTGTGGGATAGGAAACTGATTTGGGCATGAGGATAGTGGAAGTACTGACATAGGACGGATTTTCTGATTTTTGAGAGGCTGGGAAGAAATACAGGGAAAAATTGTCATCGGTCATTTTAATTCTGTGATGGTAGGGTAAAAAATTAAAGTAAGATAAAAATCTAGATTGGATATGTAGAATGAAGACTAACATATAAATAATATATAAGTTGAAGAGTGATCAAGACTTTCCCGAAGAAGGCTGGGAGCAGTGGCTCACCCCTGTAATCCCAGTACTTTGGGAGGCCAAGGCGGGCAGATCACCTGAGGTCAGAGGTTCGAGACCAACCTGGCCAACATGGCAAAACCCTGTCTCTACTTAAAATAAAAAAAAATTAGCAAGGCATGGTGGTACACACCTGTAATCCCAGCTACTTGGGAGGCTGAGACAGGAGAATCGCTTGAACCCGAGAGGCAGAGGTTACAGAGAGCTGACATCACACCACTGCACTCCAGCCTGGGTGACAGAGCAAGACTCCATCTCAAAAAAATAAAAACAAGGAAGAGGAGAAGGAGCAGGAAAGATAAATTGCTTATCATATGGAAAGGCTCAAGCTGGAACGGCTACGTACATCTCAAGACTGAGTTCATTAAAAAATGAAGATCAAGAGATCAACAATGACAACAGAAACTGTAATGGTTGTGTGAGTGCCGGAAGGTGAGTTCTCTCAAGCGGTAAACAATAATGAGAGACTGTGGCACCCCAAGAGACTGGAAGTCAGGATTCTTGTCCTTACAATAAAAACAGATTCAGTGAAATGGAAATAACTACTGTTCTGGACCCACCAGAGAACCGAGGTCTCAGAGCAAAGAGATCGGAAAAGACAGGCACCTTCAGGGAGAAAAACAACAAGAGCTTTGCTTACCTAGAGAGAAACAGCGTAGGATGCCACAATCTGGAATTTGGAGGAGTTGCTGGTATCCGTGTAGACTGCGACCCTGGGGACCCCCACCTCTACAGGCTTTTCCTCCAGGAAGGAGCTCACTGAGATCCACAGGGAGAATGCAGGGGAATCTAAAGGAGCTTCCCTAGCAGGAGGCAGGGGAAGGGAAAGAGTTATCCCAGTGCCATCTGCCCAGGCCCTGCTTCCTCACAGAATTAAAGTCTCAACCTTGAAAAGAACATGGCCAGAGGACAACAGTGAAATCCCACCCTATCTGCCCCTCTTCAACCCAACTCTAGCTTCAGTTTTCCCTCAGAAAAATAAGCAAAAGAAAGAAAAGAAAGCATCCATCCAGAAGGGAGATCTTTGAATATGTGGACTGGGACCTGGCTGAGGGAAGTGACTGGGGCCAATCACTCCACATTGCACTGGGAGGAGGGACAGAAACACCCGGGAGAGCCACACCCTGGAGACACAGGCCCGCCACAAGCCCAGAGAACCCAAATCCCATGGAATACCTGAGGATGTCCACCCACCATTTCCTCCCACCTGCGCTAATAAATCTCCAGGAACAGGATCTATGGGTCAGAGTGAGAAAAGCTCTAAGGAGCATCACAAGGGCCAAACTTGAAAGGGGAGGGGAAACAAGGTGCACTGGAAGAAACGGGAGACTCTCCTGCCCACACAGCCAGCAAAGTCCTCACAGCCCAGCTCCGACAGAGCACTGCAAATCCTCACACTGAAGCCTGCATGCCTCTGCACCTGCTGTGCTGCTCAACACTCCTGGCTTTCAAACAAACAAACAAACAAACAAGAAAACATAGAGGCAAACCAAAAATCAGAATAACACACACGTTTCAAAGAAAGAAAGCAATCTCCAGACTCAAACATGACCAAGATGTTGACATTTATCATACAGGGAATTTAAAATAACTGTAACTAGGCCAGATGCAGTGGCTCCTGCCTTTAATCTCAGCACTTCAGCTGTGAGGGAGGAGGCAGAGGTGGAAGGATTGCTAGAGGCCAGGAGCTTGAGGCCAGGCCTGCAGCAGAGCACATAGCATGACCCCATTTCTGCAAAAAATTTTAAAATATTAGCCAGGCATTGTATGCCTGCCTGCAGTTCCAGTTACCCGGGAGGCTGAGGTGGAAGGATCACTTGAGCCCAGGAGTATGAGGCTACAGTGTGCTGTGATTGCATCACTGTACTGTAGCGTGAGTGACAGGGTGAGACCCTGTCTCTAAAAATATAAAAATATTTAAGAAAAAACTAACGTTAATATCTTAAAGTGTTTATTGGAAAAAGTAAACAACTTATAAGACTAGATAGTTGATTTCAGATAGATGGAAACTATTAAAAATAGAAAGTACTTTAACTCGAAAACAATAGCAACAAAAATTCCAGCCTCATTAGTACATTTGATACAGTTGAGTAAAGAGTAGCCAACTTGAAAAAAGTCAATAAAAGTTTACTGAACTGAAATAATAATAAACAGATATCCAAAAAATGTCGGAAAGTGTCAAAAGTTGTAATGTGTGCATAGCTAAAAAACAGAAATGGACAGAAGATGTATTTAAAGACATAAACAATGGCTTCTTTATAGAAGAAAGAATGGAAATAAAAGTTTCCAAAATTAGTGTCAAATATCAAGCTAAAACTCCAATGAGCTCAGAAGACACCAAGCAGGATAAATACCAAAAAATCCACATCAATGCATGACATATTCAAATTGCAGAAAACCAAAGACAAAGAAAAATCCTTGAAATCAGTCAAAAGAAAGGAAAAGAAAAAAGACCAAAAAAAAGAAACTTTTGTATAGAGGAACAAGGGTAAGAATTACATTGAACTTCTCATTAGAAACCATGCAAGCAGGAAGGAAATGGAGTGAATCATTTAAAATGCTAAAAGAAAAAAACTACCAACCCAGAATTCTATACCCAGTGTAGTTGCCTTCAAAGGTGAAAGAGAAATAGACTTTCTCAGACAAACAAAAACTGATGCAAAAAAAAAAAAAATAGAGAAAATTCTTCCAGCAGAAAGAAATGATACAAGTCAGAACCTGGGATCTACACAAACAGGAAATGAGCTTTATAGAGAAAGAAAAAAATGGAGAGTATATCTTTTATTTTTCTTATGTTTAGTTTAATTTTGCTATAATTATAATGAGAAAAGGAGATACAATGCAAACTTTAAAACTAACAAGTTGATTGAATCTGGACTGCATGGAATGGGAATCAAATAGGAAGGAATAATCTAAGTGATGTTATTCAGAAAAACATATTAATGATAAGAGAAACTATTTAGCAAATCTATAAAGAGATATTTGTATTCTCTCTTGTTCTGGGTTCTGTGTTTTCTTTTTGTTTTTGTTTTTTTTGTTTTTTTTTTTTTGCTTTTTTTGAGATGGAGTTTTGCTCTTGTTACCCAGGCTGGAGTGCAATGGCACGAGTGCAATCTCGGCTCACCATAACCTCCGCCTCCAGGGTTCAGGCAATTCTCCTGCCTCAGCATCCTGAGTAGCTGGGACTACAGGCACGCGCCACCATGCCCAACTAATTTTTTGTATTTTTAGTAGAGACGGGGTTTCACCATGTTGACCAGGATGGTCTCGATTTCTTGACCTCATGATCCACCCGCCTCAGCCTCCCAAAGGGTTCTCTGTTTTGACTGCCATCAGGCGGGATCTGCAGAATGAGTTATGAAATGAGCATGGGTCTAAATGCCAAGTTGACCATAACCCACAGGGAGGCTGGCTGCTGAGCTCTTGCATTAAAGGACTCATTGAAAACCTTACAGTGGAGTAGAGGAAATTAGAACAAACTATCAGAGAAGTCCATTTTTCATTGAAAATATAATACGGTCATTTTCTTCTATTGTGATTGGCCTCATAGGAGAATGTAAGGCTGGGTGCTGTGACTCACGCCTGTAATCCCAGCACGTTCTGAGGCCAAGGTGGGTGCATCACCTAAGGTCAGGAGTTCAAAACCATCCCGGCCAACATGGTGAAACCCCATCTCTACTAAAAATGCAAAAATGACCCAGGCATCTTGGTGCATGCTTGTAATCCCAGCTACTGGAGAGGCTGAAGCAGGAGAATCGCTTGAACCCAGGAAGTGGAAGTTGCAGTGAGCCAAGATCACACTGTTGCACTCCAGCCTGGGCAATAAGAGTAAAAATCCATCTCAAAAAACAAAGAGAGAGAGAGAGAGAGAGAGAGAGAGAGAGAGAGAGAGAATGTAGTAGAAGTCTAGTCTCTTCTCATTTAATAAAATAGTTTGTCTTTGCGGAGAACTTATGACCATAAACTTATTAGTCTCTTTCCCTAGAGATGGAATTATCTACAACAGTGATATCTTTTTATGAAATCAAGCTTCACCAAAAAAAGATAACTATTTTAGTAATGGTTTAAATTTGTATATATTCTATTTTACACTATCATTAAAAAACCAGCCATGCATCCTGCAGTTTAAGAAAAACGGAGTATAAGAGGGCACAATTAAATATCTACAATGTGTCTAGAGAAATACTATATGAAAATTGATTAAGATATGAGGATTGATGAGTGATGAAGATATAAAAATGTTCTCACTTATGATAGAAGAATGTTGTGAAACATCTATAAGATTTATCCATTTCTAATAATCTAATTTATCAATTACTAATATTGGTTTTGGTAATAATAGCTGTAAACTGCATTAGAAAAATAAAATTTTCTCTCTATGATATGCCATCAGTATAGCCAACAATCTGTGTGGCATATGGGAAAATCATTGACTTGTGATCTAAAAACCAGAGAGTTCTAATTAGGTTCTGCCATAAACTTATGTTGTGATTTTGAGAAATTCAGTGTTTTCTCAAGTATCTAGTTCCTTTTCAGCATTTAGCTCTTAAGTGTATCAACTGAAAAACAAAACAAAGAAAACACAAATAGAGGAATTCAGTTAGATGACAACCAAAGTCCCTCCCAGTGTGATACAAAAATGCTCTTAGGAAAATGACAGTTAACGTTACCACAGTAAGTTAGTATTACTACAAACTGCACCTGCTTTTGCCACTTGCTATCTCGGAGGCTCCCATACTCTTACTTTAAGGTGCGCAAATGCGATCTTCTCTTTGTACAGGAGGTCCCTCAGGCCCAAGGGTGAGCCTGAGCAATGACAGGAGAAGAATATTAATTGATTCAAGACTGAACTAGACCAGGCAAGATTTTTTTTTTAATCACGGAAAGAAATTAGAAAATTCTCTGATCTTCCAGAGATGAAATCAGGGTTGGAAAAAGAAAATCTGCAAGAATGTTTAAAGAAAGCGATGGAGAAAAAAGTTAGCATCACGACTCATCTGTGTCAAGATCCATCCCTTCAATAAATGCTTTAAGCATGTAACTGGGGCCTTTGCAGCTGGATCGCACCACCCCACTGCTTTTGTGGCCCCACCCATGCCGACGGGCTCTCCCACAGGGACTTGCCACCTCGGTTCCTCATGGAACCCAAGGGATTGTGACGGAGTCATACAATTGATATACGACCTTGTGTTAAATGTAATCCTGTTATGACACATGGTTAAATACACTCCCTAACGTGACATCTAGTTGTTTTCATTCTCTGAAAAGCTGTTTTCTTGTAATGAAAAGGGATAACTTCAAAGCACGTAATAGGCATACAATAAATAGTAGTTCTTATTAAATTAAATCTAAAAGTTAAAGTTCTTCTTGCTGAGAAGCATGTTGTAGAACTTGGAAATAATTTTTTATGGCTGACGTGTCATAGAAAATTGACTTGGTAACCTCCCTCTTCTCCAAAAGGGCATTGCATTTAAATGGATATAACAGGAGCTTTTTTTTTTTTTTTTTTTTTTTGAGACGGAGTTTCACTCTTGTTACCCAGGCTGGAGTGCAATGGCGCGATCTCGGCTCACCGCAACCTCCGCCTCCTGGGTTCAGGCAATTCTCCTGCCTCAGCCTCCTGAGTAGCTGGGATTACAGGCACGCGCCACCATGCCCAGCTAATTTTTTGTATTTTTAGTAGAGACGGGGTTTCACCACGTTGACCAGGATGGTCTCAATCTCTTGATCTCGTGATCCACCCGCCTCGGCCTCCCAAAGTGCTGGGATTACAGGCTTGAGCCACCGGGCCCAGCCAACAGGAGCTTTTAAAAGACACTTCCTAAATCTCTTTCTCTAAGCTTTGTGAAATACCATCACAAATCTGAAAGTTTAGGCAAATCTTTCCACCTAATATACAGTGAAGCACAAAACATAAACGTATACAATTGAGTTTTATTTTCGATGTGAAACTTTTCTCATGACAGCACCATTAACTGAAAAAATAAAACTATTTCTATAAAATAAATTATTTTCAGTTAATTTTTTACTTATCTTTCAAAAGATATCTTTTCAACAGTCTGGATGTGTCAGGAAAATGCTTCTTTTACTTTTTGTGTGTGCTCCCAGTTACAGAATGGGAAATCATCTCATTCTATTCTATGGTCACTGTTCTCCTGAAATAGAAACAGCACAATTTCAGAGGAAATTGCTCTTGGGCGTTTTCCAACCCAATACTGCAATCTGGAGATTTCTGGAATCTTTGAACAAGCTTAAGGTTAGACATGTAAAAGGTCCAAACCCACTCAGAAAACACTAAACCGGTTGACTCACACACCCTCGCCTTGCTGGAACAGGGAGGGGCGTGCTGAACTGTTCCTGATGAGGCGTCATCCCAGAAGACTGAGAACTAACAAGAAGAAAGAACAGTTTTAAAGCAAACATTGCTTCTTCATCTAAGAAAACTGCTAGTTGAATTTATGTGTCACCTTTATTAAAAAAAAAAATCTCTTAAATGTCATTTTCCCACAACTGGAAAAGTGCAGGAAATCTCTGGGAAGCCCTTTTTGCTTTCCCTCTGACCCGCTCCTGATTTCCCAATGGCATTGTCCTTTTTGTGAAAACTGCATATTCTTTAAATATGTAGATTTTATGGTATGTCAATTATACTTCAATAAGCTGTTAAAAATGATAAATGGGTTAAGGAAAAACAATACAGAAAAGTGCATTTAAAAAAATCTAAAAACCCAAGGGCCCAGTAAGTGCCACATGTAACATTCATCACTGCCCGTCGGTCTGCTTTGCTCTCTATCTGTAATCATACATGCTCAGAAATGTGTCTCCAACTTAATATAACATCTCTTTTCCCTCCTCCATTTCGGTAAACAAAGTTCTAACATGGAGCCCTTTTTACAGACGGAAAATCAAGGCGTAGCTAAAAGCATCAGCCTAGTCCAAAATGCTGGACAAAATAAGAAACGTTCCATGGTGGTGACTCTGGTGCCATAAATAAAAATCAGTAAAAACCCTAAAAGCAATGATGTGGCTCAGGGAAGATTCAGGCAGCCTGTCTGTCCTCTTAGCAGAGCAACCCCTGAAGTCCAAAGGAACTGGAGCATGTCCATGGCCAGCAGTCGCAATGATGGCAAGCAGACAGCAGGGCCAGAGGGTGGCACGTCATCCGGGAAATGTACAGGCCACAAGTCCATTGTGAACCGTCTCACAGATTTGCCCTAAAGACACAACACTGGCTATATGGAGTTGTGGCAAATAAGAAACAGGAAAAGCTAACCCAGAATACTGTGCCGTGTGTCAAATGGCATGCTCGTTCATACAGCTCTTGTCGGGGGAAATGCTGCTGAAACTCCAGAAATTTCTCCATCTGAAATCTTATTGCACATAGAGTTTTTCCGCTCACTGAAATGAAAATGTCACTGATGTACCCTCATTTTTCTATAAGCTGTGTCCTCAGCGTGTTCCCAATGTGCCTGTCTCAATCACAGGAGTCCTGGACCAGCCAGTACAGACAGGTGGACGCATTCTTGGCCTCTGAGCTGAGCATGGGACTGGCAAGGCAGGTACTATGAGTCAACAGTGCCATCTACAGGGTACAGAGGGCATAACAGAGCATATCGGCAACAGAAACAGCTAAGAACCAGAACTCTTCCTCTAGCACTAAGTAGCTGATCTGCTTTTTGCTCTTTTTTCTTCGATTTCATTTTATGAGACAGCCTACGAGGTCACTGCCAATGTTCATATTCAACCTATGAAGCCAATAGTGTCTAAAGGTTATGTGACATTTGGTAACTGAGGATATACACATCCCTCTAGAAGGGAAGTGAGGAAAAGCAGTTAAGGAAAGTTTCCATTTGGGGTGGAAAAATTAAGGAGGGACATTTTATTGTCTCCCCATCCAATCTCCTCCTGCGTCTGCTATTTCTGTCACTAAATAATTGTTCTTTCTGTCACTCAAGCTCTACATTCCAGGGCACACAACATATCCCTCTGATCAAACATGTTCTTTCCTAATATGTGATGTGACGAGAGGGGGACTTGGCTGTTGCTAATAGTGGCCGAGTCACCTCAGGGAGCACCTGGACCATCACTACCTCTCTATCCCGATGACTTCCGCTTATTCTTCCAGGGCAGCCCTCAGTCTCCTGGCTTTCAGACAACAACAACCAAAAAGTAGAGGCACAGCAAAAGTCAGAATAACACACACATTTCAAAGAAACAAAGCAATCATCACATTCAAACATGACCAAGACACTGACATTTATCATACAGGGTATTTTAAATAACTATAACTAGGTCAGGTGCAGTGGCTCACGCCTGTAATTTCAGCACTTCGGCTGTCTGGGAGGAGGCAGAGGTCAGAGGATTGCTAGAGGCCAGGAGCTTGAGGCCAGCCCTGCAGCAGAGCACATGACCCCATTGGAATTTCAGATTCCCAGGTCCAAGCATGGTGTCTCACGCCTGTAGTCCCAGAACTTCGGGAGGCCAAGGTGGGTGGATCATCTGAGGTCAGGAGTTCAAGACCAGTCTGGCCAACATGGTAAAACCATGTCTCTACTAAAAATATAAAAATTAGCTGGGTGTGGTGGAGGGCGCCTATAATCCCAGCTACTTGGAGGCTGCGAGTCTGGAGAATTACTTGAACCCAGGAGGGGGAGGTTGCACAGAGCCAAGATTGCGCCATTGCACTCCAGCCTGGGCAACGAGAGTGAAACTGTGAATCCGTCTTAAGTCAGTACTTCCACTATCATAATGTCTACCAGACACCCCCTTCCAGGCATCCTGCGGGCACCTCTATGCCGGCACAGCAAGGATTCCTCCTGCCGCCCCCTCTGTGCTGCCCCGTGGGAATAACCATCATTCAGCTGGTCAACCATGAGCATCTCTTTTCACCTGCCTTCCCACTCAGGCATCTGCTTCTGTGCCTTCTGTCTTGTCTTTATACCCCTTCCCCACTGCAAGTCTCTTCGATTGGACTCTTCTTTTAAAAAGCCAGTTCCTTTTCCTGCCTCTCGGTTTGCGTGCATGCAGCCCATTTCTTGAACAGTCTCCAGCATATCTTCTCGAAGTGAAGCTGTTGCTCTGCTCCTCCTGAGCAGCCAGATACCTGAGCCTGCCCTAGAGACCCGCGATGATCTGGGACCCACCGCCGTGGGTTCCTGCCTTCACACCCGCCTCCTGCCTGCTGCGAGGATGCTGTTTCAGTCCCGTACCTGCCGTGTTTTCATGATCTGGCACCTTTGCTCCCCCCACCTCATATTTCCGTTTGCTTGATACAATCATTTTACCTGCGTTCCACTCTCAAATTCCAGTCCACACCTGGGAAATATTCACTCCTCTTTGGAGACCTCCGCCAGAACTATGAAGAGAGCAAACGCGTTGTGGCATTTACCGGTTCCCAAACAGCATTCCAGCTGCTTTGTATAAATCATCCCGTTGGCTCTACAACAACCCTGTGAGGTGAGTATTATTATCCACAGGAGATGTTATGGCCCAGGGCTCAGGCAGCTGTCTAAGTGGTCCGATTTTCTGAGTGTGAATGTCGAAAGTGAGCTGCAGGCAGTAATGGTCGAGGTTGCCAGCACAGGTCTGGGCTTCATAATCCTTACGACCTGCAGGTAGGAGAGAGAACCGTCTGCAGGAGTGTGAAGAAAAGCTAGAATTGTTAACACAAAATTGTGCAGAGGGTGCGACCATGGGAATCCACAAGGGAGAGACAGAGGTTACTTCTACTTAGCCTTGAAGAGAGAATCAGTTGGGGGCGGGGGGTGGAAATGCAGGAAAGGAAGCTTGCATGCAGGTCAGCAGTGTGGATCCGGAGCCGACTCCCGGGTTCCAGTCCCGGCTCCAGCATGAGCTTGGCCAAGGACTTTAGCACCAGGTTTCCCTATCTGTCTAATCTCGTGGTTTGTGTGAAAGATAATTTGGAAAAAGAAGAAACCAAAGTTATCCGAATTAATCAGAGGACCATTGTGATAATACAAGCAGCAGAGGATTCTAGTGTTAATTAAAAATGGTCACTTGACTCATCCTTAAGATATCAGCAATAGTCTTCTGGTGCTGTCTGTGCTATTTCCCCCTTTTACTAGCCTGGAACAGGGATGTAGAGCAGCGTTCACTAAAGATATTAAAACGGAAGGTAGAACAAGCTTTGTTCTCGGGTGTAATCGTTGAGTTACCACACAAACTCCCAAATGCCCATGCCCGGACTTCTTGTTGAATTAAATAAAGGAACCTCTTTTTTGATTAAGCCACGACTCTGGCTTAACGTGAAACTGAATACAATTTTAATTGAATCAAATAGGAAAAGAAGAAAAAAGCCACAACACCATCTCCAGAAGCTGGTTCAAGAACCAGAAACATGGCCATACTACAACTTCAGAATCAGAATCTTCTTTTAAAAAATATCTCCAAGTATTCATATGCTGTTTATTTATTTATTTAATTTTTGAGGCAGGGTTTCACTCTGTCACCCAGGCTAGATTGCATTGACGTGATCTTGGCTCACTGCAACCTCTGCTTCCCAGGTTCAAGCAATTCCCCTGCCTCAGCCTCCCAAGTAGCTGGGCTCACAGGTGTGCACCACCACGCCCGGCTAATTTTTGTATGTTTAGTTTTGAGATGGTGTTTCACCATATTGGCCAAGATGGTCTTGAACTCCTCACCTCAGGTGATCCGCTCGCCTCAGCCGCCCAAAGTGTTGGGATTACAGGTATAAGCCACTGCGCCCAGCCTCACATGCTATTTAAAGTTTGAAAAGAAATGGTATAGATTTCTACTTTCTTCTTTCTTTTTCTCCTTTCTCCCATCTTTCCTCTCTTTTTTTCTTGAAAAAGAAAAAAAAGTGCTTAGTCCTTATAGAATCTCAAGGGAAAGGTAGAGTGGAGATTTGCACTTGCCCCGTCCCAACATTCACTCTGTTTTACTGGGCCTACAGATCTTACCACATTTCAACTTTTGTGATCTGTGTAGCTGACCCCAGCCCTGGGCTCTGGGGATGGATCAAGTGATTGAGTGTCCAGTCCAAGCAGAGCATGCGGACCCCTGGCCACAGCAATCAGGCCAGCAACAGCACCTGACCATCCCAGCCAGTTCACTCAGGGCCACATCCTCTGGGGCCTGGAAATCTTCCTGAATATTTGAGTACCAAGTTCTATCTTAATGAACAAGAATGGGGATAAAATGAGGAGACTGGAGCTGAAGCAACCTTTTTGTACAGTTATAGAGCCTGAGAATAATACTGACGCCAGGGACACGGGGACTGGAAATGGAGAGTGAAAAATCTTGTACTCAGTCTGCATCTAGATGATGAGGCCTCATTTCCTGCTTAAGCTGGCTGAAGTTGAATTATCTATTACCTACGGTGTAGTACGTGCTTAATTATAGACGTAAAGGGAGGAAAGAGAACAGTAGCTAAATGGAATGTTTGCTCAAGAATGAGCTTCCTTCGTGAGAAAAACTTGAGCCTGCGCTGAAAGGAAAGAGGTAATGAAGGTGTGGAAGGGAAAAGCAGCAGAGCATGGGAAGGGCCCGAGGGTGAGTGTGACACCATCCAGGGCACAGGCGTGACAGTGCCCAGGACAGGGTGGCACCAGGTTTGTTCAATATCCCGTCTCTTAGTGGTTTTTTTTTTTTTTTGAGACGGAGTTTCGCTCTTGTTACCCAGGCTGGAGTGCAATGGCGCGATCTCGGCTCACCGCAACCTCCGCCTCCTGGGTTCAGGCAATTCTCCTGCCTCAGCCTCCCGAGTAGCTGGGATTACAGGCGCGCACCACCATGCCCAGCTAATTTTTCGTATTTTTAGTAGAGACGGGGTTTCACCATGTTGACCAGGATGGTCTCCATCTCTTGACCTCGTGATCCACCCGCCTCGACCTCCCAAAGTGATGGGATTACAGGCGTGAGCCACCGCACCTATCTCTTAGTTTTAAATGCATAAAGATGCATTTATTCAGGGCTGGGTGCGGTGGCTCACACCTGTAATCCCAGCACTTTGGGAGGCCGAGGCAGGCGGATCACGAGGTCGGCAGACAGAGACCATCCTGGCTAACACCGCGAAATGCTGCCTCTACTGAAAATACAAAAAATTAGCCGGGTGTGGTGGCGCGTGCCTGTGGTCCCAGCTACTCGGGAGGCTGAGGCAGGAGAATCACTTGGACCCAGGAGGCGGAGGTCACGGTGAGTGGAGATTGCACCACTGCACTCCAGCCTGGGCGACAGCGTGAGACTTCATCTCAGAAAAAAAAAAAATGCATTTATTCTTTAAGCTTTTGGATTCTTCTTTCTTCATACTATATCACCAATTTTCTCTGATTTTCAAAGGTTTATGCTTGGCAAACATGAATATCTGCCACAACACTAAATGGAACTGAAGAAGTCTGGTCCCCAACAGTTTTCATGTAATTACATCAGAAATGAACGTTTGAGAAAGTGTTTCAGCAACAAACGTGCTCTGAGGTGCAGAAAAGCGAGTTAAGAGGATGACATTCTCATGACTTCTATTTCTTAGGTACCTGAACTCATCGTTTATGAAAATCCATTTAAAGCCCAAACCTAACGTATTTACTTGACCCGTGCCTCACACAGCTTTTATGCCAGATAAAGGCAGACTTTAGATAATGGGGCTTCTTTGCTGGGAGAGGGTTGTAGACAGAAAAGGAAACATAAATCCCAGATAAGACTCAGATAGTATCTCCAGGACGTGTAATGCCTTTAAGGTAGAGATAATGATTCCTAAACCTGACCACATGTTAGAATCTCATGGGGAACTTTGGAGGGAAAAAAAAAAGGACTGATGCCAGCACCCTCCTCCTGAGATCTGGATTCCCTGTGAGTGTGGGTAGGCCGTGCCAAGGTGATTCTAACAGGCTGCGGGCTGGACACCCTCTGGCTGGGGACACTACTGAGCACCACGATAAGACAGAAAACTTTTAACTCATCTCAACCTATCCCCTTAAAACATAACTGAGAAAAGGAAACTCAATCAGAAACTCAGGCATATAAATTGGCAGCAACTGTTTACAGAGTCACTTCAAAACATATTCAGACCTATAAATGCTATTCTCCTTTCTAGCCATTGTGGAAACTGCACTGCTTGAAGTTAGACATGAGTCCTCTACCTCCCTGTGATCCCAGCCAGTCACAGGTACCTGTGAGCAAGCAAACAGCAGCAGGCGGGAGGAGAGACATTCAGTTCCACCCTCTACTGACCTATTTCTCAGGGTGAGTGTCTGGGCCTTTTCCTCGAAAACCTTGAAGAGCCTCCAAAGGATATCAGAGAACTTCTCTGTTTTTAACATGTACTGCCTATTGAAGAACAAACTTGGGCATCTTCAAAGTAAGTTATGCTCTTTACATCATACGGGTTTTATCTAGAATGGCACAGAAGAGGGAAAGGTCTTCAAACCCTGTTTTTGTCATGCAGTGCCCAAAAAAGGAGGTTTTACCAGAGTTAGACCCATGAGAAGGAATGTCAGTGAGGGATAAGGATGGAGTAGATCGGAAAAGCCACACCACTTCCAGCTGGCATGACAAGCAGCCAATCCTGCCTCAGAAAACGATGCCCTCACAGCTTAACAAGAGAACATCGTATGACTGTTTGCTCAGCAAATGTATTTCAAACTTGCTACAAAGAAGTACATAATGCAGAATAGATCTATTCCTGGAGAGCTGCTTACTAATGGACTTTCACTGACGCTCAGGAAGACGGTGACATTGCAGTGCCCACGACTGCTCTCCAGCAAACTGATACACAGATTCAATATAATTTCAATCAGAATGCAGAGGGCTTTTTTTTCAGACTGAGGGGATGATTAGAAATAGACAATCTAATTCCAAAATATTTATATGAGAATGTAAACAATTTAAAAAATAAATCGGCCAGGCGTGGTGGCTCACACCTGTAATCCCAGCACTTTGGGAGGCTGAGGCGGGTGGATCACCTGAGGTCAGGAGTTCAAGACCAGCCTGGCCAATATGATGAAACCATGTCTCTACCGAAAATACAAAAAATTAGCTGGTCACGGTGATGGGCACCTGTAATCCCAGCCACTCAGGAGACTGAGGCAGGAGAATCGCTTGAATTCAGGAGGCAGAGGTTGCAGTGAGCCTAGACCGTGCCAGTGCACTCCAGCCCGAGCAACAGGAGCGAAACTCCATCTCAAAAAAATCAATCAATCAATCAAACTTGGAGACACTTTACTATCTGACTTTAAGACTTGCTATAAAACAGTAAACAATAATAAGGGTAAAATCATGAAAATGTCTAGTGAATAATAATAATATATTTGTCTTTGTTTTGTTATTTTATGTTTTTTGGGTTTTTTTTAAATGGAGTCTCACTTTGTTGCCCAACCTGGAGTGCAGTAGAGCAATCTCTGCTCACTGCAACCTCCACCTCCTGGGTACAAGCAGTTCTTCTCCTGAGTAGCTGGGATTGCAGATGCATGCCACCACGCCCGGCTAATTTTTGTTTGTTTGTTTGTAAAGATGGAGTCTCGCTCTGTCGCCCAGGCTGGAGTGAAATGGCGCAATCTCGGCTCACTACAACCTCTGCCTCCCAGATTCAAGCTATTCCATCTCAGCTTCCTGAGTTGCTGGGACTACGTGCCACTACACCCAGGTAATTTTTTGTATTTTTAGTAGAAACAAAGTTTCACCATGTTGGCCAGGCTGGTCTCGAACTCCTGACCTCAGTTAATCCGCCCACCTCATTCTCTCAAAGTGCTAGGATTACAGATGTGAGCCACCATGCCTAGCGTGTCATTGCCTTTTTAATTCAGTTTTATTGGGGTATAATTTACATGCAATAATGCAATAACAGTTCACCAATTTTATGTGGATGAATCAATTAGTTGTGATAAACGTATCAATCATGATATCAAACATTTCCATGAGCCCAGATAGTGCTTTTCTGCTCATTGCAGCCAGTTCCATGCCCCTAGCCTTGGCTCCAGCAAACACCGGTCAGCTTTCTGCCATTAGAGTTTTGCCTTTCTTAGAATTTCATATGTAATCAGACAGTATAGAATCTTGCAGCTTTTCCTTAGCATAATGTGTTGGAATTCATCTATGTTGTTGTGGGCACCAGCAATTCATCCCCATTTACTGCTGAGTGGCCTCCATTGTGTTACTCTGCCACGGTTTGTTTATCCATATATCAGCTGGTGGATATTTGCTTTGATTCCAGTTTGAGGCTATTCTGAATAAAAGTGCTATCATCATTTAAGTGGTAGTCTTTGTGTGAAAATATGTTTTCATTTCTTTGGGGATAAATACATAAAAGTAGAATCACTGTGTCCTACTTTTAATGTTATCTTTTAAAGAAACTGCCAAACTGCTTTTCAAAGTGACTGTTTTATTATTATTACTTTTTCTTTTCTGAGATGGAGTCTGGTTCTGTCACCCAGGCTGGAGTGCAGTGGCACAATCTCTGCTCACTGCAACCTCGGCCTCCCAGGTTCAAGCAATTCTCTTGCCTCGGCCTCCCGAGTAAACTGGTACTACAGGCACCCACCACCACACCGGCCTAAGTTTTTATATTTTTAGCAGAGACGGGGTTTCACCACGTTGGCCATGCTGGTCTCAAACTCCTGACCTCAGGTGATCCACCTGCCTCGGCCTCACAAAGTGCTGGGATTCCAGGCCTGAGCCACTGCACCCAGCCAACGGTATTACATTGAATTACCATCAGCAATGAATAAGAGTTCATTATTTCTCCAACACTTGTTATGTTCATATGAGCCATTCTGAGAGGTGTGTGCGTCTTAGTGCTTCGCAGTGGTTTGGATTTGCATTTCCCAGCTGACCAATAAGCATTTTTTCTAGTACTTGCTGCCGTTCATATTTCTTCTTTGATAATGCATGTGTTCAAACATTCAGCATATTTTAAAAAATGATTTATTGGCTGGGCGCGGTGGCTCACGCCTGTAATCCCAGAACTTTGGGAGGCCGAGGCGGGTGGATCACGAGGTCAAGAGATCGAGACCATCCTGATCAACATGGTGAAACCCTGTCTCTACTAAAAATACAAAAATTAGCTGGGCATGGTGGTGCGTGCCTGTAATCCCAGCTACTCAGGAGGCTGAGGCAGGAGAACTGCCTGAACCCAGGAGGCGGAGGTTGCGGTGAGCCGAGATTGCGCGATTGCACTCCAGCCTGGGTAACAAGAGCAAAACTCCATCTCAAAAAAAAAAATTTATTTTTCTTATTGTTGAGTGTGTTTTTTTACATTTTATATTCTAGTTTGTCCTCAGATATATTATTTTCACCCATTCTGTAGCTGGCCTTTTAATTTTCTTAGTAATGCCATTTAGATAGCAAACGTTTTCATTTATCAGTTTTTCATTTGCCAGTTTATCATTTATCAATGATTCATCAGTGTTTGATGCTTCATGTTTCTTGTATCCTATCCAAACTCTCTTCTCCTAGCACGAGGTTATGTTAAGTGAAATAAGCCAGGCATAGAAAGACAAACGCACGTGTTCTCACTCATTTGTGGGAGCTGAAAATTAAGGCAACTAAATTCATGGAGACAAATAATCAAATGGTAGGTACCAGAGGCTGAGAATGGTCGTGGGGAGCTGAGGGGCTGGAGTTGATTATAGGTACAAGAATGTGGTTAGCATGAATAAGATCTAGTATTTGATAGCACAACAATAATTTATAGCACATTGTAAAATAACTAAAAGAGTAAAATTGAATTGTTTGTAACACAAAAAATGACAAATGCTTGAGGGAAAAGATTTAGTTATGCAATTTATCTCTCCTTGAGTTAACTTTATATGTTGTTGTCTTTTTACAAATATTTTCATTTCATTGTCAAATTTACTAATATAAAACTGTTCAGGACACTCCCTGTTTAACCATTTAATATCCTCATTGTTTGTAGTGATATACCCTCTTCTTGATATTATGCGTCTTCTCCCTTTGATATGGTAGTTCAGCTTGAGGTCTATCAATATTATTGCTCTTCTCAGTTACACATTGTTCTGTTGACTTCGCTCTGTTGTTGTTCAGTTATCTACTACTTTTATTTTTGGGGACAGAGTCTCACTCTGTCACCAAGGCTGGAGTGTGGTGGCACAATCTCGACTCACTGTAATCTCCACCTCCTGGGCCTTCCAAGTACCGGGACTACAGGTGCACACCAGGTAATTTTTGTATTTTGGGTAGAGACAGGATTTCCTCATGTTGGCCAGACTGGTCTCCAACTCCCGGTCTCAAGCACAACCCGAACCTCAACCTCCCAAAGTGCTGGGATTATTAAGCCTGACCCAGTCATCTCTCTCTACCTCTCCTCTCTGTCGTTTCCTTTCTTCTGCTTACTTTGAATGCAGATTGCCATTCTTTGTCCTGATTCGTAAGGTAGAAGACTGCATCATTGACTTGAGGTCTTTATTCATTCGAAACATCACCATTTAATTTAATACATTTCTATGTAACTTTTCCTTTAGATATATCCCCAGAATTTCTGTATATTGTTAGCATTCTTATTCTGTTCAAGATATTTCTTAACTGTTCTTGTAATGTCTTGTTTGACACATTGATCACTTAGTAGGTCTAAATATTTGAGGGTTTTTTATGAGGTCTAGTATTGTGTTCTAGTTTAATCCTGTTTTAATTGAAATATATCTTCTATGAGTTTAATCCTTTAAAATTTATTGAGCTTTATTATGTAATCCAGAATATAATCTATCTTGAGGAATGGTACTTATGTCGTTGAAAAAGTTGTGTATTCTCTGGCTTTGGGTGGACTGCTATGTTAATATCAGTTAAGTCAAGCTGGTTGATTTTCTTTTTCAGGTCTTCGATATACTTACTTTCTGTCTACTTGTTCCATCAGTTACTGAAAAAGAGGTGTGGGATTTGCTCATTTCTCCTTTCAGTTGTATCATGTTTGGGCATCTTGTATTTTGTAACTCTTACATGATGTGCTTGCCTGTTAATTTTAAAGTGGATGATGGAGGGCCGGGCGCCGTGGCTCAAGCCTGTAATCCCAGCACTTTGGGAGGCTGAGGCGGGTGGATCACGAGGTCAAGAGATCGACACCATCCTGGTCAACATGGTGAAACCCCATCTCTACTAAAGATACAAAACTTAGCTGGGCATGGTGGCACGTGCCTGTAATCCCAGCTACTCAGGAGGCTGAGGTAGGAGAATTGCCTGAACCCAGGAGGTGGAGGTTGCGGTGAGCTGAGATCGTGCCATTGCACTCCAGCCTGGGTAACGATCGAAACTCCGTCTCAAAATAAATAAATAAATAAAGTGGATGATGGAAACTGTGGATTTTAGTTTCTTGGGTGCAGATTTTTTTTTTCAAGAATATTGGACTTTCTTCTGCCACGTAGTTACATCTCTTGGGATTGGTTTGATCTTTTGCGTTTACTTTTGTGCTTCATAGAGCAAGCCCAGAATGTTCTTCACAATGGGACTCATTTAGCCTTTATGCTAAGGTGACACCTTTCTGAGGGCTCCATCCAGTGCTGTGTAGCGAGGTCTTTCCACACCAGCTGCTAGTAGCACAGAGTATTCCACAGCCTGGGTGATTTCTGGGCTGTCTCAGGAATTTTTACTGGTTCCTTTCTAGCCACAAGTAGTTTCCTCTGACACGTGCAGATCAGTGTCCAGCCAAAGTTTTAGGGGGAGCCTCTGCAGATCTCTAGAGCTGTGTGCTCCCTGCTCACTGGTCCCCTACAGCACTCATTTTCACAGTAGGCTTCCTGAGCCCAGCCTCTGTCTCCTCAGCTTGGCCAGCCTGCTGGTCTCTGTTGGGAACCCTTCTCTGTCCTTCAGCATGGAAGCCACCTCTGAGAAGCACCAAAGGTAATTCTCAGAGATCACACCAGGTGTCTCTTCCCTCTTGGACCAGCCTGCTCTCCAGTTCTCCAACACCGCCATTTCATATGCTTTCTGGTTTGCTAGGGTTTTTTTTTTTTTAAGCAGAATATTAATCTGGTCTCTCCTATTCCATCACAGTCAAAAGCAGAAATTTGTTTCTGTTCTATAATTCAATGAAAACTCTCCCAGATATTATATATCAAAGGTGCTTTTTGTGCTAATAAGTTGCTAGTCACCATGATGAAAAAAATTACATTAAAGAAGTCTTTTGCAAAGAACATTTACCACCACGATAATCTATGTTTCATTCTGAATTTCAGGCTTTAATTTCTTTTAAGAAAGGGGAACAAAAGAGTATCCTCAACATTTAAAAACTGGTTTGGCACTCATGGGCAATCCATGGCATTCTCCTATTAAATATCTAACAGAACACAACCTCAGGCAAGATTACCCTGAGACCATGATAAAATGAGACAAAGCAAGCCTACCTTAAAATTTTGTCTCAGCATAGACAAAAGCAAGTTCATTGTATGTTGTGAACTGAATGTATACACTCCATAAAATTCATATGTTGAAATCTTAACCCCCAATATAATAGTATTTGGAGACAGGGCCTTTGAGAGGTGATGGAGTTAGATTAGATCCCGAGGGTAGGGCCCTTGTGATGGGATTCATGCCTTTATTTATAAAAGGAGAAGTCGACGGGGCTCTGTGACTCATTCCTGTAATCCCAGCACTTTGGGAGGCAGAGGCAGATGAATCACCTGAGGTCAGCAGTTTGAGACCAGCCTGGACAACATGGTGAAACCCGTCTCTACTAAAAAATGCAAAACTTAGCCAAGCATGGTGGCAGGCACCTGTAATTTCAGCTGCTCAGGAGGCTGATGCAGGAGAATCGCTTGAACCCAGGAGGTAGAGGTTGCAGTGAGTGGAGACAGTGCCATTGCGCTGTCACCTGAGCAACAGAGCAAGACTCTCTCTAAATAAATAAATAAATGAAATCAGAAGCTCCTTTAAAATAAACTAGACAGATCGAGAAAGGCCAAAAGGATTAAGTTAATGATGCTTCGTATCACTGGCTAAATTTAATTATGCATTTAAAAGATACCATTTAAAATCAGCTTGATCAGAAAGTAATTGCTGAAATAATAATAAAATGATAAATATGGAAAGAAAGAAAATAGGTATTGTTATTTCAGATTCTGCTGTTATGAAGTTTCATGCATTATCTCTAGATTTCAGAGCCAGCTGTCAAAGCGCTGTTATTACTCTCATTTTAGAAACTCTAAGATTTAGAATTTTAAAGCAAAACTCTCATGATCAAATAGCTAAGTGCCAAACGTTCACTCAATTCAGACTCAGGTCTATTTGATTTCTAAATCTTTAGGCTCTCTGATCCTCTCAGCCTCGTTCCATAAACTTAGTAGATAATACAATAAAAAGTTTGTATTTAATACATGATGTCCTATGCAGCAGTTCCAGAGAAGTGTGGAGGCCTGCTGTTACCTACAGAAGGTGCCCTAGTAAAATATCCCACCTAGAAACAGGTAAACAGGTAAAGGGAAGAGGTAATAAATACACGGCCATACAACGAAGAGGAAACGGAAGTTTAAAAATGACGAGGCCGGGCGCGGTGGCTCAGGTCTGTAATCCCAGCACTTCGGGAGGCCGAGGCAGGTGGATCACGAGGTCAAGAGATCGAGACCATCCTGGCCAACAACGTGAAACGCCGTCTCTACTAAAAATACACAAATTAGCCGGGCGCTTGGCACGTGCCTGTGGTCCGAGCTACTTGGGAGGCTGACGAGGAAGAATCGCTTGAACCCGGGAGGCGGAGGTTGCAGCGAGCCGCGGTCAGGCCACTGCACTGCAGCCGGCGACAGAACAAGACTCCGTCTCAAAAAAAGAAAGATGGCGCGTCAGCCGGCGCTTCCCTCGGGCGGTAGGGGGCGCGCGCGAGTCACCGCACGGGCTCGGCTGCTCCAGGGGCCCGTGCGCCCCGGGTGTCTGGCAGGTGGGGCAGGACGCCCACCCCCTGGATTCCCGCAGCTTTCGCCGCCAGGAGCCCCTCCCTGTTGGGACAAGCGCGCTGGGGCGCCCGGTGCCCGGCCCGAGAGGGGAAGGGTCCCCAAGCCCGGGGCGTGAAGGAAACTGGGGACGCTCGAGGGACCCCGAACTCTAACCGCGGAAACGCAGGACCGTGTGGAGCAGGCGAACGTGCCACAGCAACGGGTCTGCACCCACCGGTGGCGCAGTGACCGGCGCAGTGACCAGCGCACGGATTCCGGCTTCAGCAAGAGACCCTGGTTAGAGCAGAGCCTGCCTTTGAAGTGACTACAGTCTGTGGGCGCACCAGGCAGCTGGACCCTGACACCGGCTCTGCTTTACATTAATTCAGTATATTATGAATAAACGATTGCTTATATGAAGTGACTACAGTCTGTGGGCGCACACACAGACACCTAGAGTATGAAAGAGGTTCTGTTTTATCTCGGCCAGTGTATTATGAATAAATGATTATACGACGAGAAGCAACAACATATTATATATTGTTCCAATGATGTACGAGATTTGTTTGGCGTGCCAAGCTTCTCTGTGAAAGAGCAGAGTCATCAGACACAGGTACAGCTGTGAGTGAGAGCAGGTGTCACTCTGAAGGTGGGGGTGCTCAAAAGGACCCTGTGCAAAGGCTGCAGGAAGAGAGACCTTCATCTTCAGGTTTGGTTCCTGGGCCATCTACCTCATCTAGAAGGACAGCAATTAGTGAGACAGAAAATTCAGATGAATTATCTGGTGAGTGACAAAACGCCACAAATCTGACAGTGTTTCCGTTTCCTTGGATGAAAGCCTGGCTCTGTATGTATGAGGGAGACAGTTTGTGAGAGAAGCAGTGGCAGTGGATCCGCAGCGACGCCCTCCAGTCCGGATCTCGATGCGGTGTAAGGGCACATTCAAGTGATTGGTTGGATCAGAATTCAGTTTCAGATCAGTTTAGTGTAGGATTTGGAGTTGAATCTCTCCACTCAGAAGATTGCACTGTTAGCGAAGAAGGACAAGAACCCTCAGATGGAGATGATGAGGTATATCGAGTTACTGGGTATCAGGCAGGGGAGAGCACACAGATTCATTTGAAGAAGATCCTGAAATTTCCTTAGCTGACTATTGGAAATGCACTTCATTCAATGAAATGAATCCCCCACTTCCGTCACATTGTAGCAGATGTTGGGCCCTTCGTGAGAATTGGCTTCCTGAAGATAAAGGGGAAATCTCTGAGAAAGCCAAACTGGAAAACTCAACACAAGCTGAAGAGGGCTTTGATGTTCCTTGTTGTAACTGAGCGGGTGTGACATTATTACTGAGACAAAGACTAGGCTAAATTACAGGGTTTTTATTGCTGGAGGCCACGGAGGATTTGGGTTTTTTTAACCCGTGGCCCTGAAAGGAGGGTGTTAAGGCTTCTCATGTCTGTGAACTACCTTTTGGGCAGGGGTGAGGGCAAGGGGCTTTGAATATTTTGAGGGTTAGTGGACTTCGGACATTTGGTACCTGATTGTAAAAAAAAACTACAGTGAATGATTCCAAAGAGTCCCGTGCTGAGGAAAAGGATGAGAAAATTACACAAGCCTCACAATCACAAGAAAGTGAGGACTACTCTCAGCGGTCAATTTCTAGTGGCATTATTTATAGCAGCCAAGAAGATGTGAAAGAGTTTGAAAGGGAAGAAACACTAGACAAAGAAGAAAGTATGGAATCTAGTTTGCCCCTTAATGCCATTGAACCTTGTGTGATTTGTCAAGATCCACCTAAAGATGGTTGCATTGTTCATGGCAAAACAGGACATCTTATGGCCTGCTTTACATGTGCAAAGACCCTAAAAACAGGAATAAAACCTGCCCAGTATGTAGACAACCAATTCAAATGATAGTGCTAACTGATTTCTATTATAGACCTGTCTTATAAAAATAATATAATTATAGGTCGGGCGCAGTGGCTCAAGCCTGTAATCCCAGCACTTTGGGAGGCCGAGGCAGGTGGATCACGAGGTCAAGAGATCGAGACCATCCTGGTCAACGTGGTGAAACCCCGTCTCTACTAAAAATACAAAAAAATTAGCTGGGCACGGTGGCGCGTGCCTGTAATCCCAGCTACTCAGGAGGCTGAGGCAGGAGAATTGCCTGAACCCAGGAGGCGGAGGTTGCGGTGAGCCGAGATAGCGCCATTGCACTCCAGCCTGGGTAACAAGAGCGAAACTCCGTCTCAAAAATAATAATAATAATAATAATAATAATATAATTATAATACAATTCTCTTAGAGACAGGTCAACTGTCTATAAGACAATTATATTACTAACTACATAACTCTAAGAATTCAGACAACATGAAATCTATTTACATGTATCATAGTGAGAAAATGCCTCAATCCATGTGGATTTCTTCTCTTGAGTATAATTTACCTACTTTGGTAGTGGAATAGTAAATACTTACTTTGAAGAAAATTTCACTTCTGTGTCTATTTAATATTTGGGTTTTAATATAATTTGAATTGAAAAGCTCCTCCTTTACCCCAACCCCGAATGTTAAATAATTTCTACTCTGTCTTAAATGAGAATTTCTGGTTTTTAAAATGTGTATATATGACATTTAAATGTAACTTGTTTAGTACATTTCATGTAAAGGGAAATTGGTGAAAAGATTTAGTTGTTTTTTGTTTGTTTGTTTTTGAGACTGAGTCTCACTCTTGCCCAGGCTGGAGTGCAGCGGCAGAGTCTTGCAGGCTCTACCTTCTTGGTTCAAGCAATCTTCTGCCTCAGCCTCCAGAGCAGCTAGGATTACAGGCACGAGCCCCAACACCATCTGATTTTTTTTGTATTTTTAGTAGAGACAGCGTTTCACCATGTTGGCAGGGTGATCTTGAACTCCTAAACTCAAGTGATCCACCCACCTCAGTCTCCCAAAGTGCTGGGATTATAGTATAAGGCACCGCACCTGGCCCCAAATTTTAGGTATTCTTAAACCTTCTGATCTTTAGTTTCTCTCTCCAAAATACTCTTTCTAGGTTAAAAAAAATGGCTCTTATATTTGGTGCTATGCAAATAAAAATGTACTACTTTTTTCTTTCTTTCTTTAAGAGTTCTTGATTTTGCAATAGAGACAAGGTCTCCCTATGTTGCCCAGGCTGGTATCAAACTCCTGGACTCAAGGGATCCTCCTGTCTGGGACTCCCGAAGTGCTAGGTGTGATTATAGGCATGAGCCAGCACACCCGCTGTAAAAATGTACTTCTCATTCTCCAGCCTCTTGTGTGTAAACTGTAGTAAGGGATGCGAGTAATGTTATCAGTGAGAACAGCTACCACTCACCCATAAGATGAAACTTTTTAGAGCCTCCTGAGTGAAATGTGGAATTGTCTTGGGAGTCTAACCTAGTATATCAAGCCCTTTTTCACACAAAAACATCTTTTCCGGGTTTAGTGGAACCTGTTGTTTCCCGAGTTGAAAATCAACTGTGGGACACTTCAAGTCCCTTCCTGGGCTGGGTTACTTGGGGCCAGCCAAGGTTTCAGGCGTTTGCTTAACGCCAGTTTTAGAAACCCATGAATTCAGAAAGGTTAATTCAGAAATTTGATGAACAGAAGTGTTTATTTAACAACTAACCGGAAAGATTGAAAGTTTTTTCTGAACTATCCAGGAATTATGCATCTTTTTCCTTCAAGAATGACAAGGTCAGAATGTGGAATTCCAAGATACTTCTTTCCTTCCTCTCCAGCTCCATGTTGGGTCAGTGGAGGCCCATGCGAGCTCAGCAGGTGTACTGAGCACTGTTAGTTCTTTTGGGACCCGTCTACACTGGTCACGATGTTCATTTGCAGCTATTGTGTGAATCCAAATGTCATGAAAACTTTAAAAAGACGTGCAATTCTCGAAAGGTTAGGTGGAATAAAGCATTCTGTAAAACAATTGGCAATAATGAGCATACAGTAGATAATTCATTTGAATGTGAAATATATAGAAACGAATCTGTCAAATACCAGGAAGAACTAAGGAATAAAATTACTGGTGCAGGGAAGACAGATGCAAAGATGGAAGAATTGCAGACTAAATTTATAACGAACAAATCGAAGAAAAATAAAGGGCTACAGAAAGTCAGGACATCAAAGAGGTCAGGCAAAACTCGTGTTATCTTGAGCCCTCTTGCAGGCCAAGGAAAGCAGCTGGAAGAAAAGATGATACCACAGTTACAACAGGATGCAGACACGGAAGAGGTTCCCTAAACATCTCATCTGTAACCACCAATACATTACATTTGAAAAATCTCTTTTGGAGACTTAAAACCTCTAAATTATTGAATTTTTTTTTTTGAGACAGAGTCTCCGTCTATCACCAGCTGCCAGGTTGCAGTGCAATGGCGCGATCTCGGCTCACTGCAACCTCCGCCTCCTGGGTTCAGGCAATTCTCCTGCCTCAGCCTCCCGAGTAGCTGGGACTACGGGCACGCGCCACCACGTCCAGCTAATTATTTTTGTATTTTTAGTAGAGACGGGGTTTCACCATGTTGGCCAGGATGGTCTCGATCTCTTGACCTCGCGATCTGCCCGCCTCGGCCTCCCAAAGTGCTGGGATTACAGGCATTAGCCACCTCGACTGGCCTGATTTATTTTTTATATAAGGTCACTCAAATGAAAGGTGATTTAAAAATCACCAAGTTGCTGTCTGCAAAACATCCGATAATACGGATATTAGATTGTATCTCATTGTTAATCTTCACTGATAGATACATTTATGTAAATCCTGAAAATTCTGTTTGTTAAATGCAGAAGTGAAATGTGGACATAAAATGGTTATGCCATTGGTTAGCGATACTAGGCAACATTTATGTAATAACTAATGACAAAATTCAAAAATATATGGGTAGCGATAGACATAAAATTTTCTTTGCAGTAAAAATGCCCTTTATTGTTATAGAAGGGAGGATATACGGAACCAATGGTTTGTATGAAAATAACTCAAATAACATATTTTGAATATAATATTTCTCGTTTTGGTTTATTAGCATCTTAGAACAAAACGGCCTTATATAATGAAGCCTAGTTTGCCTGACTGTTTTGATCTGGTTTAACTGTTCTGACAGATAGTTGGAAAGGAGAGCTGAATATCATTTGCCTGAAATGACACTCTATAATTTCTGCTTTGGCAAATACTCAGTTCTAACCTTTGATTTCTGGTAGAACAAGACTTATATTTCACGCCTAGCAACGATCTAGAAGGAGATGTATCTCAGTGCCTTGTATGGATTTCTTTTAAAAAGGCACACAATACTTTTGTAAAACAATGTATAGGTAGAACACCTGTCCAGTATTTGTACATAAAACCACTTTTCTTTAATTTTTAATTTTTTTTTAGGCAGAGTCTTGCTCTGTCGCCAGGCGCCAGGTTGAAGTGCAGTGGCGCGATCTCGGCTCACTGCAACCTCTTCCTCCCGGGTTCAAGCAGTTCTTCTGCCTCAGCTTCCAGAGTAGCTGGGACTACAGATGTGCGCCACCAAGCCCAGCTAATTTTTATATTTTAGTACAGATGTGGTTTCAATATGTTGGCCAGGATGGTCTCGATCTCTTGACCTCATAATCCACCCACCTCAGCCTCCCAAAGTGCTGGGATTACAGGCGTGAACCACCGTGCTGAGCCTACAAAACCACTTTAAATAGGTACAAAGGTAAATTAGGAAGAATAAGTTCTGATGTCCTATTGCACAGTAGGGTGACTACAGTTAATTATTGAATGTTCTTGCTACAAATAAATGATAAATGTTTGAGTTGATGGGTGTGCTAATTACACTGATTTGATCGATACACATTGTACATGAAACAGTACATGTGCCATATTTACAATTAGGTATCAGTTTAAAATTTATAAAACATTTATAATGTAAAAAGTATCAAACTGTGTAGATTAGCTTCTTGATTTATATTTAAATATTAATCTTAAGCAAAATAGTGAAAATAACTATCTTGGTTTAGTGTTTTTCTCCCATATGTGACTTATATATACTTACAATAAAATCAACTGAACTGTAAAAAAATTAATGATAAGAATTACCAGTTAAAGTGGATTGTAACACTTCTAGTTCAATGGTAATATGAGGAACGTGGCTAGAAGATACAATTTTCACAAAAGAGATATTTGGTACCTACTAAGGAGGCAAGACAAAAGAAATTTTATTGGCAACAATAATCAATAAACATATGTCAGCTCTATCAGTGAAATAAAGGCAGAAATTGTAGATGAAGAAGAACTGAAAGCAGGATGATTAATTAATGTAAGCATTATTAAACAGTGCTTTCTAAGAAAATACCAATTACTCTTATCATAAAAAGTAGAGTTATTCAAGAGTCCTCTGTGCCATCTGTAGAGCAGAAATGTCCAGCTAACAGGATATGGATGTAAAAGGAGAAAATAATACCTAAGCAAAAGGTCTTCACCTTTGGCAAAAGTTCATTATATCCTCTGAAGTCTGTTCATTTTAACGCACACTCTTCTAGTGTTATCATCTATTTTCATAAAAATTTGATGATTATAATTCTTACAAAGATGATTACTCCTCCCTATAATGGACACAACATTGACACAGTCAATATAACATCAGGTTATTCTTCAGAACTATTTAGCCCTTATTGATGCTTGTAGTAACATTTTTGTTTAGTCTATGACATTGTTGTGTTTACCAAATTCCTCTTGATGTAGCCAACAGAAAATAACCTAATGCAACATAAAGAGAACGTTTATGCTTGAAGCAAATGTAGTTTGGCAAATTTTCAGTCAGCAAACAATCAAGAAAAAAATAAAGCTAACAAATCCTTCAATATCCCTTCCTCACCTCCCAATCACCCTTTTCAGGGTCAAAGCCTATGTCATGAAGACAACAGGAAAATCAAAAAGCATATTTTTATACTAATAGTGAACATTCATGTCTGTAGCAAGATTGGCATTTCTTTTCTTTTTTTTTTTTTTTTGAGACAGAGTTTCGCTCTTGTTACCCAGGCTGGAGTGCAATGGCGCGATCTCGGCTCACCGAAACCTCCGCCTCCTGGATTCAGGCAATTCTCCTGCCTCAGCCTCCCGAGTAGCTGGGATTACAGGCACGCGCCACCATGCCCAGCTAATTTTTGTATTTTTAGTAGAGAGGGGGTTTCACCTTGTTGACCAGGATGGTCTCGATCTCTTGACCTCGTGATCCACCCGCCTCGGCCTCCCAAAGTGCTGAGATTACAGGTGTGAGCCACCGCACCAGGCCCAGGATTGGCATTTCTATACTGTGCTACTGTCAAGGCCTCTGGAAAGATGTATTATTTATCCCTGCCTTCCTCAAATCTAAATTTAATTTAAAATGGATGATGTACAGTAAGAAACATTAAAATAAAGGAATATAAAGAACAAATACCTCAGGCACATTAAAATCTATCTTAGTTTAGCAGAGATATGCTGAAATTAAATTGAACTTTCAGAGTTATGACTAAAATTATGTTAAATTTTAAGGATTATAGATTACATGTTTGGAAACCAAAAATTCTCTTTGAATAGTGACTCACAACAGTCTGGAATCACTTTTAAAATAGAAAGCAAAAATGTCTGTTTTCTTGGCTTTAAATAGTAGGATTACTCAATATTAGTAAGACCAGTAATTATTATCAGAATATAAAGCATTTTCTGCGGAGAATCATGTGAATTTTAAATGGGAATTGGAACTTTTCCTATGCTAATTTTTTTTTTTTAATTTTTATTGCATTTTAGGTTTTGGGGTACATGTGCAGAACATGCAAGATAGTTGCATAAGTACACACGTGGCAGTGTGTTTTGCTGCCTTCTGCCCCTTCACCCATATTTGGCATTTCTCCCCATGCCATCCCTCCCCCGCTCCCCCCCCCGCTCTCCCTCCCCTATTTCCCCCAATAGACCTCAGTGTGTGGTGCTCCCTTCCCTGTGTCCATGTGTTCTCATTGTTCATCACCCACCTATGAGTGAGTAAAGCCCTTATCACGTTGATTTTTTCATCCAATATATTTACAGCTGGTTTATAAAAATTAGCATAAAAAAGCAAACAAGCCCATCCTATGCTAATTTTTATAAACCAGCTGTAAATATATTGGATGAAAAAATCAACGTGATAAGGGCTTTCCATTTTGTCTTTATTAAAAAATGTATACTTGATCGGTTAACGTGATGATTTGGCAGTATAGTAAAAATCACCTAAAGCATTACACAATCTAAAATTATTTTTTAAAAAGACAAAGACACACATTTTATCACAGTGATAGTTTATTAGTCATTGTCTTAGTCTGTTTTGTGGTGCTATTAAAAATACACCACAGACTGGGTAATTTACAATAAATAGAAATGTGGCCAGGCGCAGTAGCTCACACCTGTAATCCCAGCACTTTGGGAGGCTGAGGCAGGTGAATCACCAGGTCAAGAGATCCATCCTGGCCAACATGGTGAAACCCCGTCTCTATTAAAACCATAAAAATTAGCTGGGCATGGTGGCGCGTGCCTGTAGTCCCAGCTACTCAGGAGGCTGAGGCAGGAGAATTGCCTGAACCCAGGAGGTGGAGGTTGCAGTGAGCCGAGATCGCGCCATTGCACTCCAGCCTGAGGAACAAGAGTGAAACTACGTCTCAAAAACAAACAAAAAAAAAAGATTACACATTGGGTTAAGTGTACACTGCTCAGGTAATGGGCATCAAGATCTCAAAAGTCACCACTGAAGGACTTATTCATGTAATCAAACACCCTGTGTTCCCCAAAACCTATTGAAATATTAATAGTAATAACAATAAAAGACAAAAAAATTTAAATAAATCAGATATGGGTGAGACTCAAGGTGTGATTCATCCTGAGGCAAATTTCTCTATAGCTGTAAGCCTGTGGAATCAAAACCAGTTACATGCTTCCAAAGCACAATGTGGGACATGCATAGAATAGACATTCCCATTACAAAAGGGAAAGACAAAGAGGTACCTGGTCCCAAGTAAGTCCAGAATCCTACAGGGCGAACAACATTAAATCCTAAGGCTCTCAATAATCTTTCTTTACTCTGTGTCCTGCCTCCTGGACATGGTGGGGTAGGGGTTCGGGCCCCCAGGCCCCAGGCAGCCCAAACCCTATGGCTCAGCACATCCAAAGCTCTCACGGGTTGAAGTCTTGTGCCTGCAGCTCTCCCAGGCTGGCATTGCACACTGGTAGCTCAATAGTTCTGGGATCTTGGTGGCAGTCCCACTGCCACCACTCCACTAGGCATTGCCCTGGTAGGGGCAGCCTGCAATGGCTCTGCTCCTATGAAAAGGTTCTGCCTAGGGCTCCAGGCTGTCAGAGACATCCTTTGAAATCTAGTTGGAGACAATTTTGACCTCAGAGGCCACCATTCTGTGCATCTGCGGAATTAATAGAAAACTGTGGACTCTGTAAGCAAGTATATAAAATACGCTTTTTAAAGATGTTCTTCATCATTTAGTTTAATGCCTTACTGTGAGAAGTTTATATATGCGCATTGCAAATGTGAAATGAATGTGTAACTTCAAAGATGCATTGTGAGCTGCTTCATTACAATGAATTGAACTGCTTCCCAAACACTGAACTCTGTAAACAAATGTATAAATACACTTTTAAAAGATGTTCCTTATCGGTTAGTTTATTGCCTTATTGTAAGGGATTATATACCTACACACTGAAAATATAAATCTGGGCATGTTACTTCAAAGATGCATCGTGAGGCACTTTATTAAAATGAATTGAACTGTTTAACACTGTGAACTTTTTAACCATATGTTTAAAACATGCGTTTCAAAGATGTCCCTTCCATTGTGTTCTAAGCCATAATGTGAGTTTACATATCCACATTTAAAAGATGAATCAAAGTACGTTACTTCAGAGATGTATTGTGAGCTGACTTATTACACGGAGTCGAACTGTTTACCATTCTGTGAATTCTGGAAACAAGCATATAAAGTGTTTTTTAAAGATGTCCTTTACCATGAGTTTAAAGACTTACTGTGTGAGGTTTACAAATACATATTAAAACATAAATCTGCTGACAAGGCTCACCACTTACATTCCTCAAATTAGGGGCACAGTCCACACCTGAGCCCACTTGAGCGACGGCTGAGGTGACCAAGGAGCACTGTTTGGGAATCTGGGGGGTGGAGACTTCAGGTGGTGCAGGGTAGTGAATGCTCGTCTTTTTCAGGCACACTGAGCTGCTCTCTTGAGGCTGCCTCAAAGATCTCTGAAATGAATCGGGTGTCATTCTCCCATTGTCTTGATGAATGGCGCCTGGCTTCTTTGTCTATGCTGATCGCTTTATCAAAGAATCAGTTGGCTGCACCTTTGCCCTCTTTTTGCTGTTCCCTTGGCCAGGCTGCGGATTTGCTAAATCTTTATGTTCTACTTCTGTTTTAATTATAATGTCATCTTTAAATCTTCCATCTCTTCCCACATTTTACTCCAGGCATTTCATAGAAGCTGTGCATCTCCTTCAACCCTTTGCTTAGAAATTTATTATACCAGATGTCCCAGTACTTTCTCTTAAATTCAACCTCACATAAAGCCCTCTGGTATGGGCACAATTCAGCCCAGTTCTTCCCCACGTTAGAAAATAATAGCCCTTACTGCAGCTTCCCTTACCATGTTCCTCATTTCTGTCCAAGACGCCATCAGAATTGCCTTGACTATCCAGATTTATACCAATATTCCGATCATAGCTACTTACGTGACCTTTAGGAAGTCTTAGACTTCCTTTCAAGTCCTCACCAGAATTGCCCTTAATGATCTGCTCATGGCAGTACAGACGTTTTCTAACCTGCTTTTCCAAATTCTTTCAACTTCTCGCATTATCTAGTTCCAAAGTCACTTCCAAATATTCAGGTGTTTGTCACAGTAACACCGTTCTCTCTGATACCAATTCTAAGTCATTTTGTGCTGCTGTGACAAAGTACCATAGGTAATTTATAATGACCAAAAATTCACTGGCACACAGTTCTAGAGGCTGAGAATTCCAAGACTGATGGGCCAGCATCTTTCAGGGGCCTTCCCGCAGCATAAACCCATGGCAAAAGGGCCAGAGAGGACAAGTGGGAGCCAAGCCTGTCCTTTGATGAGGAATCCACTCCCATGATAAAGAGCTTGCATCACAATGAGAAACTCACTTCCACAGTCAAGATGTTAATCTATTCATTACCTTTCACAGTCTAATCACCTCTTGGAGCTCCTCTTCTTAATGCTACAATGGCAACTAAACATCAGTGTGAGTTTCAAACCTTTGACAGTCTTGTAAAAGGAAATTATTAAGAGGCAAAAGTAGAGCAAGGCAATTTAAAAGGTTTTTTGATTGGTTGGCTGTGTTTTAATATTGTACGTAACCGAACAGCCTTCTAAGAGAAAGAAATTTAGAGTTCTTCTAACCATATTTATTACAGAAATAACTTAAAATCATGTTTTGAAATCAAGAAACCACATTGAATAGAAAAACAAATTTGAGGATCAAAAGCTTCTGATATGCAGAAATCCTACCAATACTTTAAAACCAGACCGCATTCTGCATATCAGAGCTTAAGAACTGACCCATAGGTTGTCATCAACCAAAAAAAGTCTTCAAATAGCTCATTGGTATTTGTGTTTCAAACACTTGTAATTGAGAGAAATCTCTGAATAATACATCAGATTGCAGTTTAGTGGCACTATTATGATACAATATGACTTTTTTCATATTGAAGAACATATTTCACACTGTAATTACGATGGTAGATCTGAGGTTTTCATAAAGTATCAAGTGCTAAAACTACACTAAGATAGAGGTCAGTCTGAGTTGTAATAATATTGCTACAGGGCTGGGTGTGGAGGCTCATGCCTGTAATCTCAGCATTTTGGGAGCCCGAAGCAGGCAGATCTCTTGAGGCCAAGAGTTCGAGACCAGTCTGCCACCGTGGTGAAACCTTGTCTCTACTAACTGTCTCACTGAACCCTTAGCTGCCCTCTCCTTGTTGGTCAGACACCTCCAAACCCCTCTTCCTGTCTGCTCAGATCTAGCTTTGTTAATTAAAAGAGAATGCCTGCTTAGAGATACCAAATGCTTTCTCATACACCATAACCTTAATATTCCTTACTCCAAAAATCCTGTTTGCCAACGGAAACGAGCACCTCCCTGTCCGCCTTGCCACCCCTACAGAGCAAAAGAGAGTCGTTCCATTAGTCCCCACACTTGTGGGATTGGGGGTATCCACTGCTGCAATAGGAACAGGTAAGGTGGGTCTTACGATTTCTAGCACCACATTCCGCAGTCTCTCTGAGGACTTCTCAGGTCTTACTACGTCTATTACCACATTCCACAGTCTCTCCAATGATTTCTCCAGCAGCAGTACAGACGTCACTCAAACACTTTCTGTCCTTCAAGCTCATGTTAATTCCCCGGCTACAGTTGTTCCTCAACATCGCTGAGGCCTTGATCTACTAACTGCTGACAAAGGAGGACTCTGCCTATTCCTAAATGAAGAATGCTGCTTAAATCAATCCGGCCTTGGATATGCAGCCATCAAAACCCTTAAAGACAGGGCCCAAAAGCTCACTCATCAGGCACGTAATTATTCTGGACCTAGCTGGCCACTCTCTAACTGTCATGGCCACTTTCATTAGCAGGACCCCTTGTACCCATTTCTCTCTTCCCTTATTTGGACCTTGCTGCTTCTGACTAGTCTCTCAGTTCCTACAAAACCATACCCAGGCTATCACCAACCGTCAATGCAGCAAATGCTCCTCCCAACAAACCCACAGCATCAACCGTTGCCTCAAAACCTCTCAGCAATCTAAATTCTCTCCCAGTTTTAGACTTCCACGCCACCCTCAATCCCACTCAAAGAAGGCCTGAGAAACATCGCCCGTCACCCCTCTGTACTGCCCCCAAAATATTCACTGACCCCCCAATTTTTTCCACTTTTTACTTTTTTCCTTTGTATTATTCATATAAAAAGACAGGAATGCAAGGTTCTTTGAACTGGCTGCCCCATAGGCTGTACCCTCATCGAGCTGTGGCTGGACCCCCATGACCAGCATGCACATCTCTGGATGGCCTCCCAAAGCCAGAGAGTCTGAGGTAACAGGAGAACCACAGAAAGAAGAATGGCTGCTCCTGCAAAGTACAATTAACCAACCTTGCAACATTCTGCCATTGTTCCTGCCTCAACCATTCCTGCCTGCACTGATAACCCCACCTTGTGACCCGGATTTTGTGATACCCACCCCCAGCTTGCAAAAACTGCCCTGAACTGTAACTTCTGTAACTTCCCACTGCCTATCCCAAACCTATAAAACCAACTTCTGCAGTGGCTCACACCTGTAATCCCAGCACTTTGGGAGACTGAGGTGGGTGGATCACAAGGTCAAGAGATCGAGACCATCCTGGTCAACATGAGGAAACCCCATCTCGACTAAAAATACAAAAATTAGCTGAGCATGGTGGAGCATGCCTGTAGTCCCAGCTACTTGGGAGGCTGAGACAGGAAAATTGCTTGAACCCAGGAGGCAGAGATTGCAGTGAGCCAAGATTGCGCCACTGCACTCCAGCCTGGCACCTGGTGACAGAGCAAGACTCTGTCTCAAAAAAAAAAAAAAAAGAAACTTTTATCCCACTGCCCTCTGCTGACTCTCTTTTCAGACTCAGCCCACTCACACCAGATGAATAAACGGCCTTGTTGCTTACCCAAAGCCTGTTTAGGTGATCTTTTCATTCAGAACACACTTAACAAAAATACAGAAATTAGCTGGGCATGGTGGGGCAGGCCTGGAATCCCAACTTGGGAGGCTGAGGGACAATAATCACTTTAACCCGGGAGGCACATGAGCTGTGATCATACAACTGCACTCCAGTTTGAACAACAGAGAGACTCTGTCTCAAAAATCAGAATAATGATAATCATAGTAATAATACAGACTCGTAATTTGGGGCAAATCATTTAACACTAGACTTAATTTAATTATCTGTAATATGAGAGGTATAATCTCATGTTTTGGAAGTTCTCATGTCAGTTAAAAGTTTGATCTTGTTTCATAAATTAATTATAGTCACAACCATCAATTACCTTCTATAAATGCCTATTTTATGTCAAGTAATAAACATTTTTGCTCAATAAACATTATTGCTCTTTGTATGCAATACCTTAACATGCACAGCAGAAATAAGTGCATTTCAGAGATTTGGAAACAAAGGTTCACAGAGCGTAAGCTGCCCAATGTCACACAACTAGGAAATGCAGTGCTGGACTTCCAGCTGAGCTCTGTCTGTCTTCCTAACCTCATGCCAACTCAGTCATACAGGCTGATTTTTAGCCAACTGGTGACAGATATTCAGTCATTCAAACCACATGGTAAAGCTTAAAATTGTTCAACTATCACATAATGGCATTTAAAAAGCTATCCGAACCATCACCATGAGTGATTTAATTTAAAAAGTTTCTATTACTTACAGATGTTCCAAAGATATGAGTCCTTTAAATGTTTGCTTATCTAATGCATGGATTTCATTCTTGTACAGGTACCTGGAAAATACATAGAATCTCATTAAATTATAAAGTAGCAGAGATACCACGTGTCTTAGATACACGCTTTTTAAACTACAAGCTGTGAACCTTAGGAGCTTTATGGGATGTCCATAGATTCCCTAACCATATGTGGAAACTGTTATTTCATTTAAAAGTGTTCAATTGCTAAGAGTTCTAAGCCTCTCATCAAATTTTCAAACGGATCCTTGGTTCAAAATATTAAGAAACATGGAGCATTTGTGGAGAAATTCTGACTATAGTCATATATACTGAGTAACAACTTCTCTAAGAAAAATAAAAGTGTGACTATAAACAATTTTAAACATTTATTTTATGACACTGAATGTATTCACCTGGTCGTTACAAAGCTGACAAACACCACCCTGGGATTCATCTTAAGGGAATAAAAGCATCTTAGAGATGCATAAGATGAATTTTGGTCCTCCTGGGGCTGCTGTCGAGAATCTCCAGGAAATAATACTATAAATGGATTTATAAACATGATGGCACAACTAGTCTTAGGGAAGCATTTGAAGAAAACAATTTATGTGACGTAGGAGCACTTTCTCCACAGTTTGTCTTCAACCATAGGTTGTTACGGTGATTTCTTGTCTGTGCTCTTTGTTAATGTCATGAATATGAAGCCCTGGATCTTTTCTACTTGTGCCTCTGAGGGGTTGAGACAATCAGAATTCCTAAAACCGTCTCTCAAGTGTCTTTGGAATGCACTCTTGCATATTGTCAGTGCAGCAGAATCGTCTGGTGGTGGTAAAAATGACAATTCCAAAATTCACCCACAAACCTACTCAACTGGACTCTCTCAGGATATTTTCTAGATTATTCAATTGCAGCTAATCTACCGTCCTGCCTTAAAGATCATCAAAACCACAATTCCGGCTAAAAATGAAGAAGGGACTGATTTTTCTATAATTTGCTTAGTGAAGCTTTGTGAAGTTCCAAACCACTTTCTTTCCCCCCAGTTTAAGACTCCAGTAAGTTTCTGAGAGTAGCAGTGACTGGTGTGGATTTAAATCTAACTAGATACCTTTTCCTCAGTGTTAATTGATACTGCAGAAGATTTTGCTTTTACTCCAAATCTCAAAAATATAGCTACATGGTAGAATTTAAGAAATACAATATTCTAGAACCATGTTTTTTCAAATTGGTTATAAGAAGCATTGAGAAGTGATCTCAAAACCCACTAGTGGTTCTCAAGGGTGGATGTCTGCAAACCAAAGCACAGGTCCATGACTCAGTAGTATTTGTAAGGCCTCGTTTTGAGTTCTACCCACGCCTCACAGTGACGTCTGGGTCCCTGCCTCCACAAACTCTGATTTAATGATGGGTCCAGGGTACAGACTAGACATTGAGATTCTTCGTAACTCCACCAGGGATAATAATATGCAGCAAGATTGAAAGCGACTGTTACTAGTGCAGAACAGGTGGAAGTGTTTTGTAAATGTTCCCCACTAGATTCAGAAATACCTCCTGGTAAAGACCCTTAGACTATAGAATGCTGGGAGCCACAGGACTTCAAGGGTCATGTCTTGAGGTATAAAGTTGACTTCTAGTGAGAGGCATATAAACACTATACCCGGTTTTTATTATTACCATCAATTTTAAATAATAATGGATTATTTCATAAAGTACAATGAATAAAATGAACATTCATTAATAAAATATTCATGAAGGTGTTTCAAAACTTAAAAGTTTCCCATAATATTTTATCTCAGATATATAGATTCACTTTAGACTGTTAAATTGTAGAAAATGGTTCAGGAATCGCCACACTGTCTCCCACAATGGTTGAACTAATTTACCACCAACAGTGTAATTGCTCCAGGATCTAAAACCAGAAATACCATTTGACCCAGCAATCCCATTACTGGGTACCTACCCAAAGGATTGTAAATCATTCTATTATAAAGATACATTCACAAGTATATTTATTGCAGCACTATTCACAATAGCAAAACTTGGAACCAACCCAAGTGCCCATCAATGACAGACTGGATAAAGAAAACATGGCACATATATGCCATGGAATACTTTGCAGCCATAAAAAAGGATGAGTTCGTGTTCTTTGCAGGAACATGGATGAAGCCAGAAACCATCATTCTCAGCAAACTAGCACAGGAACAGAAAGCCAAACACCACGTTCTCACTCATAAGTGGGAGTTGAACAGTGAGAACACACAGACACAGGGAGGGAAAATCACACACTGGGGTCCGTTGGGGAGGTGGGGACTAGGGAAGGAATGGTATCAGGAGAAATAGCTAATGTAGATGACGGGTTGAAGGGTGCAGCAAACCACCATGGCACGTGTATACCTATGTAACAAACCTGCACATTCTGCACATCTGTCCCAGAACTTACAGTTTAATAGGAAAGAAAGAAAGAAAGAAAGAAAGAAAGAAAGAAAGAAAGAAAGAAAGAAAGAAAGAAAGAAAGAAAGAAAGAAAGAAGGAAGGAAGGAAGGAAGGAAGGAAGGAAGGAAGGAAGAAAGAAAGAAAGGGAAATAAGGAAGGAAGGACAGAAGGAAGGAAGGAAGGAAGAAAAGAAAGACAGACAGAAAGAAAGAAAGACAGAAATAAAGAAAGAAAGAAAAGAAAGAAAGCAAATGGTGCAGGAAAAATAACCACAAAATAGTGGGAAAATAAGAGACTAGAACTTCTACAGTCAGATCTGCACAAACTGATTCAATCAGTAGTTTATGAATTCCAGACATGTTACTACCTATAATAATGTTATAGGACCAACAGGGTTGTATGCTTGTTTAAAAAAAAGACCAATACACTGAGACAGCAGTTTGCAGCAAATAAAGGAGTTTAATTATCAAAGGACAGCCAAATAAAGGGACAGAAAGGACCCTCAAATTCTTCTCCCCAGTGAGTTCTGGGCTGGGTTTTTTAATGCAATAATGGAGGAAAAGAGGCTGGAAAATTGGGGTTGTTGACTGGCTGGAGTAAGGAGGACATCTTATAAATACGGAAACCGCATTCTTTGGTGAGTCAGCTCCTCATCAGGTCCTTCAGAACTTACTGGTGTGCAGGACCTAAAAGGATATCTCCAATGGAAAACTTAATATTTCATAGTTCTCAAGTTGTTATCTACAGAGCAGCTAAGGAGAACTATAATCTGCTGGGTCTACATGATTCTAACACCAAACAGCTATTAGGAAGGGGTCAAAGAACAGCTGATTTCATGATGAATGCTAATGTCCTGCAGGTTTGGCTTATTTTTGTTTCTTTCCCCCGCCCCCTTCTTTCCTGATTAATTTTATAAAGTTATAGGGACAGTTTCATTAACACCAGTCACAGAGCTTCAAATTTCCTATAGGATAATGGTACCCAGCTAAATTCACACATCCCTGAAAGAAGCTCAACAAAGAAGAAAAATACATCATCCAGAACACAAACTATGACAAAACCAGAGAAAGAGAATGTTAGCAACCTCAGTTTACATCTCTAGAGTCCACTCTGCAGCAGAGTCAAGTGGGGATTTTACAGGTGAAGGGGCTGTGGCAGAAGGGGTGGAACAGCAAATGATGAGAGTACCACCCCGATGAGAACCTAAGATTGAGGAGATTAGGACCCTGGATCATAAGGAATTGAAAGAAGGGGCTTGGAAAATGAATAGTAGAAGTCTCCTTGCTAGCATAGGGTGACTTGTGGAGGATTGGTACTAACAGGAAATAAGAAAGCAAGAAGCCAAAGTCAAACAAATTAGTACCAAGATTTTAAAAATCAGGATTACTGTGTACCAACATATTTACTGTAAGGAAAATTACCTATAAATACTAAAGAGAAATTAAGAAAAACAAATCTGATACTAAATTGAATAGAAATAGAAAACCTAGAAATAGAAATTTTGATCAAAATCAAAATCAAGAATCAAAAAGACATTTCTCATTTGAAATTTAGAAAAAAATCAAATTTCTACATTCGAAATTTAGAAAAAAATCAAAATTTTCCTAACCTAGCAAAGCAGGACAATATTCAACCCGAGGTAATACAGAGAATACCACAAAGATATTCCTCAAGAAGAGCAACCCCAAGGCACATAATTATTAGATTCACGAGGGTTGAAACAAAGGAGAAAATACTAAGGGCAGCCAGAGAGAAAGGTCAGATTACCCACAAAGGCAAGCCTATCAGACTTACAGCAGATCTCTCAGCAGAAACTCTACAAGCCAGAAGAGAGTGGGGGCCAATATTCAACATCCTTAAAGAACAGAACTTTCAGCCCAGAATTTCATATCCAGCCAAACTAAGCTTCACAACTGAAGGACAAATAAAATCTTTTATGAACAAGCAAGTACTCGGAGATTTTATTATCACCAGGCCTGCTTTACAAGAGCTTCTGAAAGAAGCATTACACATAGAAAGAAACAAGCAGTATTAGCCTTTCTAAAAATATACCAAAAAGTAAAGAGCATCAACAGAAAGAAGAATTTACATCAACGAATGGATAAAACAGCTAGTTAACATCAAATGGCAGTAATCCTAAATTTAAATCTACTAAATCCCCCAATCAAAAGATACAGCCAAAACCCAACAGTACGCTACATCCAGACCCATTTCACATGCGAGGTTACACAAAGACTCAAAACAAAGGGATGGAGAAAGATTTACCAACCAAATGGAGAGCAAAAATAAATAAATAAATAAAAAGCAGGAGAGTTGCAATTCTCGCATCTGATAAAAAGATTTTAAAGCAACAAAGATATAGTGGTAAAAGGATCAGTGCAACAATAAAAGCTAATGATCCTAATACCCAGATACATAGAAACTTAGACTTCATGAGACAGAAAATTAATAGGGATATCCAGGACTCAAACTCAGATCCAGAACAAGTAAACTTAATAAATATTTATAGAGCTGTCCACTTCAAATACACAAAATATACATTCTTATCAATACCATATCACACCTACTCATAGTTTTAAATGAAATATTCATTGGCCATTATTAATACCCATTTTTTAGAATAAAGCAATATTTCCGTTCTCTCTCCCTCTTTTTCTTCCTCTCCTTCACTCCTTTTTTTTCTTTTCTTCTCTCAAAAAAAAAGAATTAGGACAAATTCATGGAATTGAACTGATCTTTGGAAATTCAGGGTATAGGTTAAATAAAGCAAACAGGTTGACTTAATCAGACTTGTTTGAATGAAAGCAGAGATTCATCTAAGTTACTCATAGGTTTGTCATAAGTTTACAAAAGAAAAAAAGATATTTTTCAACAATTTCAGTTAGCTTATAAATGATAAGCTACCTAGGAACAAACTTAACCAAGGAAGTTAGAGACTTCTACAGTGAAAGATACAAGAAATTACCATAAGAAATTAAAGAGAATGCAAATGAATGAAAAGATTTTCCATGCTCATGGACTTAATGATTTAATATTGTTAAAATGTCAATGCTTCTCAAAGTGATCTAAAAATGTAATACAATCCCTATCAGATTTACAATGGCATTTGTTTTTTTGCCGAAATAGGGAATTCCATCCTAAATTCTATGTGATGTTTCAAGAGGGGCCCTGAACAGTTAAAACAATCTTGAGAAAGACTAACATAATTGAAGATTTTACATTTTGTGATTTCAAAACTTATAACAAATGTATAGTGATCAAAACCACATGGTACTGGCATAGAAACCGATACACAGACCAGTATAAAGTCCAGAAATAATTCCTCACACACATGGTCAGGTGATTATTTACAAGATACCAAGAATACACAATGGGGAAATGAAAATCTCTCGAAGAAACAGTGTTGGGAAAACTGGCTACCCACATGGAAAAGAATAAAACTAGAACGTGATAGAATACCATACATAACAATTAACTCAAAATGAAGCAAAGTTCTAAAACGGTTAGAAGGAAACATACAAAGAAATCTTCATGACCTTGGATTTGGTAATTTCTTAAATGTGACTCCAAAAGCAAAGACAACAGAAGTGAAAGTAGATAAATTGGACTATACCAAGATTAAAAAGTTTGGTATATCAAAGAATACAGCCAACAGGATGAAAAGGCAATCTGCAGAATGGAAGAAAGTATTTGCAAATCATCTATCTGATAAGGAGTGAATATCCAGAACATACAAAGAACTCCTACAACTCAGCAACAAAAAAATCCAGCCCAGCTCGATGGCTCAAGCCTATAATCCCAGCACTTTGGGAGGCCAAGGCGGGTGGATCACAAGGTCAAGAGATCGAGACCTTCCTGGTCAACATGGTGAAACCCCATCTCTACTAAAAATACAAAACATTAGCTGGGCATGGTGGTGCGTGCCTGTAATCCCAGCTACTCAGGAGGCTGAGGCAAGAGAATTGCCTGAACCAAGGACGCGGAAGTTGCAGTGAGCTGGGATCATGCCATTGCTCTCCAGCCTGGGCAACAAGAGTGAAACTCCATCTCAAAAAAAAAAAAAGTCCAATTTAGAAACGGGTAAAGAATTTTAACAGACAATTGGTCAAAGAAAATATACAAGTGACCAACAAGAGTTCACTAATCATTAGTGAAATGCAAATCAAGACCACAATGAGCTATCACCTCACACGTCACCATGGCTACTTTCCAAAAGAGAATAAGCATTTGTGAGGATGTGGAAAAATAGGAATCCTGTACAATGTTGGAATGTAAATTGGTAGAGCCACCATGAAAATCTGTATGGAGAGTCCTCAAAAATTAAAAATACAATTACTATCTTGCAATTCCTAGGCGAATATCCTTCTGGGCATATATCCCGAAGAACTGAAAGCAGAGATATCTGCACACACATGTCCCACACCAGCACAACTCACAAAGCCAAGAGGTGGAAGCAACCTGTGTCCATTGGTCGGTGAATAGGAAAACGAAATGTGGTATAGGCATAAAATGGTATATTATTCAGTCTTCGTGCTTTGGGAAGCCAAGGCAGGAGGATCACTGGAGCCCAGGAGTCCAAGACCAGTCTGGAAGATGAGATAGCAAGATCTCATCTCTCCTAAAAATAAATTTAATTAAATATTTTTAGAAAAAGGAAAGACATTCTGACACATCCTACAAAATGGATTAACGTTGAGGAACTACGCTAAGTAAAGCAGGCCGATCACAAGAAGACAAATACTCTATGATTCCTGCTGTATGAGGAGGATAGAGTGGTGAACTCACCTACTCTATGGTAGTTGTCAGGGGCTCCACAGAGAAGGAAATGGAGAGTTGTTTAATGGGTATAGAACTTCAGTTCTGCAAGATTAAGAAGTCCTAGCGATTGATTACACCACAATGTGAATATACTGAATAATACCAAGTCATACATTTAGACATGGTTAGGATGGTACATTCTGTGTTTTGTATTTTTTGCCACATAAATTTTTTCAAGCATTAAAAGGACATACAAAATCACCTAAATTATGTAAAATAACCCTGTCTCCATAAAAAATCAAAACTACATCCAAAACATTGACAGTGATAACAGGACTGGGGTGTTGTAGTTTTATTTTCTTCATTGTTCTTCATATTTCAATATTTTCTAAGATAATTATATATTGATATGTTGCTTATTTATTTCAATTGTATGAGTAAAAAATTATATCACTTTATAAAATACATAATTTTATTTTTTTTAATTGCATTTTAGGTTTTGGGGTACATGTGCAGAACATGCAAGATAGTTGTATAGGTACATACATGGCAGTGTGTTTTGCTGCCTTCCTCCCCTTCTCCCACATCTGGCATTTCTCCCCAGGCTATCGCTCCCTGCTCCCCCCGACCGCTGTCCCTCCCGTATTCCCCTCAGTTGACCCCAGTGTGTAGTACTCCCTTCCCTGTGTCCATGTGTTCTCATTTTTCATCACCCACCTATGAATGAGAATATGCGGTATTTCATTTTCTGTTCTTGTGTCAGTTTGCTGAGAATGATGTTCTCCAGATTCATCCATGTTCCTACAAAGGACATGAACTCATCATTTTTTACTGCTGCATAATATTCCATGGTGTATATGTGCCACATATTCCGAGTCCAGTCTATCATGGATGGGCATTTGGGTTGGTTCCAGGTCTTTTATATTGTAAACAGTGCTGCAATGAACAT
>CM052663.1:1935894-1948145 GCA_028533165.1 Leontopithecus rosalia | reverse complement strand
GGCTTTTTAACCAATTTGCCAGTCTGTGTCTTTTGATGGGTGCATTTAGCCCATTTACAATTAGGGTTAATATTTTATGTGTGAATTTGATACTGCCATTTTGATGCTAGCCGGCTGTTCTGCCTGTTAGTTGGTGCAGATTCTTCATTTTGTTGATGCTCTTTAGCATTTGGTATGTTTTTGGAATGGCTGGTGCTGGTTGTTCCTTTCTATGTATAGTGTCTCTTTCAGGAGCTCTTGTAAAGCAGGCCTGGTACTGACAAAATCTCTGAGTACCTGCTTGTTTGCAAAGGATTTTATTTTTCCTTCACTTATGAAGCTTAGTTTGGCTGGATATGAAATTCTGGTTTGAAAGTTCTTTTCTTTAAGGATGTTGAATATTGGCCCCCACTCTCTTCTGGCTTGGAGGGTTTCTGCCGAGAGATCTGCTGTGAGTCTGATGGGCTTCCCTTTGTGGGTGACCTGACCTTTCTCTCTGGCTGCCCTTAGGATTTTCTCCTTCATTTCAACTCTGGTGAATCTGATGATTATGTGCCTTGGGGTTGCTCTTCTTGTGGATTATCTTTGTGGTGTTTTCTATATTTCCTGGACTTGAGTATTGGCCTGCCTTGCTAGGTTGGGGAAATTTTCTGGATAATTTCCTGAAGAGTATTTTCCAGCTTGCATTCATTCTCTTCGTCACATTCTGGTACACCTATCAAATGTAGATTAGGTCTCTTCACATAGTCCCACATTTCTTGGAGACTTTCTTCAATCCTTTTTGCACTTTTTTCTCTAATCTTGGTTTCTCATTTTATTTCATTGAGTTGATCTTCAACTTCCATTACAGTGTTTTCATTTCTAGCCTTTCCTCTTCATTCTTTCCTGAAGTTTCTGTTTCTCTGCTTAAATTACCCACCTGTTCTTGCATGTTGTCCACTTTTTCCATTAGACTCTTTGGCACATTAGTATAGTTGTTTGAAATTCCTGAGTGATATTCCAAAATATCTGCTGAATCTGAGTCTAGTTCTGATGCCAGCTTTCTCTCTTCTGTGCATTTGTTCTTGCTTTTTAGCTTTCCTTATAATTTTTTTTGGAATGTGGAAATGACATATCATGTAACAGGAACTGAGGTAAACAATTTTCCAGTACTGAAAGGTGTCTTGTAGCTTATTTTCAAATGGTTCAGTAAAATGTATAATACATACAAATCTGTAATGCGCCAATTTCTAGTTAATTTCCATTCATTGGTGGTTTTACAGCTAAAGGATGAATTAAAGTTGAGAGAGGCCCACCCATCTTGAGAGATGCAGATGAACTAGGCTCTTGGTGACATTTTCTGAGCCATTGACTCAGCATTAATTCTATGATATTTACATTCTACCCAAGCAGTTTGTTTGTGTTTTTATTTTTGTTTTGGTCTATTGTCATCAAGAGAATCTAAACTGACATTATACTTTTAAAAAAGAAAAGAAAGGAAACAAAAGAGAGAGAAGAAAGAACCTCTGATTTTCCTTTTATCATTGCCTCCTCATCCTTTTCATCTCTGAATTCTTTCTAACAATGTGTCAGCAACATGAAAACCCAGCAAATATGAATCATTTTATTTTTAACAATACTGCCATGGGAAGCTGTCTCCTGTCCCTTTCTCCACTATTCATGTAGGTAATAGTGCACAGTTATAATGTTACATTTTGCTCATTCAGTAATTCTAATATTCAATCTAGAATGCATAAGGGTCAAGGAAGTAGATATAAACTGTATAAAATGGTAAATGAGAAATACATATGAAATTCTTACTCATAATTCAATACATTCAAAATGTATTACATATATTGTAACTAAAACAAATTATATATTCACAATAGTCTTTAAACAGGGAAAGTTTGTGCTGAAGTTATTTCTAGTCTCACTATATTTGGGGATGAACTAAAGTTTCTCCTATATCCTAAAACTGTGTTCTGCATTATTTCAGAATGTAACAATTCACTAATTTCCAAAGATCTTAAAAGTAATTCAAAAAAAGACAATTAAAAATTATTCACCACTTATATGAGCCCTTTTTTTCAGAAAAAGGTAAGATAAGCCAATGACAGTAAAATTCTATCTATTAACATGTATAAACATTCCAGAAATATTTTCACTTGTGATTAGAGTGTGATCTTCCCACAACCAATTTATTTTGGTTCTACAACAATCAAAGCCAAGAACGTAAATCATCATTTTTGATTCGACATTTATTCATTTTGGAAATAAGCTATTAGATTACTTCCAGCAAGCTCCAAGGATACAGTCACCAGTTGAGAAACATCCTCACAGAATCCAAAAAATATATTTAGATAACATATATTTATAAAAAATAAATAATTTAATAAGAATGTTATATTGACATGTTTCATTAAATAGCCATGTATTTGCACTATGCATTTACATTGATTATGTCATTTTGAGAGAGAATGTGGTCAACTTTAAAAATAAGGCTTAAGCTAAAATGATATTTAAACCACAGAAAATGGCTTATACATAATCTGTAAGACTCCTCCTAAGGGCAATGTTTCTGGAGCTTTGAACTAAAAAACATGTCTTTAGAACATTCTTCTCAAATGATAATCTGAACTTTGCTTTAAAATCTCAAGGTTGTCAGCCAAAAGAGTATTAAGCTCAATATTATAGGACAGAAATGTGAGTTTTGACTCACTTATAGAACTCCCAGAATATTAAGGTTATTTGTGTAGAGTATTAATGCATCAAATCCTAAGATAAATCTGAAAATTCAATGAGACACTTATAGAAATATTTTGCAAGACACTATAAAAATGTAAGATATTAAAGTTACTATCAGTAAGGTGTTTGGCAAACAAATGATAATCAAGAAACGGGTTGAATAAGTGAATGAATAACAGATGATCCCTCACTTACAATAGTTTCCCTTTATTATGGTACAAAAGCCGTATGCAGTCAGTATGCTGTTGACTTACCATGGGCCACATCCAGATAAACCCATCGTAAATTAAAAACAGCATAAATCAAAAATGCATTGTCTACATACAACATTTGTATGTAAATTAATATAAGTAATCACTGAGTAAATGATTGCACGTAAAGAAACTTTGGAATTCTACTTCTGTCATATACCAGAAGAATTGAAAGCAGGGATGATACCTGCAAAGCAGTATTCATAGCAGCATAATTCAAAATAGCCAAAATACATAAATAACATTGTACAGACCTGCTTCACTTAAGCAAAATATGGTATATCTGTACAATGGAATATTATTTGGCCTTAAAAAGAAATGAAATTCTGATACATGTTGCAACATAGATGAGTCTTAATCAGAACGTTACCCAGAATAAAATGAACCAGAAATCAAGCTAAAAATACTGAATGATTCATGAAGTGTCTAGAATAGAAAAATTCAGAGAGACTGACAGTTGAATGGGTGTTATGAGGGGCTGAGAGGTGGGAGGGATAGAGGGTTATTGTTTAATGAGTATAGTTTTTGTTTGGGATGATGAAAACATTCTAGAAATGGATGGTGGTGATGGTTGCACAATATCATGAATGTACTTAATGATACTAAACATTAAGTACTAAGCAGCACTTAATGATACTAAACATTAAGTACTAAGCAGCACTTAATGATACTAAACATTAAGTACTAAGCAGCACTTAATGATACTAAATATTAAGTACTAAGCAGCACTTAGTGATACTAAATATTAAGTACTAAGCAGCACTTAATGAAACTAAAATAATTAAAATTGTACATTTTATGTTATATATGTCTTACCACATTTTAAAGAACAAAATATTATCACATATTGGAGAGCTGTGATTATTAGCTAGTTCTCCTTGTTTAAACACACACACACACACACACACACACACACACACACACACACACAAAGTAAAAGATGCTCAAAAGTGCCTTTCTCCTATCTATCCCACTAAGTATAAGTAGAAATCTTGGACATTACGTATAAGACAAACATAAGAAGACTCTACAAGGTAGAAAGCAAATCTCCCAGGAACTTCAGGGCCCAAGAAATGCCACAGTGGTAATTTTCTAGGTTTTCTTTTTGCTCATTTATTTCACACTTATAGCTGAACGAGCAGAAACCTAGAAAATACCAATGAGTGCAGCTGACAAGAAATCCAAACAAGGGAAGAAAGAATTCTAGCAGGACAGAAAACTTTTAGAAAATAAAAATTCTATTCTAGCCAGACACTATGGAAGTAACTACAGTTGTGCTCCCACTCGTGCCATTAAAAGTCAACTGCGGATCCTAAATCCTCACCCTTGTGTGGCTATGTTGAGGCACCCAACACCCCTAGAGCTGTGTTGTCAGAGAAGGTAAGTAAGGATCTGAAAAGTTCGTTCTCAATGGTCATAAGGAAATCCATTGTGGTATCAGTACAGACCATATAGAAAGCCTCAACCTCCACCTAAACCAGCAATAAAGAGCTCTCCCTCCTGCTCCCCACTAGAATGGGGTCAGAGGAGAACCAGCGGATAGTCAGTATTCTAACCACTATGAAGCAGCGATGAGAACAGCCCCACTACATGAAATCAGTGAAGTTCATATGGGAAACAATCATAAAGCATTTATACCCCTCTTAGCAAAGAAAGTATCGGTGGAGAGCCAGCTCTCCCAACTCCAACTGGAAGTAACAAGGAATCCAACCACTGTGTGCATATTGATGGAAGACACGTAGGAAAGCTGGACTCCTACCTGCACCTGACAAGGACGAGGAAGCATTCCTTCCTATGACAGCAATGTAGGAGGAACTCAGCTAAAACAGAAAACTCAAATCAGATCCAGGGTCTCCTCTTCCTCCCAAAAGAGTCCAAGTCTTAACCACCAGTATCTCAGAATGTGAATCTATTTGAAAAGAAGACGTTTAAAGAGGAAATTACGGTAAATCAAGGTCATACAGATGGATCCTAATCTTATAAAATTAGTACCCTTGGTGTCTTGAAGAAAATGAGATTAGGGCACAGACACACAGGAAAGACTATGTAAAGACAAAGAGAGAGGACAGCCACTCTGTCAGCCAAGGAAAGGGCCATTAGAAGACACCAAAAATCTATTTCTACTGTAAGCACGCAGCCTATGGGACTTTCTTACAACAACCCAAGCAAAGTAATACAGATGAAGACACCAAGATGACAGAGATGTTAGGGTGACATGATAGAGATTCTAAAAGCACATCATAAAAATGCCTCAGGAAGCAATCATAAACAAGCTGGAAACAAATGTTTTAATAACAGCCTTAAAAATCAATAGGAAACATAAAAAAGACACAAATAGAAACTTTAGAACTGAAAATTTCTTACCTACTGCAGTAAAAAAAAAAAAAAGAAACACCTCAATGGATGACTCGGAGGCAGAATGGAGAGGACAATGGAAATGGGAGTGAACTTGATGACAGGGCAGTAGCTATTACCCAATCTGAAAACGGAGAACACAGGCAGGAAAAGACACAGAGTCTCCGGAACTATAGTAAAAGAGCTGATGTTTTTTCAACATAGTCCTAGGAAGAGAGGAGAAAAAAGGATGAGGCTGAAAGTCTTTAAAGAAATAATGGGCTGAGCACAGTGGCTCAAGCCTGTCATCCCAGCACTTTGGGAGGCCGAGGTGGGTGGATCACGAGGTCAAAAGATCGAGACCACCCTGGTCAACATGATGAAACCCCATCTCTACTAAAAATACAAAAATTAGCTGGGCATGGTGGCGCGTGCCTGTAATCCCAGCTACTCAGGAGGCTGAGGCAGGAGAATTGCCTGAACCAAGGAGGCGGAGGTTGCGGTGAGCCAAGATCCCGCCATTGCACTCCAGCCTGGGTAACAAGAGTGAAACTCCGTCTCAAAAAAAACTTCCAATTTTAGCAAAAGAGATAAATCTACAGATTCAAGGAGATGAATGAGTCCTAAACAGGGTAAACCCCAAAAAATCTAAACCAAGGTACTTGATATTCAAATATCAGAAAACTAAAGAGAAAGAAACTCTTGAAAGCAGTGAGAGGAAAGAGAGCTGGAAGAATCACAGGAATGACGGCAGATTTCTCATCAGAAACCACAGAGGCAAAAGGAATTGACACGTTTTTCAAGTGCTGAAAGGAAAGATTTGTTAGCTCAGAATCCTGTATCTATCTACAACACTCTTTAGAAATAAAGGGTAAACCAAGATATTCTCAGATGGGGGGAAATTAATAGCATTTGTCAACAGCAGAGCTGTTTTAGAGGAGCGATTAGATGAAATTCTCTAAGTGGAAAGAAAATAATAAAAGAAGAAAATACGAAGCATCAGGAAGAAAGAAGAAAGAAAGAGTAAAAATTCTGCATAAATTTTATTCTTTTCTTCGGCACCTTAAATTATGATTGATAATTGAATCAAAAATAATAGCATTTTCTGAAGTAATTCTCAATGTATGTGAAGGAAATAGTTAAGACAATTATATTACAAATCAGGGAGGGTAAAGGGACTCAAGAGAAGAAAAGATTTTTATATTTAAATAAACAGAATGATACTTGAAGAGACTGTGATAAATTATGTGTTTGATACCTGAGCACCCACAGCAAAAGCGGCACAAAGACATAAGAACACTAACAGATAAATCAAAGTAAAATTCTAAAAAATATGCAAGTAACCAACAGGAAGGTAGGGGAAAAAAAGCAAACAAAAAACAGAGAAAATAAAGAGAAAAGAAAAATTAAAACATGAAACTTAAACCCTAATATAGCAATAATTACATTAAATAAAAGTAGTCTAAACACACTGATTAAAAGATAACGGTTAGCCCTGTATTCCAGCACTTTGGGAGGCAGAGGTGAGTGGATCACTTGAGGTCAGGAGTTTGAGATCAGCCTGGCCAACACAGCGAAATCCTGTTTCCAATAAAAACACAAAAATTAGCCAGGTGTGGTGGTGCACGCCTGTAATCCCAGCAACTCGGGAGGCTGAGGCAGGAGAACTGATTGAACCTGAAAGGCAGACACTGCAGTGAGCCAAGTTCTTGCCACTGTACTCCAGACCGGGTGACTGAGTGAGACTCCCTCTCAAAAAGAAAAAGACAAAAGATTGGCAAACAAATTTTAAAATATGACCAGCTGTATGCTGTCTATAAGAAAATGAGGCCAAGTAAAATGGTATGGAAGTAAAACTGTGAAAAAAGTTATGTCATCGAAATATAAATCAAAAGAAAACAGGAATGATTCTATTAATGTCAGGAAAAGTAGGCTTCCAAACAAAGATAATGACTGAAGATAGAAAAGAATGTTTTTGTCATATATACATATATGTGTGTGTGTGTGTGTGTGTGTGTGTGTAAATGCACTTTAGGTTCTGGGGTACATGTGCAGAACATGAGTTATGCACAGCCATGAGGAATATATATAGAGACGTGTATAGCCAACTTATTTTTTGCCAAGGTGCAGAAATAATTCAGTGGAGGAAAGAAAGCCTTTTAACAGGAGGTACTGAACATTCATGGCAAAAAATTAAAAGCCTTGATCTAAGCCTCACACCTTATATGAAAACTAACTCTAAGTGGGTTGCAGAATTCAATGTAAATATGAAAACTCTAAATCTTTCAAGAAAAGAAAGTCAGGAGAAAATCTGGAAAGATCCTCAGCCAAAGAACTGTGAGACTTGACCCCAAAGAGGTAATCCATAGGCAAAACTTTGATAAATTGAACTTCATCAAAATGAAAACACCTGCCCCTCAAAAGAACCTGTTAGGAAGATTGAAAGCAAGTTACAGACTGGAAGAAAGTATTTGAAAACCACATGTCTGATAAAGGACTAATCTCTAGAACATAAAACTCTCAGCCGGGCGCGGTGGCTCAAGCCTGTAATCCCAGCACTTTGGGAGGCCGAGGCGGGTCTTGATCATGAGGTCAAGAGATCGAGACCATCCTGGTCAACATGGTGAAACCCCGTCTCTACTAAAGATACAAAAAATTAGCTGGACATGGTGGTGCGTGCCTGTAATCCCAGCTACTCAGGAGGCTGAGGCAGGAGAATCGCCTGAACCCAGGAGGCGGAGATTGCGGTGAGCCGAGATCGCGCCATTGCACTCCAGCCTGGGTAACAAGAGCTAAACTCTGTCTCAAAAAGAAAAAAAAAAAAAAAACTCTCAAAACTTAACGGTACAAAACCCCACAAACGATCTCATTAGAAGCTAAGCAAAAGACATGAGCAGACATGAAGAGAAGATAAGCAGATGGTAAATGCACATGATAGTTGTTCAATATCATTAATCCATTAGAGAAGTTATAAATTAAAACTGCAATGAGATATTCCTATACATGTATCTGAATGGCTAAAATTAAAAATAGTGTCAATGCAAAATGTTGGCAGGGATGCAGAGAAACTAGATCACATACGAGTGAGAATATAAAATGGTACAGCTACGTTGGAAAACAATTTATCAGTGTCTTTGAAACTAAACATCCAATTACCATATGACCCAGCAATCACACTCCACGATGTTTATTCCAGAGAATAAAGAAATTAAATTCACCCAAAAATAGTTGTGCAGATTTCTATTTATGTGTGAAGCAACTTTAATCAACACCCTAAAGATTTTTATTCTTAATAGCCAGAAACTGGAAATAACTCAGATGTCTTTCAACAGGTGAATGGTTAAACTGACATATTGACACCATGAAATGTTCTCAGCAATAAAAAGTAATAAACTATTGGTATTATGCAAAAACCAGGATGACTTTCCAGAGAATGATGCTGAGTGAAAAAAGGCAATTGCAAAAGGCTATTTTTTGTTTCCATTTAAATAACGTTCTTTAAATAAAACTGCAGAAATGGAGAATTGACTGGTAGTTGCCAGGATTTGAAGAGGGGGTGGGCAGAGAGTGGCTGTGGCTCTCCAAGAGCACCATGAGGAATCTTGGGTGATGGAAATGTTCTTTATATTGACAGTATCAATGCTAGTTTTCTGCTCATACGTTGTACTATATTTTTGCTATATTTATCATTGGTAGAAACTGGATGAAAAGTAGATGTTATTTCTTTGTGTATTATTTCTTTTCTTTTCTTTTCTTTTCTTTTTTTTTGAGACGGAGTTTCGCTCTTGTTACCCAGGCTGGAGTGCAACGGCGCGATCTCGGCTCAACCTCCGCCTCCTGGGTTCAGACAATTCTCCTGCCTCAGCCTCCTGAGTAGCAGGGATTACAGGCACGTGCCACCATGCCCAGCTAATTTTTGTATTTTTAGTTGAGACGGGGTTTCACCATGTTCACCAGGATGGTCTCGATATCTTGACCTCGTGATCCACCCGCCTCGGCCTCCCAAAGTGTGTGTATTATTTCTTACAGTTGCATGTGAATCTATAATTATCTCGGAATAAAAAAATGTATTTAAAAATGTCTGTTGAATGAGTGGAGATTGAAATCAATTAATAACTGAAATCATTTTCCATGTAACTCTATCTAAGTTAAAATTCCGTTTTATGGAACTATTAAAATTAATTAGACTCATTTCATCATACAAAACTAATTTGTTCCACACATCTGCTCATTAGACTTTTGAAAATATCATGTCCCACCAAAGTCATCCATTCTACAGATTGAAAATACAGTTGATTTTAATAATTATTTACTTAACATTTGTAAGTACCAGGGACTGCGTACCATTGCCCGAAAGACAGAAGTAGTTAATAAATTCCCTGATACCAAGTAGCTTATCACTTTGTAGAATAGGAGGATACAACAGCTACATGTCACACTCAAATATCAAAATCAGAGGGAGAGAAAAATAAATAATATCTCACATGTGAGCAGTGCCTCTGGTTGGGGAAATCTAGAAAAGTTACGTAAAGGATGTGAGCAGTTCGTGAAGTAGATGCATAATAAAAGACAAATTCTAAAGGCATTTTTGCATAATTAGCAAATATACAATGCAAAGCAACGCTAAGTCTGTTTCTCCCTCTTTTTTCTCAAACCTGAATAGGATTCTGTCACTATTGTCCCTACCCTGGTGAGTAGGTAACAGGCAGAAGGTGACTGATTAGAAGAACTGGACTGAGTAGCCTGAAATCAAAGAAAAATCAGGGAAAAGGAAAGAGCAAGAAAAATATCTGGAGGAAAATAAATCTTATAGCCTTGGATCACTCTGGCTAGGGTGGCAACATGACCGTAGGGTGGCATCATCTGTAAGGTTGAGCTCGTCTTACCAAACAGCTTATATGCTTGGGAGGCCAAGGCGGGCAGATTGCCTGAGCTCAGTAGTTCAAAATCAGCATGGGCAACATGGTGAGACCCATCTTTACTAAAAATAAAAAAAATTAGTTGGGCCTGGTGGCGTGTGTCCATAATCCCAGCTACTTGGGAGGTTAAGGCACAGGAATTGCTTGAACCTGAAAGGTGGAGATTGCAGTGAGCCGAGATCGTGCCACTGCACTTTAGGCTGGGTGACAGAAACTCTATCTCAAAAAATAAATAAATTAATTTTTTTAAAAAATTAAAATGTGCCATAAAAAGAAATGAAATATGTTATCTTCATGAGAAATTCATAAAAGCATAAAATTAGCATCAAAGAGTTTTGAGTCAAATTGAAACACCCATGTTCATCGGGGATACAGTATTCCAATTTTATTTTCTTGTAGCATCCTTGCCTGGCTTTAATTTCAGAGCAATTCTGGTCTCATAAAAGCAGTTTGGAAGTATTCCTTAATATCAAATCCTTTGAAAGATTTTTGAAAAGAATTGGCATTAGTTATAGAAATGTTTGATGTTTGCTAGAATTCAGCCATGAAGCCATAAGATTCTCAGCTTTTTGTGATGGAAGATGTTTCCTTACTGATGCGATATCCTTACTCATATTTTCTGTTTCTCCCTCACCCATCTTTTTTTTAGCTGTCATAGAAAAATTTAATTACATGGAATACATGAGAATATATTAGGGGTTTTTATAAAGCAGTTTGCAAAATAATATAATTTTTTAAAATTTATGTGTACATATAAAAAGTATACTTGTAGGTTTCCTATGGAGCTATGGACTGAATTTTATCCACCAAAAATTCGTATTGAAGCTCTAACATCAAATATGACTGTATTGAAGATAGGACTTTATAAAATACAGTTGATAGGTGATGGGGTGGCATTCTAATCCTATCGGATTATTACATAGCACGTGTACTGAGGAATGGAGGTGGCAGTCTGCAAGGAAGGCAGCACTCACTGGAACTCGACTCTGCTAGCAATCTAATATCAGGCTTCCAGACTCCAGAACTGGGAGCGTCTGTTGTCTGAGCCACCTGGTTTGTAGTACTTGTTATGGTATCCTGAGCCAACCAAGATATATAATAAATATATGTTATTTTCATGACTACAAAAACATCTCTTCAGCAATAGCAACAACTTTGAAAGGCTCTGACAGGTAAATTTTATTTAAAAAGTGTTGCACACAAAAACACGTGTCTTTATTCAGGGTCCTGGGGTTCTTTTGAAGGACAATATTATGATACTTTATAAGAGATCCTGCATGACCGTATCTGACGCCTAGTAACGCTGGCATCTATCACTCGTTAGTCCCTTACTTTTGATGTTATGATGTGAGCAGATGGAATGAAAAATGATGGTTTTTAAAAATGACTTCATAAATTGTGATAAATTTATATGCTTCAAATCCCTCAAAAGTAAGACAGTTACAATCAGTTAACCTCTGTTAAAGCAGACATTTGAAATTAGTCTTATATAGTTAGGATGACCAGAGGTTTGATTTTCTTGGGACACCCCTGATGTACATCTCCTGTATGGGCATAACTGTTAGCAGTGCTGGCTTTCACTCTCAAAAAAGTCCTGGTAAATGGTAATCTACATATAATCGGTTGCAGAATAGAAGAGTTACAATGAAGACATTCTATAAATGTAGTGTTTAGTCTGGGGTAGAAAACATCACCTGACACTAAAATCTGAAAAATACGGTTGTCACAGTATATGATATTCAATTATTTAAATATTTTTTTCCACAGGGAACCAAAGTAAAGTTTGTGATTAAATTGAAAAGTACTAAGAGCCAGGCGCCAAAATATTTTTACGTGATAGTTCATTCGCATAACTATAAAGGAGTATCTGAGGCTGGGTAATATATAAAGAAAAGAGTTTTATTTTGGCTCACAGTTGGGCAGGCTGTGTGAGGAACATGGTGCCAGCATCTGCTGGGCTTCTGGTGAGGACCACAGGAAGCTGACCATCATGGCAGAAGGCAGAGGGGAGCCAGCATCACAGGTGTGCTGGGCTTCCGGTGAG
>CM052663.1:1896048-1922151 GCA_028533165.1 Leontopithecus rosalia | reverse complement strand
TCTCTACTAAAAATACAAAAAATTAGCTGGGCATGGTGGCACGTGCCTGTAATCCCAGCTACTTGGGAGGCTGAGGCAGGAGAATTGCCTGAACCCAGGAGGCGGAGGTTGCGGTGAGCCGAGATCGCGCCATTGCACTCCAGCCTGGGTAACAGGAGCGAAACTCCGTCTCAAAAAAAAAAAAAAAAAAAAAAAAAAAGAAACTTCAAAATGAAACAAGACTAAGAAAAATAACATTTTAAACCAAGTATTGAGTTCAAAGAACATGCAAAACCTTTGTAAAGATCACTGACGTTAGCCAAGAAACTATTGTTGTGTGACTTGACTTGAAATGGTGTGAATTTTGCTGTACGTTCTTATTTGAAGAGATTGACAGAATTCCCTTCGGTTGCAATTGAATCTGGTGACTTGAAAGAACCAGTGTTTTCCATGCTACACAAATACACATATTCATGCAGAGAGAGGCAGCAGCTGTGCATCACACTTGAAACTCGTTTGCCCCAAAGAAACATTTTATACTGTTCTCCTGCTTTGGAGTTAGAAGCTACAGTTCAATTCTTCTGTGGTCTTCCAGAAATAACAGCAACAGGGACTTCTATTAACTTTTCACTTTTTACAAAATCTATTTAAAAATAAAGAGTTGAGTTTTCTCCAGAGTAGAAAAGAATTAATCTACCACCACCATCATTTTTAAAATAATCTACTAATTTCATTTCTAGAGTTTGCTTACAGTAAACCAGAAGGAAAACCAGAAACTGAGCAGAACTGCTCTTCAGTAGCCCCAGATCCGTCTCTCCAAATTGCTCCCTTAGGACTGTGGCCCGGACCAGTTCCCAGCAGGCTCTGTCAAACACTCGATCACTTACAGACCTTCATTCCCCTTCTCCTTTATCCCGAACTGCTCTGACCCCCATTGTCACTACTGACTTCACCACGCGTCAGAACCGTGCGCGCTCACTTTCCCTCCATCTCCTCTCTGTCTCACACTCCACAGCGTGCAGTAGTCATAAACATTTCAGAATCAGTAGACAAATTTGAGTTATTTGAAAAAGGTTAATGAGCACATATTTTAAATAATGATCACCAAGACTTAGCATGATTTCCCTAAGAATAAACTAACTCTTACAAGTCAAATCATTCTTTTTTTTTTTCAAGACAGAGTCTCACTTTGTCACCCAGACTGGAGTGCAGTGGCGCCATCTCAGCTCACTGCAGTCTTCACCTCCCAGATTCAAGCAATTCTCCTGCCTAGTCTTCTGAGTAGCTGTGATTACAGGTGCACGCCACCACACCCAGCTAATTTTTGTATTTTTAATAGAGACATGGTTTCACCATATTGGCCAGGTTGGTCTCAAACTCCTGATCTCAAGTGATTCACCTGCCTCGGCCTCCCAAAGTGCTGGGATTAGAGGCGTGAGCCACCGTGCCTGGCCTCAAATCACGCTTTAACAGAGTCTTGGAAACTGACTAATGCAGCAAACATGATAAAAGTGGCTTTAAGTAAATTATCTCACAAGGACAAGGTGGAAATATTGTCAGAAGCTGGTCAATAGCTGCAGGATAAATGGATTAACTTCACATTAGAAGGAGGTTTCTACAAGAGTGCTGGAGTCCTATGGCTTCGTTTCTGCCTGGCTCAACATCGTATTAATAAAAAGAAGAATAGTAGGGAAAGAAATGTCCAATTTACAAATAACCTGAAGCTTTTGGGGAAAGGTCATATGTTGCCTATTAGAGTCATACTCTAAGTGGTTGCTGGAATCACGGCATATTTTGAATATAAAAGAAATAAATGTTCTTTCCATTACAAATAGCATATTATATAAGTCTAGGGTGAGGAGAAATAACTCTGGGACTTAATTTAGATTATAAATTAGTGCTTTTAAGGACTACATACCAGGTACTCCCTGAGTTTCTATAAACTAAAAATAATTATTTCTGTGGAAAATTAGTATTAGCCAGTATTAGTCAATTAAAAAAACTAAGAAAACATGATATTGTATTATGAGTCTATAGAATAAAATTCACCAGTTTTAAAATAATATATTCCTGATTTGCTCTGAAATTCTCAGATATCAACCAAAGTGTTGTGTTTGGTTGTGGGTGAAAGTTACAAGAAAACAGATTTTAACTGAGGAGAAATAGATTCAGATGGTGCAATGCAGATACACCATATGAGAGGAGAAATGATTGAAAAAATATCAGAGGGGTGTTGAACTTTGCAAAGACTTGGGAAATATGCAAACACTCTCTGCAATAGAAAGTACAGAAATTCCAAGTTTTACACACATATGTTTATCTGAACTAAGTGGTCAACAGAGAATGATGACTAAACTATGGTACATCAATATTTAATGATGTGGGAAAATGTTCACAACATAAAACGTAGTTCTGAAAACAGTGTATCAAGCCAGAGTTCAATTCCAGTTTTCCAATTTCCCACCTGAATGTGTTTATAAGCACACATAGGAAAACCTATAAGAAAAGACACTAAACGTTAATAGTGACCATTGCTGCAGGGTAGAAATATAGGTGAATTTCTTTTTCTTTTTCTTTCTTTTTTTTTTTTTTTTGAGAAGGAGTCTCACTCTGTCACCCAGGCTGGAGTGCAATGGCACGATCTCGGCTCACCGCAACCTCCACCTCCTGGGTTCAGGCAATTCTCCTGCCTCAGCCTCCTGAGTAGCTGGGATTACAAGCACGTGCCACCATGCCCAGCTAATTTTTGTATTTTTAGTAGAGACGGGGTTTCAACATCTTGGCCAGGCTGGTCTTGAACTCCTGACCTCGTGATCCAAAATCCTGGGATTGCAGGTGTGAGCCACTGGGCCTGGCCTTCTTTTTCATTTTTATTCTGTTATACTTTCCAAACTGTATACAATGAACAAATACTTCTTATAAGCTTGAATAACGTGAGTTACAATAAAAAATATACTTATAGGGTTCCTCCAAAAAGATAAGAAGAAAGATTAGCAGCTGTAGGGAGACAGATTTCAGCTGAATAAACGTCTTAAATTTCTAAGTCAGAGTTGTGCAGGAAAATGAATGAGCTTGAGAAGCAAGCAGTGCCCTTGACTGTGGACATTTTGACAACAACAAAACAATGACCTAACTGGTGTATCATAAACAAAAATGAGTTAATAGATGCTTATAACGTTTTCCATATGTTTAATGCAATGAATCTATCATCTCGCAAATATGCAAACCAAGATTAGAAACCCACGAAGGCAAAGCCCCGCCTCTGTACAGAGCTGAGTTAAATGCGGAGATGATGGACAGGAAAACATCGGCCCTTCGGCAATTTAGACTTAGAAGTTTAGCCTTTTATGGACTGTTGGATGTGAGCATAATGGTTTTCATACTTAAGGCATGCCACCAAGTCACAGATGCCAAATTAAAAAAAAAATCCCTGAGGACTTAAATAAGAACTTAAGAAGTTATTTTTAAATGCATTTGTTAAAACAGAGTAAAAACTTGAAGCCGCATTGAGTTTATTGGCTTTACATGTATTTTCCTGCTTTCAATGGTTTTTAACTATTTAATTTCAGAAATGCCTTTTCATCTCTTTAATACTCAGCACCTCTGAATTACATACATTTTCCTTCTATTTCCTACGCACTAGGAGCAGGATTCAAGTCATTGCCTCTTCTCCTCCGACTGTGCCGAGAAGGCACTCTTGTTACATATCCTAAAAAGACACAAAGCTTGCCGTGCAGCTTTGCGAGTCTGCTCCATGACGCAGGAAACTCAGGCTGAACGGTGCCGAGATGGATGCGATGACTCAAGCTGAATAGCCCTGGGAGCTGGAACCCCTCAGCACTCGTTCACTGAAACGCACAGGAAATAATGGCAAATTGACTGTCTTGAATCGAGCGTAAAGGAGAATGCCTGAAATAATTAGACTCCATGACTTTGGAAAGAGGAACTTCTCGCAGATTGCTTCCTTCAGATAACCTCGGACTCAGGAGTTTTGCTGTTGTTCACCTTTTTTTTTTTTTTTTTGAGACGGAGTTTCGCTCTTGTTACCCAGGCTGGAGTGCAATGGCTCGATCTCAGCTCACCACAACCTCCGCCTCCTGGGTTCAGGCAATTCTCCTGCCTCAGCCTCCTGAGTAGCTGGGATTACAGGCACGCGCCACCGTGCCCAGCTAATTTTTTGTATTTTGAGTAGAGACGGGGTTTCAACTTGTTGACCAGGATGGTCTCGATCTCTTGTCCAAGTGAATGACTGAATTATAAGTTCTCTAGGGAAAGCCGCTCGCTGAAATGGATTATCTCGTGAATTTAGCCTGGATGAATGTCCTGGCTCTGAAATTCCAAGTAGCACTGGTGTGGCTATGGGGGCAGCTTGCTGTGCTGAGGAGCGTGAACCTGAGCATCAAGGGTTTGGCTCCTGGTCCTGCCGCATCCATCACGGCAGCAAGAGCCCTGCCCCATGGGGGCTGCACACTCCTTAGCTTTGCCATGTTCTGCTGTTATGCCGCCCCTATTTTATATAAAATGTAACTGAATTCTAACTTGCCCAAGTATAAACCGAGCCCAGTTTCAGGTCCAGATTTGTCTCATTCCAAAGTGTTTAGTTAACTCTCTGCTACTCTTTGCTAGATTGTGGACAAATTACATTATTTCCCCTGGGCTTAGAATTCTTAATTCAATGATCTGGAAGGTCTCCTCCAGTAGAAGTAGCCCATGAGTCCTTGGGAAACTGAGAAGTAGCTCTGAGCTGTTACCTGCCACTTACTCTATATGGCTTATCATTTGCTAAGCACTCTCCTGCTTCAATGCACTTGTTCCATCCGCTTGCCACTCACTGGCTCCTAGAAACCCTAGTCATCTCTCCATCAGAGCACTGTCATGCCCCTTTTCTACGGTCTGAATGTGTTCCCTCCAAAATTCAGATGTTGCCAATGCAAGAGTTCTAAGAGGTGAGGCCTGTAAGAGGTGATTAGGCCACAAGAGCTCCCTTTTGTGGGTGGGATTAAGGCCTTTATGAAAGAGGCTTCCTGCAGCAATGCGTTCACTTGCCCTTCCAGCCTTCTGCAACCTGAGAATACGGCATTCCTTCCCTCTAGAAGACACAGCAACAGGGCACTGCCTCGGAAGCAGACAGCTTCCCCCATCAGACAACCAAACCTGCCAGCTCTTTGATCTCAGACTTCCGGAACTGTGACACATACATTTCTGTCCTGCAGAAATTGCCCAGACTCATATCTGTCATCGCAGCACAAACAGACGAAGACACCCTTCCGTGGTGTTCCTGCCGCAAGGGAGTTCCGCTTGGGTCAGTACAGAAGGAAGACTTTCTAAAAGACACATACATAGATTGTTAACCCATTACGTCCCTTACACTTCTTATCTGGTCATCCATTGCAAAACATCCAATAATCTGCGCTGTTTGGAGCGCGTTCTAACAGCTCGAAGCCTCTGTTCCTCCACATAGCGGGCTTAAGATCATCACAGGGAAGAACAGATACAGACGGTAAGTCCTCAGTAAACGTGCTTTACTCAGATGGTTCTGGCTGCACTGTTGACGTTACCTTCACCTCCTAAGCATGGCCCACTCGCATCTTCTAAACTCTTTGGTGGTGCCTTCACCTAAGCTGGCCACTTGCTCTCTGATGAATGTCCGTTTTCTCTATGGTTCTCCCAGCATAGATTTGCCTTTTTTTTTTTTTTTAAAACAGAGTCTTGCTCTGTCGCCCAGGCTGGACGGCAGTGGTATGATCTCGGCTCACCACCATCTCTGCTTCCCGGATTCAAGCGATTCTCCTGCCTCAGTCTCCCGAGTACCTGCAATTACAGGCTTATGCCACCTCACCCAGCTAATTTTTGTATTTTTAGTGGAGATGGGGTTTCACCATGTTAGCCAGGCTGGTCTCAAACCCCTGACCTCAGTGATCTGCCCGCCTCGGCCTCGCAAAGTGCTGGGATTACAGGCATGAGCCACAGCACGCAGCCAGACTTGCCTTTGACCACCAGTACCCCCCCTCCTGTTCTCCAACAGCCCCTGGGCCAAAATTGTTTAGCTGCTCCTACCTGATGTAGAATTACCAAACAGGGTGGAAATAATGTCTCTCTTACTAAATGCCTCCATCTCTTCTATTTCAATTAGTTTCTTGAATACTTAAGACAGGTTAATTTTCATATTCTTATATATCATCTAGCTCAGTGTCATATATCCCTTGTCCACGTAATAAATATTCTTTGATTAATGAGAAAGAGTAAGATCAGTAAGTAAACCTGTCAAAATTCATTTCAGACAACCCAGGAATAAGAACCTGAGGGCTGAGAGCAGCATTCCAGGTGGAAATCAGCTCCTGAAATGGGTCAAGATACCAAGAAAAAGGAACCCGGGGGCACTGAGCCTTATCCTCTTAACTGAATCATTAAGACAGAACGGTTCCAGTTTTAGTAACTGCAAGATTCAAACGGGATTGTTTACTTGAAGCTCTAATTTAGACGAAAGCCTCCTGCCAAAGGCTTCGCTTCGTTTCTAATTACTTTTCCCATTTGTTTCGGTGATGAGGTGGAGGAAAACACTTAGTAAGCGTTTCTGTTGCCAAATAGTTGACTAAGTTTCCGTTCAGAGCCACACATCACCCTGCATCCCTCTTGCTCATTATCACGTGATCCCCTTATTCTTTTACACAAACAGATAATCTCTGTAATGTATTATACACATTTCCTATAACTGGCCAAATCATTAATCATTAATTTTCTGTTGCTTAAAGCAACAGAAAAAAAAATGTATTCATCCACTCCATTTGGGGGAAGAGACATTTCTCAAATTGTTTGATCCCCATCGAACAATTTTAGAGTGATAACCTCGTTAAAACCTAAAGACTTTCAACTCACCAGTTCCAGTGAATTAAGTGACTCAATCCAGTTATCTGAGACCCTTGCTTATAAAACATCACTTGATGCTATATTTCCAGTATGCAATAGAACTGATGGCTCCTGTATTAATTAATGGACTAGGTGTTCAAGGATTAAAAATAAATGAGTAAATAACAATTCGTTCGAAGTCACTATTTCCGAAACAAATGGCTTTTACTTAGGAAATAGCCTAAAAAGTAATGTAGAATGTTGGTTTCTTCTAAATATACACTACTTCGTGTAAAATCTTTACCCAAAATAAAATTTTGGGGTAATTTAGAACTTTTCTAAAAGCTCGCTAATTTGTTTATCATTCCACAATGAAAGTGAATATGGAGGCTTCAGTTTAATTCCTCAAGTATTTGGTGGCTGCACAAAACGATGAGGATAGCTGGGTGCCAGCTAACACTGCTGCCAGCCACAGGGCCTCCTTCATCAGAAAGACCATGATGAGTTTCTGGAGCTGAATGACGACAAAGAGTCTGCAGGGGCTAAAATCACAGAACTAAGAAGGATCACAGAGGTTTTCTCATAAAACCTTTTGTAAAGAGAAAGCATGTTGCTCACAGAACATCGTGTGTGAAGAAGGATATCTTTGGATCTCCATTGCGGAATGAAACATGATTCTTGAAGCATCTGTCCTAACACAGCTCTGGCACTCCTCAGTATAGGGAGAAGTGGGAGGTGTGTGATAGATCTTCAAGAATACACCTTGAGGGGAATTATATTCTTGGGTGTCTTAACACCTTCAGGCTTGTTTCTTCAGAAGAGAGCCCTGAAACCTTAAAGCATAGTCCTGGGCTGGCATGTTGTAAGGGGTTACTTTCACATTTAGTCCACACCTATTTTTGTGTGTCCTGAAGATACTCTGTAGAATTTAACATAAAAAATAGAATCTTGGCCGGGCGCAGTGGCTCACGGCTATAATCCCAGCACTTTGGGAAGCTGAGGCGGGCTGATCAAGAGGTTGAGAGATCGAGACATCCTGGTCAACAAGGTGAAACTCTGTCTCTACTAAAAAACAGAAATTAGCTGGGCATGGTGGCATGTGCCTGTAGTCCCAGCTACTTGGGAGGCGGAGGCAGGAGAATTGCTTGAACCCAGGAGCTGGAAATTGCGGTGAGCCAAGACCGCACCATTGCAGTCCAGCCTGGCCCCTGGCAACAGAGCAAGACTCTGTCTCAAAAAAAAAAAACAATAGAATATGATAATGCTATTTAACAATAATCACTTGTTTTAACTGGATTCTTCTGACTACATAGAATCAAGCTTGATCTGTCAACATCTGTTTCATACCTACCACGTGCCTGACATTATTCTAAGTTTGGAGAAATGATGAGTGAGACACAAATCTTTGAAGACAAGGGCTTCAAAGAATCTGCTTTGGAGAAAAACAACATGTAAGCAAATAATCCCAAGAAATCAGCTGGATGCAATCCTATGATTGAGGTAATGCAGAGGAAAAAAACCCAGCACTCTCCCAACTCTAAAGTCACGAGCATTCTTTCTTCCTTTTAGGTGAACATTTGTTTCAGGCTAGACAATGCATCCCCTTTGTTTTGAAGCCTGGGAAATGGGCTGTTAGGGTGGAAAGAGCACACCCGTTTCTACAGGACAGAGAGACCTGCCCAGAAATCTAGACCTCTCTCACACTTTGTGGTATTATGACATCAGGTAATTTGCATAAATCTCTTAAGCCGCGGTCTTCTCATTTATTAATAGGGATTCCATGAGATATTATGATCGCTCACTGTAGATCCACTAAAACACCCTACGTCAGTCATAGGTCTTGCACAACCTGGAGCAAATCACTTAACATATTATTTGTAAAGAGGAGTAGGAGCTGCTAAATCAGGAGTAGAGAAATTAGAGATTCCGGCCATTAAGTGAGTGACACGTCATGCTCAGTAGTTTATGTCTACTATTAGTAGTAGTAGTATGACTGTGTCCATTCTTGGGTCTGCATGTATTTTTTTAACATGGTCATTCCTGAGGAGTCAGAGACTGGACATTTTGCTTTGCATTTGGGCTTCATGCTTTGACTTCCAGAGGGACATTTTAGCAGGTGGTGCAGTGTTGTGTGTATGCCTTGGCAGAACTTTAAAGCCTGGTAGTTGAATTTCCTTACCTTGCACAGAACAATGGCCTGATAAGTGCTTATTTCAAGAATAAGCATCCCCTTCAGGAAGCTAAGCACTAACCAGTTATCCATCCCATCAAAACAACTTCACCAGCCACAGTCAGGATGCCTCAGGAAAGGGACAAAGCTGTCCCTGTTGGTACACTCATAACTCTCTCCTGAGACACACATTCATTAATGACAAAGACTTGTTTCATTTATTTTTAAGTTATTCCCTGAAACTTGTCTGTGAATGAGACACTGTGAAGTTCACTGGCTACTTCTATTCCTATCACTCACACTTTGATTTATGCTTGAAAACATTCACTTTCTCTTTACTGAGAATAAGCGCTAATGATTTTCTTCCCATTTACGATGGAGCATCCAAGTCTCGATGCTCGTGCTGATGACCTAGCACTGTGATCTCCTCTTATCCACAACGGCGAGTCACTTTGAGGGCAGAAATGGTTTCACCAAAGGCCAGGTGTCTGTGTGGTGCCTGCATGTGGTATGCATGTGGCTTGAGAAGAGGCTCTTGAGGTGTGAAACAGAGTTGTCTTCAAAACACAGGAAACTAGGACTGTACTCCTTGCGTGGCTGTTTCTTGAATTTTCTAGAGTTTTCATGAATGGCTTGCCGATGAAGTTTATATCTAATAGTGCACAGGCATCTTCCACTGACGATTTTGTAAGTGAAGGTGTATTACAGGGAAGAGAATTGTTTCCTTGATGTATTTAATCCTGTGTGTGTGTGTGTATGTGTGTGTGTGTTTAAAAGAAACTGATTACATATATATGTATTTTCAACAACTTTCAGTGCTTTTTTGGTATGATTTAGTAAAACCAAGTCCTGGTGGCAAACACAAATTCACTTTTATTGAGTGGGGAAAAAATGCCAGTAAATCTCTGGTGCCCTCCTGTTGTCTCACCCACCACACTCTCTCTTCTCCCCACGGAAGTGCGAGGACACCACAGTGACCGTGGACGCCCTGCAGCCAGGCAGCCGGGCAGAGTGTCCCACGTAGGACTGCTGCTCACTCACTATGGGATCTTGGCCAGGATTTTAGCGTCCCTGTGCCTCGATTTTCTCATCAAATTGTTTCTACTCACAGGAATGTTGTGAAGATACATGATTAAAGGAATTGATGAGGTGGAACACGTTCCGTTAATCAACAGGAGATGGTGCTCTTTTAGTATGGTATTTCCCCTCACACCGAATTTCTGGAACTAACTGAACCCTAGAAGACCAGGATCTTGGGATTTGCCCAGAAGAGTCAGAGGGCCATGTCAAGGGACGTGGCCCTGGTGTTTTTTCATCAAGAACGGAGAGTTGACTGCCACCCCCAGTGCCAGAAGGGCATCTCAAGACTGTCGGTTCAATACAGGACTAGTGCACCTTTTTGAGTGGACCTGAGCATGCATGGAGCTGACCCATTCAATGGAGCAAACTCTTTGTAAGAACACAGGAAAACAAGGAAAAAAGGGGGTTTCTTCAGATTTCATAGGCCAAACCCAAACCCTCCTCTCCCCAAGACCGCAGCCCCTTAACGCCACCAGCCACCCTGCGGAAGTCACCACAAGAGAACTACTCTTCATCTTTGCTTTACCTCTTTCATCCACACCCACCCCACCTTGCCTGTCAGTACCAATCCCGGGATTGTCTGTGCATTTCTCTCTGAACTTTCTCTCCCATTTCTGGTCCCATTGAATCAAAAATGGGGATCTGGCTCCCTGGGATGTATTCATTCTAGAGGTTCCCTGGAGGAGTCTACATGCATCCTCTAGTTTTCCCGGGCAGGGCCCTGGGGCCCTCAGCCCTCGCACTGCTGCAGCTCTGCAGGTAAGCAGGGCTGCAGTCACTTAGGGCCTGGCACGTGTCTCAAGCCCTGTTACCCTCTCTCCCCACACTGTCTCAGGAAATGTCCAGCATATGACCATGGACAACAATATTGTCACGAGGTTGTGACATTAATCAAAAAGAACACTAGCATTTTCAAAATAATACAACTTGTAAATAGAAACCATGGCTTTACTGCAGTATCGAAGCATTTTTTCCACATACGTGCAATGCCACGTTTGCAGCACATGGTCTGCACACAGCACCCACTAAGACTCCACCTCTCAGTGGACACTGTTTCCACCGGGCATGAGTGCACTCAACCGCTCTTCATTGTGAAATCTATATAAGTCGATCATACAAATGACAGCAGATAGGCTAAGATCACATTTAAGATACCTTTTAATAATGCATTAGCATATGCTCTTTGTAAAAATATTCTAAAATATGAAAAGCTATAAGATAGAAGAGGATGTAGAATCGTACCATTGAGAGAGAACTGTAAGAGAAAAGTGATTTTTACATTTCAGTCCTAAAAGACAGTTAGCAAATTATGTTATATAAATACTATGGTTAAAAATGCTATTACATATCAAACACTACAAAGACCACCAAATGATCTGTATAGAATATTTTAAATATGACCCATACATTCTCAGAAGGTATAGAATTCAGTGTCTACCACTGCATTGTTGAAATATTAAAAACCAAAAAGGAATAGGCAATGACACCAAGAAGCCTATAGCAAATCCTTTGCTTCATCTTTTCCTGTGAGTGCTGAGAAACCCTTTGAAGGGGGTGAGGGGCGCTTGTAATGGGGACAGTGTCCACATGGCCTGGAGAATGGGCGGCTCCGCGTATGCACGAACGGCCCTCTGTTCACACACAGCTCTGTCCCTAACCTGTTTGCTGCCGAATGACCGAGCTGCACAGCTGCGATAGCCTCGTGCCACTGACTGTCCCCTGACCTGCCTCCTCTTCAGCTGCAATAAAGCTTGCCTTCGTTAAACTCAATATCTAATTTCTTAGAAATGTGTATAATATCGTTTACTGCTTTGGGTTTTCCAGTAAGAAGAAGCTCGGAGACAGAGTAGAGAAAGAATGAGAGAAAGTTGTATGATTTGCCTAGAGTGGTGGTTCTCAATGCAGAATTTACCGGCATTTCCCAAAGGGCTGGTGAAGAAGGGCTTGCTGGGCCCCACTCCAGAGGTTGGTGAGTATAGTGCGGAGTAGGGGCTGAGAATTTCCAGTTCGAACAAGTTCCCAGGTGCTGCCAATCCTCCAGTTAAGAAACCACCAGAGTGCTAATACCCCTTCGAGATTCTGATCTCAGTCCTTTTGGATAAATATTCAGGAGTAGAATTTTTGGATTATATGGTAGTTTTATCTAAAATGTTTTGAAGAATCTCCCTACCGTTTTCCATGGCGGCTGCACCATGTTGCATTCCAACAACAGTATACAAGGGTTCCAGCTTCTCCACATCCTCCTCCACACCTATTGTCTTTCATGTATATATATTCCTATTAGAAATGCAAATCAGGACCATGATGATGTGTCACCTCACACCAATCGACACCTGGTTTGGTATCAGTCAATGCACTACCTCATGGTGGCGTTGATTCGCATTTCCATGATGATCGGTGACATTCGCATTTCCATGATGATCGGTGACATTCGCGTTTCCATGATGATTGGTGACGCATTTCCACTGTGATCGGTGACATTCGCATTTCCATGGTGATCGGTGACATTCGCATTTCCATGATGATCGGTGACATTCGCATTTCCATGGTTATCGGGACATTGGCATTTCCAGGGTGATCGGTGACATTCGCATTTCCATGATGATGGGTGACATTAAGCAATTTTTCACCTACCTGTTGGTTATTTGTACATCTTCTTTGGAGCAATGATTCAAGTCTTCAGCCTGTTTTAAAAATCTGATTATTGCTTTTTTTTTTGCTACTGAGTTATAGGATGTCCTTATATATTTTGGAAAATAATTCTTTCTGATATTGGGGAAAGGGGAAATGGGGAATTGGTAAGAAACAGTCTAAAGTCTCAATTATGCAAGACAGAGGAGATCCAGAGACCTATGTACAACATTGTCCCCAAGATTAGTAATGTTGTATTGCACACTTAAAATTTTGTTCATGAGTAAGAACAAAGTGGAAGCTTCCCCAAGAGGTGCTGTTTGTCTTGTCTTCTCCTCTAAGCTCCTCCAAATTCCCTGAACAAAAAAGCCTCACAATAGACCATGCTTTCAGGCTGTCCTGAGTTTTAGCAGGACTGAAAGAAAAGAGGCAGAGTTTCCAAGGCATGTGAGACTGACATGTAGGCAAACAGCTCCAGTGTGGCAAGGAGCAAGGCAGAAAGCAAATTGGGTTTCAAGGTTTACTTTCCTCTTCCCCCTCGAATATATTGTTCTCACCTTGAGTGTTCCAAAATGGATTTTCTGCCCTTTTCCCTCCCATCCATCTACATATCAAAACCTCCAGATTGAATAAAATAATGTATATAAGAAAATTACACTTGACAAATGAGCCATGTTAAATCACTGAAGTGATCAGAATCACAACAATATGACACCAATATCTACACTGTGTTCCCACCGAGAGGGCAGTAACTCAAAGCAGCATTTGGTTTTATGCCTGCTAGCACATGTATCTACACGTTTATTCAATATCATGATTTCTAGCAGGAAAGGAGCAGTCATTGTGTCCAGCTCATAGATCTCACATAATCTCTTTGCATCTGATCCACTGTCAAGGCCAAAGCAAAAGTTAAGACTCAGATTTACCAGGTCTGATCAAGTATTTTATCATCACCGTGGACATAAGGGTCCCAGCACAAAGGGTTCTGGATGTTTCTAGACAGTGTAAAGGCAAAATTCTAGGACAGCCCCGAAGATTCCCATATTCTCAACTTTCAAAATTTCCCAGCAGACATTAATCTAGGCAAAAAACCTGTGCATAATGGTCTAAGCCCAGAACCCAACTCAATCTTACATAGTGCCTATGCTTGTATAATTCCCTTCCATTCAGTGTGGACAGAGCCTGTGAAAATGATGGGATGTCACTGTGTGATTATACTGTTATCTGCAAAAGGAATTTTAGAGATGTGATTAAGGATACTAATCAGTTGACTTTGACTTAATCAAAAGGGAGATTATGCAGGTGGACCTGACTTAATTACATGAGTCCTTTAAATCTGAGTCCAGAGGTCAAAGGAAAAGTCAGAGATTTGAAGCAACATTGATAAACATTCCCTTGCTGGTCTTGAAGGAGCAAATGGACGTTTTGTGGGGAGAGCCACATGGAAGAGAGCAGTGGGTCACTAAGAGCTAAGAATGGTCCCCAGATGCCAGCCGGGAAAGAGGACGTCAGCCCTACGACCACAAGGAAGTTAATTCTGCCAACAACCTGCGTGGTCTGCAAAGAACCCCAGCCTCAGATGAGACAGCAGTCCAAGCTGACACTTGATCTCAGCTGTGGAGACCCTGAGCAAGAACCTCGTCATGGGGTGCCCAGACAGCTGACTGGCAGACTGGGAACTGATACATGGATATTGTGGGTTGGTTATTCAGCAACAGAAAACAAATTGGGACAATTTCTGTTTGTTTTTGTTGTTGGTACAAACCAATGAGTCTCACTGTGCTGCTTTCATTCTCCTCCCTTCCTACTGTGACTAAAGGTATCATCACTCTCTGTCAACTCTAGAAACCTCCTCTAAAATGCAGCTGGGTTCAGGGATCAGATTATTATGCAGTTTTATACCCAGATTAATGTCTTCTGGGAGGTGTTGAAAGTTGAGGACATGGGGATGTCCTTTACCAATTAGGTCTTCCCCACTTAATACGAGTCGTCTAACAGGCCAAGCCTTCATTCTTCAAATGCCACTTCGTGTTCCCCAGTTACCATGGCAACCAAAATCATAGCCCCACATCTGGCAAAGCCCTCAGGAGGAAAATCCTCCCCAAGAACCACTAATTTAGCCCCTATAGCTGGGCTCTTCTAGTCCCACCACTGCCTACTTAGCCTTTCTGGGAACTCTGCTGTTTCTTAACATTCTCTGGGTCAACGCTCATATTTTTTTCTCCACTCTGGATTCTTCTCCAGCCTCTCCAATATTTTTTTTTTTTGAGATGGAGTTTCGCTCTTGTTACCCAGGCTGGAGTGCAATGGCGCAATCTCGACTCACCGCAACCTCCGCCTCCTGGGTTCAGGCAATTCTCCTGCCTCAGCCTCCTGAGTAGCTGGGACTACAGGCACGCGCCACCATGCCCAGCTAATTTTTGTATTTTTAGTAGAGACAGGGTTTCACCTTGTTGACCAGGATGGTCTTGATCTCTTGACCTCGTGATCCACCCGCCTCGGCCTCCCAAAGTGCTGGGATTACAGGCTTGAGCCACCGTGCCCGGCCTGCCTCTCCAATTTTAAACGCTTCTTTGTTTACCTACATAGACATATGCACACATAGCCACTGTGGTGTTTAGGACAAATTTCAGCTTTAAAGCACTCATCAAATCTGCCTTCTTCTTGAGGTCTCAGACCCTCACATCCCTTATTCATACACACCATGAACACCTTGTCTCCCAACTTCTTCAATCAACGTTTCACTTTTATTGCTGTTATTTATCAATAATTTTGGCATATTGTTATGTTTTTGTATCATCTGTTATATTTCCCTTTACATTTTAAAAGGAGTACCCACAGCAACAAATATTTAATGAATTAACGAATATTACGTACAGAATATAAGTAACATGATATATTTTAGCACCAATTTAGATATTAAAATTTCAGAAGTCCTTCCCATTTACTTTGAAAAGTAAATTCAAATACTCTTTTCTTTTTTTTTCTGAGATGGAGTTTGGCTCTTGTTGCCCAGGGTGGAGTGCAATGGCATGATCATAGCTCAGCACTACCTCTGCTTCCCAGGTTCAAGCAGTTCTCCTGCCTCAGCCTCCCGAGTAGCTGGGATTACAGGCATGTGCCACCATGCCTGCCTAATTTTGTATTTTTAGTAGAAACAGGGTTTCTCCACGTTGGCCGGGCTGGTCTTGAACTCTTGACCTCATGATCTGCCCACCTCAGCCTCCCACAGTGCTGGGATTACTGGTATGAGCCATGTAAATAGTAAAAAATAATAATAGTAAAAATAAATAGTAAAAAATCTAAGATTTGAATGATGAAGTATTTTGTGCTCATAAGAAATGAAATAAATGACAAATGATTATCACAGAAGATATGTTTAACATTAAAAAATGTAATACCTCACAATAAAAAGTAAAAGGCAAGAAATGATTATTTCTTAGATTGTTTAGAATTAGAAAGGGTTAATATTAGAAATTTACAAAGGGTTGATATTGTTAATATTTTGCCTTTTAAAGTAAATAAGAAACACATCAAAAACCCCAGTAGAAACTTAGATAAAGGTTAATTAAAGGACATTTTCATAAAATAAATAAAAATTAATTCTAGACTTAAGAAAACTATCATTCTGATTAATAACCACAGAAATGCAAATGCAATTGCTTTGTCTTTGCATCTCATCTTGTGATGAGATGTGATATAACCTGACAAAAGTTTAAATAATAATATTAAAGAGTCTGAGAAAGTAGTAACTACAAAACAAAGTACATATATTTCTATTTCATGTATATTAAATAGTCAACGGTAGTGACAATGTAGTAAAACCAAGTACTCCTGCTATGAAAACAGAAATCGTCAACCACCCTTCTCTAAAGCAATTTGTCATTATATTTTCGGAGTCTCAACATGTCAGATGCTCTAGTCTAACAATTGCATTTCTAGAAATATAAAAAATTACAAGATATGCTAAAAGTGTTGATGATACAATGTTTTAAAAACTATGTGTCTAGTCGTGATCTCAGTTGTATCATACATGGTATGCAGCTAGAAGTAAATCTAACAGAAAATATGCCAAAATGTTAATTACAGCCACTTTCAATTTGTGAAAATGAATGTTGCTTTCTTTCTTTTCTAAGTTTTCTATGTGAGAATGTAAATGTTTTTGTTATCAGAAGATCACGAAAGACCTACTGAACGGAATTAGAAAAGTCACGTGACTAATTCCACTTGACCTAACAGTTTTCTTGGGCTCTTTCTGTGAGGCAGAGCAAGTGTAATCACAGAGACCGAAGTTTTCGTGTTCACGGAACTCATCGTCCAACACAGGAGACTGAAACTTTTTAAAAATAGTTATCGTACTAAAGTATGACAAGAGTGATAAAGAGAAGGGAGCTGTCCTGGTGAAGAAGCCAAAGACGTTTCACGGGAGTGGAGAGAAAGTCATGCCTCAGTCCCCAGAGCTGTAAGTCATGACTGCACCATGGCCCGTGTGCACCGTGTGCCAATTACAGCCTAAGTAACTTCACTTTGGAGCCCTCAGCATCATTCCAGCATGGAAGATTAGAAAGCTGCTAGTGTGTTGCTGTTTTTGAAACAGCACAGATATTGACATTTCAATTTCTACACAGCTCCAATGATCTCAATGATATTCTTCTGTTCAATGAAGTAGGAAATCTAGATTACAAGAAAATACAGATTTTCCTAAAGCAAGAGAAAATTATTTAACTTTGGCAAGAAAAAATCATGATCAGTAAACATTTTTTCTTATGTTTCTTAATATGACAAATATTGCCACACAGCCACTGCAGCAGATCAGTATAACCAGAGGCAGTGCCATTGAGTGAGAGGAGGGGAGCCAGTGGCACAGGTGCAGGCAGACAGACTGTGGGGGTCACGAGCACGTCAGCCTCATAGTCAGGCAAAGGGACTATGGCCTTATCTTTCAAGCATCTGCTATTCACTTGAGAACTTTAAGAAAAAGAATAAAATACTGGCAAACTGATTGCAACAGCACATCAAAGAGCTTATCCATTACGATCAAGTAGGCTTCATCCCAGGAATGCAAGACTGGTCCAACATACACAAGTCTATAAACGTAACTCACCACATAAACAGAACCAAAGACAAAAACCACATGATTATTTCAATAGATGCAGAGAAGGCCTCTGACAAAATTCAACAGCCCTTTATGCTAAAAACCCTCAATAAAGCAGGTATTGATGAAACATATCTCAAAATAATAAAAGCTATTTATGACAAATCAACACCCAATATCACACTGAATGGGCAAAAACTGGAAGCATTCCCTTTGAAATGTGGCACAAGACAAGGGTGCCCTCTCTCACCACTCCCATTCAATGTGGTATTGGAAGTTCTAGCCAGAACAATCAGGCAAGAAAAAGAAATAAAGGGTATTCAAATAGGAAGGGAGGAAGTCAAATTGTCTCCATTTGCAGACGACATGATTGTATATCTAGAAGACCCCATCGTCTCAGCCCAAAATCTCCTTAAACTGATAAGCAACTTCAGCAAAGTCTCAGGATATAAAATAAATGCGCAAAAATCACAAGCATTCCTATACACCAATAACAGACTGAAAGAGAGCCAAATCAAGACTGAACAGCCATTCACAATTGCTACAAAGAGAATAAAATACCTGGGAATACAAGTAACAAAGGATGTAAGGGACCTCTTCATGGAGAACGACAAACCACTGCTCAAGGAAATAAGAGAGGACACAAACGGATGGAGAAACATTCCATGCTCATGGTTAGGAAGAATCAGTATTGTGAAAATGGCCATACTGCCCAAAGCAATTTATAGATTCAACTCTATCTCCATCAGGCTACCTATGACCCTTTCCTCAGAACTGGAAAAAAAACACCTTAAACTTCATATGGAACTCAAAGAGAGCCGGAATAGCTAAGTCAATTCTAAGCAAAAAGAACAAAGTTGGAGGCATCATGCTACTTGACTTCAAACTATACTACAAGGCTACAGTAATCAAAACACCATGGTACTGGTACCAAAAAAGAGATATAGACCAATGGAACAGAACAGAGGCCACAGAGGCCTCAGAGGCAATGCCACACATCTACAACCATCTGATCGTTGACAAACCTGACAAAAACAAGCAGTGGGGAAAGGATTCCCTGTTTAATAAATGGTGTCGGGAAAACTGGCTAGCCATGTGCAGAAAGCAGAAACTGGACCCCTTCCTGACACCTTCCACTAAAATTAACTCCAGATGGATTAAAGACTTAAACATAAGACCTAACACCATAAAAACCCTAGAAGAAAATCTAGGCAAAACCACTCAGGACATAGGCACAGGCAAGGACTTCACGACTAAAACACCAAAAGCAATGGCAACAAAAGCCAAAACAGACAAATGGGACCTAATTTAACTCCACAGCTTCTGCACAGCAAAAGAAACAATCATTAGAGTGAATCAGCAACCAAATGGGAAAAAATTTTTGCAATCTACCCATCTGACAAAGACCTGATATCCAGAATCTACAAAGAACTAAAACAGATTTAGAAGAAAAAAAAAACAAACAAATCCATTCAAAAGTGGGCAAAGGATATGAACAGACACTTTTCAAAAGAAGACATTTATGAGGACAACAAACATATGAAAAAATGCTCATCATCACTGGTCATTAGAGAGATGCAAATCAAAGCCACATTGAGATACCATCTCACGCCAGTTAGAATGGCGATCATTAAAAAATCTGGAGACAACAGATGCTGGAGAGGATGTGGAGAAATAGGAATACTTTTACACTGTTGGTGGGAGTGTAAATTAGTTCAACCATTGTGGAAGACAGTGTGGCGATTCCTCAAGTCCTTAGAAATAGAAATGCCATTTGACCCAGCAATCCCATTACTGGGTATACATCCAAAGGACTATAAATCGTTCTACTATAAGGACACATGCACACGAATGTTCACTGCAGCACTGTTTACAATAGCAAAGACCTGGAACCAACCCAAATGCCCATCGATGATTGACTGGACAAGGAAAATGTGGCACATATACACAGTGGAATACTGTGGAGCAATAAAAAAAATGAGTTTGTGTCCTTTGTAGGGACGTGGATGAATCTGGAAACCATCATTCTCAGCAAACCGACACAAGAACAGAAAATGAAACACCGCATGTTCTCACCCATAGGCAGGTGTTGAACAATGAGAACACATGGATAGAGGGAGGGGAGCATCACACACTGGGGTCTGTTTGGAATGAATGGGGAGGGACAGCGAGGGGTAGGGAGGTTAAGGAGGGATTACATGGGGAGAAATGCCAGATGCAGGTGATGGGGGGATGGAGGCAGCAAACCACATTGCCATGTATGTACCTATGCAGCAATCCTGCACGTTCTTCGCATGTACCCCAGAACCTAAAGTGCAATTATATATACACACAGAAATAGATATATATAAAAGAATAACAATCTGATTTGTGCTTAGGAAGGGCATTCTGTTGGCTGTTTGGGGAATTTACAAGAACCAAACACAGAACAGAAAGTGAGGTCAAAGTCACACATGAACAATTTATGGAGGCACGTCTGCATTAAACAATAAGAAAGTTGAACAGACACAATCTGGTGACCCTGTGGACTGCAGCCATTTGGAGGAAGAGGCAGAATCTTGGATGACCCTGAGTGCTCCGGCCTGGGTGACAGCAAGAACATCCCGAGGTGACATTTAATTTTCCTTTTGTTAGCCCCTCTATCCAAACCTCTAATATTTGCAGCTCCCATCCTGACGGCATGCTGCCACAGGCATATCTGTACAGGTCACTACTGGTTCAGAATCAAGCACCAGCCAGTCTGAGGACAGAAAATCAACCTGAGGGGAACAGATGTTTTCAAAATAAAGGGCGGCATGCATATTTTTTTAAACAATGATCTAATTACAAAAGCTAACTTCACTAAAAAAGTGGGAGGGTTAGATCTTCAGGAGCAGCACCGTATTCATCCTTGAGCAGAAATCCTCCTAACCCACCAGGGTTCAGGGCTTTGCTTTATATCGCTGTAAACGAGGAGGTTCAGACATCTCTCGGCCGGACCGGCCCCAGCAGGTCTCACTCACCACTGTCAGGAATCAGGAATCGGACTTTCAGACACTCCTGGCTGAGAACCACCCAATAGTCGCGCTCCTGGGGCTGCCCGGATGGGGCCAATCTGTTCAAACAGCAGGTCGCCAGCCCACAAGTGTCTTGGAGCCCAGCCACAGGGCAAGGATGAAGCCACACAGAGTCTCCTTGGGCGTCTACTGAAGCGTGGGAGCCGCTCTGCAGCAGGAGGCTCATCTGCCTAAGCAACCGTGCTGTCAGCTTCTTCGCGATTTCTTTCAGCTGTCTGCACTCAGCTCCAACGTATGGGCCATCTCAGACATCCACGTTTTTCTTTTTTTGCTTCATTTTGGGGGTTAATATGTAAATCTACCGCAGAACGTCTTTGCATATTTATGACCTGCATTTCACAACCTCTCTACTGGTCAAACCAATGCATGGCAAATCTTTCTATCCTCTTCTGACTCATTAGTTTACTTCGCTTGGGGAGGTAGGTGGTTCTTTCATCCTCAGGTGTACCAGTTAGTCGTCTGGGGGATGCCCCAGGTAATGATATATTAAGAGGCTGTTCTCTGACTTTTTTTTCCTAATAAGGTAACTGCTTCCTTAATTTCCCACCCCAGTGAGCTTTATGGTGAAGGAAGAGAACACAGACCATGAATATATTTACAGGAAATCCCAAAACGACAGTGAACTTTCTAGAAAGTTGTCTCCTGTCACCTTTGATTCTGGTCATATAAGGAAATAACATAGAGAGGAGCTTGTTTCGCTGAAAACGGGATTTAGCCGTCCCGAGAAGAACGAGGTTTCACTGAGGCACAGTGTGGACCATCACTCAACTAGCCACAGATTTAGCTTGTAACATCTCTGATAAATACGAACTCTTTTTCCTGTGTGCAAAGACGAAACCAACACAATTGTATGTGGATTATCAACAGCCGATGATCTAACCTCATCTGTGGAAAAAGTACTGCCTTACTAAAGAACATGGCCGTTTAGCTAGAGGCAAACATTTACAAATTAGTTTGACCTAAGAAAATTAATTTAAAACGAAAAAAAAATATATATAAAGTATAAAGTTGAACAAAACCTTCTAAGGAAGGTTATCAAAAGTCAATAAGACAAAAGCACAACTAATTAATAGTACCACTGAAAATGCCAAGACAATCCCTCTTTCTTCCTTCTCTTTTTTCCATGATGCATACTTCTAAAAGCACTACATTATGAATAGTTTTACCATATTTCGTTACTTTTCAGAAGCACATGCTCAGCCGAGGCCAGCAGAGGGAGGAAGGCAGATGTATGACTGCCCGCATCCTCGATGAAGTTTCAGAGGTTGCATTTCAAATCCCCACCGTCTTAGGTGATCTAACTAACCAGGGTCTTACTAATTCAGGTCTCTGTGGAACTTACGATCTAAATTTGAACTGTTCCTAGGTAGAACCAATACAGCCACAGGCATCCAATGCGGAAGTAGACTCATGCTGTTACAAGTAGCAGTAAGGGCCCTGATTAAGATCTGTAATAGAAGCCATTTCTCTCCAACCCCCCTTTACCGAGGCCACCCTGCAAAGGACTACAAGCCTTCAAGCAGGGTCTGAGAGTCTATTCTTTCTCTATTCTTTCTGTCAAAGTGTGCTATATTACAGAACTACAAGGATCTTACTGATGAGCATAAAACAATATTCAATATCAATTAGCTTTGTTAGTTACCATTGGTTCTCAAATGTCTCTTTCCAGGAAACAGAAAAAGAAGTCCAGAATACGAAACTATTAAATTATTTGAATATGAAATCATTTAAAATGTTTTCAGTCAGTACCCACATGGGAATTTGAAGTGGTTAATGTAATAAGTTCAAGGGGAATAAAGGAAATAGAAAAATTAAGTTTTACATCAGGAAAACCCATGAAGGTATCACACGTTTTCTTTGCCTTGTTTACAAAAACTCCTCCAACAAGGATTTGAAAATTTAGTATTAAATCAAAAGGTCAAAAAAATGAGAGGCTGTGAGTGTGGGGCAAATTTCACTGGAGCAGAACCCAAGAGAAAACCAGGGAAGAAGTGGTTGAAGTCAGGAAGGGGAGAGGCTTCCAGATGGACATACCCTCCCAGGCCAACTCCTTAATTCTAAGGCTTCAAGTCACAATGGACTAATTTCCTAACTACAATTAAACCACAGCTCACTAGATGTGGTACACCACAGTCTAAAACGTAACTTCTCCCACCCAAACACTCTTTGCTTTAACAAACAAGTGAAAGTTCTCATCTTCCCCATGGAAAACGTGTCTTAGTTCCTGTCTCAACTGTTCCAAACCGAAACACAAAAATTACACAAAATACAACAGTTAAATATATTTTACAGATTATGTCTATATTTAGGCTCACATCAGAAGTCACAATTTTGTAGCTTCCATCATTCTTGCTGGAAAAGTCAACATTTATTTTCAGGCAGATTCTTCAGACTTAAATACAATCTACGTCTTCAAAGAGATCAGAGCCTCTATCTGTCTGAAGAATGTTAATCAGTGATTCTAATTCACTCAAAATAACTGCAATTGTTTAAGTCAATCTAACATTAAAATAAACGCCGCGAAAGTTGCAGCCAATAAGAAAATCTTTTCCATTTAGTACAGGAGGGCAGCACAGAAGAGTAAACAGTCCAATTTGTTGCAAACACCAGGCAAGCTTAGCGTGGTAAAGAATGGACTGAAGATTTTTATCTAAGCTCCGGTCACTGCTACTAATCTACACCGTCATTGCATTAGGATCAATAGCAACACAGGGTGTTTACTTCATGCTGAACACTAGTGTTTATGCTCTATGTATTTATCCTCATTTGATACAAGACTAGCACAGACTGAGTTTAAGTTTCTTGCACAACATAACCTGTTGAATCTTTCAAAGTTGAAACATGGCCAGGAACAATGGCTCACACCTGTAATCCCAGGCACAATGGCTCACACCTGCAATCCCGGGCTCAGTGGCTCGCACCTGTGATCCCGGGGGCGGTGGCTCGCACCTGTGATCCTGGGGGCGGTGGCTTGCACCTGTAATCCCAACACTTTGGGAGGCAGAAGTGAGTGGATCACCGAGCCCTGGAGTTTGAGACCAGCCTGGGAAACATGATGAAACCCCCTCTCTACTAAAAACACAGAAATTAGCTGGGCATGGTGATGTGAGCTTGTGGTCCCAGCTACTCAAGAGGCTGATTGGGCCAGGGAGGAAGAGGTTGCAGTGAGCCAAGACCGTGCCACTGCACTCCACCCTGGGTGACAGACTGAGACCCTGCCTCAAAGAAAAAACAGCCAACAACCACAAAATAAAGGAATTTGAAACCAATGCTACTATCTCTTTGATTCAGGCTTTTAATACATAGACTAGAAATGACAAAGAACGTCTTGCACTGTTGATACATATGTGATCAAAGCACATGTTGTTTTGAGGAAATCGCTAGAAACCAAAATTTTAACGAAGATGATAATATATTCAAAGTCACAAAATCACACTTGTGTTTTTCATGTAATATTCCAAAACATTGGCCGGGCGCGGTGGCTCAAGCCTGTAATCCCAGCACTTTGGGAGGCCGAGGCGGGTGGATCACGAGGTCGAGAGATCGAGACCAACCTGGTCAACATGGTGAAACCCCGTCTCTACTAAAAATACAAAAAATTAGCTGGGCATGGTGGTGTGTGCCTGTAATCCCAGCTACTCAGGAGGCTGAGGCAGGAGAATTGCCTGAACCCTGGAGGCGGAGGTTGCGGTGAGCCGAGATCGAGCCATTGCACTCCAGCCTGGGTAACAAGAGTGAAACTCCGTCTCAAAAAAAAAAAATTCCAAAACATCGCTCTGTTTAAGGAAATATAGCCACTTTCTTCTCAGCACTCTCCCTCCACCAATGGGAGACAACATGTATTAGCCTAGTATCCTGCAGAAAAATGCTCTGCTATGGGAGGTCCAGGTGGGAGGATCCCCTGAGGTCATGAGTTTGAGACCAACCTGGCCAACATGGTGCAACCCTGTCTCTGCTAAAAAAAAAAAAAAAAAAAGAAAGAAAGAAAAAGAAATACAAACATTAGCCAGGTGCGGTTGCACGTGCTTGTAATACCGGCTACTTGGGAGGCTGAGGCAGGAGAATCACTTGAATCCAGGAGGCCAGGATGGTGCTATTGCTCTCCAGCCTGGGCTATAGAGCAAGTCTTCATCTCAAAAAAAAAAATGGCTTCACTAATAACTATGTGACACACCTGAGTGAAGGAGCACTCACAATTATATCTCACAGACATGTTAAACAGACCAGTAGGAACTTAGGTGCCCACGGTCTCATATTTACAGTAACCCTCCATCAAGGAAAGCCGCCAATGCCTTAAATCTTGATTTGTATATTGTCTGACGCAGAAGAGAACCACGTGACTCGCAAACGATCTAATCTCTAGTAGCTAGTCATTGTCATTCATGCAAGTGCAATGAATTTCGAGCAAAGTCATCTGGGGTTTTTTCCCTGGCTTTTCTATTAGCAAGCTGTGTGAACCCAAAGGATTAACAATTCTCCAGCTTTTCCGTTTGTAATGTAACAAGGCAAGATTAGACTTAACTTTACATAAAGTTAAACAAAGAGACATTGAGCTGTGAACTACACATTGGACCATCTGAGTATACTTGCTGGAATACAATTTTGTGAAATCTGCATGCATCCAAATCTTAAAATATTTTATGATACATTGCATTTAAAGTATATTGTTAATGTTTAAGCTATGAGACTTCTATTGTGTTTTTCTGGCTACATGGAAGTTGAAACCAATAAACCATACACTGTGATTTTATCTGCGTGGGTTCAGAGCCTCTCTGAAGGTTGGGCCAATAGGTGAGGCCATGTGCATAACTACGTTTATCAGAAATGAAAGGATGGATGCTAAGGACTGGGTACCTTCAGAGGATGCCAAGGACTGGATACCTTCAGAGGATGCTAAGGACTGGATACCTTCAGAGGATGCTAAGGACTGGATACCTTCAGAGGATGCTAAGGACTGGATACCTTCAGAGGATGCCAAGGGCTGGATACCTTCAGAGGATGCCAAGGACTGGATACCTTCAGAGGATGCTAAGGACTGAGTACCTTCAGAGGATGCTAAGGGCTGGATACCTTCAGAGGATGCTAAGGGCTGGATACCTTCAGAGGATGCTAAGGGCTTGGTACCTTCAGAGGATGCCAAGGACTGGGTACCTTCAGAGGATGCTAAGGGCTGGATACCTTCAGAGGATGCCAAGGACTGGGTACCTTCAGAGGATGCCAAGGACTGGATACCTTCAGAGGATGCT
>CM052663.1:1871616-1895548 GCA_028533165.1 Leontopithecus rosalia | reverse complement strand
CACACAGAGGTCCACACACATACACACGCACATACACACACGCACACACACAGAGGTCCACACACATACACACGCACACACACACACACACACACAGAGGTCCACACACATACACACGCGCACACACACATACATACACACACACAGAGGTCCACACACATACACACGCGCACACACACATACACACACGCACACACACAGAGGTCCACACACATACACACACACACATGCACGTGCACACACACACCCCTTGTGTTTGGTGTCATTGTTTTGGTCTTGGTGTTACAATGATCATTGAACAAATGCGTAGGATGAGGTACAGACACAACAATCTGTAGGACAGGACACCCAGCATGCTCATTAACTGTTCCCTCCCAAGTGAAAATGGCAGCCATTTGTACGAGGCAGTAAAGTTCCCCTCACTTGCACAGTAAATGATTCAACTCGTTCGTTATTTTAAGGAAACATGAGCTTTCTTCTGCTGGAAAAGCTACGGTGAATCTGAAAGCACGTGAATGTGAGAGCTGAGAAGCTTCCAGAGCTGAGTGCCTGGGGACTCTGATAATTGGAAGGTTATTTGATCTCTAACTCCATGCTCCCTCGACTCTCACTGAGTATCCTTCACAGGCTAGGGTTTAGACAGATTTTGCAGTTTCCTCGGGGAACAGAACAGGGCTGATTCAAAGAAGTACATTTAGAGGTGAATAACATTTCAGCTCCCTATTTCCTAAAATACTACACAAAGGTACAAACTCAGGCCTGACATTGTCTGAAACAAATGTCATGCATTTCATTTCCCCACGATCTACTTTAGTTCTTGGCCTCACACACTTGTTACAGTGATGAAAATAGCACTGGTTTCATCTTAGGCAACAGAGAGACTCTGGCTGCTGTGGACTCAATCGTGTCCCCCTAAAATTCTTATGTTGAAGCCCTAAACCCCTATCTGACTGCATTAGAGACAGGGCCTTCAGGGAGGTGATCAAGGTTAATTGAGGTCATAACGGTGGAGCCCTGATCCAAGGAAATATTGCCCTTATAAGAAGAGGAAGAGACCCACAGGTCTTGCTCTGCCATGTGAGGGTACAGAGAGAAGGCGGCCATCTGCAAGCCAAGAGAGGACTCGCTACGCTGGCAGCCGAATCTCCAACGCCCAGCCTCCAGAACAGTGAGAATGAATTTTTGTCATTGTAGCCACCAGGTCTGTGGTCTTCGTTATGACCGCTCTCGCTGACTAAAACACTGGTTCAGCTGGGAGGATCTCCTGGGCAGAGCAGGATGCAGCAATCTGCTTTCCACCAGACACAACTCAAGGCACATGACTTTCTCTGTGCAGACAGGAAACACACAGATGCATTCACAGGCATATTATGCACATACACACACACACACAGAGGTCCACACACATACACACAAACACACACACACAGAGGTCCACACACATACACACAGATACACACACACACACACACACATACACAGAGGTCCACACACATCCAGAGGTCCACACGCATACACAAGCACACACAGAGGTCCACACACATCCACACACACACACAGGTCCACATTCATACACACACACACAGGTCCACACACATCCACACACAGGTCCACATACATACACACAGAGGTCCACACACATCCACATAGAGGTCCACACACATACACACACACACAGAGGTACACACACACACAGGTACACATCCACACACAGGTACACACACATCCACACACTGGTACATATCCACACACAGGTCCACACACACACAGGTCCACACACCACACACAGGTACACACACATACAGACAGGTCCACATCCACACACAGGCACACACACATCCACACACAGGTACACACACACACACAGGTACACATACACAGGTCCACACACATCCACACACAGGTCCACACCACAGACAGGTATACACACATATCCACACACAGGTCCACATATCACACACAGGTACGCACACATTCACACGCAGGTACACACACATCCACACAGGCACACACATATCCACACACAGGTCCACACACACAGGTACACATACACACACAGGTCCACATACATCCACACACAGGTACACACACACACACACACACACAGGTACACACACCACACACAGGTACACACACATCCACACACAGGTACACACACACGCAGGTACACACACATGTGCACACACATATTCTACTCTGCAACAGCCTTTGCTGATTATACTGTTGCTGTTTCAAAGCAGAAACCAATAAACAATAATAGGTGCACCTATTAGGAAAGTTACAGGTAAAGAAAGCTTTTTAGATTTTCACTTCAACATGGAGAAATAAGCCGGGCACAGTGGATCACATCTGTAATCCCAACCCTTTGGGAGGCCAAGTTGGGAGGATCACTTGAGGCCAGGCATTTGAGACCAACCTTGCCAACATGGTGAAAACCCGTCTCTACTAAAAATACAAAAATTAGCCAGGCGTGGTGGCGGACGCCTGTAATCCCAACTACTTGGGAGGCTGAGGCAGGAGAATCACCTGAACCTGGGAGGCAGAGGTTGCAGTGAGCTGAGATCATCCTACTGCATTCCAGCCTGGGCAACAGAGCGAGACTCTGTCTCAGGGTGGGAGGGAGGGGGAATTGAAGACTTACAGTAAATAAGGAAATAACAAAGGTAATTATTTTTGTTTTTAAAAGATTCACTGAATTTATTGGGTTACATATATTTAATACAAGCATATATAGGGTGACAAGGTCCCCACAGGGTTTTTTAAGGATGTATGTCCACTGCCTGAATCCTGAAGGCCAGGTAGTGAGTCAAGGTGCACAGCCAAGGAGCAGACATCCCTGAGAGCCCAAACACCTTGGAGAGTATATCTGAGAACCTACCAACAACAACTTAATATCCTTGTATATCTCCATCAAGCTCTTGGGTGACCAGGCGCTTGTCAATGAGTGGTAGTGTTTTGAATTGAAAGGAATCATTTTTGCTGAGCAGTGGGTCTCAGCAGTGGGTTTAAGTACTCAGTAAACCTTTCTGTCATCCAGGCTTTGTCATTCCGTTTCTAGGGCACAGGCAGAGTAGATTTAACATAATCCTTAAGGGCTCCAGGATCTTCAGAACAGTCAAAGAGATGCGGCTTCAACTTAGAGTCGTCAGCTGCATTAGCCCCTAACAGGAGAGTTAGTCTGTCCTTGGAAAAGTCGAAGGCAGGCATTGACTTCTCCTCTCTATCTACGGAAGTCTTAGATGGTATTTTCTCTGGATAGAAATCTGGAGCCACAGTCATCAGTCCGCTCAGCTGGATCTTCTGGATAACTCGATGCTGAGCACTTTCACATTTATGTTCTAGAGACGGTGTTGCCCCTTCAACCTCACACTCCAGTCTCTGCTGGCTTCACATTTTCTTCTCTTTCTCACACCTCCCAGCCTTCATAGAACTGAAGCCAGAGTGTGGGCCTTACTCCAGTCAGGCTTTGGCTTAAGGGAGTGTTGTGGTGGATTTGCTCTTTTATCCAGACTTCTAGAACTTCCTTCATGTTATCAATGAGGCTGTTCGCCTGGTCACATGTTCACTGGAGCAGTACTTTCAGCCTCCAAGAACTTTTCCTTTGCGTTCACAACTTGGCTGCTTGGCACCAGTGGCCAAGCTCAGCCTGTCTCAGCTTTCTACATGCCTTCCTCACCAAGCCTCATCATTTCTAGCTTTTAATTTAAGGTGAGAGACATGCTAGCTTCCTTTCACTGAGCACTTATGGTGCATTGCAGGGTTATCCACTGGCCTAATGGCAACATTGTGTCTTAAGGAATAGGAAGTCCCGAGAAGAGGGAAACAAATGAGGTAACAAACAGCTGGTTAAGCACTAAGAACACACAGGACATTTGTCAATTAAGTTCACCACCCTATATGCACACGGTTCGTAGCACCCTAAAACAATTACCCTAGCAGCACCAAGGACCACTGACCACTGTTCACCATGACAAATATGATCATCGTGAAAAGCTTTGAAATGTTATGGGAATTACCAAATCATGAGACTGAGACATGAAGTGGGCGCATGCTGCTAACAGAGCCAGCAGCCTTCTGGAGGCAGGTAGTCAAAACCTTCAGTCTGTAAAAATGCAGGCATCTGTGAAGTGCAGTAGACTCAAGTGTAATAAAACAAGATATGCCTGTGTACACACACACACACACACACATATCCACAGACACATATAGACACATATACATACACACACATACACACAAACATATATCCACACACATATATCCACAGATGCATATAGACACATATACATGCCCACACACACATACACACACACATCTATACACAGACGCATATAAACACACATACATACCCACACATTTACACACACATATATCCACACACATCTATACATACACACACATACACACACAAACATACATCCACACACATATATCCACAGACGCATATAGACACACATACATACCCACCCATATACACACACATATATACACACACATATATACACAGACACATATAGACACATATACATACACATACACACACAAACATATATCCACACACATATATACACAGATGCATATAGACACATATATATACCCACACACATATACACACACACATATATACACAGATGCATATAGACACACATACATACCCACACATTTACACACACATATATCCACACACATATATACACAGATGCATATAGACACATATACATACCCACACACACATATATACACACACATATATCCACAGACGCAGACACACAAACATACACATATACACACACATATATCCACTCACATATATACACAGATGCATATAGACACATATACATACCCACACACACATATATACACACACATACACACACATATAGCCACACACATATACAGACGCATATAGACACACATACATACCCACACATATACACACACACACACATATAGCCACACACATATACAGACGCATATAGACACACATACATACCCACACATATACACATACACACACATATAGCCACACACATATACAGATGCATATAGACACATATACATACACACACACATACACACACACATATACACAGACGCATATAGACACACATACATACCCACACATATACACATACACACACATATATCCACACACATATATCCACACACATATATACAGACACATATAGACATATACATACACACACAAACATATATCCACACACATATGCACACAGATGCATATAGACACATATACATACACACACACACAAACATATATACACACACATATACACAGACGCATATGGACACATATACATACCCACACATATACACACATACACACACAAACATATCCAAACACATATATACACAGATGCATATACCCACACATACACACACACACAAATATATATCCACACACATATATACACAGATTCATAGAGACACATATACATACCCACACACATACACACACATATACATACACACATACACACATGCACATGTATGCACACATATACGCACATGCACACATATATACACACATACACACACAACCATATATACACAAACATATATACATAGCGCATATAGACATATACATACCCACACATATACACACATGCACATATATGTGCACATACAAATACACACATATATACACATGCACACACTCAAGTATACGCACATTTACAGATACACACATATAAATACCCACACACAAACGTATACACACATATATACATACATCTACACACATACACACGCATACATACACATACATATATATAAGTACATATATATGCATATACACAAACACACATATACACACACAAATACACACACATACATACATATACATTTACACACACATGTATACACATAAAAACACAAATACACATGCATACAGCACACAAACAAGTATATGCACATGTATACACACATATACACATGCATACAAAATACACATACATACACATGCATACACACTTAAAGATAGACACACATACACGCATATACACATAAATACACACATACACATATACACATATGCACCCACATACACATATATACACACATAAACACACACAAATGCATATATACACATACACACGTGCACACATACACACATATACATATATACATACACGATATACACAGTCACACAAATTCATATACACACATATACATATACATACAGACACAGAGATGCACAATCAGATACATAAATACACACACAGAAATTCTAATACAAAACTATCTGGGTTTCCTATAGAAAGCTTTCTAAAATTTTTTTCAAAATTATATGATTGCAAATACATTCAGGATAACACTTTCTACATTAGATGATATAAATTATTACTAGCAATTCAGTTATCAGCATTTACCATTTTTACCTTCATCTTGTTTACATAATATGTATATTACAGATGAAAATAAAATAAAACCTGATGAATGCAGGCGAATTTCAAACAGTGAGTCACTGGGCGCCTTCACCCAACCTGCATTATATAGTTCTCTTTCATATTCAATAGGTCTTCAGAGATGGTTCTGAATAATTTGTGGTGACTATCATTTCAGAACAGAGTTAATGCATTATTCAATTGTAATCACTTTCTCCTTGTATTAGAGGAGGGTGAGTTCGAAATTCCAGGGCTTAGCTTTCAGGCCAAAAAAAGTATAGAAACTCTTCTTCCAGTCTACTTTGCCAATACTAAGTGACGCTCTTGGTTTTGAGTCTTTGGGTAGCTAATTAAAGCAATGAGCATCACCAATGCAGTCACTGCACTCCACATCGCTGTCATTAATAGACTACCAAAACAGTAGGTTTACATTAGTGAGAATTCTTTTTCATTATAATTTTGTAATACTTGCAAAGCAAATTGTATCTCTGTTTAAAGGTCTGCTTGTTTTTCCATAAAGAGACGCTGAGATACTCGACTATATCTTGACTTAAAAGCAAGGACAAGATTTTTCAGATAGGGGAATTTTAGAAATGCGGTCGCTTCGTTTATAACCAAATCCAATGGCTCTTGGATGGGAAATCTTGAAGTCAGTAGTTGTCAGCCCTGATTGCTCGTGAGATTCACCCAAGGGAATTTTTAAACTCTTCAGGTCTGAGCCCCACCCCAGCCATTAATCAACTTATTTTTGGTTAGTACACTAAAAGTAATTTTGTATTAATTAAAAATTGCTTATTTAAATCTTTTACAATACTAAAAAAATAAATGTTTTTCATCCAGGCTAACTTCTAAAACAACTGATTTTGGCTATTTTTTCCAAATTTTTCAAATACAGAATGGCCTGTTTGCATAATGTATCTGATAAGTTGCGGAGGCACCTCCTGTTATTTTACCCATTTGTCTCCTGTAGTAAGCTGGATGAAGAAAGACTGACTTCAGAATGACTTGTTTGCTAATTGACTCTTCTGCTTCTATAGTGACGGAATGCTGGAACTGACTCTTCCACATCAGAGCCCTGGGAGATTTAGGGTAACAACTGCATGAGAATAGAGGCAGAGGTTTCAGTAATAAACTTTGGCGATATGGTGGAGGGAAAAAACTTATTTTAAATTCAGGTACATGGCTATGCAAATAAATCTTACAGCTTTCACTAGAACTTTCAGGTCAGAATCAACGAATATGCTCCCTTTATCCAACAACTCTCTGAAAGATTGTAGCAGAGTTATTAGGGTGTTGTTGGATATGAATTTCAATCCTGCATTTTATTAATCATGGGACATTGGCGAGGTATTTAAGTCAGGTGCCTCAATCTCCCCATGGATGTAATAACAGTAGCTATGCTATTCCGTTGACAGGAAGATTTAATAGAATCACTGACTTAAGGAATCAGTGTGAATTATCACACTTCCAGGACTGGACTTACACCATCAGTCCTGGGAGTGCAACTTAGAAGCAACTTAGAAGTTGCTCTAAGCACATCAGTGGCACCCACTTGATCAGCTGTTATCAAATGTATCCAATCAATCCAGAAACATATTGAGATACAGAAACAAAGTATAACTTCCAGGTTCTGTTTCCTGTTTCAACACAATCTATCTGGGCATGAGGAGGAATTCCGGAATCTGAAAACCTGGGTAGATTCCACATTTTCGTTATCACATTTTTTTTTTTTTGAGACGGAGTCTCGCTCTTGTTACCCAGGCTGGAGTGCAATGGCGCGATCTCGGCTCACTGCAACCTCAGCCTCCAGGGTTCAGGCAATTCTCCTGCCTCAGCCTCCTGAGTAGCTGGGATTACAGGCACGCGCCACCATGCCCAGCTAATTTTTCGTATTTTTAGTAGACACGGGTTTTCACTATGTTGACCAAGATGGTCTCGATCTCCTGACCTCGTGATCCACCCGCCTGAGCCTCCAAAGTGCAGGAATTACAGGCGTTAGCCACCGCGCCCGGCCCTTCGTTATCACATTTTTATCTCACATTTCCTCTATATTCAGAATAATCTTTTTTCAGGAGCATTCTCTTTCTACACTTTACAATCACTGCCGCTATCTGAACTCTTCATTAATCAGCTAACGTTGTGTGTGCAAAGCTGCGGAACCCATGACGTTCTGCCGTTAATCTTTTAGCTTTCAAGGCACTTCCTTTAATTTCTGTGCTAAGTAATTTAAATTGAATACATTAATCAAATTTTTCATTCTACACTGGAGTAATTTAATACTAGAGCACAGATTCTTCAATTCTTCAATTTGAGGCTCTTTTCATATATATATATATATATATATAAAAAGATAGAGGTGTTTCCCATTAACAGCTGTGCACAGAATGCAGCCAAAGAAAACATTTCTAAATATTTCCCCAACAATCACATGTTCTTTACTTATGGAGAACTAATTTATCTGTTAATTTTATTGCATTTTTTTCAAATAAACCCGTACAATCCCATGTTTGCCAACAATCTCAGGATTTAATTTGTTTTCGTTTTTGTTTCTCTACCTTTTATTTTCCATCTTGCAAACTATTAACTTCAACTTTAACCCAAAGCTTCTCAAACTGTGGTTGTAGAATACCTGCATCTGGTATGCTTGATAAAAAAACACTGGAACCCAGAACTAGCCTCACGGAGCCACCCTATCAGAAACTGAGGCCAGCAAGTGCTGCCTAGTCCTGAGAGTCACTTCCTGTGTCCACTCCTAATCAACTCCTGTAGGATTTTCTATTTAATTTAATTTGTTCTTACATTTTTAAAGAATAGGCAATTTGAATGCAGCATGATTTAAAATCCTTTGGTAAATTTGAGTTGCATAGGTTTTCACATCAAAATCTTTTCTTAGACAATTAATTTAGAATGTTTATTTCTTCTAATGTTTTCCAGAGCAAAGCAGTATAAAATTGTGTTAGTGCTTTTATCTTATCTATGTTTTAGTTGAGAAAATACTATTATCACAAGTCTTTCCGACTTGGCAAATCCTAAAACCAACTTAATATAAATACGCATCTACTCATGACATTCCCTATAACATAGAGAACTACCAAGAACATTGAAGTCCCATGTATGTGCCCTTTCTTGTCTCATTAAATATGTATTGTCTGTGGGTACACATTTATATGGTATATTCATTTTGTGAATATACCATAGTCTGTCCATTCAACTATACAAAGATACTTAGGTTGCTAACAGTTACTTGCTGTCACAAAGATGCCATTAGTAGCCTTGTTCGTATTTCCCAGTGTATGTGTGCAAGAATGTATCTAGGTCATATTTCCCAGTGTATGTGTGCAAGAATGTATCTAGGTCACGGACCTGAAAAGAAAATTACCTGCTGTAGGTTAGGCATATGTTCGACTTTGCTAGTTAAGAACAAACTTTCCCCGAATGTCTGTTCCAATTCAGGCTCCCGACAGGAGTGTGTAACACTGCTCATCGCTCCGCATGGATGACCACACTTGGGGTATTCAAACTTTAATTTTAGCCAGTGTGGAGGATGTGAAATACACTTACTGCTGTTGGAAGTTGCATTTTTCTGATTTCTAATGAGGTTAAGCATTTTTTGGTGGTTTATTGGCCATCAATGTGATCTCTTACATAAATTGCCTTTGGGGCCAGGCACGGTGGCTCACGCCTGTAATTCCAGCACTTTGGGAGGCCGAGGCGGGTGGATCACGAGGTTAAGAGATCAAGACCATCCTAGTCAACGTGGTGAAACCCGGTCTCTACTAAAAATACAAAAATTAGCTGGGCATGGTGGGGCACGCCTGTAGTCCCAGCTACTCAGGAGGCTGAGGCAGGAGAATTGCCTGAACCCAGGAGGCGGAGGTTGTGGTGAGCCAAGATCATGCCATTGCACTCCAGCCTGGGTAACAAGAGCAAAACTCCGTCTCAAAAAAAAAAAAAAAAAAATGCCTTTTGTACTGTAGTCTCCCTTCTACTCTTTTTCCATTCTCACTGATTTTTAGGAATGTGTGTATTCTAGATCTTAATCATTAGTCTGACACATGTAAGATATATGTATCCATTTTCTTTACTGGACCCTAATAAACAGCACCTACACTTAAACACTTTACACTAAATTACCATCTCGGGGATATTGGAGCCATTCAAGTAATGTGAACTCACGACCCAAATCTTGCGGACTGGTTTATGGTTAGCAGTTCTCAGGGGAAAAAAAATGGTTTCTCCTTTTTCACCTAGTGATAAGACTAAGAACAGAAAGAATGTGCTCTGCCCCCTGGATCAGCCTTCAACTGAGGCTTTCATTTCCTGGCAGGGGGTTCTCCACATAACTGAAGGGAGTCCTGGGCACCAGGGATGTGACCCACCTTCTTGGAGGCCTCTGCCCCAGGACTCAGTCGCTTCTCTAGGTCCAGGGTCTCTCTTCACCTTAACATTTGAGAGTAGCCCTCATTTTTTGCCGTGTCTACTGTAAAATTAAAGGGAAGCTCCTGTTACAAGTCTTGTACTGAAAGAGCTCCTTCGGTTATTTGGTATGGCATATTGCTAATAAAACATCCAAGAAATCAAATTAATGACTAATGCCACAGGGACAATAACATGATTCATTGTGACATTGAGCTTCGTGGGAAGCATGGTAGTCACCCAAACAGTAATTTTACTGGCTAACTCTGAGAGAGAAGAAGGAGGAAGAGAAGGTGGCAATCTATCAGACATCACATATTACTTAAATAAGATAAATTAACACAGTGAGATAATGTATATGAGAAAGAATATTTTCTATATTAGGAATTCCTTGTTTTACTTAGATTTGTAGTATACTTAAAATAAAGGAGCGAGTGTGTTTATTCTCTAAGTCAATTGATTTCCATCTTTAATGTTAGCTACGGAGTTCAGCTTCTGGTAAAGACAGACCAAATACTTCAGACAAACCCTCTTGGTGAAAACACTATCTATGTCTATGTGTATGTGCATGTGTGTAGATTCCTACATGTACATCGTCATAACTTACATTTATTTGCATTGCATTTCCAGACAAAATGGAAAGATGTATTTAAAATGGAAAGCAGTATTTAAAAGGATAATGGCTGAGAATTTTCCAGAACTGACAGAAGGCACCAGGATGAATAGGTAAGACTTGGCTGGGCTTGGTGGCTGATGCCTGTGATCCCAGCACTTTGAGAGGCAAAGGTGGGCAGATCACCTAAAGTCAAGAGTTTGAGACCAGCCTGACCAACATGGTGAAACACCATCTCTACTAAAAATACAAAAATTACCCAGGCATGGTGGTGGGTGCCTGTGCTCCCAGTTACTTGAGAGACTGAGGCAGGAGAATTACTTGAACCTGGGAGGTGGAGGATGCGGAAGTTGCAGTGAGCCAAGCTCGTGCCACTGCACCCCAGGCTGGGTGACAAGAGTGAAACTCCGTCTCAAGAAAAAGAAAAATAGTTAAGATTCTTTACCTCCAATATGTCACAGTCCATTTAGATCAATGAGTAAATACGTAGTTAAAATACTGGCGTCAAGGGAAGAAATAGGGAATTGACACAGGAGGAACACCGGATGCAAGCTGGCCATCAGAAAAGGGAAGAAGTAGGGAATTGACATAGGAGGAACACCGGATGCAAGCTGGCCATCAGAAAAGGCTCCCACAGTAGATTTTGCAAGAGCTAAAGCAGGAAGATAACAACTGCTGGTTTTAACATAGTTATATTTATTTTCATTAAACACTGTAATAATCTGAATTATTTTTATCGTAATAGTTTTCTTATTATGCAAATGAAAGGATAACAGCATTTAAATAGTAAAGCTGAGTTTACAAGCTGAGCACCAGAAAAACAAATAGAAGAGACTAATTTTTAACATCTTATCTATTTGAGTTTCAAAGATTCCCTCAGAAAAGCCTAGATTTGTCAAAAATTTAAAATAAATGCCACTGACAAATCAAACTTCAATATGAGGTTTCTTATGCTCTTCTTTGCTAAGAATGTAATTTTCCCAACTCAGTGAACTTCTTAACAGGACTATCAGCAGACGTCAACCTTTACTGAGGCTTTGATTCGCAGGCATGGGGGTCTCCATATAACTGTCTACTGAAAGGGGCTCTGAGTTTTCAGCGGGAGACATGCTTGTATTCCAATGAGTTCTGCTTTGTGTGTCATTTAAAAGGGAATTGTACCATTACCAAATCTACATAGACTGTTTTACTACTTATAAAAGTCTGAAATTTAAACCCAGTTCTCATAAACAAATTTATGAAGTAAGTTATATTAATAATGCGTATCATGCTCACTTCCAGTAGAATTGAGCATCTCTGGTATTTTCACTGGTTTGTTTCTCTCTCTCTCTCTCTCTCTCTCTCTCTCTCTCTCTCTCTCTCTCTCTCTCTCTCTGTCCAGTAGAGTAAATAATCCTTTAATAAAAACAGAGGCAGATATATGACTAGCAGTTCATCATGTGAGGAAATTCACACTTAAACAAGTATGCATTCAAATATAGAGTCCCTTTTTAAGTCTTTTAGAATTTTTAAGCTCTATTGAGATATAGTTGATATTTGTATATTTAAAAATGCACTTGATGTATATATTTTGATGAGCTTGGACATATGCCTATACTCATGATACCACAGCCAAGTACCCACTAAACATACCCATCATTTCCACAGATTTTCTTGTGTTCTTTTGTGGTTTCGTTTTTGCTTTGTGGTAAGAGCAATTAACATAAGACCTATCATCTTAAAATATTTTAAAGTATGCAATACTGATTGTTAACCACAGATACTGTTCTGTACAGCACATCTCTAGAAATTATTTGTCTTGAATAATTGAAATGTCACGCCCACTGAGCAGCAAATCCCCATTTCTTCCTCCCCACAACCCCTAGCAACCACCATTCTATTCTCTGCTTCCGTGAATTTGACTATTTTAGATTCTTCAAATGAGTGGAGTCAGGCAGTATTTGCTCTTCTGTGACTGGCTTATTTCACTTCACATAATATCTTCAAGGTCAGTTTATCTTGTCACAAATAGTAGGTTTTCCTTTTCTTTTAAGGCTGAATAACAGTCCACTTGTGTGTGTGTGCACGCACACACACACACACACACATATATATATATATATGCACATGCACACAGAAATACATTTAATATTTTCTTTATTCATTCAGATGTCCTTGACCTTGACCTTCTGCGGAGCAAAGGTCAATAAATAATTTGCATAGTAAGAACTACATCCTCATGCCGTGATTCATTAAATTAGTAAATATTTCTAAAAGGCCCACTTTGTGCCAGTCTTCTGTACTAGTTTCTGAGAATACACGTCGAGCAACAGAAAGTTTTTGTCCTCTCAAAATTCCGAGTTGAAAAAGAGAAAAACAGGTAAGTCAGAGTATGATGAGCACGTTGATCATGATTCGCCTGGAATGGCTGGAACCTAAGTCACCCGGGAGCAGGAAGGAGGGGCCCTGGAGCTGGCCTGTCAGCAGGACACCTGACTCCAGGAAGCCACTGCCCATAGTCATTTCTCTCCTTATCCTCCATGAGCACCTGCTGTTGGCTCCACACAATGAAGATGAAAAGACAATGGAGCAAAGAAAGCAGACTAAAATAAAAAGAGACCTCTCGTGTGAAAGAAACAGAATGCTTATGAACTTAAATTGTAGGAAACTGTAAAGAACAGAATTACCGTTGCAGAGAAGTACATCAGCAATGTGGAGTATAGGCTGAAATTCAAAGTTAAAGAACACAGATATAAAAATCAGAGAGATCATAGATATGGAAGAAAAACGATGGAAGCCCTGTGAAGAATAATGAGAATCCTGGAAGAAGAGAACAGAATCTGTAGGAAAGAATGCTCAAAAACATAATAGATGAAAATGTTGAACTGAGAGGAGATCTTAGGTTCAGTTTATACAGAACAAAATTCATGAAAAATAATTAATTGCTAAACCTATGTGGCGTAGGATGTTAGTTCCAGTGTTGAAGTTACAGGTAGGCAGTGAAATTCAGCAGAGAGGTCAAAGCTGGAGCCGTAAATCTGGGAGTTACTAGCACGTGAATATTTAAACTGTGGGTCCAGATGAGATAATTAAGGAGGGGGGCAATAGGAGAAAAAAGTGATTTGAAATGGCATGCTTGGGGATTGCAGTCTTCGGGATTTAAGCAAAGACAAGCAGCCTGTTAAGGGATGAAGAAGGAGCCCTACTGAGGAAGGGGAAGTGAGTCAAATGGCAGATAAATGTACAAGTGTGGTAAGCCTCATTAGTAATCAAATAAGTGCAAATTAAAGATATCAACTTTGATCAATTGTGTTGGCAAGAATTAGTAAATTTCATTACTGACATCAATTGAAAGTCAAACTTGCAAATGTCAATATAAATTTTGAACATCTTTTGACCCAAAATTCCATTTTTAAGAATTTATTCTAAGAAAGTAAACAGACAAGAGCACAAGAATGCAAACTCATCATAGTACTGTCTATAATCAGTAAATTACTAAATATCTACAAAGAAATGAAGGGTAAATTAGTTACGGTACATGAACATGGTGGGATTTTATGTAGTCATTAAAATGATGAGGATATCCATGTAATTAAATATATATGTATGTCTGTATTACCAATATTATTTACATGATATTCACAATATATTATAAATAAAATATTATTCATAGAATACTATTAGACAAAATTGAGTCTAGTTATACAAAGTTTGCACATATTGTCTATGTGAAATTTTAGTCAATATGCAAATATCTACACACATACCAGTGCAGAATGATAGACTCTCAGTGTTAATGAGGAGTAGGCACTTCGACAACTTTGACTATAACGTTCATGTTATTCCATACGCATTTTTATGATAATCATATATTGCCTTTTTAGCCAGAGAAGCCAATCAAGGTGTTTTAATTTTGAAAAAAGAGGTAAAAATACTTCCTCCCCTTCCCCAGCATCCTTTTGGCTGCTCTACTCAGCCCTTGAACTCTACCAACCCCAGTGTAGGGCTCTGAGATGCCTCGAAAAATTGATTCTGGACCAGACAAAAATCTGTCTTGCTCTAGATTTTATGTTGTACCACTTTTGTAGAAGCACATAGATTTCTCCCTCCATTTAAGTGAACTTGAAATTGTCTTTTTAAATTTTTAAAATTTATTTTAACTGACAAGTAAAAATTATATGTATTTATGGTGGACTATACGATGCTTTGATACATGTACATATTCTGAAATGGCTATATCAGGTTACCTAACAAATCTATTATCTCACATATGCATCAATTTTTGGGGGGGTGAGGACATTTAGAATGTACTTTTATAGCAATTTTCAAGTATATACAATGCAACTAACTGTAGTCATCACGTTGTACAATAGATCTCCCGAAGGTATTTCTCCCAATGAAAGCTTTGTATCCTTTGACCAATCTCTTCCACATACACCACTCTCCTTAGGCCCTGGTAGCTGCCACTCTCCTCTCTGCTACTATGAATGAGTCTGGCCATTTATGATCCCAGGTAGGAGTAAGCTCACAAAGTATTTGTGTTTCCGTGCCTGGTTCGTTTCACTTAGCACAACCACCTCTCAGATTCAAGTGATTCTTTTTTTTTTTTACTTTTTTCATTTTAATCAAAAAGTAATCATTTCATTGTATTTTTATTTATTTATTTTTTTGACACAGAGTCTCACTCTGTAGCCCAGGCTGGAGTGGAGTGGCAACATCTTGGCTCACTGAAACCTCCGCCTCCCGGGTCCAGTTCAAGCAACTCTCCTGCCTCAGCCTCCCAAGTAGCTGGGATTACAAGCACAAGCTACCATGTCCAGCTAATTTTTGAATTTTTTTAGTACAGACAGGGTTTCACCATTGGCCAGTCTATCTTGAACTGCAATCATTTCATTTTATTAATAACACAAGAGTTCCAAAGAGGAAAAAAGACACTATATACCACAAACAGGTCAGAACATAAAATGCTGCCATTTGGGGACCTTGAATTTTGAAACCATTGTTTTCTCTGCCACTGTCAGGGACTCGGCTGAAGTCACTGCTCTCCCTCTCCCCTTCTAGAGGGTCTCGAGACTGATCCACAGGGATGTACTGAGCACAACCCCTGGGGAGAGGGCAGCTCCCTGGGGCTCCACTTGGAACCACAGCCAGAAGCCCTCCCTCCAACAGTTTCACCCTGCTGCAAAAGTCAAGAACATGTCCAGCTACCAGAAGTCGGACATCAAAGTGGTCCCTACCTCCTACTGCTCAGGAAGCAGAACAAGAGTCTAGACGAAAACAAGAGCCTGGGATTTTGAGCCAAAAGCTCAAAGCAAATCACTGAAGAAATGAGTGTTCACGGCCAGAGTCTCAGAACCGACTCCACAGAAGTGCCGCTGGAGGGGGTGCTGACAGAACTGGTAGGGGGAAGAGCAGTGGGGCCCAGATTCACAGTTTGAGCTAAACTGCTGCTGACTGGAGCGGTTCAGTCCAGTGAAATGAAAACCAAAAATAAAAGAGGAAAAAAAACAATAAACAACCTTGGCACAGACAGAAAAGTTCTTTCTTCTGTGGCTGCCCTGGCCATTCCTCAACGATCCAGAGTAGCTGACTTATGAATCCTCAAGCAGACCCCAAACATGTGGGGTTGGGGATGATGACACTGTGCCTGCCAAGGCCAGCTGACTGTTCTTTAACTCTACAGAGGAGTTGCAGGCAGGAGCTTGAGCTCTTGTCGATGTGTTTGAAGCTGGAAAGCCTTGGTAGGTTCACGATGAACAAAGGAGGTAGCTAGTGACATGGCAGATGCCATTCCAAACGTGGCCAGCTGGGCCTGGCTCCAAATCCGGTAGACAGAGGTACCGGAGAAACCCCATCAGACATAAGCCCAGACGCCGGTACTGCGCAAGTGACCCCGGAGATACTTATTTTCTACAAAAATCCAAAAAACAAAACAAAATACAACCCCAAATGCAGCATAAACTTGGTAAGGAATAAGCAAGAGCCTTGGGCAGGAGAGAGAGCGGGTAGTAGAAACTGATGACACTGGATGCAGACCTGGAGAATGCCAAGAATATCCTCCAAACAACTCTATTTAGAATGCAGTAAGTGGGAGGAGGCCAGGGGATGAGGGGACCGGGGATAGCTCAAAGGTTTAGCCTCAGTAATGCCTCTGGTAAGACCCCATGGGGGCCTGTGGCTGCCGCATCTGTGCTGGGGTCTGGCTAACCAGGTGGGAGAGAGCAGGGCCACTCTGGATCAGGGTATCCAGAGCCTTCTGTACACTTGGTTTGTCAAAGTTGACACCTGTGGAAGACACAGGCCACTGGCTAGCCATGGTGCCAGCAGGTGCCAGCCAACTGGAAGATTGGCCAAAAATCCCCTGGGAAGGAGACCCAGGTCTGGGGCCCATGTTCTGAGCAGTTCCTCCCTGCCCCAAAATGCTTGGAGGCTGATTGCCAAAGGCTGTGATCTTTGCGGAGGCTGGCTGATTGCTGCTGTGGAAAAATCCTGGCAGCATCTGAGGGGGATGTGGAGCTGCTACTGGCCACCCTGTACCACTACTGAAGAGGCTGAGGATTTTGGCCTGAAGCTCTTGCTGGGAGGTGGGGGTGCAGATGGAGTGGGTGTAGCAGAGGGGAGCACGTGGCCGCTCTGGAGCGGTTGGGAGCTTAGCCTTGTCTTCAGCGAGGCACCCGAGGTTGCCCGGGTGATTGGCAGGAAATCAGGCCAGGCAGACAGTCCGTGCTGCTCCCCTTCAGCCGTTCCTTCCGCTCTCGCAGGTAGTTGATGGTCTCGTGAGTCTCTTTGGCAGTGAGGCACCTGTTGTCTGCCGGCAGGCTGACGAGGCACTGCATGGCCAGAGGGCGGCCCTGCATACTCCCTCCTCAGGGCCTCCTCTCTCTCTTTCTTACAGGATGGCTTCATCTTGGCTGCCTGTCTGGCAATCTCCTCAGGTTCCTTCTCCCGGCACTCATTCTTGTAACACTCATAACTTCTGGCCACCAGCACCATGGCATCTGCCGGGCGCAGGTCACGATGCTCTTGCGGGGTTCCAAACATGATGTTGGCTGCGCAGGTGCGGTGAATCTGGGGTTGCTGGGTGATGACAATAGCAAAAGGGGAACCTCCCCTGCTAACATCATTCAAGGCTTGTGACAACACCTCTGTGTTGAGGAAGATCAAGTCCACTACCACGCCGGGTCTCACAGCTTCTGCCCCACACACTCAGCATAGTCTTTTGTCTGTTGACCATAACCACAGAACAATCAACAGACCTTTCGGCATCAAAGCGTCTCTGAATCTCCTCAAAATATTGATGGTAAAGCTCTTCTCTAGGCCGTTCCTTATGTTTCAAATGTTCTTTTGCATGAGACTGACTTTCTGGGCCTGGAGCGCCTCGTCCATCAAACTATCGCTGTGACAGTCAAAATGAGACTCATCCTGCAGGCATCGGTCATGAGAGTCTTCTCGCCTGTACACAGGATCTCAGGAGTCTCTCCTGTCTCTATATCTGTCATACATGAGGTCTCGCTGATCTAGAAAATTCCTAGAGTCTCTTAGATCACGAAGTCCCTGAGATCCCTCGTGTCCCCAACACCGCGCATACTCCTGCTGTCTCTGTGAACCCACAAGTCTCAGGGTCTTGAATGTCTGCTGTCCCAGCATCCTGGCCATTTCTGCCATCCCTGAGCTTTCTCCTTGGACTTCCCCGAATTGGGGATCGATCCCACCTTGAATCTCGACTGTCTCCAAAGCCATAAGGACCCATAAAACATATAGTGGCCATTCTTTCCTATAAATAGGTAACAAAATATAGGTATTTTTGTCCAAAAGCAGGACAGCTCTATGTAATGCGTAATGCTCAGTTAGTTGGGTTCCCAAGCGGAGCTACCAGGACAGACGAGGATTCAGTCTACGCAGTACTGTCCAGTTCACTGCAGGAAATGCAGTCCACTGGGGTATGTAGTTTAGGTCTGCTTCTGGGGAAAACTGGCTTTTTTACTTTGAGGCAAGGCAAAAATCCATTAATCTACTTGGGCCTTGAAGAGACACTAGATATGAAATATATCATTACTATGAAATATATCACATCTATCTGCCCTCTACACAAAACTGCTTCCACTTGTGTGCTGTTATGGGGCCAGAACATTTGAATACAATATCCTTATTTTTGGTGTAAATGGTGATGCTAATAAAGCTCTTCTTTGATAAAAGAGACCAATTTAATGTGTATCTTGAGGGAACACACCAGGATTATCTCTTTTGTATACACTGAAAGGAAGAATATATTGGGAAAACACCCTTGATTTCCGTGAAAGCTAAGAAAAAGGGAGACTTTCGAGAGGTAGAGCGTTTTGCCCTTTTTATTTCGCCTCAAACAGGTAATCCAAGTATGTGAGCAAACTGGGGGTCTGCAGGACAGGGACAGCGGTCTCTCAAGCAGCACTTTCCGTAAACCTGGTTAACATCTGGACTGGCAGGCATTTGGAATGAAGAGTCGAATCTCCGCAGCCCACTGCAGTGCCCCATGGCACACACCAACGACTCTGGGGCACTCCTTCTGCGCTGGAGGCTCCCATTGACACGAGAGCTGGGGACCGCCAGAGTTTATCCTCTTCCAATTGCCTGCAACTCATGCTGCAAGCTGAACTTGCCGGATTTGCCACTGAAAACACAAAGCTTCCTCTGTATCTCCTGATGTATGTTGTAAAAAAGCAGCAAGGCCCTTCACACAAGGTTCATGCTCTTATTGTTTGCTTGAGCGTTTCACTTGTTGGGGGGAAGAAAAGACCTTTGGTGTAGGAAGCTCAGCTTAACTCCCCAGAGCCCAACTCTCCCAAGGTAACTCACAGCTTCAGGGTACTTCACCTTCTGTGGGGCTGGGGCTTGATGGAGCCATATTCATATTTCTTCTTTCCGCTGCCTTATTAATATTGCTAACAGTGAGGCAGGCTCCCTGCTGCTCCTTCGCCTCAGGCGCACCACTGCCGCCGCCTCCTCAGCCCACCTGCCCACCATAGGACCAAGGTGCCACGAACTGATGGGCACCTCCTGAGTATCTGGGATTACAGGCATCCACCAATATGCCCGGCAAGTTTTTATAATTTTAGTAGAGACAGGATTTTGCCATGTTGGTCAGGGTGGTCTCAAACTCCTGAACTCAAGTGATTCACCTGCCTCACCCTCCCAAAGTACTGAGATTATAGGCATGAGCTGCCACACCCAGCCAAAATTATCTCCTGAACACATCAATGCATTGTGATTTTTTGCTTCAGTTAAACATATGACTTGTCTTCAGATTATAAGCATTACAAAGATCTAATACAGTTGAGAGTTTGTCCTGAAGCTCCAGAATTATAAAAAAGAAATAATACATGGTTGAGAACCAGAGAGCTATGAGTTCTAAGTTCTACATGTATTCTCTTCTCCAATTATTTTTGTCAACTTACTTTTGTTAAGTGACTTTGTTTTGTTAAGGGACTTTGTATTCTATAATTTCCAAATGGAAATGCTGGCCTAGACCACTGTTTCCAAAAGTATATATGTATGTATATATGTATAAATAAATATATCTATATATGTGTAGTATATAGTCAATTTTAAGATGTCAGAAAAAAATACTTGTAGCTATCTAATTTTCATTAGGCACATCTGGCTGCCTTTACCTTATTCTCATTTTTCTTTTTATGCAGCATTTATTGTTACTGAAACACCAGGAGTTTGTTCTAGGTCCTGGGCTGGCAGCACAGAAAGCCAATCACTGAGACAATGCGTGTTGCTGAAGAAGAAAGTTTACTCGGGTACTGCGGTGAGGATGTGGGAATTCAGTCTCAAATCCGTCTCCCTGACTGACTAAAACTAGGGTTTAAACAGCAGGGAGGAAATGTAACAATGTATAAGAAACTAGGAACTAGGGGAGAGGCAAGGAAGCAATTATGAGGAATGAGGAGTCAGGCATCTCATTGTCTGGGTATGGTAACCTGGTAATTACTTGTGGTTTTTTGTTTTTTTTGAGGTCTGAAGGTCATTTTCAGAGGAAAGAACTTGGATGAAACAAATGTAAGGTTCAAGCTTTAAGACCAAAAGGGTCTGTTTATCAAAAAAAAAAAAAAAAGAAAGAAAACCTACCTATGGTACTACTGGGTTAATTTCAGCTAATTTTCATTAGGCACATCTGACTGCTTTTATGCCACTTTCATTTTCTTTTATGTAGCATTCATTACCATCTGAAATACTATAGCATATACCTATTTATTATGTTTCTAATGTATTTTTTTTCTCTCTCTCTATCTGCTAAAATGTAAGCCTAATGAAGGCAGTAACTTTTCTCTGTTTAACTCACTCATATCCCAAGCACCTAGAATCATGCCTGGGACATAGTAGTCACTTAATAAACATCTGTTTTTTATAAACATTTATTAAATAAGTATTTACATATTGATCACCTGTATCAAAGTTGATGTAAACAGACAACCTTAGCTCTTATAGTATAAGAACTATATAATGATTTTAGCTTATAAAGTGTAAGAAAAAAATAGTCTACATTCTATGGCACATTTTACAGACAAATCTAGATTAGACACAATGCTCAGGAAACTGTATAATTGGGTTTATTGAATTCCTGGCAACTGTTAAAATATTCCTTTTAAACTGCTGTTTTGAAAATTTTTCTAATACCTTATGATGAATGGGTAATAAAAATGACATTTTTTTCAATTATTCATAATTTTGCAGTCTCAGAGCATTCGTTCTAAACATTATTTCTCATTATGCAACAGTAAACCATAGAACTAAAAAGTCTGGAAGGCTAAGCTGAAAGGGTACTCATCACAATTAAATCTCTAATGTGAGCTAATTTTAAGGTCATTTTTATCTTTCTCCTAAAAATGTGAGTCAGTAAATTGTGCTTAACTAGTATTTGGAGTTTAAATGTGCTGGCTATTTCTAAATGACTTAATATGAAAAGCCTTAACTTAAAACAAGCATACCTTTTTTAGTCTTTAGAAAATCATGTTAGATAAACTTGAACTTTAGGAAGTATTTATAATATCAGATTGCTGCTGTGCAAAGACAGAGCAGCCCTAAGGCTAAATACATAGAACGTTTCACCTGAAATAGGTAGCACCACAAGGCATTCCTTATCTCAGGTTTGATATGCCTGTCTTTTTTAAATAAAGGAACTTTAAATTCCCAGGCTGTCTCATCAGAAGCAGCAACTGGCTAAATGTATTGTGATTATAAAACTTGGCATTCAAAGGAGGACACTTGGGAATGAAATGAAAGACCTTCACCATCCCACAGAAACAGCCTTCTGTCACCCGCCCCAGCTGAGCAGGCGAGGCTGGCCAGCATCATTCCCACACCTCTTCAAGCCAGTTTCTATCAAGTAATCTAAAGGTAAAACCACAGGCCTGTGTATATTAAGGGCCAACTGTTTAACCTCAAAAAATTCTTTAAGCGTAAATCGATATGCTAAAAGAGTTGGTTAGTCAAAACAAGCTTTATCCTTTTGTCATCCAGGTAGGAAAAAAATCAATGAAGAAATAAAGTGCTTACCATGAAGATAGATGCATTTTTTTAAGGAATCATTTGTACTATAAGAAGAGCTGATTAGCAAAATCTGATTTACTATTATAGGCCTTTAATCTCAGTTAGGGTTGAAATGTATTCTCAAAAGATAACAGATGTGAGATCCAAGCAAAATAGTCACTTGTTTTATTGTAATAAAAGTAAAGTACCAAAAAAAAAAAGAAAACCCACAATCTTACCTTTCCTCCATATCACTTTAATTCTCTACACATTTATGTTTGAAAAAAGCATATAATAAAAGCATAAATCGTTTTTTGGAGTTTTCAAATGTAGAAAATTGTACACCATAACAAGAGCCAGTAATTTTTATCACCCTGAAATGCGTTTTAAAGTTATTCACAATGGATAGCACATTAAGTTCAACTCCTTTTTAAGATTAGAACATTGTAACAAGTAAAATTAAGTCATCCCTAATGATTGTAGCATAAACTGGCCACATTATGTATCGCGTTATCCTCTAGGCCTTATATTTTTAACAAATATGCCCATACTCTGTGCACCCAGATTCCCTCTTCTGCCGCGTGGATGACTTATCGTTGGGTACTTGGCACTTTAATGAATTCAAGACCTCATTTCGCTGATCTGGTAAAATTGCAGCGCTATTATCCACGTCTTCATTTTATAGCGCTGAGGAACAGCATTCTATGACCACCACACTGTTGGCCATACAAATACATCCAGAGCAAACAGACACTTCAGTCATTCTGGGAAGCTGTCTATGCCTTTTTTTTTAAATGGCTCAATGGTGAAAAAAAGATTTCGGGGATATAATATTGTGGCAAATGTTTAAGTTTAAATATGGAGATTGTTAAAAATTGATCTCCTATTACCAGTTGCTATTCTGAAAGCATCAAGGTATACGTCAGGAAGGTGCAACCTTTTCACACAGAGAACAGCTCGGAGGAGAACATAACAGCCCAAAGCGAAAATAAATGACAGGGCGGGG
>CM052663.1:1842752-1871116 GCA_028533165.1 Leontopithecus rosalia | reverse complement strand
GGAGAGAGGGGAGGGGATGAGAGAGGGGAGGGGAGGAGAGAGGGGAGGGGAGGAGAGAGGGGAGGAGAGAGGGGAGGAGAGGGGAGAGGGGAGGGGAAGGGAGGGGAGGGTAGGGGAAGGGAAGGGAAGGGAATGGAGGGGGGGAAGGGAGGGGAGGGGAGGGGAAGGGAAAGGGGAGAGGAGGGGAGGGGAGGGGAAAAGAGAGGGGAGGGGAAGGGAGGGGAGAGGGGAGGAGGGAGGGGAGGGGAAGGGAATGGAAGGGGAGGGGAGGGGAGGGAAAAGGAAGGGCGAAAGGAAAGGAAACAAGGCAGAGCTGTATTAGCCAAAGTCTACAAGCAGAACAAATGGGGGAAAAAAATCTATAAAGGACAATTAGTGTCCCTTCTGGATCATATTCAGAAAAAAATATCTTCACTTTTCCAATTAACGTGGAGTCAACGTAGAGAAAACAGGAATGTGGCAGAGCAAACACAAATTGAGACTCAAATGGACCTGGACTGAAATCCAGACTCTGATTTATTATTCCTAGTTTATCTATGCCTTGCAGACACAGAGGAGAAAAGGAAAAAACAAAACTAAAACCAGACTCAGTCTCTGGCTTCCCAGAACCCGTGCCCTATCGGGTGACAGCGACGCTAGACAGGGAGTCCTGCAAGGGCAATGTCAGCCTCAAGCAACCCGGAGCCAACCGACTACCCTGGTCCAGAAGGTTAGGAAAGGCCCTGCTGTGGCCCAAATGGAGAGAAGTCCATCAAGGAGAGAAACGTGCTGCGTGCAGTTCATGGGTCACAGAGACCCCGGAGGGCCCCACTGCGAGAGCAGTCCAGGGTCTCTGCAGCAGTGAGTGGTTTGTGGAAGGCGGCCCGGGGCTGGGGGAAGCACCAGCAGGTCCACAAAGGTCCTCCGAGCCAGGTGGGGCTGCTACCTAAGGGCAGTAGGTGTAAGGTTTATTGCCGAGGTAAAATGAGGAAACTGAGGCAAGGATAAGAAAATGAGAGGCTAATTTATTCAGCTCCCGGGTGAGGTTCTGTGGTCCAGGAAGGGGCCAAAGAAGTCACTCCTGGCTGTTCAGGGCATGGGGTTATATGGGGAGGGAAGGCAATTGATTGGCTACTGGGGAAACAAAGTGAAGGCAATTTCATTGGCTGTTGAGAGGCAGGAAGTACCTGGAGCTAGCTGCCATTGGTAGATGGGCAGGACCTTGGGTAAGTGGGCCCTGATTGGCTGTAGGGGAAACAAACTGAAGGCAATTTCATTGGCTCCTGAGAAGCAGGACGTGCCTGGAGCTAGCTGCCATTGGTAGATGGGCAGGACCTTGGGTAAGTGGGCCCTGATTGGCTGTAGGGGAAACAAAGTGAAATTTCATTGGCTCCTGAGAGGCAGGAAGTGCCTGGAGCTAGCTGCCATTGGTAGGTGGGCACGACCTTGGGTAAGTGGGCCCTGATTGGCTGTAGGGGAAACAAAGTGAAGGAAATTTCATTGGCTCCTGAGAGGCAGGAAGTGCCTGGAGCTAGCTGCCATTGGTAGGTGGGCAGGACCTTGGGTAAGTGGGCCTGCCAGGGGTGTATGGGGCAGACTGCAGACTGCTGCCAGGCAGGGTATGGTGAGGCTTCTTTAAACATTTTTCTGCAGGTTGTTTCAACAGCGGGCTGGGGGTTGGATGCGTAGTTTAATGCTGAGTGTGGGCTTGGGTATGGTATGCAGAGGCGGGTGCGGGGGAAGCCGTGTGCTCAGGCCAGGTAACCAGCTTGGGTGATGATGTAGTTATCAGGCACTGAGAGGGATGGATGTGTCCGTTTTACTCCTGGCGAGGCAACCGGCCTTACAGTAGGCAGCCACTGAGAGCATTGCCAGGGAAGGAGCATGATCGGGCTTGCCTTTATAGAAAGTTGACTTGTTGACAGTGAGAGGACTGCATTGGAAACAATAAAACGCAGCAGGGAGTCCAGCGGGAGCCACTTGGAATACCCCAGGAGAGAGACTTTGAGGCAGGCCAGGAGGGGCAGAGGAGGAAATAAGACGCAGGAGTGTCAGGGTTGAATTGAATAGGGGCGGAGGGTGCAGAAAAGGGAAGAGGGAGGCACCCAGCAGAACAGGGAGGACCAGGGGTGGGGGTGGGGTGCTACCCCCAGAGCAGTGGCCCATCTGAGAAAGTTTCAGGTTAGGAGGAGGCGTGGAGACTGCTGGCCAGAGCTCAGCAGAGACTCTGGGGCTAGAATGGCTATTTGGGGGAATCTCTGCAAGATTGCTAACTGATGGCGTGCAAGTAGAAGAGGCCTCAAGGGAGAGTGTGTAGAGAAAGGGTCCTAGAGGACAGGCGCATAAGGAACACCTGCATTTAAGAGCAGGCAGAGGAACAGGTGTCACCAAAGGAGATTGGGAAGTGCGCCAGGGGCTGCTGGGGAGCAGAGACCCCACCACTGCAGTCTCAGTCTCCAAACAAGGCGTGAGGCCACAGAGAGATCTCTCATGTACGTTAGCTGCTGATGGCCACATGACATTGCAGAAGACAAGGAAAAACCACATCTCGGGGAGAGCACACTCAGGGAACCTGAAGTTGTGTTTACCTGTGGAGGGCGTTTCTGCCGTTCAGCAGTAGGCCACTGTGAGCCACCGTGAATAGCTCTTCTTAGTCGGTAAGATGCCATGGACACCACTAGCAAAGTCCACTGTAGGCACAGGTGAGTGACAGGCTTTGTGTGGGTCGCCCCAGCCCTGTGGAAGCTGGCTTAGCCCAGATGAGACCTGCTGCCTGAAAGCTCTCAGCCCCCTGTCCATTCTTTTCACCACCTACGGATCCCCTGCCCTTTCCTTGAGAGTAACATGAGCTCTACTGCCTTTCTCAGCAATCACTAAAATTCACGTGTGTTTCAGTTCACTGCAGCCCAGCTCTCCTCCAGGAACTGCCCCTAACTGTTCCCCTCACCCAGGAGTTTTTTTTGACATGGCCCAAGCTAGAGTGTAGTGGCACCGGTATAGTTCTCCACAGGTTTGAACTCCAGATGTTTATTCCGAATTTTTGTCTGTATTTGGTGTCTTTTCTATTCAACTGTGTAGTAAGTGCTGAGGACACGGTCCCTTTAAGGGTTTTCTGCACCCACAATGCTTACAGCAACATGTAGAAAGTCTCACGCCTTCCATAAATATTTGTTGACAATCCACAGCTCCATCCTCATCCCCATGGCACCACGTCCATCAGTCACAGAAAGAATAGGACATTTGCCACAGTGGGCAGGCATGTCGGTATTTTGTCTTTCCCACTGCAAGAAGTAAGAGCGTTAGAAACAAAAGCTATGGTTTTATTAGTAGTACTTGAAGAAATCTGAGTAAACTGATTGAACATTCTATTTATTTTTGTAAATGTGTTTTTAACACCACATATTTTATTTCCTTTGATCATCCTAGCTACAAAATAAAAATAGCACTTCCAAATAGAAGGCTTCTCTAATAACACATTCAGGGGCAGAGCGTTCTCCTTCCTCCCCGGGAGCTTTGTCCTGGCCTCCACCGTGGAAGAAGGAGAATATCTCCTACCTCAGGCTCCTGAAGCACCTCATTCCATTAGCTGCCAGCTTGTCAAATCTGTATTACCAAGCACTCCAAGGCATGAATTGTAAGTCCTAGGATGGCGGAACAACGGAAGAACATTTGACTGGGGATAGAACCCAGTTCTCTTTAGTAAGACGCCTTAAGGTGTTTTGCGTTCTGCAAGGGCAGATAATAAATAGGCAACAGACAAATATTCACACAGAGCTAAGACATAGGTCACCTTATATGTGTAAGCTGATTTTACAGGCTCTAATTTTTCAAAAACTTTGCTTCCTTAGGCTTAAGTGTGACCACTGGCCATTTCAACAACACTGGCCTTTATATTTGGCTCAGTCATTCGTTACCCACGTAACCTTGCTGAAATCACTTTGATCTCTGAACTTCGGCTTTAACTGTAAAATAAGGAGGATTTGTCCAATGTCATCTTGAATCTGGTGAAATTACATCCTTGATTCTGAGACTTAAAACATGGCAGAAAGAAATTCAGTTTCTTGATGCCCTGTGTGTATGTCAGTTGCAGCTCCAAGTACAATCTATTCAGATTCAAATCAGTTCTTGAATAGTTCATTTCTCCCACTGAAATGAGGTCCGTCGGAGCAGGAATGAGTCCCATTACCTCCGGGGTCCCAGGTAGAGCAAATAGCTCTCCGTACCCATGGGCCCCAAGTCCCTTACCGAGTGGATGAACGTGCCGGCTCTTGTACCTGTTGCTCCTCTAGCCGGCTAACATCCCATTTCACCTTGGGCTTGGTGAACCGCAGAGAAATGGAATTCATTGAAAGGCCCAGGACCGCTGCCCTTACCTCCCTGTCTTACATCTCTGTGCTCACAGAAACCACATGGGACCAGAAAAAGGTAGATGTGACTGTGCAAAAAGATAAAAGATGAGGAAGACAGGCCTTTATACTTGCCTAGAAGGCCTTTTATTAATCACTCTTCTTTGCCGTTCACCTGAACTATTCTTTAACTATTCTTCTATAGGTTAGAAGGTAACAGATTCCTGGAATGTTCAATGTTAAATGATACTTAAAGCAGCACAAGACTTCACCTAAAATAAACAAATCTTAAAGTGACTTACAAAGCTAATGAATCTGGTGTGACTCCTTTCAACATTTTCATTACACTGATCCACTAAACCTCATTTAAAAAAATCAAGGATTTGAAAAAAAAAACCTACTATACTGAGAAGTTGAATTGTATTCATCACCATTTTCAAATGATCTACATGAATACCTTCAAAGTACTACTAGATTCTTACACCCAGGCAATACTTTATAGTAAGAAAAGTAAGGACTTTCAATCGTTTCCCTCCAGTTTGAGAAAGGCTCTATCACCTTCATAAATGGCAGAACAACCAGCATCCTTGGCGGGCCTCCCTGCATGGCCAAGAGTGTGAGCATATTTTGAATAAAAATCTAACTCTTCCATTTGTACTTATAAGAAGACACCAATATAATACAAATTGGAAAAAAAATGTTTGCATCAAGAAATAAGTTGTTTCTGAGATGCTAGAAAACAAGTACTTACAAGTGCAAACGAGGAACAAGATAGTTTGCTTGGGAATAATTTCAAGCACTGACCCTAAATGCCTTACATTGCTTGTACTAAAGAGCATGGCATGTGCTTTGAATTTTGCTTTTAATCTATAGATCCTTTTACAGTCGCATACATTAGAATCAAAGTAAAAGCACCGTCAAAGTGACTCCATGGTACCGCTAAGCAGTGGGGGTCGGGAAACATCTGCACCAGAAGCAACTGTAACAAACGAAGGAAGTTAGAAGTAATAACGCAAAGTACTGAAAAACATCTCTCTTCATGGCAATGCGGGTGTTTACAGCTATCTACTCTTCCAGGATCACTTAGAAGTATATGAAACCCAGACATTTACTTCGGGAATATAGAGTTATTAAAGCAAATAAGAGTAGGCCCTTGGCCTGAGGTTTCCTCTGTAGCCAGAGCGCTTATGTAAGCAAACTGAAACTTAGCTTGCAGGTATTTTTTTTATAACTGACTCTAAAAAGGAAGAAGAAAAAAAAAGAAACACCTAGACCCAGTCAATCCCAAACAGCCAACCACCAGGTTTGCAGTGGAATGAGGGACCTACCATCATGTTATGCCTAAATAAGGCAAATGCCTACAGTAGGCAATCAGGAAATGTCTTTATTTATTTATTTGTTTGTTTATTTATTTATTTTGAGACAGAGTTTCACTCTTGTCACCCAGGCTGGAGTGCAATGGCGCAATCTCCGCTCACAACCTCCGCCTCCTGGGTTCAGACAATTCTACTGCCTCAGCCTCCCGAGTAGCTGGGATTACAGGCACGCGCCACCATGCCCAGCTAATGTTTTGTATTTTTAGTAGAGACGGGGTTTCACCATGTTGACCAGGATGGTCTCAATCTCATGACCTCGTGATCCACCCGCCTCGGCCTCCCAAAGTGCTGGGATTATAGGCGTGAGCCACCGCACCCTGTCCTGCAATCAGCAAATGTCTTAACTTTGCTTCCGCATTCAGCCTCTGAAAGCTCACGGCTCACAGTCCAGCAGAGCACTCTGACCTCTGCAGCTTTGACTGCTCCCCAGTTCATGAATTGTTCTTTGTTTGAAGAGATTCTGTTAAACTTATTTTCTCTAAAGTTTTTCTTTTAAGAGAATAAACAAAAAAGTCAAAAGTAAAATTTGTTCTCTTCAATTGCACACATTTATTCTACCACTTAACATGTTAAATACAGTCATGCACCACAGAACAATGTTTCAGTCCGTGGCGGACCACATGTACACGGGCGGGCCGTAAGATTACAATGGACCTGACAAATTCCTGTAGCCTGGTGATGTCATCGCCGTAGTAAGATCATTATGATTGCATTACTCACATGTTTGTGGCTATACTGACGTAAACAAACCTACTGTGCTGCCAGCAGTACCAAAGCCTAGCACATACGGTTATATATAGTACATAATACTTGATAATGATAATAAATGACTATGTTACTGACATATATGTATTATATTTAATCACTATTTTAGTGTTACTCCTTCTGCTTATATATTTTTTCAAAGTGAACTGTAAATCAGCCTCGGGCAGATCCTTCAAAACGTATTCCAGAAGAAGGCATTGCTGTCATAGGAGACGATAGCTCTTTGGAGCTATGCCCCAGAGACGTGCTCCTGGGACAAGATATGTAGGGGGAGACGGTAATATCGATAATCCCGACCCTACAAGATACAGAGGTGGAAGACGGTAATATCGACAATCCCGACCCTACAAGATACGGAGGTGGAAGACGGTAATATCGACAATCCCGACCCTACAAGATACGGAGGTGGAAGACGGTAATATCGATAATCCCGACCCTACAAGATACGGAGGTGGAAGACGGTAATATTGATAATCCCGACCCTACAAGATACGGAGGTGGAAGACGGTAATATCGATAATCCCGACCCTACAAGATACGGAGGTGGAAGACGGTAATATCAATAATCCCAACCCTATGCAGGCCTAGGCAAATGTGCTTGTTTCTTAGTTATTAATTGAAAAGTATTACATGAAAAAAAATTGTTTAATTTAAAAATAGAAAAGTATATAGAATAGGGAGATAAAGAGAGAAAATATCTTTGTACAGTTGTACAATGTTTGTCTTTTAAGCTAGCGTTATTACAAAAGAACCAAAAAAGTGAAAAAAGGCCGGACGCGGTGGCTCAAGCCTGTAATCCTAGCACTTTGGGAGGCTGAGGCGGGTGGATCACGAGGTCAAGAGATCGAGACCATCCTGGTCAACATGGTGAAACCCCGTCTCTACTAAAGATACAAAAAATTAGCTGGGCATGGTGGCACGTGCCTGTAATCCCAGCTACTCAAGAGGCTGAGGCAGGAGAATTGCCTGAACCCAGGAGGCGGAGGTTGCGGTGAGCGAAGATCGGGCCATTGCACTCCAGCCTGGGTAACAAGAGCGAAACTCCGTCTCAAAAAAAAAAAAAACAAAAAAAAAGTTAAAAAAATTAAAGTTTATAATGTAAAAACTTTATAGTAGGCTTAGCTTAATCATTACTGGAGAAAGCACAGTGTTTTATAAATTTGGTGTAGCTAAGTCTACAGTGTTTTATGACGTCTACAGTAGTGTACAGGATTGTCCTAGGCCTCATGCACTGACTCCCCAGGCAACTTCCATCCTGCAAGCTCCATTCACGGCATGTGCCCTCCATAGGTGTACCAGCTTTTGTCTTTTATACAGTATTTGTACTGTACCTTTTCTATGTTTACATATGTTTAGATACATAAATACTTACCCTTGTATCCCAGTTGCCTCCAGTAGCCAGTATAGTAACATGCTGTACAGGTTTGTAGCCCTGGAGCACAATGAAAGAACCACCTAATGACACGTTCCATTGTTAAGTAACATACAACTTAAACTAGACCTCACTAAATTAAAACCTGCTAGGTGAAAGACACCGTGAAGAGAATGAGAAGACAAGGGGCACACTGAAAGAAAATATTTGCGAAATATATTTCTGGTAAAGAATAGTTATCTAAAATATACCAAAAAAATAAAACTCAGCAATAAGAAAACAAAAAATGGGCAAAAGAACTGCACTAACATCTCACCAAAGAAGTTATGCAGATGATGAATAATCATATGAAAATATGCTCAATGTCATATGTCATTAGAAATTGCAAATTAAAACGAGATACCACTAGACACTCGTTTAGCCAAAATCCGAAAGACTAGCAACACTGAATGCTAGTGAGTATGCTAATCAACAGAGACTTATTCATTGCTGGTGGGAATGCAAAATGGCAGAGCCACTTTGGGACAATTTGGCAGTTTCTTACGAAAATATGCATATTCTTGCCGTAAAATCCAGCAACTGGGCTCCTGAGTATTTACCCAAATAGATGAACACTTACATTTGCACAAAACCTGTACACAGATATTTATGGAAGATTTGATCATCATTGTCCAGACTTGAGAGCAATTAGCAGGTGAATGGATAAACTGTAGTACATCCACACAAGGAACTATTAAGCAGAAGCGAGCTCTCAAGCCATAAAAAGACAGAGGAAACACAGATGCATACAACTAAGTGAAAGAAGTCGATCTAAAAAGGCTATGTGGCACACTATGGCATTCTGGAAAAGGTAAAACTATGAACACAACAAAAAGATCAATGGTTGCCAATGGTTGGAAGAGAAAGAATGATAGGTGGAGCACAGAGGACATTTAGGGCAGTGGAACTATTCTGTATGATAGTATAGTGGTGAATACATGCCATCACACGTCAGTCAAAATGCCTGCAATGTGCACCAAGAGTGAACCCAAGTGATAACTATGAACTTTGAGTAAAAAAGATGTGTCAGTGTAGGTTCATAACTTGTGGCCTCTCATGCGGGGTGTTGACAGGGGGTAGTTTACAGAGGCAAGATGGTATATGGGCACACTCTGCAATTTCCACTCAATTTTGCCATCAGCCTAAAACTGCTCTAAATTATAAAATCTATCTTTGTGTCAACATAATCAAATAACCTTTCCTGAATTTTTTTCCTTCATTACACATTTCAGATTTCAAAACCAATTTTTATGTCTAGCTCATTCTATGAATATATTATTGCTTTATTTTCATAATCTGGGTGTCATCAAACTATAGGACTTATTTTGGAGTGACAGGAAGAAAACCCCAAGTAACTTCTGAACAGTTTACCAATTGCCTATGATGTGATAAGAAGAAAACCCCCGAGTAACCTCTGAACAGTTTACGGATTGTCTATTATGTACCATTGATGTGTCTATATGCCGTGGATGCAGACATGATTAAGATGAAATCTCTGTCCCTAACGGCTAGCCCTCTAATCCTCTAATGGAAGCAGACAGAAAAGTAAACAATAAATAAACATTTTTTTATTACAAAAATACTCATGCTGCTAATAAAGACATACCCAAGACCAGGTAATTGTTAAAGGAAGGAGTTTAATGGACTCACAGTTCCACATGGCTGGGGAAGCCTCACATTCATCGAGGAAGGTGAAGGAGAAGCAAAGTCACGTCTTATGTGACAGAACACAAGAGAGCATGTGCAGGAGAACTGCCCCTTAATTAACCATGAGACTTATTCACTATCAAGAGAACAGGATGGGAAAAATCTGCCCCCATGATTCAATTACCTCCCACTGAATCCCTCCCACAACTTGTGGAAATTATGAGAGCTACAAGTCAAGATGAGATTTGGGTAAGGACACAGCCAATCATATCATTCTGCCCCTGGCCCCTCCCAAATCTCATGTCCTCACATTTCAAAACCAATCATGCCGTCTCAACAGTCTCCCAAAGTCCTTACTCATTTCAGCATTAACTCAAAAGTCCATAGTCCAAAGTTTCATCAAAGACAAGGAAAGTCCCTTCTACCTATGAGCCTGTAAATTCAAAAGCAAGCTATTTACTTTCTAGATACAATGGGGTTAGAAGCACTGAATAAATACACCCATTTCAAATAGGAGAAATTGGCCAAAGCAAAGGGTTACAGGCCCCATGCAAGCCCAAAATCCAATGGTGTAGTCAAATCATAAAGCTCCAAAATGATCTCCTTTGACTCCATGTCTCATATCCAGGTCACACCGATGCAAGAAGTGGACTAACATGGTCTTAGGCAGCTCTGCCCCTGTGGCTTTGTGGGATACAGCCCCTCCTGGTTACTTTCAGGGACTAGCATTGAGTGTCTACAACTTTTCCAGGCACACAGTGCAAGCTATCAATGAAACTACCAATTTGGGGTCTACAGGATGGTGACCCTCTTCTCATAGCTCCACTAGAACCCTTTGTGGGCACTCCCACCCCACATTTCCTTTTGCACTGTGCCAGTAGAGGTTCTCCATGAGGGCTCTGCCCCTGCAGTACACCTCTGCCTGGATATCTAGGTATTTCTATACATTCTCTGAAATCTAGGCAGGGGCTCCCAAACTGCAATTATTGACTTCTGTGCACCCACATCCCCAACACCACTTGTAAGCCATCAAAGCCTGAGGCTTGCACCCTCTGAAGCAATCACCTGAACTTTACTTTGGCCCCTTTTAGCCATGGTTGTGACACAGGGCATCAAGTCCTGAATACTGCACACAACAGGGGGCCCTGTACCCTGCCCAGGAAACCATTTTTTCCTCCTAGGCCTCCAAGGCCTGTGATGGGAGGGGCTGCTGTGAAGACCTCTGATATGCCCTGGAGATACTTTCCCCATTGTCTTGGCAACTAACGTTTGACTCCTCATTGCTTATGCAAATTTCTGCAACCAGCCCGAATTTCTCCTCAGAAAATGAGTTTCTCTTTTCTATCACATCACCAGGCTGCAAATTTTCCAAACTTTTATGCTGTACTTCCTTTTGAGCATTAGTTCTGATTCCAAACCTTATCTTTGTGAATACACAAAACTGAATGCTTTTAACAGCATGCAAGTCATATCTTGAGTTCTTTGCTGCTTAGAAATTTCTTCTGCCAGATGCCCTAAATCATATCTCTCAGGTTCAAAGTTCCACGGATCTCTAGGACAGGGGAAAAATGCCACCAGTCTTTGCTAAAACATAGCAAGAGTCATCTTTATTCCAGTTCCCAACAAGCTCCTCATCTCCATCTGAGATCACCTCAGCCTGGAATTTATTGTCCATATCACTATGCATTTTGGTCAAAACCATTCAACAAATCTCCAGGAAGTTCCAAGCTTTCCTACATTTTCCTGTCCTCTTCTGAGCCCCTCAACGTCTTCCAATTTTTGCCTGTTACCCAGTTCCAAAGTTGCTTCCACATTTTAGGGTATCTTTACAGCAGCACCCCACTCTCCTAGTACCAATTTACTGTATTAGTTTGTTCTCACCCTGCTAATAAAGACATACCTGAGACTGAGTAATTTATAATGGAAAGAGGTTTAATGAACTCACAGTTCCACATTGCTGGGGAGGCCTCAGAATTATGGCAGAAGGCAAAGGAGAAGGAAAGACACATTTCACATGGCAACAGGCAAGAGAGCATATGCAGGGAAACTCCCCTTTATAAAATTATCAGATCTCATGATAGTCTCACTATCATAAGAACAGCATGGGAAAGACCCATCCCCATAATTTAATGACCTCCCACTGGTCCCTCCCATGATATGTAGGAATTCTGGGAGCTACAATTCAAAATCAGATTTGGGTGGGGACACAGCTAAACCATATGACATGGGATCACAAGAGGGTTTCAACAATCCTTTCCTCTCTGTTCACTTCAAACCCAAGGTGCCTGGTGGCCATTTTTAAAACAACTCGTCTCCTTGAGTAAGAGTCTAAGTTCTGCTTGTCTGCTTTGTTCTGGAAACAGTGCCTGTCACATGGTAGTTATCTGTGGATAAGCACGACTTCTAGAAACAGTTGCTTTAGAATAAAATCTGAGAGTAAATCTAAGACTGAGAGGAAAAGGAAAACCCTGTAGTGACCTTACTTGAGACTGTAAAACATATTCAGTAGCGTTTTGAAGAATACAGATAAATAACATATTTTCCTCCCCCTTCCATAATTTCTATTCCTAAATGAATTCTATAAAGCACTTTAAGACTATAGGCTTCCAACATGTAACTTTTCTTTTCTTTTTTTTTTTTTTTTTTGAGGTGGAGTTTCACTGTTGTTATCCAGGCTGGAGTGCAATGGCGCGATCTCGGCTCACCGCAACCTCCGCCTTCCGGGTTCAAGCAATTATCCTGCCTCAGCCTCCTGAGTAGCTGGGATTACAGGCGCGCACCACCATGCCCAGCTAATTTGTTGCATTTTTAGTAGAGACGGGGTTTCACTATGTTGACCAGGATGGTCTCGATCTCTTGACCTCGTGATCCACCTGCCTCGGCCTCCCAAAGTGCTGGGATTATAGGCATGAGCCACTGCGCCTGGCCACCAACATGTAACTTACATGTGCTTACCTAAGTGGATTTTGGTTTTAGAAAATGAGAACAAAGTAAAAGATTTGCACATCCTATGTTACTCAGTTTCTTATAAAACTAAGCATATACTTGCCATTTCTTGGTGATTTGTTCTAGAAAAGGAGGAAACATGAAGGAGGAAAGAATGAAGTGAGGGTGAAATATACAAAGGAAAAAATAGGCCAGGCATGGTGGCTCATGCCTGTAATCCCGGCACTTTGGGAGGCTGCAATGGGCAGATCACTTGAGGTCAGGAGTTTGAGACCAGCCTGGCCAACATGGCAAAACCCCATTTCTACTAAAAATACAAAAATTAGCTGGGCATAGTGGTGGGCACCTGTAGTCACAGCTACTTGGGAGGCTGCAGCAGGAGAATCGCTTGAACCCGGGAGGCAGAAGTTACAGTGAGCCAAGATCGTGCCACTGCACTCCAGCCTGGGTAACAGAGCAAGACTCTGTCTCAAAATATATATATATTTCTTTTATTTTAAAAAATTTATATTTTATAAGCTGAGGATTGATGTTCGCACCGTATCAGCAGAGGGCAATTAATTTCTGTCATGAAACTTCAGTATCAGTATAATATGTAGCTTTGAAAGATCAATAGCATAGCAACTTTCTAAGTTTCTTATTGGGATAATTATTTTAGGACTTAAAGATCCAAAATTTTTTATTTTCAAAAAAAATGTGCTAGGGAAGAGTGGAGATAAGTAAATAGTGAATTCAAACAAACCAGTTTTTAAATTATACACTGAGAATAAGAATCAAAGAAACTGAAGTAAAGAGGACATACCTGGAAATATTCTTTCAACACCCTAAATTCCTTTTGGCATATGGTTTAAATAAGCTGGTCTATTTAAGTTCCACTTGTCCTTTGAAATGGTGAAAATTACTTGGTTGTGATAGTTGGGGTCTGAAATGGAAGTCTTAGGTGATGAGTGAATCATCCCTAACGCTTCAGGAACTTACAGCTCATCAACATCTACACAGAATGTTTGTATGACAACCGTAACGTCTTAATATGAGAGAGATGAGAGACACAGATGATAAAAATAGGCATTTTGCCTAGCAATTTCAAACAAGCATTTTTCTAATTACATGGCAGAAATACCAGACAAAACCATCTGGTATCTCCTGTGCTGACACCTAATAAATCAAGCAAAGATAATATTTTCTACTCTGCTCTTTAAAACCTCCAAGGAAAATTAAAAGACAGCGTTAAGTCAAGCGTGTAGCCGCTGAGACTCAAAACAATATGACAGCAGAATTAGAACTGCAGAAATGTGAGCATGAAAGGTAAATACAGTGAAGGTCTTAGAACTCTCAGGTTTGAAACATTGAATTGAAATAAATACAATAGGGCTGGAGGGACTGGGGAGAGGTTGGTCAAAGGATATACAATTTTAGTTACACAGGAAGAATAAATTCGGGAGATCATTGTACAACATGGCAACTATAGTTAATAACAACATTTATTCTTGAAAATTGCTTGGAGAGTCTACTTTAAGTGTTCTCATCACAAAAAAGTATGTGAGCTAATGAATGCTAATTGGCTGAATTTAGCCATTCAGCAATATGTTGAAACATCATGTTGTATGCTATAAATATATATAATTTTTGTTCTTTTAAAAATAAATTTAAAATGTGGCCAAAGTGGCTTAAGCCTGTAATCCCAGCGCTTTGGGAGGCTGAGGCAAGTGGATCACTTGAGGTCAGGAGTTCGAGGCAGTCTGGCCAACATGGTGAGACCCCCATCTCTACTAAAAAAAAAAACACAAAATAGCTGGATGTGGTGGTGCACGCCTGTAATCCCAGCTACTCGGGAGGCTGAGGCAAAAGGATCAGTTGAAACTGGAAGGTGGAGGTTGCAGTGAGTTAAGAGATCCTGCCACTGTACCCCAGGCTGGGCGACAGAGCAAGACTGTCTCAGAAAAACAGTAAATAAATAAAATGAATTAATAAATTAATTTAAAAATGTTTTAATCATAATTAATTCTTCAACTTAGCCTAAAAAGAGATAAAAGTTCTATAACTGTTTTTGGACAGGTTTGGGGGGGCTCCTCCCAGAAAATATTCTTTCTCCCACCTGCCTATCACCACACCCTAAACCTGATAAACTCCCAAGTTGAATTGTTAATGAGGTTTTAATGGAGGCGTGGACCCTTGAGAGAGCCATAATTCTTTAACTAAGTTAGACATTTAGAAGGTAACATCGTTGGCATTTTTCCTGTGATTAAAAGTATTTATCATTCGCAAGAGACAGCTCTGAGGAGAGGATCATACATTTGTGTCGCACAGAATATGGCTTTGTTATTCGCATTGGTACACAGTGAACGTGCACTATGCTGGCTGATGTTTATCCTAGCCCTAAGAAAGAAAAGAAATCGTTCTGTGAGGAACATGAACCTCTAAATTATCAGGCCCAGAGAGGCATTTAAAATGCGACAGCAGTCACCTCTCACTCCCTCTTGAACTAAACTAATGACCTCATAAAGCCACTTGCTAGGCAGGCTCCAGACTAACTGACTCCAGTAGCTGTGAAATGCCATACACCTGATGGCTCAGGGATGTACAGCCAATCACTAACCGGTGGTGTTCTGTAAGCCAGTGAGAACGCCTGTCAAACAGCTTTGGATCAGCCTACTCCTTGTTCCCTTTTGTCTTTAAAAAAGTGCTTGTAACAAAGGCAAGGGAGCATTCCCCAAGGCAACGGAAAACGTATCCCAGGCAGTGTCCTTGCTTTGGCTAAGGTCAACTCGATAAGTAATATTTTGTGCCTCAGTTTCTTCCCTTAGGTAGACAGACCTTTGTGGTACCTCAGGACAGCTGTAAAGAATAAATGATAAGTTTGTCGTTTCCTTCATGCCTTATTTCAACACATATTCCATTGCTGAAATCTTAATTTTAATTAAAATGCTTGAAAAGCAAGAGTCTTAAAACTAATGAAAGAAAGAAATTCCACTTCTTCCTTTAAGTGTTAACTACATATAAAGTTTTAAGGTTGACATTTTTAATACCTAAAATGAATTTCTTTGTCTATAAGAGTGATGGTTCTTTAAAAAATTGAGTGATTAAAAAATTGAGTGTCTATAAGAGTGATTGTTTTTAAAAAATTAATTGGCACATAATACAAAGAATTTCAAACTAATTTTTAAAATGTACTTCCTGGATTGTTTTTTCACTCCCACAAACTTGGCACCTCTGCATTCATTAGTGTCCCTAGTCCCTACCTCTCACCAAGTTTCCTACTTGAATTTCCAACACCCCAAAGACACCTTTTTTCTGCCACCAAAACGACCATCTCCTTACCACACTTCTCTCAATGAAAAAAACAAAATTGCAAAAAGATAAAAAGTATGGCTTATCGACCTTCTTCCTAAAATCTGTCAGTATTTTATTCTGAGACTTTGCTGAAGTTGCTTATCAGTTTAAGAAGCTTTGGGGCTTAAAGATGGGGTTTTCTAGATGTAGGATTATGTCATCTGCAAACAGAGACAGTTTGACTTCTTCTCTTTCTATCTGAATTTTCTTTATTTCTTTCTCTTGCCTGATTGCTCTGGGCAGAACATCCAATGCCAGGTTGAATAGGAGTGGTAAGAGAAGACGGGTTTGTCTCATGCCGGTTTTCAAGGGGAATGCTTCCAGCTTTTGTCCATTCAGTTTGATATTGGCTGTGGGTTTGTCATAAATGGCTTTTATGATTTTGAGGTATGTTCTATCAAGACCTAGTTTATTGAGAGTTTTTTATCGTGAAGACGTGTTGAATTTTATTGAAGGCCTTTTCCATGTCTATTGAGCTAATCATGTGTCTTTAGTTCTGTTTATGTGATGAATTATGGTTATTGATTTGCATATGTTGAACCAATCTTGCATCCCAGGGAAGAGGCTGAGAGTGGGTGAGCTTTTTGAGGTGCTGCTGGATTGAGTTTGCCAGTACTTTACTGAGGATTTTTACATCAATGTTCATCAGAGATATTGGTCTAAAGTTTTCTTTTTTTGTTGTATCTGTGCCAGGTTTTGGTATCAGGATGATGCTGGCCTCATAAAATGAGTTAGGGAGAAGTTCCTCCTTTTCAGTTGTTTGGAGTAGTTTCAGAAGGAATGGTAGCAGCTCCTCTTTGTACCCCTGGTAGGATTTAGCTGTAACTCTGTTCGGTCCTGGGTTTTTCTGTTTTCTTTTGTTTTGTTGGTGGTGGTGGTAGGCTATTTATTAATACCTCAATTTCAGAACCTGTTATTGATCTGTTCAGGAATTTGACTTCTTTCTTGTTCAGTCTTGAGATAGTGTATTTGTCCAGGAATTTATCAATTTCTTCTAGATTTTCTAGTTTATTTGCATAGAAGTGTTTACAGTATTCTCTGACGGTAGTTTGTATTTCTGTGGGGTCAGTGGTGATACACCCCTTATCACTTTTATTGGGTCTATTTGATTCTTCTTTCTTTTCTTCTTTATTACTCTAGCAAGCAGTCTGTTTTATTAATTCTTTTCAAAAAACCAGCTCCTGGATTCATTTATTTCTTGAAACATTTTTTGTGTCTCTATCTCCTTCAGTTTCACTCTGATCTTAGTTATTTCTTGCCCTCTGTTAGCTTTTGGATTTGTTTGCTTTTGCTTTTCTAGTTCTTTTAGTTGTGATGTATGGATTTGAGATTTGTCTAGCTTTCTGATGTGGGCATTTACTGCTAAAAAATTTCCCCTTTATACCGCATTAGCTGCATCCCAGAGATCTCTTACATCGTCTCTTTATTGTCATTTGTTTCAAGGAACTTCTTGATTTCTGCCTTAATTTCTCTATTTACCCAGGAGTCATTCAGAAGCAGGTATTCAATTTCCATGTAGTGTGGGTTTAAGTGAGTTTCTTAATCCTGAGTTCTAATTTGATTGCACTGTGGTCTGAGAGACTGTTTACTATGATTTCAGTTCTTTTGCATTTCCTCAGGAATGTTTTACTTACAATTATGTGATCGATTTTAGAGTAAATGCCATGTGGCACTGAGAATAATGTATATTCTATTGTGTTCTGGGTGGAAAGTTTTGTAGATATCTGTGAGGTCCACTTGATCCAAAGCCAACTTCAAGTCCTGAATATCCTTGTTAATGTTCTGTCTCAATGATCTGTCTAATGTTGACAGTGGGGTGATAAAGTCTCCCACTATTACTGTGTGGGAGTCTAAGTCTCTGTGTAGTCTCTAAGAACTTGTTTAATGGTTTTAGGTGCTCCTGTATTGGGTGCGTATATATTAGGATTATTCATTCTTCTTGTTGAATTGATCCCTTTACCATTACATAATGCCCTTCTTTGTCTTTTTCAGTCTTTGTTGGTTTAAAAGACAAACAAGTTTATTCTAAGTTTTACAAGGAAAGACACAGGATCTAAATAGCTAAAAAAGACAGTTCAGAAAATTTGAAAAAGAAGAATTTACTGAGAATAATCAATCCAAGAAATGTTAAGGATTACTACATAGCTACAGTTTCAAGACAGTGTGGTATTAGAGGAGAAACAGACACGTAGGTCAATAAAACAAAATAGAGAATCCCAAAATAGACCTATACAAATATATCCAAATAAGTTTTGTCATCAGAATAATTAAAATAAAATATTGTGGTGAGGTCACACGTCAGTGAGAATGTGGGTGAACTGATCACTCACACATTACTGGTGGGAATGTAAAATATCACAATGCTGGAAAAGAGTATGGCAGTTTCTCATAAAACTAAATGTGAACTTACATCGACCCAGCATTTGCTCTATTAGGATTTGCATTCGATACATGAAAACAAATGTACACAAAATTACCTGTACCTAAAAGATCACAGCTGTTTTATTCATAACACCCAAAACATGGAAACAACCAAATATACTTCAGCGTTTAACCAGGGGGCTAAACAACCTGTGCTGCATCCACACTGTGGAACCCTATCAGCCACAGCGAAAGAAATGAGCCACAACTTGGCTGGGTCTCAAGGGAATGATGCTGAGTGAAAAGCCAACCTACAATGTTCAGACTGCATGAGTCCACCTATGCAGCACTATCAAAATGACATTATTAAAGAGACAAGAAGAGATTCGTGCTTTCCAGGAGCTGGGAGCATGAAGAGGGACGACAGTGACTGTAAAAGGGGAGCAGAGTCAATCCTTGTGACGAAACTGTTAATTTGACTGTTGCAGGGATCACACACCTACTCAGAAGATAAGGCTGAGTAGAACTAAAGTCCCATGGTCGGGGGAGAACTGTGCACACATAAAAACAGTAAAATCTGAATAATACCCCTGGGTTATGTTGGTGTCAATTTCCTCATTTTAATATTGCACTATAGTTTTGTAGGATGTCAGTTAGCATTAAGGGGTACCAAGTGATCGGTATACAAGATCTCTCTGTATTATTTCTTACAACTCATGTGAGTCCACAGTTATCTCAAGCAGTTTTTACAATTTAGACAAAAGTGGGGACAAAACGGAAGGAAGGAAGGAAGGAGGGAATGAAAGGAGGAAGAGAGGGATGGAGGGAGGGAGGGAGGGAGGGCAGGAAGAATTTTAAACTCAGGTTGGAAATGACATTTACTGATGTGATACTATTAATAGTAAAATAGATGTTTATCATACAATAAAATTGTTGAGAATCCCACTTATGTCTGGCCATATCACCCTGAACACAACTGATCTAATCTGATCTTGGAAGCTAAGCAGGGTCAGGCCTGGTTAGTACTTGGGTGGGAGACCGCCTGGGAACACTGGGTGCTGTAGGCTTAAAATTTTTTTTTTTAAATAAATAGAGAAACCCACTTATTTGTTATTTGTCTTCTATTGCTTACTTTGAAAAAACACCCAATGCCTATAACTTAAATGTGAAACTGGCTCTGGACAATTACTATCTAATAGAATATAATCTTAAAGGACTTTTCATCAGTAATTCAATGGTATGTCAAGATTAAGATTCCAGCTTCAAAAACCTCAAATGCTACTCAAAGGAAAAATAATACAAAACAAACAGAAGAAAATCAATCCAACAAACAAATACCAAGAGAAACAACGCTGATTCTGTTGCTCCAGCCTCTCCACCTTGCTTCCATTTAGAAATCTTATCCATCTCTCTAGCAAGTCTTTAAAATACAAAATGATCTTCAAATTTATATTCTCATAAAAAGCTAGATAATCAAAGAAAGTATGAACTAAAGCAGATGTATTCATTTTCAGACCGCTCGATCTAAACCGGAAGGCAAATGGCCACCCTGTCCCAGAGTCACGTGACTCTCCTTTCAGGCCCGGCAGGGGAACATCACCGGTCTTGCCTCCGTCCTGTCCTCTCCCCATCCTACTTTTTCAGGTGCAGAAGTGCAGGCACTCTGAGGTCAAACTCCACACTCTTCCAAGAATCAAGGAAACATGAGGGAAATTCTCCATCACTACCTTTTTTTTTTTCCAAGGCAGAATCGCACTCTGTCACCCAGGCTGGAGTGCAATGGTGCAATCTCAGCTCACTGCAACCTCTGTCATCCAGGTTCAGGCGATTCTCCTGCCTCAGCTTCCTGAGTACCTGGGATCACAGGCCTGTGCCACCATGCTTGGCTAATTTTTGTATATTTAGTAAAGACAGGGTTTCACCATGTTGACCAGGCAGATCTTGAACTCCCGACCTCAGGTGATCCTCCCACCTCAGCCTCCCAAAGTGCTGGGATTACAGACATGAGCCACCTTGTCCAGCCCTACCATTATTTTTTAAGACACACAATTCCACAGTTCTTCAGCAAGACTTTCTATTAGCAAGACTTCCATCTGAAAGCTCCGGAGATGTAGTCATCATCTCTAGATTCAGTTAAACCCTCATGTTCAAGGATTCTTTCTCAAAGGGACAGTGCTAAAATGCACCTGCTATTAAGGAAGCCTCCGTTCGAGGAATCAGGTGTCAGTCGTCTCTTCTTGCAGAACTTCTCAATCTCTCCAAGACATTGCCCCAGAGCAGCCCCACCCCTAGTAGAAGGGGAAGTGGCCACCAACCATGGAACTTCCTGAAAGCCCAAGGACACTGATAATAGTTGATTTCCGCCCCCCCCGCCCCACTCTTCATTGAGAACAGGCAGACGTCAGGTGACGGATAGTTACAGAAAGGTCTTGTCTGTGTTTTGGCACTGGTGAGTCTTGGTTACCATTTCTGGGGCAACAGACCGTCCCCCTCAAAAGCTTGTTACACATGTAGTGTTTATCTCAGGGCTGTGCTATTAGGGAGGTGGAGAGGTAGACCTTTATTATCTACTTTATAAGCCTCAGTAATGTCTATCTGTCGCTTCTAGTGGTTGAAGAAATGTTTCTGTTGTTTGTTTGTTTGTTTGAGGCAAGGTCTCGCTCTGGCCCAGGCTGGAGTGCAGTCATATGATCACAGCTCACTGCAGCCTGGACCATCGGCTCAGATGATTCTCCCACCTCAGCCTCCCAAGTAGCTGGGACTACAAGTGCACACCACCATGCCAAGCTAATTTTTGTATTTTTTTTTTTTTAGAGACACGGTTTCACCACGTGGGCCAGGCTGGTCTTGAACTCCTGGGCTCAAGGGACTCTCCTACCTCAGCCTCCCAGAATGCTCGGATTAAAGTATGAGCCACTGTTCCAAGCCAAATGTGTTTTTACGGTTAACAAAACCATCAAAAATTTTTAAGAAAAACAAGAAGTTATAGACTAATTTGGAAAATATTTTGTTGTAAACAAAAAAACTCATGATGGACTTTTGTTTGCCTATAGCATGAAATTCAGGCTCTCCCTGTGAGACTGAAAGACCTGATTCAACCTTCCTTCCTGGCACTGGACACGGGTACCCCAGACATACATCCCATGCACTGTGTAGGCAGAAGGCAAACATTGTGATCCTTCACTCTTCTGTTGAATTGTCATTGTTATTTCATTCTGCTACATTGCCCTGTGTCACCTCTGCCACCACCGTCAGGTGATCTCAGTTGCTTTCCAGTATTTCTAAGTGGACTCAAAATTTAGAAGGGTGGTATGAGTTAATTCACTCACAGGGGAGAATTACAAACTAACCTCAACACAGCGTGGACGGAAACTACATGTGGCATGTTTAATGTGGCATGTTTAATGTGGCATGCAAGCAAGGAGTAAGAAGAAACCTGTTTCCCGGGGAATGCCAAGGAGAGGCCCAAGTTGACCCCCTTTATTTGAGCCGGGTTTTGGAGAGCAATTGAACCAGGAAATAAGGGGAGTGGCAGAGGTAGGGCAGTTCTCCGGTCGTCCAGAACACTTCCAGGCTACATCTTAAACGAGTTCACGTACAATTAGCTGGTGTCACACTGGCATTTTAGCTAAATTGGATCAAACTTGGGTCAATTCCCAGGCCATAGTTTTAATGAATTCAACCTGGTCATTGAAGCAATAAAAGATTCATTTGTGTTTAAAAGTCACCTTATTCCAAAATAGCAGGAGTAGGGAAAGAGCTCATTCTCAGAGGCCAGCCTGGCTGGGGGTGTGGTCTCAGCCTCCACGCACAAGCTGACAGGATGGAAAGGAGTTACTTACCCTCCCTAGGTTCTGCTTCCTCTGGTGTACACAGCAGCAATAACAGTACCTCCATAAGTATTGGGTGTGAGTGGTACAGAGTTAATATATTGAGAATCATTAGAAAGGCGATTTACTCAAGCTCATTTGAGTAGTTTGTTAGCGTAGGACACAGACGGCTTCTAACTCAGGGACTCCCAATCCTATGACAGTGGCCGCTAAGCTACTAAGTGACGAGTCATAAGACACATCGGACACTTACACATACATGTCAGTTTGCATCAGTAATTGATTCTCTAAATATCAAATTAACATTTGCCTACTCTTTGGAGATTGCTTCCTAATTAATAAGTCAGACTGAATAAGTTAGATTTCTTTCTTCTAGTGCATGTTTCCGAAGTGGGGATGGAAAGGATTTTGTCACCAATGTAGGTCGTCTTTCTGCTCATGGACATGAGCCCTGGGGGTGAGAGCTGGGACTGCCCCAGACGGCGAGAGGCTCAAGCCCTGTATTGTGGGTGGCAGGAGGGCAAGTGAGGTGGCATACTCCAGAGTGCCACTGTCTTCCTGCAGGCCACCTGGTCCCAACTGGAGCACAGCATCACTGCCTGGGCCAAGGTTCACTGTCCTGGATTAGCAAGAACAGCTGGAAAGTTTGTTTGAGGATGGGGGTGGAGAGTTTATTTAAAAACTGTGAACAAGGAACCATAGAATTAAAAACGAATTGAGGGGGCCGGGTGCGGTGGCTCACGCCTATAATCCCATCACTTTGGGAGACCGAGGCAAGTGGATCATGAGGTCAAGAGATCGAGGTCATCCTGGTCAACATGGTGAAACCCTGTCTCTACTAAGGAAAAAAAAAACGCAAAAAGTTAGCTGGGCATGGTGGCACACACCTGTAGTCCTAGCTACTCAGGAGGCTGAGGCAGGAGAATTGCTTGAACCCAGGAGGCGGAGGTTGCGGTGAGCCGAGATCGCGCCATTGCACTCCAGCCTGGGTAACAAGAGTGAAACTCCGTCTCAAAAAGACACAAACAAAAAAGGAATTGAGGGTCTGGACAAGAGTGACACAAGGATACAAGGCCCTGGGCCCGCCCAAGTGTCCGGAAGCCCCTACCTTCCTCAGTGGCCTCCTGCCATGGGTCTTTCCCCGGTTCATGGAATAAACAGCTTGACCTTAAAACACTCATCAGTCCAAAACAACCTGCCAGGTCACTACCTGGGAGACCGCAGTGTTTGCTCTCAACATTAGGGCACTAAAAATAAGCAGAATGTGTTTCACAGAAGAAACTCAGTTTATTTAAAACCTGCAGTCTCCTTCAAGTTCATTAGATTTCACTACGAATTTGAAGGCATACTAGCTTAAGTATAGTAGGATAAATTTAGCCAAAACCTGAAAAAAATCAGTGTAAAAGGAATCATGAATTTTTTAAAAATGATTTTAAACATTTTGGTAGCAGTATTAATTACACGCTTAAATTATTCACTGATACTAATTAGGTGACACAAGGACGTACAGTTACTTCAAGGAATATCCGCGAATGGTTGAGTAAAAATAATCTGCTAAGCTCATCCTATGACATTCTTGGAAGGTTTAAGATTTAAACAGATAGTAATCTATAGTCATGGGTCACTTAATGATGAGGATATGTTCTGAGAAATATGTGTTCTGACAAATATGTCCTTAGAAAATTTCAATGTTGTGCAGACATCATAGTGTCCTCACATGAACGGAGATGGTGAAGTCTGCCATGCTCCCAGGCTACACCGTACAGCCATACACACCTGCCACGCTCCCAGGCTACACCGTACAGCCATACACACCTGCCACGCTCCCAGGCTACACCGTACAGCCATACACACCTGCCACGCTCCCAGGCTACACGGTACAGCCATACACAGCTGCCACACTCCCAGGCTACACGGTACAGCCAGACACACCTGTGCAGCGTGTCACCATGCTGAATACTGTAGGCAACCGAAACACAATGGTAAGTATGGTATAGCTAAACATAGAAAAGGTATAGTGAAAATACAGCATAAAAGATTGAAATAGTCCACCTGTCTCGGCACTTACCGTGAATGGAGCTTGCAGGATGGAAGTTGCTCAGGGTGAGTCAGTTGAGTGAGTGGTGAGTGAATGTCAAGGCCTAGAGCATTAATGTGCACCACTCCCTATAGGCTTTAAAAGCACTGAACACTTCAGCTGCAGTAAACTTTTTTTTTTTTTTGAGACGGAGTCTCTCTCTGTCACCAGGCTGGGTGCCGTGACACCCTTTTGGCTCACTGCAACCACTGCCTCCCGGGTTCAAGCAATTCTCCTGCCTCAGCCTCTCGAGTAGCTGGGATTACAGGTGTGAGCCAACATGCCCAGCTAATTTGTGTATTTTTAGTAAAGAGGGGTTTCATCGTGTTGGCCAGGATAGTCTCGATCTCCTGGCCTTGTGATTCGCCAGCCTTGGCCTCCTAAAGTGCTGGGATTACAGGGATGAACCACCATGCTCTGTCCACTAAACTTATTTTTTTTAATTTTTTTCAATAAAAATTAACCTTAGCTTATGTAACATTTTACTTTGGAAAGTTTTTATTTTTTAAATATTTTTACCCGTTGGTAATGCTTAGCTTAAAACACAAACACAGAGTACAGCTGTACAAAATTTTTATATCCTTATTTACAAGCTTTTTAATTTTTTTTCCTTTTTGAATTTTTTTGTTAAAAACTAAGACACAGACTCACGCATTAACCCAGGTCTGCACAGGGTCAGGATCCTCAATATCACTGTCTTCTATGTCCACATTATTTCCCACTGGAAGATCCTCAGGGGCAAAACCACGCACGGAGCTGTCATCTCTACAATAACGACTCCTCCTTCTGGAAACCTCCTGAAGGACCTCCCTGAGGTTGTTCCTGAGTAGGTTCACTGATACCAACATCACCTGAGCAATGCATTGCTCTATGACGGTAAGACAGCTATGACGGTGACAGGAACTTTTCAGCTGTATTATAATCGTCGGGGACCACTGTCATATACACTGTCCATCATTCACCAAAACGTCGTTATGTGGTGCGTGACTGTATTACCTGAGGATCAGTTTAAACCCAGATAACATCTAAACAAGGGCTCTTTGTAAATTGCCTTCAGTTCCAGACAGCAGGAGATGATGTTATTTACGACCCCGCCTGTTATCAAACCTACCTGAAAGTCGTTGCCTTCCAGCCAGTCCCCAATGCCCTAAGGTGTCTGAAGAAATGTGATATAACTCACCCAAATATAAAAGAGAGGCAGCTCACATCTACGTAATTTTTATTACAGTATATTGCTATTATTGATCTGTTTTATTAGTTATTGTTAATATCTACTAATTTATAAATTAAACTCTATCATAGATACGTACTATTGGAAGAAATAGTACATATACACGGGTTCAGGCATCCACTGAGGGCCTCGCCATGTACCCCCAATGGAGAAGGGGAGAGGGTTGTAAACAGACAGTTTAGACAGAGAACTCTTCCCTAGCTAGACACAAAAGTTACAAATGCTTTGGTAGTTGTTTTTGTTGTTGTTGTTGTTGTTGTTTGAGACAGAATTTCACTCCTGTTACCCAGGCTGGAGCGCAATGGCGCGATCTTGGCTCACCGCAACCTCTGCCTCCTGGGTTCAGGCAATTCTCCTGCCTCAGCCTCCTGAGTAGCTGGGATTACAGGCATGTGCCTGCCATGCCCATCTAATTTTTTGTATTTTTAGTAGAGACGGGGTTTCACCATGTTGACCAGGATGGTCTCCATCTCTTGACCTCATGATCCACCCGCCTCGGCCTCCCAAAGTGCTGGGATTACAGGCGTGAGCCACCGCACCCGACCGCTTTCGTAGTTTTTAATTTTCTGCTGAGGGAGAGAAAAAATACAAAGTCTCTGCAGAGAAAATGCCAGTTAGTTTTTTTTAAAAGGTTTTAATCTTTATAGAGGTAAGGTGCTTTCAGACAGTTGCAAAGATTTTTCAGAAAAGAAATATCATTTCTCTTACTTTGCCAAGAAAAATTGAGAGACTTCATCACAGGTCATATCAATTTGTTCTGGGTAACAAAATGCTCAGCCTTATAAGGCTAAATATGTAAGCAGATCTGCTGTAACCTTAATCATCTAAAAGCTCAAAATTACTGATAAAATGTAATTTACAATGACATGAGACTCTACTAACATACATCACCATTAAAGATCATGCTTTTAAGATCCAACACTATTAAATCATAATTTTCTGAGTAGTTCATGTATATATTTTGTCCCTATCAAAGTATCTTTTATTTTGTTCTAAAATTTTACCATCACTTCGAATTTATGACTTCTACCTGATAAATGAATAAATTAATTGTCATGTTTCTTTTACACTATGCTGGAACTCATGTTTTTTCTAATATTTTACACATTTAATACAGATATTAGATGACCTTGTCTGACCCCATATCACCATAAATTCAAAAGGTCTGAGCAGAAAAAAGGGAATTTGTGTTAGAATATTGGTCTAATTAAAAACTAAGTGCTCCAAGTCATGCCATCTGATCATGCCCAGATTCCACAGTGAACAAACTGTAAGAAGCTGGAGTGGGAAACAGATGTGTGCTTTCCTACTTTTTCTTTCTGACTTTCTCATAATTCTACCCAGTCCTCAATAATCCCAAAAAGAAAATAAAGGTTTAGAAAGTAAATTCTTGTAGGATTGTACCTTTCTTCTAATTACCCGCTCTTTATCAGCTAAGAGAAACACTTCTGTACTTCAACTCGGGCATAGAAGTGTTCCTGGACCTCAGTGAGGGTCGGGCTGCTATTTCTCATGGCCCAATAACAAGATGCAGATGAACTGGGGAGGAAGAGAGTTTTTATTTCTGCCACCAGTTACGGGGAGAAGGCTTGGAAACTATCACCAGACCAACTCAAAATTACCAGGTTTTTCAGATTCTAAGCTACATGTCTGTGTGTAAGTGTGCACTCACCTAAAGACATAGGTGATGAACTTCTTTTAATCTATAACTAAGGTCTGAGTTCTCAGCACCTTCCTCTGGAGCCTTAGTAAATTAAGTTCTGTCTCCTGCTAAATCACAGAGGTGTGGGGAGTTCCTTTGAACCCCCGATATACTTCTCTGTGGAGGCCTGGGGAGTTTCTTCAGACCCCCAATAAAACTTGTTTAATCCTAAACGGCTCCTGTTAAGAATTCCTTCATTATTTTGTCATGCTTCAAGACCCAGGAAAGGCCTAGGCTAGACTCTTGGTGGGCTTTTGCTACGTTCCAGCCTTTGTATAAGGGCACTGGCTCTCTCAGCTTTTAATATTTAACTTAACCACTCAGTCAGTGCTGAAGCAGTTGTTACGGAGGCCTGCATTAGTGAGACCGGGCCTGCCACAGAAGGGCTATTTAATGCAGACCAGGCATTCCAGCATCATGAATCTCTGTCACCTACAGTCTGCTGACTAAAGGATTTGGGGTGGGTTTGGGTGTGCCCACACCTCTGCAGCAAGGGGTACTGCCTTCATTGTTCATTTTCCCAAAGCCCATCTTATTTAAAATTACTGTTCATGCCTTTAGTGATACTTGTACTGCAATAAAGCATCAAGTTATACCCCAGAGAATCTGTTTGGCATTGAAGCAAAAATATTGGCTTTAATGGCAGATGGAAGTTAATTTAGTGGTCACATCTCAGCTCCTTGTGAATACTGTCTGCATTACAAAGTCTGTTCACAGAGAATGAGCAGTCATGGGGCACACCCAGGGGTACAAATATCTGCAAATGGGGTAGCTGTGATGTCTCAGCTCAAGGTCAAGGTGCCTGCCAGCATCCTAGGGAAACTCTTCGTGGTAACTGCCAACATGCGGCTGCCTCCAGCAGGTGCCATTCTCCTGCACATCAGTGAGCCTTTGAACATTTACAGCTGAACACTAAATAAGGAATAGCAAAATTATTATGCAAAGAACAGATTTGTCCTACAAATGGATTTCTCTTGATTGTGTAACATCTAATAAGGAATATAGTTTCCAGAGAAATCAAATTCCCCATTCCATTGTCCATTAAAGTTTATCCAAAGTCATAATGTGCTATGGGCTATTAAAAAAAAAAGAGGTATTTTTGAATAAGATCACTCATTTCCCTCTTTAAGCTACCATCACATGATTTCCCAGGAGGGAGATGATGAATAGCAGGAAGAATCCTTAGCAAAGAGTACCCTGAAGGAAAGAGCAGAGAGCCACAGGAATTATAATCCCTCATTTCTACCAATCGGAAGATGAGCATGTATTTCAGGTGTTCATAAACTGACATAATTTAATTTGGAATTGCTTTTGAAGCAGAAGAGAAGAGTACCTTTTTATGCTTTCGTTCTGATCCACAGTA
>CM052663.1:1822846-1842252 GCA_028533165.1 Leontopithecus rosalia | reverse complement strand
ACAGCGTGACTGCACTCCAGCCTGGGTGGCACAGTGAGATCCTGTCTCAGAAAAAAAAAGAAAAGAAAAGAAAGAAAGAAAAAGAAATACCTGAACCCATACAATAATTCTAAATTTTTTCAAATTTTTCTTAGCTGAAATATTTCATAGAAAATCTATAATTAAGACATCTCAGTGTATAATGATGGGAAAATAGTATCTATAAATTAGTTCTGGAATTATTTATACAGGTAGCTTCATTGCTTCAGAGTAATGCAAATATTTCCGTTTCCTCATTCTAATGTCCTTATATTTTACAGCTGTGTGACTTTACATATATCACATGAAACACCTTTCAATTTAGAAAAAAATTTCTTCAAAACTTGTTTTATGTGTTTTTTCTCTCACTTCATTATGCATTAAAAGATAATTCTATTTTTATTTTGCCATTCTAGTTTTAATTTTTATTTTTTATCTGTATTACATGTTCAGACATTCTTGCCTCAAATTCCAAAATTATGTCTTCTAGACTTAGAAACTATCCGTTCTTCTCAAGAAATGTTGGGTAGTTAATGTCAAAAGAAGCATCATTCTGCTTGGCTAAATACTGGACACTTGCATGTTTTGAACACAATAGCAATGTTTTATATTGACTATTACTTTTCTTTGTCAAATGGTACTAATTGTTTTGCTGTTTGTTCATAATTTTTTAGTTCTAGTCATTGTATCAGGTATACTTTTCTCTGATAATGATTTTTTAAAAATATTCTCTTAATCAAGAACCTAAGTACTTCCATCATAAATAACTTCATTGCCCAAAGCTGGTCTTGAGTTCAGCTATAAACCATGTAACAGTAGTAACAAGGATATACTACTTTTGAACTTAAAATAAGGGCCAATTCCTCTAGACGTGTTTTCCATCCAGTGAAAAATTGCAGTCATTAATCTGAATCAGATTGTTTTCTAAAAGAAACCTCCTAACATCGTCGACGATAGAAAGGCGCCCTCCAGGATCAGCTTCTGTAAGACAGAAGGCTCAGCAGTGCCCACCGTCTGCTCCTGTGGCTGGTTCTGGGCGGACAGTGCTCCTCATCTGTCAGCTGGCCCAGGTGCCTTTGCTGCTTCAAAGCTGGGAATTCGATGGAAATACTTGTGTGATTTAGTCACGTGACTTTGATCAGTATTTCAACCTTTGCTTAGTTAAAAATAGAAACTTTCAAGGGGTTCATCAGACCTGAGTACGTGGGATATGAGGAGAAAAATGTGCTTGCGCATCTCCGTTGTTACAGCCAGTAGCAAAAGTCTAAATAATTTGCAATGTCCACTTGGCTTGTTTTTATCATTTTGATCAGTAATTACATGTGAAAAATGTGTTATGTACTTTTTACGAATTTTATATGGGTCATGCCTGACAGAAGCTTACTCTTTCTTTCATTGTTTCGGGAATTTTAAACTGTAAGCAGACTGCCTCTGAATTTCTTTGGTTTCTGTTCTGCTGCTTCCGCCCCTTTTCTGGGCTCTATTTTTGTCTTCTATTTCTAGCCCCATCTTGACATGTGCTTATTCTTAGTGATCCAAAGAACTTTTAATAATGTAATTGTATCCAAAGACTACAAAATCTGAATATATTTTCATGAAAATACAAATTAAATGTAAAAAACTGAATATATTTTTTTCATATACTTTGAAAAGTTTTTTTAATAATATAAACTACCTTAACATTAAAGGAAAATGTAAATAATGTCAAATTTTAAATCAACTTTATTGAAATTAAGCTCAAATATATATATATATTTTTTTTTGAGACGGAGTTTCACTCGTTACCCAGGCTGGAGTGCAATGGCACGATCTCGGCTCACCGCAACCTCCACCTCCTGGGTTCAAGCAATTCTCCTGCCTCAGCCTCCTGAGTAGCTGGGACTACAGGCACACGCCACCATGCCCAGCTAATTTTTGTATTTTTAGTAGAGACGGGGTTTCACCATGTTGGTCAGGATGGTCTCGATCTCTTGACCTTGTGATCCACCCGCCTCGGCCTCCCAAAGTGCTGGGATTACAGGCATGAGCCACCTCGCCCAGCCAGCTAAAATATTTTTGTTACTTATGAAGATGTAATTACATCTTACTAAATATTTTTACAAAAGTAAAGCTATTTGTAGTTAAACATCCAAGGTCTACCTACTCACCAGTGGAGAGAATCTGTATCTCACTTCACACATATTATGGTTAAACATACATATATAAGAATGTAAGAATATTGCAAATTTAAAAATAAGATGAGTTGTCTAATATTCCTTAGCCACCATGTACAATGATCACAAATTCCACGCTAATGTATGAGTAATTCCAGACCATATTTGCTTCATAAAGAAATTTGAGGAAATAGATGTTCAACGATACATGGAAAAAATACTTTGCAAGGATTAGAGTGGTTTTCATGCTATCTGAGGGAAGGGATTTGACAAGGGATATGGTTAGGCTCTGTGTCCCCACCCAAATCTCATCTTGAATTATAATCCCCATAAATCTCCACATGTCAAGGAAGAAATCAGCTGGAGGCAATTGGGTCTTGGTGGCCGTTTTCCCCGTGCTGTTCTCACGATACTGAGTTCTCATGAGATCTGATGGTTTTATAAATGTTTGGTGGTTCCTCCCACATGCATTTGCCTTTCTGCCACCTTGTGAAGGTACCTGCTTCCCCTCCACCTTCAACCATGATTGTGAATTTCCTGAGGCCTCCCAGCCATGCAGAACTGTGAGTCAATTAAACCTCTTTCCTTTAGGACTCACCCAGCCTCAGGCAGTTCTCTATAGAAGTGTTAAAATGGACTCATATAGCAAATTAATGTGCTTGTGCTTTCTCTCACCTACAAATTTCCATAGCCCCCTCATCCTCCCTGAGCTCCAAAGCAGTGACTCTCTCCAGTGTTGCCACTGGTACAACCCATGAATCTTGGCACATTTGGAAACTCAATGTCACCTTCTGTTTTGAGGACAAAGCAAGACATGGGGAGAAGCATTTCCTGGGGCTGGAATAGAATGGACCCTGCAAACAGGTGTCAGGGTTACCAGGTGCTCTGTGTCAGCACTGAGCACTGGACCCAATGGGCAGAGGCTCCCAGGGGTTCTCTGTTTGCCTTGGATTGGTTGAGGAAGGCACCTGATCTAATCAGTCTTGCGATACTCTCCCCCAGCCACTCAGCTCCAGCCAATCTCACTGCCCTCTTTCAGTCTCTGTCCAAATGTATTCCTGCCTTAGACTTCACACCTCTGCTTCACTGCCCCCTCTGTCTGAAAGCGCCAATTTAAATACCACCTTCTCAGGCATGCTGGTTCTGATGAAGTTTCTAAATAAGCTCGTCCCCCGCCACCAGTGTCTCCTCACTGCACTCCGCTTCCCGCATAGGATGTCTCAGAATTCCCACTCTGTATTTGATCGTTTTCTATGTATCCCCAATTTGGGCAGAAGATCCACAAGGGAGGAGAGAGAGAGAGAGAGAGAGAGAGAGAGAGAGAGAGAGAGAGAGAGAGAGAGAGAGAGAGAAAGTGGAGAATTCTCCCCAGGCAAGAATGACTGACAGATCAGTTCTCCATTTAAAAATACTAACAGAGATGACCATTCGTTTTTCACACTTTAATAGCGTTGCTGTAAAAGACTAAATAGCAATAAGCAAGAACACAAATCACATTGTTCATTGTTCTTATACTTGACTGAACTTTGACATTCCTCACCTGCCAAGTTCCCCACCTGCTCCAGACGTTTGAACATTTAATTTAACGTGGGTGGGTCTTCATTTCCTGCCAAGGGCAGTATCTTCCTTGGTGACAGGGTTGCTGCAAGGATGAACTGGCCAAGGCCATGCACTCCGAGCACCTGACAGTCCTCAGTAAATCCTGCTGACCTCAGCCGCCCCAAACATTCAGGTGCTGTTTCTTGAGGGTCCGCTTAAGGCCCCTCTCAAACTTCTTTACCAGCTCTGAGGCTACTCCTCTCCAGGTAAAGGAAAAAAATTTCCTAATAATTAGCTTGGAACCCAAGCTACCCCTGTTCGTCTTTACATTTCATAAACCGAAATGCAATTCCGTATGTTAATACTCAGAAGTCCATCAAAAACTGACTCCTTGTCAAGACTAATTTGGAAATCTCTCATCCTTAACAAGTTTAAGGCATGAAAGTATATGTTAACACTTACACAAGTACAAGAAAAGTTTCACACTTGATTGCCTAACTCCACATTCTAGCTGGGGTTTAATCTAAGACTCTAGACAAGTGGGAAGGAGTAAGAGAGCCGGTGAAGTTGGTAAAGCTTACAAAGCAGTATGATTTACTGAGCTTTAAAAAAAAAAATCCTATTGTGAAATTACAACAAGTAGCATTGTGTTCTAAATAAATAGTCAGAGTACAGAAATCAAATGAATCCTCCCTTGGAAATTTGTCACAGAGTGTGAGACAAACATGTACACTGACTTACCCTTATATTCGAATGCAAATTTTGCTGTTTGACGCAGTGCTTATATGTAATATTAATGTATTGCAATGAGATTTAGATCCCCTTCTACTTGAATAGCACATCATTTAGAAAAGCAGCTTTTATAATAATGTGAACTGGTGGCATTTTAAGACTTTAGCATTTAACATCCACTACTTACGTAACCAGGCGAGCATACCCAGCTGGTCCCCAGATGGAGGCCTGGAGCCAGGAAATTCTTGCCTTTGAAACCACGCCCCTCGTGAACCCAGGAAGAGAAGTTTCTTTAACACAGTCCCTCACTTATACCAGCAAAGAGCGCCCATAGTCATGAGTGCACGTTGGAATCCCAAAGTAACTTTGAAATTCCCTTTGTCTCTTTGTAATACTTGTGCACTTTAGTTTAGGGAGAAATCCCTGTTCCCAGCCAGGTTCATGGTACGCCTGAAGGAAATCACTTAAACTTTTTACTAGCTTCTTGAATTGAATGATATTGATTACTTGATATTTACAAACAGCAGCTTCTCCAAAATCTCAGGGCATTTGCTAAGAATGCATTATGAAGAACATTTCCTAGAAGCTAACAGCCCTGTTCCAGATACTTGCTAACCTGATGGCTTTGCTTTCACTCATCTGTAAAATGGGATGAGAAATAATTTCTACTATAAGGGATTCTTTTGAGGATTAAATGAGACTGTATGCATGAATTTCTTAGCTAATATCCAGTGCTCGATAACTGTCAGCCATTCTTTTATTATTATCCCTGATAAATAATAAGGCTATGCCTCATGATATTTATGTATGCATATACACATAGGTATAATATGCATACATAATGTAAGTTACAACAAAAAGCTAAGATTTAAAGCTCTTAATAGACTTGCTCATGTCAGAGTTAAAATTTAAACTGAGGTTTTCTGGTATTCTTTTTAAAAATGTACTTACTTCTAGCTGTGATGACTGTACTTACTTATCTGAAATATTTCACTTACGTTAGTGCCTCTAGAGTTTATTGTCTGAGAAAAGATATTCCAAAGATGCTTAGTGGGAAAAAAAACAAATGTAACAGAAAATTTCACCTAATTTAAATCATTTCTCTGGCTAGATTAAACTTCTCTTTTAAACCTAACACTCATAATGTATTGTAAGCACAGACAGACACACACACTAATTTTTAAATAAATGTGCATTCTTTGGAAGCTGTAAAACATTTCTTTTCTTTTTTTTTTTTTTTTTGAAATGGAGTTTTGCTCTTGTTACCCAGGCTGGAGTGCAATGGCGCGATCTCGGCTCACTGCAACCTCCTCCTCCTGGGTTCAGGCAATTCTCCTGCCTCAGCCTCCTGAGCAGCTGGGATTACAGGCACGCGCCACCATGCCCAGCTAATTTTTGTAATTTTTTTTTAGTAGAGACAGGGTTTCACCATGTTGACCGGGATGGTCTCGATCTCTTGACCTCGTGATCCACCTGCCTCGGCCTCCCAAAGTGCTGGGATGACAGGCTTGAGCCACTGCACCCGGCCGAAACATTTCTATACTCTACAGAACTGGGAGAGAGAGAATCTTAGAGTGTAGGATTGACAGAGAACATGGGAAATAAAAGTCAAGCATCTCTGAGAATAAAACACTGAGTTAATAGGGCTCTACTTTTAAGTTTTATTTCCATACAATTTCAAAGGCAAACATCCATTGAATACATGAGCTGGAAGAAATGAGAACTACAGCTTTGATTTTTTATTTTACCCAAATTCCTACCTCAGGGGTCTGGGGAGCCATGCCCTACAAACCATAAATTCTCACCACATGGGTTTTATTTAACCCTGTATATAGTGACTTACTTTTCAGTCTGACTCTGCCATAGCATTATAAGACAAAGAAAAAAATACTTAGCCCCAAAATATATTTCCTTGCCACACCTTGAAATTGACCTGCAAAGTCTCTTGTGGGAAAAATCCACATTCTATAGAGAATCCCCTTTTCCCCTTGTTTTTCTTCCTTCCTTCCCAGATCACAGAGATAATCAACCAAGAGCCAGGCAGGCTTTTGAGTTGGAAAATAAATCGTTCACAACCTGCCCTCTCTGAAGTCTGCTGTCTGAGAGCTTCCTCCGCACAATCCTTTATCTTTCACTTGAACATTCCTTTCTATTATCCCAGGTCTTTAGACAAACCCAACCAATTGTCAGCCAGACAATGTTTAAATTTACCGATAACCTGGAAGCCCCCACTTTGAGTTGTCCTGCCTTTCTAAACCAAACCAATGTATTTCTTAAATGTATTTGATTGATATCTCATGCCTTCCTAAAATGCGTAAAAGTAAGAGGTACCCCAACCACCTTAGGCACATGTTCTCAGGACCGCCTGAGGCCTGTGTCATGGGCCATGGTCATTCATATTTGGCTCAGATAAGTCTCTTAAAATCATTTACAGACTCTGACTCTTTCCATCAACACAAAGCATATAGATAATCAGCCCCAGCCCTTTTATCTCTCAAATGTGAAAATAAGGCAAAGAGAGAATAAAATGTATAACACCTTCAATGATATATACTTTGCATAAAATCTACATATTTAAAATGTACAATTCGGTGGTTTCCAGCATATTGACATAATTGTTCAACCATCACCACTGCCTACGTTTAGAATACTTCCAACACCCCATAAAGAAACTCTATATCCATTAGCAGTAATTCCCCATTGTCCCTTCCCCAGCCCCAGAAAATCACAAATCTGCTTTCCCATCTCTGTAATTTGTCTATTCCAGTTATTTATATTATATATATGATATATGATATATCCTCTATATATATGATATCATAAAATAGGTAGTCTTTTGTGACTGGCTTCTTTCACTTCGCAAAATGTTTTAAAATATTATCCATGTTGTAGCAAATATTGCCAAATCATATTTTCTATTCTTCAGTTTTTTTGGAAAAATTTGTGAAGAATTATTAATTATCCTTTGAATGTATGGTAGAATTCATCAGTGAAGCCACCTGGGCCTGGCATATAACTATGAGAATTTTTTTTTTGAGACAGAGTTTCGCTCTGTGGCCAGGTGCCAGGCTGGAGTACAGTGGTATGATCTTGGCTCACTGCAACCTCTGCCTCCCAGGTTCAAGCAATTCTTCTGCCTCAGCCTCCCGAGTAGCTGAGATGATAGGCACGTGTCACCACCCCCAGCTAATTTTTGTATTTGTAGTAGGGACAAGGTTTCATCATGTTGGCCAGGATGGTCTTGATCTCTTGACTTCATGATCCGCCTGCCTTGGCCTCCCAAAGTGCTGGGATTACAGGTGCGAGCCACCGTGCGCAGACTGTCCTGCAATTCTTTACATATCATTTCCTTCAGTTATTGAAAGTGTTTATAACCGCTGATTTAAAGTCTTTGTCCAGTAAGCCCAACATCTGAGTGTTCTTACAGTTAGTACTGATTGCCTTTTCCCTGGGTGAGTAGTACCTTCCTCTTTTGTTTTATCTCTTTGCCTTTCTCTGTCTCTGTCTCTTCCCCTCCCCCTTCTACCCGCCTCCTTTCTCTTTGAAAACTGAACATTTAACATAACAGGGCAACTCTAAAAATCTGAACCCCTTCCTAGTTTTGATGCTTTTGCTACTTGTTTAGTGATTTTCTAAGATGAGTTTTGTAAAATCTGTATTCTTTGTCATGTGAGGCTGCTGAAGTTTCTACTCAGCTAATTGTTGGTTAGCTAATTATTGGACAGAGATTTCCTCAAACGCCTTGAACCAATCAGTCTCCCATGGTTTGTTCAGGGGCTGTACGTGTGTGCCCTGAGGCACGCCTTCAACACTCTGAAAGTCTTCTTCTGTGCCTTAGCCTTCACTTCCTGTTTTGCAGAGCCTCAGGATCCCCTGCCATATTTGGATGGTCTTCTAGATCCCCTGGAATATGTCAGAAAAACATGTTATGCGTTCAAAGCCTGCTACAGGTGTTTCATTTTTCAGATTTTCCTTTTAAGATTTTTCGCTATCCTCTCGTTTGCCCTAACGGGTATCACTGCCACGGGCTACTTTGATATATTAAATAATTGTTGCTGACATCTTCAACCAAAGCCCTGAGGCTAACACGTTGCTCACAGAGATAGTTCTGAGTCAAGTCAAGTCAAGACATTTGTGAATGGGAATTTTCCACAATGTTTCCAGATAGGACAAATAATGACGATCACCGGTCTTTGTTTAGAATCTCCCAACCTATTCTTTCCTCTTACTGGTTTCTAGGCTCCTGATTTTAGAGTTACCATGGCTGTGAGGCTGTTGGTTTTCAAGGCTGCTGTGGAGGTGGAGAGAAAGCGAAGGGAATCTAGTAAGTTAAAACATCACGAAGCAGTGAACAAAGCTCACTGTTCTTACTGAGATACAGTCACTTTTGTATAAATGTTCCTTGAACTGTTGCAAGCCTTTTTTTTTTTTTTTTTTGCTTTTCTGGAGAAGTGGATTTTTGAAAGTCCTTGCTCTGCTATTCCAAGTGTTTCCTCTGAAGAGAATTTAACTGACTTGTTCAAGGCCAACAGCTACTTGACAATTGAGTCTTTATATGAACTGAGTTTCACGTCAAATTTTGATGATCCTTCTGATATAATAGGAGTAAATGAATTATAGGAAGTTAACTTCATTATATTCAAGTTTATATATGAGTGAAACTTCTGGGGGAAAAAGAATTCATGAGAAAACTCATAATGTCAGTAACAAGCAAGTTCTAAATTTTCAGATAATCAGGTTAATACAGGACTAAACAGTCTGCTTAGCACACACACATTATAACTACAAAACACAGAAGGGCGGCATGTTCAACACCACCATCCTATGTGTTATAAATGAGGCCCAAACGGAATGAACAGGAATGCACATCACTGGCAAACAGAGGAATTGTGGAATGAACTGCATGTTTTCTAGTTGAGTCACACCAAAGTCATTCCACCAAACCTTTATTAATGGTTTACTATGTGCCCAACAGTTCATATGAGAGGAAGTACTGACTGATCCTCAGAATTTGCAGTTGAGGCCCAGATGAAGACTCAGCCCACATCCACCCTCATAAAACTGGTCCAATAGCTACCGTGACTCCAAAAAACTGCTCAAATATTGGAAAAGCTTGTGACTTCAAATCTGTGCAAACTCTGGGCTCCTGCCACCTGCCTCGACTCTTACTCCAACTCATGATGGAATTAACCTTTAGCTTCTGACTTTGTGGCTGGGTAGACTTTTTCCTGGTTCATGAAATTTGATAGTTGATGCTGCCTTCACACTATTAGCCTCAGTCTCTGGGTACTCTTGATCATCCTCGTGTGAAACCTTTGCCCATTCTCTCCAGCCATCCAAGAGCCACGTGCCTTAAGGAATTGAATCATTTCCTACTTCTTCAATAATGCCTTCTTTTCCTGTGGTACATGTTTTGACATGTAATCATAGATATTTCATGCTAAAAGAAACGTAGAACCACCATGCATTAGAAATGAAACTGAAGGCTAATCTGATTAGCCTCACCAAACTTTACCTTAGTCACTTGCTTTTAGTTGATTTTAAAATCCGTATAGCTAAAAGTCACATAGCTAAGCAATATATAACTACACTCCCACCCTCTTCCTTGTAGACAGTATCTCCGATGCATAGGTTACCATGGAAATGTTTCCTTAAGTTGTTTTTCAGGATCTTGGAGTCAGCTCTTGTCCAGTTCAAGCCAGCTGAGACCACTGACCCTTCAACTGGACCTGAGTGCATATCCCATGCATGACTTTGGAGGTCAGAGGGCCCAAATCCCCACGCTCACATCATGGTAATGATGCTGTTCTGTGACCAAGCATGCCATGAAGAGCTAGGAAGCTCGACTATGCTTGCACAGATCACGGATTACTTCACTTTTCCTTATCCCCATCACCTTTCCCTCTGCTTCAGCCCACCTTGCTCCTCTATCCCATTAATATCCCTAAAACCCCATCTCCAAGGAGACAATTTGATTGCTGTTCTCCCATCTTCTCACTCAGCTGCCTGTAAATAAAATCTTTCCTCCACTGCAAACTTGTCATATCAGTGAGTAGCTTACTGTACAACAGGCAGAACGAGGCTTGTTCGTTACAGAACCACCACATGCCATTCTTTCTTTCTCTGAAACAGAGTCTCACTCTGTCACCTAGGCTGGAATGCAGTAGCACAATCTCGGCTCACTGCAACCCCCGCCTCCCGCGTTCTAGCGATTCTCCTGCCTCAGCCTTCGGAGCAGCTGGAATTACAGGTATGTGCCACCACACCTGGCTAATTTTTGTATTTTTAGTAAATATGGGGTTTCACTAAATTGGTCAGGCTGGTCTTGAACTCCTGACCTCATGATCCACCCACCTTAGCTTCCCAAAGTGCTGGGATTACAGGCATGAGCCACTGTGCTTGGCTAACATCCCATTCTTCCAATAAGCTTTGATTGAATAGCTATGATCAAGGTGGCAGACAGTCTAGGCCTTCATCGAGCTAATAGTAAAGCAAAAACAGAAGCTCCAAGAACACTGGCTTAGCTGGATGGGCTCAGCATGGGGATGGAGGCTCAGCATGGGGATGGAGGCTCAGCATGGGGATGGAGGCACAGCGTGGGGATGGAGGATCAGCGTGGGGATGGAGGCTCAGCATGGGGATGGAGGCTTAGCATGCGGATGGAGGCTCAGCATGGGGATGGAGGCACAGCGTGGGGATGGAGGCTCAGCATGGGGAATGGAGGCTGATCATAAAGATAGACCCTCAGCGTGGGGAAAGGGGCTCAGAGTGGGGATGGAGGCATCCAGACTTCTGCTCAAAGGAGTTTTTTCCTCTGGTTTTTTGCTCACTACAGAATGTAACTGGCTTTTCTCCTCATTGGTCCATGAATCCAGGAAGCAAAGTCTTTATATGATCCTTTCCATGTCTCCTGCTGTCTCCTGTCTCTTGATCAGAATGCACAGGCCTTCAGCAGGATCTGTGACATAAACTACTCGTGCAATTTAAAGTCAGAACAGCTGCACCATAGTCCTAAACCAGGCAAATTGCTCTCGTATCTCCTGGGGGGTAGATATCTTCACAGCAAATTAAGGTGGAGAGAATGAACATGTTAAGTTGGGAGAAATATTTCAGGATACCTTGGGGCAGTGAGCCGTGTGGTGCCTGCTCCCAATGATGGATGGAGCCACTTGGCAAGCAGCAGTCAGAGGGAGGGCAGCGCTTCATGGACAAGACATAAACATCTCTCCAACGGTGACCAGTACTGCACACCACACCTTCCTCCCACCAAAGGAAAGTGCTGTTCCCGCCGTCACAGCCGCACGGACAGCAGCAGCAGCCATGGCACAGTCTTGGAACCCTAGACAATGGCACATATTCCGTAGCATTATCGGTCTTGTCTCTGGAAGCCAAAAACAACAGCAGGACTGAAGAGTGATTTGAAACCATGGACCTACGGTTTGATTTTCAAAAATATGTCCAAAATAAAAACATGTCCAGCCAAATTCACCAAGTGACACAGAAACGTTCTGTGCTCCTGAGAAATCTCAGCACCACAGGGAACATTAAGGAAAAGTTTCGGACGAACACAGCCAAACCACAGCAGTCCTATCTGACAAATTTCAGCAAAGACCACGGTTATCCGATCATTTACAGCAAACACTGAATTAGGAGAGTTATAAAGAGTATACTTTTCTATCTGCACCAGACGCTTATAATTTAGAGGAAAAATAAACATATACACTATGAATAATGACACAATCTACCTACTGTAATCCTCACAGGCCTACACTGAAAACACAAAGTGACTTTGGTGTCTCAGGACACTTCCTGACCCTGCTTCCTGACCAGGTTTCAGGAGCTGTCCCTCAGATGACAAAGACCCCATCCTTGGGGACAGTTAAGGAAAGACGACCCTGGAAGTATGTCACTTGCTTTTAGGGTCATCCTTGAGCACAGAATGGAGACACAGACAGAGAGAAAAAGAAAAAAGAGACAGAAGCAGAGAGAGTCAGAGAACAAGGAAAAAGCCAGAGAAACAAGTGAGAGAGACAGAGAAATAGAAAGAGACAGAGAGAAAGAGACCAGGCTCTTTCGCCTGGAAGCAGCCGAGCACGAAGTTGCTGGACCAGGCGGTGCTGCCTGTGTGGCAGGCACTCCCTGGATTCCACACCTCAGCCACTGGTCCATACACGTGGTTCCTCTGCCTGCCTCTCCTCCAGCTGTGGCACCAATAAATACACATATACAGAAAGAGAGAGAAAGAGACCCAGAGCCAGCCAGTGCTGCTGGTTCATCAAAGAGAGTAGGAAACAGGAGCGAGGTGGGAAGTGGTGTGCAGGGTGAGTAACCTACAAGGTGAGCAGGAGCGGGAGAGACACGAGGGCTGGTGTGGGCAGGACAGAGAGGGGACCACAGTGGACCCTCCTAGCTGCTCCACTGAACCACACCTCCTCGTGTGCCCCACTGTCTTTCCTGTGCTTTCTGTCTTTCCCGTGCTTTCTGCGGGAATCGGGTGGTATCAGAGAAGCTCGTGGACTTTTCAGGATCCCATTTGTTTTTTAGAGGAAGATTCTGGTAAACTCTTTGGAGGGTAGGTGGGAGAGCCTGGAGCCAAGGCAGCCTAGGCTGGTCTGGGCAGACCCCAAGCAGCTGCTGTGGTCATTGGCAAGCTGGGCAGAGCAGGGAGCGTGGAAGCCACCAGGCCAGGTCAGCCCTGGGGACTCCGGGAAGGCTCGGGGAAGGATTTGCTCACAGCAAGGGGATGCTGAGGATTGAAGTGCAGGACTGATCTTATTATGCCTTCAGACTAGGGTGACCCAGTGACTCTGGGGCTGTGTGAAGTCTGTGTGGAACGGGGGAAGGAGGAAGAGGCCGAAGATGTAGGGCTGAGGCAAGGTAGCGCGGCTCTCTCCTGCAAAGGTCTGGGGCAGAGTTAATGTCGTTAGAGTCACCATAGAACCAAGAGGACCAGGGAACCAAGGAGAAGGGGTGCCACAGGAGTGCCCTGGAGCGTCCAACTGGGAAAAATGAGAGGCATGAATTCCAGCAAAAAAACAGACACGGCATTTACTGCACACTGACGGGGCTGCTGTGGTTCTAAGTAAATTACACGTACCTCCGCATCCCTTACCACAGCACAACTGCGCTCTAGATCCTCACAGGTAAGATGCAGCCTGGAACACAAAGAGAATGGGCTAAAAGAGTTTGGAATAAAGAGGGTTGGAAATATCAGGATGATTAAAGATCAACTGTGGATACATGCAAACCCACACATTCGAAAACTAAAGCACCAGCTAACATTTGATCATTCACTCTATGTCAGACACCATGCTTCGCCTTTACATATATTATATCATTGAAGCCTCATGACAAACATTGTATCATTGGTGCCACAGCTGGAGGGGGGTAAGTAGTTTTCTTGCCCCCCTCCCCCCTCCTTTTTAAAAAAGTCATATTCAAGGTCAGTGCTAGTAAGGCAGGGAGCCAGCCCCAGCCTCTGGCTCTAGAGCATGCCGTGGGAAGCACCACGTCACAGCCATTCTTTCACTCGGGCACAAGACTCAGATGCAGGCTTCTGCGGCGACTCTGGGAGAAGAAGGGGCTGTGAAACAGTCTCACTGCACAATGTTGTTAATGAGCAAGGAGGGACGTCACAGTGCAGAGAAACAGATTCAGGGTGAACTAGACATCAAAAGGGCAAACCAGTAGCCCCAGTCCTTCCACAATCACCTTTCAGAGTTTGATCCCAAGTTTCCATCTCAAGAAACAAGAAGTGCAATGCAGGTTTATTATTTACTTGTTTACTAAGCCAGCATCTCACTGTCGCCAGGCTGGAGTGCAGTGGCGCAATCTCAGCTCACTGCAATCTCTGCCTCCCAGGTTCAAGTGGTTCTCCTGCCTCAGCCTCTGGAATAGCTGGAACTACAGGTGCACTCCACGTGGCCCAGCTAATTTTTGTATTTTTAGTTGAGGCGGGGTTTCACCATGTTGGCCAGGATGGTCTCGATCTCTCGACCTCATGATCTGCCCGCCTCGGCCTCCCAAAGCGATGGGATTACAGGCTGAGCCACGCACCAGGCCACAGGTTTATTTTTGGACTGGGATCCTCTTTAGAAGTCAAATGACGTCAGATTACTTTGTTACAGTTTTACAATGCTAGTTACTTTTATTCGCATTTATTAAGTTTAACATTCTGCTAAGAAACAATGTTTTCACACTGAACGTCCTTCCTTAACTAAGCATATAGTTTACCATTTTCAGCAGCAATGCATTTTCACAACTAATTCCTCAAGATTATTCCACTGAACTGTATCTTTATGTGTAATGTATGAAAAACTGATTTGTAGCCTTTCTTTCTTTCTTGAAAGAGGAGCTTAAACATTAGCATTGCTACTGGGCTGAAGATTCAGAGAATCACAGGGACGTGTAAATTGAGGTGAGGCAAAGACAGTTCAGATGTAGAATAAAACTTTAAATGAGCATTAAATGCAAATGGTCAGTGTAATTTCGGCACTTTGAAATGCATGTTTTTAGTTAGTCTAATTTAGAAGAAAGTCATTTAAGTAAAATTCTGCGATTGTAACTGTTTAATGGTAATTGAAACAACAGATTCTTTCTTTTTCTAGTATACAAACTTTAAGCAAAACTGTGGTTTGCATTCTGTTTCTGCTACTTTCTGAGAATAATATCAGAACAGTTCTCCGAACTTAAAAGTAATAATGTTGAACCTCCTAAGAGTAAAACAAATGTAACTTCCAATGGTAGTCACTAGTTAATAAAATATTTTTTCTGTCATTTTTAAAGGCTATGCTTTATTGCTTTCCAGAGAAGTATGCTCGATGTTACTTTTTCTAAATTATCCATGATTGGGAAGGTTAAAATATTAACAACTTTTGATTGAGGAGGTGTTTAAAATAGCCATGTAAACCTTCTGATATGTATGTTCACAAAGGAGGTTTAAAAAGATAAATTAGAAGTCTGTGACTATCATGGATGCAAAAGAGTGGCTCTTGATTATTTTTGTTAAAATACCAATGTGGCTTTTTATCATTTCATATCATGATATTGGCAAAAACAAAGGAAAATAAACAAATATACAACAATTTGAAGTAGAAAATCTTTAAAACAAATTCTCCTATGTTGTTTTGTAAAGCTTACATGAAATGTCAGGAAAAATACATTTAATATCATATTACACTTTCAAACCTCAGAATACAATCCTCAAATACATGGTTTTTTGTTGTTTTTTTTTTTGTTTTTTGTTTTTTTGAGACAGTCTTGCTCTGTCTCCAGGCTGGAGGGCAGAAGGGCCCTATCTCAGCTCATTGAAACCTCCACCTCCTGGGTTTAAGCAATTCTCCTGCCTCAGGATACATTTTAAAGTTATTATGAAATTTTACTCTTCATAGAATTCACCCAATGAAGAAGTTTCTGAAAGTCTATGATAACAGAATGATTTACTTCCTTCTAAAATTAAATATGTACATAAGTATAACATGTAATGGGTTTTGTTCTCCCTTTAAATACATTGAAAGTATATTTATACAATTGTCATTCACTTAGGTAGGGGTAGGTTGCTTCTTAATTACCATCTGTCCATCCACAAAGGCCATTACCGCGAATGTATAGAATGAGCTAATTACTAAAATAAGAAGACTCAGTAGCATAAGAGTGAAAACAAAGCTAATGACATTTTGTAGCCCCCAAAGAGAAGAAGCTATATAGAGAATAAATAGAAAATCTGTTTTCTTAATATTTCTTAACTTTATCACAAAATTAATCGAAAATACCAAAGCCAACTTAAATGGCTCGCTTTATTGCCATTCCAATGTGTAAAGTGTTCAATTCCGCGTGGAATGCGTTTCTCTGATTCTCTGCAGAGCTCACCAGTGTCACCCTGACAAAGCCTCTCTCCTTGACTAAACCTCATACAGGCTTCTCTGACCCCGCTTCTCAGCGAGGCCTCCCCTGGCGCCTTGCCCTTGGCCTGCTAGTCCCGTTGTAGCAACAGTCCTGCTAAGTTGGATTCTTTAGCAAGAATCCCTCCACCCTTGAAGTCTCCTCTTAAGTCAGTTTCCAGCCAATGATGCCCTCATTCTGCTCACTGGCTGTAATTCCCCAACTGTCTTGGCTGTACTTAAAGTTGAGCCCCATCTCTTTCCCCTACTCCAATAGTCTTGACACAAATCACAATAGTCCTGAATAATTTCTCTTTAACATTCCCCCTTCTGCTCTGCTCTGGTTTTAATGCTGTTTCTTAGCCCAGGAACAAATGCAGACATAGACGGTCCACACAGGTGGCCCCTCTACACCTTACAGCTGGCAACTTAAAATACATCACTGTGAGTTTACAGAAGTCCAGATTCAAACTTCCAATATTTTCATATTAAAGTAAAAGCAAAGCAAGCATACAAAGTAAAATACTTTAACTACTCATTTCCTCTAAGATATCTTACAGCCACATGCTCATTTAATATACGTGAAATGGGTAAGAGTCTCTAATGTTAGTTAGAGTCTCTGCTTAATGTCACTGCTTCCTCCCATGGTGGGAATACAAGTTTCAATCTTCCAACACTGACCCAATAGGGTGACGACGGCGAGTCACTTAGTGGCTCTGAGCCTACTTTCACATCCCCAAAGCAGGAATAACATTATTATCTACCTTATAAGATGGCTGTGATAATTAAGCATGTCAGTACACAGCAAGTGCCTCGGATGACACTTGGAATGGAAGAATTCTCAGTCAATGTAAGCTGCACAAAAATAATCAGAAGGAGAAAGTAAAATCGTAGCTGCTGGGCCGGGTGTGGTGGCTCAAGCCTGTAATCCCAGCACTTTGGGAGGCCGAGGCGGGTAGATCACGAGGTCAAGACATCGAGACCATCCTGGTCAACATGGTGAAACCCCGTCTCTACTAAAAATACAAAAAATCAGCTGGGCACAGTGGTGCGTGCCTGTAATCCCAGCTACTCAGGAGGCTGAGGCAGGAGAATTGCCTGAACCCAGGAGGTGGAGGTTGTGGTGAGCCGAGATGGCGCCATTGCACTCCAGCCTGGGTAACAAGAGTGAAACTCCGTCTGTCTCAAAAAAAAAAAAATCGTAGCTGCCAGCAGGTGTCAAATGCCAGATAAAACACAATCAGCCAGTCACAGAAAGAGGAAGTCCATTTGTTTTCCAACTTGACATTCCGTTCTCAAGTTTCGGTTCACTGAACTTTTAACACAGATTTAGGCTGTACCAAACACGCACGCTTCACAAGTCAACTGGATGTCATTAAGTTATTCTCTGGTGCCAGCCAGTTGAGGTGGCTCATGTCTGTAATCCCAGCAATTTGAGAGGCCAAGGCGGGCGGATCACCTGAGGTCAGGAGTTCGAAACCACTCTGGCCAACATGGTGAAACCCCGTCTCTACTAAAAATACAAAAATTAGCCAGGTGTGATCACCGTCACCTGTAATCCCAGCTACTTGAGAGGCTGAGGCAGGAGAATCGCTTAAACCTGGGAGGCGAAGGTTGCAATGAGCCAAGATCACACCACTGCACTTCAGCCTGGGAGGCAAGAGGAAAACTCCATCTCAGAAACAAAACAGAACAACAACAGCAAGTTACTCTGCGGTGTGCATTGGAAAACACAAAAGGAACATTTTTTGTGTTCTGAAATACAGAGCCAGGGATAAAAGCCATAAGTATTAGCAAATGCTCAGAAGCTCAAGACCGGAAATAAATATTTACCAATAAATTCATAAGCGAACAAAACCAGTGTGACCTTTATTGCTTCACACAAAAAAATTCACTGCTGTGAACTTCATGACGGGGACTTTGGAGAGCAGCCAGTAGGAGGCTCTGTCCTGTGTCCCCTGTGGCAGCCTATGTTTCTGAACTCTAATTCTTTGCTGTCATGGAATAATCACATCACACCGTCAACCTGTGTAAGATACTCATCACTCCTGTCCACGCAGAGTTTTTAAGCCGTAATTTCCTAGTTGAGTGGTTACTGCAGATGACGTGTTCTTGAGGGATGTTACGCTCATTATCTATTTCCTATTCACAACTTTTCCGGCGAGATATTATCATTATTACCGAAGAAGATACCGGCTCCAAGAGAGTGCACATGTTGCCTGAACTGACAGGACTGGAAAGTAGCAGAGCCACGATCCAAGCTCGAGTCGGCGAGACTTCAAACTCCAGCTCGTTCTTCTCTGCTCTGCAGCTCCCACGATTTCACTTTTAAATGAAAGATAATGATAATTCCTAAAATAACTGCTATGTCTTCTTTTTGGCATTCCAATTGCTGCCAGAAGTTCTATTTTATTTCTGATTCAGTCCTTGCAAGTATTTCCTTCCCAACAGTATGCTCTTTTACTTTCTAAAGAACACACTGATTTCTGCTATTTACAGCTCTGAGATTTAAAAAACTGACAATCTAGGAAGGACTTCATGCTGCTGACAACTTGTCAGTGGGTCTTGAGTTTCTTCTACTTCAGGGCTACCACCCCGACCTGGCTCTCAGAGATTGTGAAACACTGTGTCCATTTCTACCCATAAACAAAGACACATGTTAAAGTAAATAACCCCTAATAAAAAGGGGGTAGAGTAGAAAAGATGATACTGCAGTGAGACTGTGGGTAGACATTAATACTTTACGTTCATAGGTTGATAGCGTCCCATCAGTACAAGAGCTGTATGTGATTACAACAGGCCCTCCTCCCCTACTCACCCCATCACCCAGTTTCCAGGTGTCCTCTAGGCCAAGGCTATGCGCAAGGGAAGGTCACATATATCATGATCTGATGGCGAGGTGAAGTCCCTGTGGGCACCTATGTGAGTTTCCAGGGTGGCTGAGAGGGAACTGCCACCTAATCCAAACAGCTGGCCGCAAGGTCCCAGATGTCAGGAACGCCTGACAGTAAGAGTGAGGAAAGGAATCAAACAGGCCAGTGGAAACTACACAGCACAGCGATGCAGGGGGCAGAGGGGAGGGGAC
>CM052663.1:1799869-1822746 GCA_028533165.1 Leontopithecus rosalia | reverse complement strand
GGGGAGGGGACGGAGCAGTGGAAACAGCACAGCACAGCAATGCAGGGGGCAGAGGGGAGGTGAGGGAGCAGTGGAAACAGCACAGCACAGTGATGCAGGGGGCAGAGGGGAGGGGGCGGAGCTGTCGCTGGCAACTGGCCCATTACCTGGAGAAGTCAGGACCAGGCAGCAGAAATGAAGGACGAGCAGAGACGGAGAGTGCTCATGGCACAGAGTCCCTGGTTCTGCTCCACCAAGTACGTGTGCCCATAAATTCTCTCACGGATTCTGCTCTGACAGCAGTGCTCGTTCTTGGTAACCAGGAAGCTGCCAAACACTAGTTGGCTGTCTTCATTCCTTTTCATCGGTGATGATGAAAGCAGCACAGCTTAGATCAAATATAAGCACACACAAACACAGGCAGGCAGGGACATCACTTGGCAGTCACAGGCTGTAAGGGGCATCTTGAGCCTGGCTCTTTAAAGCACTGTTCCCACACTCACACTGTTGTTACCAGAGAGCTTGTTAGAAATGCAGAGCCTTAGCCTGGCGTGGCTCACGCCTGTAATCCCAGCACTTTAGGAGGCCGAGGCAGGCAGATGACCTGAGGTCAGTTGTTCAAGACCAGCCTGGCCAACATGCGGAAATCCCATCTCTACTAAAAATTTTAAAAATGAGCTGGGTGTGGTGACCAGGCCTGTAATCCCAGCTATTGAGGAGGCTGAGGCAGGAGAATTGCTTGAACACAGGAGAAAGAGGTTACGGTGAGCTGAGATCACGCCACGGTACTCCAGCCTGGGCAATATAGTGAAACTCTGCCTTACAAATAAATAAATAAGAAAAAAAATGCAGAGCCTCAGGCCCTCCTAAGATCGGATGATTCTGAACAGGATCTGTAACCCAGTGACTTGCAGGCACAATAAAGCTTGACGGACACTAATGCAGATACTTAAAAATGCCACCAAAATGAAATAATGTATTTGCTCAAAGAAAATTCTCAGACACCCAAAAATACACATGTAAATTCCCATGAGTCCGAGAACCACAGGTCTCCTACTGTTGCAGGAGACCATGTACATGCCTGTTCATCCCACACTGAGAAACCTTCAAAACTCACGTGTGGGGAATGTCTCAGTCAACTTGGCTGCTGGAACAAACTACCATATGCTGAGTCACTTATAAACCACGTCTTCTCACAGCATCTCCAAATAATGGAATAGCTGAGGGACCTCTCTAGGACCTCTCTTTTTTCTTTTTTCTTTGAAACAGAGTTTCATTCTTGTCATCCAGGCTGGAGTGCAGTGGTGCGATCTCGGCTCACTGCAATCTCCACCTCACGGGTTCAAACAATTCTCCTGCTTCAGCCTCCTGAGTACCTGGGATTTCAGGTGTGCACCACCACCACCAGCTAATTTTTCTATTTTTAGTAGAGACAGGGTCTCAGCATGTTGGCCAGGCTGTCCTCGAACTCCTGACCTTAGGTGATCCACCCACCTAGGCCTCGCAAAGTGCTGGGATTACAGGTATGAGCCACTGCGCCTGGCCTCTGCGGCCCCTTTCATAGGAACAGTAACCACATTCATGAGGGTTCTACCTTTATGACCTAATGAGACCTCCATCCTCAATACCTAATCATTTCCCAGAGGCCCCACTACCAAATACCATCACATTGGGAGTTAGGATTCCAACACATGAATTTGAGGTGTCGAAAACACTTAGGGGTCTACAGCATGTAAGTTAAATAAAATATTTATGTTATAGACACGCATCGTGGAAAGTGTGCCTTTGGTGGTGAACGTTGTTTAGGATAAAGGAAAGTGATGAGAGGAAGATGCAGCCTTTTATTTCTGACTTTGTGTGTCTTGCGTAGATGCTTGGGGCACATGCACGCATGTGGCCTTGATTTGCTATTTTCAGCCACGTTGTCTAAAAGCATTAAAAGAATGAGTACACTTGCAGGCACCATAGAAGAGCTGCTGATTCAACTGCCAAGCCACAGTCAGTTGGGACTTCACAATGCATGGAGACACGTCAGTTTCCCTAGGGCTCTTCCTCCAGTTACAGACGGTTCAGTCTCTTGATACTGATTCCCTTTACGTGTTTTCTGAGTTTTGCTTTCTTCTACTCATAACCTTCCTTTTAGTGGAAACTGTTCAGTAGCATAATTATATTCACATAAAATATGTTTCCTGGGTTCCTCCCTTTCCAAAGATAGGAAAAGACCAGGGAAAATATGTTAGCAAAGGGGAGAAACGGTGGCACAGCCCAGCAGGAGAGGCTGAGGTCTGCTGCTCACACGTGCTCACAAGCTCATTGATCCTTGCTATTCAGTCTCTGTTTTCAGGTATTATCCTCTGATGTCATCATCCAATCCAGCGCAAGAAACGCAAAAGCTCTGCTGGCACACAGACACGTGTGCATAGAGGCACTCTCACCGCCAGCCTGGCTGAGGCTGCTCCTGCCCAGAACCCCGCCCCCCGCCTCATGGTCTTCCAGCTGATCCTTAGCTGTCGCCTCGCCACCTCATGTGTTCCAGTGATCTGCTGCTACAGTTAACCACAGCGTAGGTCAGGAATTTGGGCAAAACAGCAGGGTGGGCCGGTCTCCACCCATTGGTGTCTAGGGGTTCAGATGATCAGAAGGAAAGACTGACCTCACAGGCCCATTGCCAGGAGTGCCCACTCACAGCCCCTGGAGGCTGGACCCTCGCAAGGGGCCTAGTGCTCCAGGAGTGAGTGTTGCAGCAAACAGGGCGGTGCTGCCTGGCCTTCAGAGAGGCCTCGGGCTTCCCCCTCATTCTGTGGATTAAAGCAGTCACAGCACCTCCGGGTTCAAGGAGAAGGGCTTAGCTCCAAGTTCAAGGGTAAGAGGGTCAAAGAATAAGCTATCATGTTTCAACGCCACCAAGAAAGAGAAATGTTGGATCCTTACATCAGCAGGATAAACGCTTTTATCAGTTCCCGTCTATGGCAGGACTAATCGCAGCCATTGAAAGGTTTACTCTCATTCTCTATAGACTATCAGCTTCTTTTTGTTTGATTTTTGAGACGGAGTTTCTCTCTTGTTACCCAGGCTGGAGTGCAATGGCGCAATCTTGGCTCACTGCAACCTCCGCCTCCTGGGTTCAGGCAATTCTCCTGCCTCAGCCTCCCGAGTAGCCGAGATTACAGGCACGCGCCACCATGCCCAGCTAATTTTTTGTATTTTTAGTAGCAATGGGGTTTCACCATGTTGACCAGGATGGTCTCGATCTCCTGACCTCGTGATCCTCCCACCTCAGCCTCCCAAAGTGCTGGGATTACAGGTGTGAGCCACCGCACCCGGCCGACTATGAGCTTCTTAAAGAACTTATTCATCTTCTGCCTAATTCAGTGCAGGGCACATAGTAGTCACTGGTAAAATATTTGTTGAACAAATTGTTCCACACAAAAAGACTAACAGATGCTTCTTAATCTCATCTCATATGTATTGACTTACACCAAATCACCTGTCTAGCACATTCTCACTCCTTTACAGCATACTAAAGAAAAGGAAGAATCTCAGTCTGTGAAGCACAGCTTCCAATCAATGTCTCCAAGTCATGCGACATATCATGAAGCTAAATTATCCACCAACAGCCTTCTGGGGTTAACATAACCTTATCCCATAAAATTTCTCTTATAGGCAGAAAATTCACTTTAGTAGCTTAAGCATGTCCTGAATATGTCAGACTGTTTCCCTGCTGAGCATTCCCTCCATACTCAATTTAAGAAGCAGGACAATCTGCGATTTTAATATTAATAATGCAAATAGACTTACAAAAAGAATACAGCATTCTTGCATCCACAGTGGCTAATGGTTTAGGCAATAGGCAATATCTATATAATTTTATAAAATTTGAGTTAAAATGTATTGTTGCATAATTATGAGAATAGCTTCCTTTTGGGTAAAAAGTGTCAAGATGGGTTTAAAATCAGTGTCGTTTTACTTGGAGACCATCGTATTCCAGTTTTTTTGTTTTTTTTTTTTTTTTGCTACAAGATAAATTCTTAAGTTGTATGCATTGGTGCCTAAAAACCAGATGGCATCCCGTAGCTGTGCACAGCCCAAACACCACCAAGAGAACTGCTTTGTTATGTCCACCATGCTGTATGCACAGCCCGAAGTGCCCACAGCTACTGGACATTGCAGAAAACCTCCTTCTGCTGCTGAGGCTAATAGCAACGTAATGCCTTTACTAACAGAGAATAAAGTGGTTCCAAATAGTTATCCTTTGGAAAGAAACACAGAATGGAAATTTAATAATTTATCGCAGCTAGATGCTTTTGATTGGCCTTCTGGAATGTTCACATCCCTTTAAAACTTTGCAGAGTACCACCCAGCAGTATAGGAGTTGGAAGCCGAAGAGATAACATAGGTTACATTCAATGGCAATTTTTTTCTACTCGTATTATTATAACTAAACCATATAAAAATAATACTCTACTAAATATGTTTGATATGGAACAAACAATGGATAAACTCCTGGAAAGCCATTATTGAAATATATGCACCTAAATTTGGAGGATAGATGATCTCTATGCAACAGGGAGAAATTCCATATGTAACAGGAATTCTGAACCAAAGGGACATATTAGCCAGGTAGCCAAGCTCCTACCACAGCATCCCCACCAAACAACAGTTGATATGTTTACCAAGGCTTAGAATTAGTCTCATTGGAAAGAAATTGGTACAATGGAATTAAGCACTGTAAGTCAATAGGGCCAAAACTACATTTTCAGATAGATTTTGAGGTTCAGTTCTTCAGTCATGACTGTTCATGTCTTCCGGAAGATACACAGACTGCGATTAAATATTTCACCTCCCCACCAAAAAATCAGTTTGAAAAACATGTGAACTAGCAGGTATATGTTGATGGAATAGGTCATGGCATAACACGACTGCTCAACATACTCTTAGTTTAGCAAACGGTAAAGCCTTATGAGACCAAGAACTATCAAAGGCTCTCCTCTTTTTTCCTAGGAAGAAGTGGACACATTTGATAACTAATTTTACTTCCTCTGTCAACTCCTGAAAAGGCATTTCAATGAGACATCACTCTATATTTGTTAATGTGTGGAAGATCCCTGCAAAACTACCAAGGAACCAAGCTGCGTATTTTACCAGTCAAAACGAATTATTTCTCCTTGACAAATGATGCTTTTCTACTGCTTTTATGAATTCTCAAGCAGATCAATCAGCATAATATATTCATACCAGAATCTCATTCATGACCTTTATGTGTTTCTTTCACATTTTCCATAAAGGCAACGTGAAATCGTTGTAAGCAGCAGAGTAACCGTAGGGCCTTTAGCCAGTTGATGAACGTTAAATAGAGTCTAGTAGTCGGACAGTTGAGCTGCTGTACTCCTCTCTTTACAGTCAATCTTAGCGTTGCTCCTAATGGGATCAACGTTCATGGAAACAAGTACAACATGCTTGAGTAATAAAAGATAACGGAACGCCTGAACACACAATAAAGCGCACGCTTGCTCCTCAGAGAGGCACTTATTTGGAAGCACAGAAATTTTTCCTGCAGTTAGAAAACACCATCCTGCATTGCTTCCCTTTACAACGTTGCTATAAATTTCATAGCATAGAATAGAATGTGTAGGAAAATATATATAATTCTTCAGTACCTAAAGCAACTAAAAAAACAAAACCATTTAACCCCCCTTTTTAGCAGGAAATATTATATTTCTATTAAAATTAAAGCATCTTTGTATATAGGTTTTGCTTATTGAAATAATTTAAATGCCCAGAAAGCAATGCTTCTATGATCATAAAATTAGAAACGAACAACCGAGACACATTTTAAGCATTAGTGGTTGTCCATTTCTCTCGGGCAAGTGGTCTTCAGAGAAACTCCTAGGCTTACATCAAGACCTAGCAGAATTAAACATTTTAGCTGGAACAAGCTGTTTCTAGGATGCACTTGATCACGGTCCTTTACGCTCTTCAAAAACGTGTCCTCCCTCTAACTCCAGAATCTACTGTTTTAATTTTATCACGAAAAACACAATGCTGGTTGTTTGTACCTGCCAAAAACACTTGAATGAAATGATTAACATGGTTCATTAGACAATGCATGAGGACACGTGCATTTAAGGCATATTTCAAAGGCACAAATGCTATTTTATTATTTTGATGATTCATAAAACACACATTAGTAGTTCACGAACAGGCAGACTTGGTCTTACTGTGCTCTTCTTTACTGTGCTTGGGGATACTGAGTTTCTTACAACCCGAAGGTCTGTGACAACCTTCAGTGGAGCAATTTTCCCAACAGTATGTGCTCCCTTGGTGTTTCTGTATCATATTTGGGTAATTCTCCCAATATTTCAAACGCTTTCATTATTATATAACTGTTACAGCGGTCTGTGTTCAGCGATCTTTGACGTTATTATTGTAATTGTTGAGGGCTCATGAACCACAACCTCACAAGATTGTGAACTTAAATGCTGTGTGTGTTTTGACCTCTCCCCCAGCCTGCTGTTCCCTCCATCTCTCTCCCTCTCCTTGGGCCTCCCTATTTCCTGAGAAACAACAGTATTGAAATTAGACCAACTCAATAACCCTCCCATGGTTTCTAAGTGTTCAAGGGAAAAGAAGAGTCGCACATGTGTCGCTTTAAATCAAAAACTAGAAATGATGAAGCTCAGGGAGGAAGGCATGTCAAAAGCCAAGACAGGCCAAAAGCCAGGCCTGTGTACCTTCGTCCAGGGCAAGGCCCTCACTCCCTTCAATTCCATGAAGACTGAGAGAGGTGAGGAGGCTGGAGAAGAAAAGTTTGAAGCTAGGAGGGAGACAGTAGAATAGAAGGCTCCACCAACCATTCCTGCTTCAAGGACACAAATCAAACAACTATCTACAGGAAACACACACACACACACACACACACACACACACACACCCCTTTGTAAGAACCGAAGACGAGGTGAGCACTCGCATTACCTGGTTTTAACTTCATGACACTGAAAGAGGCACTGAAGAGGTAGGAAAAACATTCTTTTTACTTTTTATTTATTTTTTTATTTATTTTGAGATGGAGTTTCACTCTTGTTGTCCAGGCTGGAGTGCAGTGGCACAATCTTGGTTCACTGCAACCTCTGCCTCCCAAGTTCAAGCGATTCTCCTCCCTCAGCCTCGCTGGTAGCTGGCACCACAGGTACCCACCACCACCTCCAGCTAATTTTTGTATTTTTAGTAGAGACAGGATTTCATCATGTTGGCCAGGCTGGTCTTGAACTCCTGACCTCAAGTGATCTGCCTGCCTCAGCCTCCCAAAGTGCAGAAGAACGTTCTTGAATCGCTGACTCCCCCACCCCCATTCTCACCCCCACCTCAACCCCCCAGTGTGGTTCTGAGAGCATTTCTGTGCCCTGGGGAGAGGAAGAGCCAGCAATTGTGACACTGTGAAGGTAGCAGAGATCACTCATGAAGTTTAAGGAAAGAAGCCAGCTCCATAACATAAAAGCACAAGGTGAAGCAGCAGGTTTTGATCTAGAAGCTGCAGCAAATTATCCAGAAGACCTGGCTAAAATCACTGATGAAGGTGGCCTCATTGAACAATAGATTTTCAATGGAAGGGAAATCACCTGCTATTGGAAAACGATGCCACCTAAGACTTTCATAGCCAGAAAGATGTCAATGCTGGCTTCAAAACTTCAAAGGATGGGCTGACTCTCTCATGAGGAGGGAATGCAGCTGATGACTTTAAATTGAAGCCAAATTTTATTTACCCTTCTGAAGATCCTAGAGCCTTTAAGAATGATGCTAAATCTACTTAGCCTGTGCTCTAGAAATGAAACAACAAAGCCTGGAGGACAGCACATCTGTTTACAGCAAGGTTTACTGAATATTTTAAGTCTACCACTGAGACCTACTTCTCAGGAAAAAAAAAAAAGATTCCTTTCAAAATGGTGCCACTTACTGCCAATGCACCTGGTCACCCAAGAGTTCTGATGGAGATATACAAAAACATTAATGTTGTTTTCATGCCTGCTAACACATGATTCATTCTTCAATTCATTCTTCAAGACTTTTGAGTCTTATTATTTATAAAATACATTTCCTAAGGCCACAGCTGCCATAGATAGTGAATCCTCTGATAGATCTGGACAAAATACACTGAAAACCTTCTGGAAAGTTTTTTTTTTTTTTTTTTTGCACAAACCATTTCTCTTTCATTTTGAAAGAGAAATGAAATGAAATACCAGGCAAGAGGAAGAGGGGGATGATGCTCTGGCATTCAAATGGCAAGTGTGGGATTTCCTCCACCAGCAAGTGAGGTACAGCCGGCCTCAGACCCCACAGAATGAAAATTCAAAGAAACATTAAATTACTTTAAATTTTGCCTTTAAATTCCTATCTCGTTTGCTAATACTTCGGTGGAAGGTTCTACCACCTTTTTAGAATTAAGCCTTCTCTTTTTTAAGGCGAGGTCCTGAGTTGCAACCTCTTCTTATTTTCTCTTTTGACATCCAGGAGCAACTGAGGGCAGCATTATTTTGTCTGTGAGGCAGAGATTTCAGGATCCCTCTCTTCCCTCGTCCACATGTGGGCCATGCTGTAGGGGCAGCTCCCTGCCACACTGTCCAGGCACTAGGGTCCCACACTGAGGGGTGAGGGACGGGCCTGGAGACAGTGGAGGGCAGAGGGCAGCAGGGGCGAGGTTGGGTGGGCCCAGCCGTGGGTGCCCGCAGCCCTTACTCCTACTGCGGCGTTGAGGAGGGCTACAACTCTTTTTTTTTTTTTTTTTGAGACAGAGCCTCACACTATTTGTTGCCCAGGCTGGAATGCAGTGGCACGATCTCGGCTCACCGCAACCTCCGCCTCCTGGGTTCAGGCAATTCTCCTGCCTCAGCCTCCCAAGTAGCTGGGATTACAGGCACGCGCCACCATGCCCAGCTAATATTTTGTATTTTTAGTAGAGACGGGGTTTCACCATGTTGACCAGGATGGTCTCGATCTCTTGACCTCGTGATCCACCCGCCTCGGCCTCCCAAAGTGCTGGGATTTTAGGAGTGAGCTACCGCGCGCGGCCTTTAATTTTTTTTTTTTTTAAATATGTGAAAAACATTTATTCTGGAACTGTAAAATCTGGACAAAAAATATTGGACTTTAGAAAAAGCCTAAACAAAATCGTCTCATTTCTTCCTTAATACATTAATAATCTAAGAATACCGGAGTGAAAAAAACTCCTAACAAGAACATTGCTCCAGTTTGTCTGCAGGTATGTGATGTAAAATACCTCTGTCCTATTAAGGTACAGGCTGCAGACTTTGGTAAAATTAGAAAAATTAACAAACCGTTTTTTAAAAACTACAAAACAAGCAAGCAAGCAAACAAACCCTAATGTTGTATCTTTCTTGGTACATATACAGTAACTAAAATATTTCATTTAGAAAACGTGTTCAGTTTTCTTTTCTTTTTTCTTTTTGCCAAATTGCAGGGTCTTTATTGCCGGCGGCCACGGAGGACTCCCGTCTCTCTAACCCGTGGCCCTGGAAGGAGGGTGTCAAGACCTTTTATACCGTAAAACCACCTCAGGAGTAAGGGTGAGGGGCAGGGGTGGGGGTGAGGGACTCTGGACATTCCGAGGGCTAGTGGATTCTGTAAATTACCTCCTGGGCGGAGATGAGGGTGAGGGGCTCCTGAGCTCCAGGACCAGGGACTTTTGACATTCTGATTGTTACTTAAGCGGTTCACAGAAGTCAAGATAAGCATTTCTTTACACATCGTCTGGGTAGGGTGGAAATCACAGACCTAAATTACTTATTACAAGTCGCAGGGGCCAAGACTGCTTGCCTGTCGCATTAGGGTAACAGCAGTCCGACAGAAAGCCGAGGCGCGGTTGGGGTGTGCAGTTTATGGGGCTTTTACCGTGTCACATTCCCCCCTTGTTTTATTTACAGGAATTAAATCAGTGATTCCTCCAGCAGGTTAGTATTGTTTGTTGGTTCTAAGGGCCCATATTGAGACCGTAATGTCATGAATTTTACGGAGTCTACCCCAGATTTTATGAACCTGAGCGGTTGGTTTAGGAGGCAGGGGCCAAACACGAATCCTAGTAGGAGCGGGAAAGATATTTCCCGTGTCCCATCCCCACATGTTCATTTTTTAAAAAATCCCTCTTGTACGTTCTCAATTACCGACTTAAAAACGCATTTAAATGATCTATTAAACTCAAACTGTTCCCAAGCACCTGCCAGGCGCCGGGAAGAACTGGCTGAGAGCAGTTTCCAGAACCTGCTGCGGGGCAGCCGAGCGGGCGGGGTGCGGCTCCTGGAGGCCCGGACGCAGCTCCTTCCTGCAGCTCCAGGGCGGAGGGAGAGGGAGAGCCCCGCAAGAGCGGTGGGGAGCGCCCCTGCCCGGCTCCGCCTCGGCACCCGCGAGACCCCGGGCCCCCAGGCGCCCTGCGCTGCCCTGTCTCCACCTGCGCTCCCCGCCCCTGTCCGAGGGGTCTGGGTCACAGCATGGCCTGTCTGGCGGGTCCGCAGGGCTCCCTCTGCACTTACAGCACAGCCACCTCCTGGATGAGGTGAGTAACCCCCGCCTCCCCTCCTCATCCGCTTCTACAAGTCCACCCTTCTTGTGCCGGCCTGCCCCCACCTTGGGTGCTTGCGTGACCCTGCTCAGTCCAGACCTCGGAAAGGCTACTCCTTCTTGTGGTTCAGATCCCAGGGCCAACACCCTCTCCCCGCTCCATCCAGACCAGAGAATTCTCCCGGCCTGACCCAGGGTCTCACAGCCCCAGCACCAGAAAAAAGCATCTCATCACCTTCCCTGCTGTGACAAGGAGAGGTCTTCCGGGCAGGGCCTCGCCTGTCTGTGCCCCAGCAAGGAACGGGCATAAAGCTGAAGCTGTAAAGCGACCGACCCTAAAGCGGCTACCTGCTTCCCCCGGGAGCCGTGAGAACTGATCTGTGTGCCTTTGTCCTATTCCCTTTAGTCAAGCGCCGGGCACGCAAGTAAGAAACCCTGGCCAAGAAAGCTACTGGAACATGATTAATACAGCCAGAGCCTTCACATAACAAATGCTTACTGCACATGTCCTGTATTCCAGGCCCCCTCTTATGAGTTGGGCATGCCGTGCTCCTGAAGACAGAATGATCCCTTTTGTGGACCTTATAATGTCACAGGGAAAACATCGAACAAGTAAACACAAATGTTGATTAAAGGTGTCAGAAAACAAGTACAGCATGCCACCGAAGCATAGAACAGTGGGACCCAACCTACTAAAACGTTTGCGTACGGGCCCCTCAAATCCCAAATCCTGAGGCCTGCCTGTTCAGCCATGTAAACAGCCCCACCAGGAGGCCTGCCTTCCTTGCAGGTAAGTCGGGAAGCTCCTCCCAGCGAGGGTCCCCTCCAGGGCTCTCTCCAGAGCTAATGATTCCTTCACTCCTCCTATAGCCAAGAGATTTCTAACTCAAAAGTGAAACCTTTTCCCCGTCTGCCCCTTTTCCCTTCCTTCTGGGTACTTTTTAGATCTCCAAAGTTTTCTGATTTTTTTCTAGACACCACACTCTACCTCCCCAGGATTCCCTTTTATTTTAAAAAATTCTGAAGCTGCAGGCTCCTACAGCTGGGTGAGCACAAAAACAAATCAATTCTTAAGATCCTCCTTCTTCCCACACATATCCTTCAGGAAAAGATGAGGGAGGAGTTTTCCTATAGCACAACTCTCAGAACTCTGATAAATACAAACTAGAGATGGGGAAACACTACACTTTACAGGCTTTGGTTTTCCTTGGTATAAAGCTTTGTGCAGAGCTTTGACAATCACGTCTAGGAGAACTAGGAGCTGTTCCTGTGTTCAGCAAGGACTTGGAAGACCTTCCTCCTTTCTCTTCCACAAAGAGGCTTGCTGAAGTAGAGCGGTGGTTCTGGAATCAGAGCGAGGTATGAGGACAACATCGATTATATGAAAATTCGTGTGCCTCTGTACTGAAAACTCCAAGTCTAACAATCTAGTAGATTACCACCCACTCAACATACTCTCCAGTATGCCGTGTACCTCGCACGCCAGTGAAAACGTTAGTTTGCGGGGGAAAAAGAGAACGTTTTCGGAACGTTAAATCATCATTTCAGGAACTTGCAGCCGTCGTGAAGTCATGCGAAGAGTGAGTGATTCTACTACCTTCTCAACAAAAATAACTTTTTAGCTTCAAGAGACACAGTTAATCATTTTCATAATCTTCGTAAAGGCATTTCTTTGTACCCTGCCTTATTTTTTAAAAAGAGATAAAGAATCTTCTAGAATTGACCATTTTCACTTCTGGGTTTTAATGGAAACAATGATACTAGTACTAACAGGTGCAGCTAACATTTAACTAGTTCCTGGCACATGGTAAATAAGCATGAAATTATAGGTGAGAAGGCTGACATCAAAGGATTGAAGCTACTTGCCCAAGGACACACAGCTTATACACTGTGAAGGGAAAATTCCAGGGCAAGCAGTCAGGCTCTGGGATCCACGGTCCTAACTACTGAGCTCTCCTGCCTCTTAACTAGATCTCTGAGCCAAAAATACATTGTAGGCAGAGCCTAACCTTGCTGAGAGTCATCTTCTTACGCAGAGAAACACCGATAAATCATGTAGGCACATGACTTCCATGGGATTTATTCGGTGAGACTCCAATCATATTCACAACTGTGTAGTCCAAACTGGCCAGGACTGGGAGTGACAGTGCCTTCCAAACTATACAGAGGTGACCTGCAATCAGGAAGGCACCCTTAACCAACCACTGCTCAGAGCTTGAAGGTCATGAAATGAAAGCCATTCTTTAACAGTGAGACAGCGCCCAGGGACTGGCTCAACTCAACACAGCTGTGACCATGTCATCCAGGTGACTTTCTGCTGCCTCAATTTCATCTTTTTGGTCAAAGCCATTGGACAGAGAAAAGTATGGAAGGGTACACAAGAAGTTTTGCATAACTTATCACCCCTGCCAGTGCGTGCAACCCTAAAAGTCAAGTGTTCATATAGCTCCCCTCAGTAGAGTGAGCTTCCCACTCTCTTTAGACAGTTCAGGTTAGTACTTGCCCTGCTTTACCACATAACGGCAAATAAAAATTCAGTAGTGGATATAACATCCTTCAATGCTTAATCATGATGGAGGCTGTTCTTGGACGTTAGATTTTTCATATAGGCTCTACTCTCAGGACAGGCACTAGATGCCCAGATGAGTAAGATTCAGCAATAGATTATAAATCTAATGATGCCCCACTTAGAACAAATATATTCTGTTCTGTTTCAGAATCTGTTTCTCTTCTTTTGCCTTCAAAAAGTTCAAAGAAACTAATACTAAAAGAAAAATATAATCAGAAATAAAACAGCTACAAAAAAAGAAAAGAAATTATTTAGAAAAAGTAGGTGGCAAACACTGAGTTTTACCTTCTGCCTGAAATAGGAAGAGCAATCAGCTACTTGAAACCTTCCCTGAGGGGCCAAGATGGCCGACTAGAAACCAAGGCTCCCACGGAGAAGATTAAAAATGGTGAGTGAATCCTGCACTAGCAAGTGACGTATCGAGGTTCTCTCATTGGGACTGACTAGGTGGTTGGTATGACCCACAGAGAGCAAGGAAAAGTAGGGTGGTGCAACAGCCCACCTGGGAACCAAACAGGGCAAGGAGAGCTCCTATCCCCAGCCAAGGGAGGTGGTGAGTGATGGAGCTACCCTGCCTGGGAAACTATCTGTGCAACCGGCAGACCCTTGTGAGCCCACACCACCAGGGCCTTGGGTTTCAAGCATCCGCTGTGCAGATTCTCAGCAGCCACTCAGCTGGAGACTGTCTAAAACTACCAAATTCCCGGGGGTAGGGGTGTTCATCTGCTGCCTAGGACGACTGAACTCCCAGGGGAGGGGTGGCAGCCATCACTGCAGCTCCAGCCCACTGCCATTTGGACTGGGTGGTTGGGGCCCAGGAGGAATTCCCCACAGCACAGGATAATGGCCCTGGCTGACTGTGGCCAGATTGCCTCTTTAGGCCACACCCTGACCCAGCCCTCCTCACTGGGTGGGGTCTCCCTGCAGGAGTTTCTGAAACTCTAGCCATGGGTTTAGGGACAGCACTCTGATCTCCCTGAGACTGAGCTCCTGTGCGGAGAGGCAGCCACAGTCTCTATGAATCGGCACCCTTAGTCTCTACCCCTGTGGGCTCTGAGAAATCCAGGCAGCCTGGATGAATGGGATGTCCCCCAGCACAGCAGACCCCATCCACCAAGGGGCAGCCAGAGTACTTTGTTAAGTGGGTTCCAAATCCCATGCCTCCTGATTGGGCGAGACACCTCCCCCACCAATGGGGTTACCAGACACCTTCTACAGGAGTGTTCCCGCTGGCATCAGGTTGGTGTCCCTCTGGGACAGACAGCCCAGAGGAAGGGGCAGCAGCCATCTTTGCTGTCCTGTAACCTCCGCTGATGACACCTCCAGGAGCGGAGGGACTCAGATCTGAAGTGGACCCCAGCAAACCACAGCAGCCCTACGAAAAAGGGATCTGACTGTTAAACAAACAGCAACAACAGCATCAACAAAGAGTCCACACAAAGCCCCACAGAGGTCAGTGCCTCAAAGATCAAAACTAGACAAACTCACAAACACGAGAATCAACAAAAAAATGCTGAAAACTCAGTAAGACAGAGCACCACTTCTGCTCCAAATGATCACAGCCCCTCTCCAGCAAAGGCACAGAACTGAGCAGGGGCTGAGATGGATGAACTGACCGAAGCAGGCTTCAGAAAATGGGTAATAACAAAGTTTGCTGAGCTAAAGGAGCATGTACTAACCCAATGCAAAGCAGCTAAGAATCATGATAAAACATAGGAACTGGGCACCAGGACTCACACCTGTAATCCCAGAACTTTGGGAGGCCAAGGTGGTTGGATCACCAGAGGTCAGGAGTTCAAGACCAGCCTAGACAACATAGTGAAACCCAGTCTGTACTAAAAATACAAATATTAGCTGGATGTGGTGACACATGTCTGTAATTTCAGCTACTCAGCAGGCAAAGTCATGAGAATAACTTGAATCTGGGAGGCAGAGGCTTCAGAGAACCAAGATCATTCCACTGCACTCCAACCTGCTCAACAGAGCAAGACTCTGTCAAAAGAAAAAAATTGGGGCTGGGCGCTGTGGCTCAAGCCTGTAATACCAGCCCTTTGGGAAGCCAAGGCGGGTGGATCATGAGGTCAAGAGATCGAGACCATCCTGGTTGACATGGTGAAACCCCATCTCTTCTAAAAATACAAAAAATTAGCTGAGCACGGTGGCACATGCCTGTAATCCCAGCTACTCAGGAGGCTGAGGCAGGAGAATTGCCTGAACCCAGGAGCTGAGATCACACCATTGCACTCCAGCCTGGGTAACAAGAGCGAAACTCCATCTCAAAAAAAAAAAAAAATAAAGAGAAAAAGAAAAAAAATTGATGGAAAAAAATACTTACAGGAGCTGTTAACTAGAATAACAAGTTTAGAAAGGAACATAAATGACCTGATGGAGCTGAAAAACACATGAGAACTTCACAACGCAACCACAAGTATTATTAACCAAATAGACCAAGCAGAAGAAAGAATTTCAGAGCTTGAAGACTATCTTGCTGAAATAAGACAGGCAGACAAGATTAGAGAGAAAGGAATGAAAAGGAATGAACAAAACCTCTGAGAACTATGGGATTGTGTAAAAAGACCAAACCTGTGACCAATCGGGGTACCTGGAAGAGACAGGGAGAATAGAACCAAGTTGGAAAATATACTTCAGGATATCATCCAAGAGAACTTACACAACCTAACCAAACAGGCCAACATTTAAATTCAGGAAATCCAGAGACCCCAGTAACATACTCCATGAGGAGATCAATGCCAAGACACATACATAGTCATCAGATTCTCCAAGGTCAAAATGAAGAAAAAAATGTTAAGGGTAGCCCAAGAGAAAAACCAGGTCACCTACAAAGAGAAGCCCATCAAGTAACAGCAGACCTCCCAGCAGAAATGCTACAAGTCAGAAGAGATTGGGGGCCATACTCAACATTCTTAAAGAAAATAATTTTCAACCCAGAATTTCATATCTGCCAACCTAAGCTTTATAAGCAAAGGAGCAATAAAATCCTTTTCAGATAAGCAAATTCTGAAAGAATTTATCACCACTAGGCCTGCCTTGTAAGAGTTCGTGAAGGGAACACTAAATATGGAAAGGAAAAACTGTTACCAGCCACTGCAAAAACAGACTGAAGTACAAAAATACAATGACACTGAAACAACTACATCAACAAGTCTGCTGCAAAATACCAGCCAACATCATGATCAGAGGAAAACATGCACACACAAAAATATTAACCTTAAATGTAAGTGGGCTAAATGCCCCAATTCAAAGACACAGAATGGCAAGCTGGATAGAGAAAAGACCCATCAGTGTGCTGTATTCAAGAGACCCATCTCATATGCAGACACATACAGGCTCAAAATAAAGGAATAGAGGAAAATTTACCAAGCAAATGCAAAGTGCAAAAATGCTGGGGTTGCAATCCCCGTTTCTGACAAGACAGACTTTATACTAACAAAGATCAAAAAAGACAAAGAAGAGCATTACATAATGTAAAGTGAACAATTCAACAAGAAGAGACAACTATCCTAAATATATATGCACATAATACAGGAGTGCCCTGATTCATGAAACAAGTTCTTAGAGACCTATAAAGCAACTTAGACTACCACAAAATAATAGTGGGAGACTTTTTAACACCCCACTGTCAATAGTAGATAGATCATCAAGACAAAAAATTAACTAGGATATTCAGGATTTGAACTCAGCTCTGGATCAAGTGGACATGATAGACGTCTACAGAACTTTCCATGCAGAAAGCAACAGAATATACATTCTTCTTGGTGCCACATGGCATTTACTCTAAAACTGATCACATAACTGGAAGTAAAGCACTCCACAGCAAATGCAAAACAACTGAACCCATAGCAAACAGTATCTCAGACCACAGTGCAATCAAATTAGAACTCAAGATAAAGAAACTCTCTCAAAACCACACAACTACCTGGAAATTGAACAACCCGCTCCGGAACAACTCCTGGGTAAATAATGAAATTAAGGCAGAAATCAAAAAGGTCTTTGAAATCAGTGGGAACAAAGAGACAATGTATCAGAATAAGCAGTATTAAGAGGGAAATTTATAGCACTAAATGCCCAAAACGTTAGAAAGATCTCAAATCGACACCATAACGTCACAATTAAAAGAATTAGAGAACCAAGAGAAAACAAACTCCAAAGCCAGCAGAAAACAAAAAATAGTCAAGATCAGAGCAGAACTGAAGGAGATAGGATACACACACACACACACACACACACACACACACACACACACACTTCAAAAAAAATCAATGAATCTATGAGCTGGTTTTTTTGAAAAAAATCAGTAAAATAGACCACTAGCTAGACTAACGAAGAAATGAGAGAAGAATCAAATAGATACAATAAAAAATGATAAAAGGGATATCATCACTGACCCCACAGAAATACAAACAACCATCAGAGAATACTATAAACACCTCTATGGAAATAAACTAGAAAACCTATAAGAAATTGATAAATTCCTGGACACATATACCCTCTCAAGACTAAACCAGGAAGAAATCGAATCCCTGAGTAGACCAATAACGAGTTCTGAAATTGAGGCAGTAATAAGTAGCCTACCAACCAAAAAAAAAAACCCATAATCAGATGGATTTACAGCTAAATCCTACCAGAGGTACAAAGAGGAGCTAGTACCATTCCTTCTGAAGCTATTCCAAACAATTGAAAGGGAGGGACTTCTACCTAACTCATTTTATGAGGCCAATGTCATCCTGATACCAAAACCTGGCACAGATACAACAAAAAAAGAAAACTTTGGGTAAATATCCTTGATTAATATAAATGTGAAAATCCTCAATAAAATACAGGCAAACTGAATCCAGCAGCACATTAAAAAGCTTATCCACCACGATCAAGTTGGCTTCATCCCCAGCATGCAAGGCTGGTCAACATTCGCAAATTAGTAAATGTAATTTATCACATGAGCAGAACTAAAATTAGTAGATGTATTTAGTAAATTAGTAAATGTAATTTATGACATAAGTACAACTAAAGACAAAAACCACATGATTATCTCAATAGACACAGTAAAGGCCTTTGATAAAATTCAACACTTCAGTAAAATTCATGGTAAAAACTCTCAATAAAACTTGGTATTGATGGAACATACCTGAAAATAATAAGAGCCATTTATGACAAACCCACAGCCAATATCATAATGGGCAAAAGCTGGAACCATTCCCCTTGAAAAGCTGGAAACATTCCACTTGAAAACTGGCACAAGACAAGCTGTCCTCTCTTACCACTCAGTATTGGATGTTCTGGCCAGGGCAATCAGGCAAGAGAATAAATAAAGGGTATTCAAATTGGAAGAGAGGAAGTCAAAATATCTCTGTTTGCCCATGACATAATCCTATATCTAGAAAGCCCCATTGTTTAAGCCCAAAAGCTTATTAAACTGATAAGCAACTTCAGCAAAGTCTCAAGATACAAAGTGCAAAAATCACAAGCATTCCTATAAACCAACCATAGACAAGCAGAAAGCCAAATCATGAATAAACTCCCATTCATAACTGTTAAAAAGAGAGTAAATACCTAGAAGTACAACTTACAAGGAAGGTGAAGGACCTCTCCAAGGAGATCTATAAGGCACTGCTCTAGGAAATAAGAGAGGACACAAATGAAAAGACATTCCATGCTCATGGATAGGAAGAATCAATATGAAAATGGTCACACCACCCAAAGTAATTTATAGATTCAATGCTATTCCCATTAAACTACCACTAACATTCTTCACAGAGTTAGAAAAAAAAACTACTTTAAAATTCATATGGAACCAAAAAAGAGTCCATATAGCCAAGACAATCGTAAGCAAAAAGAACAAAACAGGAGGCATCATGTTACCTGACTTCAAACTACACTACAAGGAACATAAAACCGAACACCACTTGTACTCACTTCTAAGTGGAGCTGAACAATGAGAACACATGGACACGAGGGGAAGAATGACCCTGTTTATCCTGAGGCTCTCCCTCCCGGGCTCACCCGCACACTGAGCCCATGGGGGTGAGGCAGGGAGGGAGAGCCCCAGCGTAAACAGCTAGAGCATGTGGGGTTTAATACCTAGGTGATGGGTGGGCAGGTGCAGCAGACCACCATGGCCCATGTTTACCTGTGTAAAGCCTGCAAGTCCTGCACATGTGTCCTGGAACTTAAAATTAAATTTAGAAAGTTTTCCTAAGCAAATGTGAAGCATAAGAAAATAAAATAATTATTATAACCAACATCAGGAAGTGTAAAAGTATAAAGATTGTTGTCTTGGGACGGCGCCATGACAGCTGTCTAGGATTCCCATGCAAACAGAGTTATAATCCCTACTTGGTGGCTGCTTTTAGCTGACTTGGAACATTTTAAAAATAAATTCTCAACACTGCAACAGCTTTTCAACTATACTTGTCTTTAGAGTTGGCCAAAATACAGACCATGGCAGAATCAGCCTCTCTCTAACAGGGCACAGTGACCCAGGAATGGAAGCTCCAGGTAAGGAGGCATTCTCATCCAGGTATGAAGAAGAAACCGTTTTACTGGGCACCCAAATCTGGTTTAAAACAGGGGTGCCAATTAGAGAGACGGAGATCTCTGTCAGCTTCTCCCTACCCATGTCCACCCCTCACAGCGTCACAGGATTCAGCATCACATCAGCACTGAAATAGTTCTCATGTCTGCTTCTCAGAATAATTAGCCTCCAATTCTCTTTTCTCCCTTACCGCATTTGCCCTAGAAATTTTGTCTTTGGAATCGATTTTCCTCTCTGGACAGGCACATGCCACAAGCCCTTTGAGAGTGGTCATCAATACAGGCGAGGCAGTAGGTGAGGCTTACAACTAAAATCGTTTCAGTCCAGGCAGCCCCCTGTTAAACACAGAGTGGTCCACAGCACGCTTACAATGGAGGGCCTGCCCTACGTCAGACTTTCAGATGGGCAATATCTTCAGCACCCTCAGTTTCGCTGGGCCAATGGGCTCATTCCTGCATGCAACATATTTTATGTTAATATTTCAATGAAAAATATTTTATGTTGGTCTATTTTATGTCGTCTGTCTTCTCTGCTCACTGTCCAGAAGAAACTCAGTCTGTCAGAAAGGCCAGTTAATAATGCTAATTCCACGCGGCATGTTCCCTGATTCGGATGACAGGAAAGGTGTTTCACGCAGCCTGGGAGTAATGAGAAGGAAGGCTTCCCCGAGGTGAGCTCTGAGCTGCGTCTGTAGAACAAGCAGGAGCCGACTCAGTGCAGGGAAAAGCGCCATGAATGCATTCCTGGCAGGAAGCACAGTGTGCACAAAGCCCATTTGGCTTCCTGCATGTCTAGACTTGCAGCTGCACCTTCGTAAAACACAATCCACTCATGTGCTGATTGTATTGGTTCTGAACTGGTAGGCACTAATTTAATGAGCGGATTTGGTTAGTCCGTTTAGTGAGATAAAACGGAGAGCTTTCTTTGAGATCTTAGCTGAACTGGTAAGTTGTTGGGAAATCTACCTTTGGGGGACCTCTAGGTTTGTTTGAAACCATGCATGTAGGCAGCTGCTTCCTTCATTTATTCCTGGGGCTCTCACTCCAGGAGACATGAGTGGATGAATCTTTTTTTTTCAATTTTTATTGCATTCTAGGTTTCAGGGTACATGTGCAAAACATGCAAGATAGTTGCATAGGTACACACATGGCAGTGTGTTTTGCTCCTTCTGCCCCTTCACCCATATTTGGCATTTCTCCCCATGCCATCCCTCCCCCATTCCCCCCCCCCAGTGGATGAATCTTAAGATCTACGTCCTTACTCGTGGAAATCATTCGCACAAAATGTCATGCATGTGTATTATAGCATATGTAACCATTAGCACTCCGTAGCATTTGTGGTTAAATAAGGGCTTTTAGTTCTGATGGCTTTTTTAAAAAAGTAGGAGACAGGAATTTTTAAAAATTATTTTTACTGGAGTCACATTCAAGATTTTGCTTTCTGTTTTAAAATGCATGCATAAAACAGAATTGCAGTTACTGGTTTTTGGTGTTTTCACTACTCTGATGAAGACTCACTGGAGAAGACCAATAAATTATGTAAATTAATCAGAAGGAGCAGCAGAACAAGATGGATTTTAAATAAAATTCTGAGCTGCTCCACTTCACTGTCTAAAGCAAGCACATCCAGCCCGCAACCCACAGGTCACATGTGGTGCAGAATTCAAACCTATGTGGCCTTTTCCCATTCTTCCCTCTGGGAAATCTCATTTCTTCTTTTCAACCTAATTAATATACGCCCTTAGCCCAGTGACTCTCAAAACTGCAAGTCTTGCAGTCTCCCTCCTGAGCTTACATATTTCTGAGCCCCTACCCTTTCCACCAGAATGCCCCGGTAAAATGCAATGACACGGAATCATATATGAACCCCGAATATCCGAGACAGGTCTCAGTTAATTGAGAAAGTTTATTTTGCCAAGGTAGAGGACACACTCCCATGGCACAGCCTCAGGAGGTCCTGACAGCATGGCAGAGCACAGTTTGGTTTTGTACATTTTAGGGAGACATGAGACATCGATTGGTATATGTCATATGAACATTGGTTTGATCTGGAAAGGTGGGACAGCTTAAAGCGGGGAGGGGGCTTCCAGGTTATCATAGGTAGGTAAGAGACAAATGGTTACATTCTTTTGAGTTTCTGATCAGCCTCCGAAGGAGACAATCAGATATGCGTTTATCTCAGTGAGCAGAGGGGTGCTGGAATAGAATGGGAGGCAGGTTGGCCCTGAGCAGGTCCCAGGTTGACCTTTCCCTTTAACTTAGTGATTTCGGGGCCCCGGAACTTATTTTGCTTTCACACTCTCAATGATTCAAAGTTTTTCTCCTCCTTTTCACGCATTTCACTGTCTACGTTGCCCATCTTGTTGACAAACGACATTCCCCATTCCTTTTTACTCTATAAATGCAAAAGCAGAGTTGGTCCTTCTAACACCAGACTTGTGCTGTCATTCAACTTCGCCCATGTGCAGTGGCTCTCCAGCTAGCTCAGAGACCACAGCGTTGCTGCCTCCGACTGCAGCTACTCCCCCACAAAGCTATTATTCCATAACACATTCCTTCACTTCATTTATAGAATCTACGGGAGGGTTGGGATGCAGCCCTTAGTGTTGGAAACACTGTTCTAATAATTTAATCAGCATATGCCATCTAAGTACAGGCCGTTGTAGGATATCCGAGCTCCACTGACCTAAAGCAATTTTCCTGTCCATCTGTTTCTTGGAGGATGACTCCCAAGTCTCCAGGGTACATTACACCTCAGCCAGTAGTGCAGACAACTGCCGGCCTTTACTTCTCTACCTCCTCAAGCTGTCCCCTCCGCACTGTCCTTACATCCACTCTCCCGCTTCAGCTCCATCCACACTCACCTGGACTTCCTTCTGAAAAGCCTCTTCCAGCCCCTCTCCACAGGACCACACTGACCTGAGTCAGGAGGGCAGTGACAGCCCACTTTTGGTTTCATTTCTCTCCCTGACAAGTCAACCACTGGGGGAAGTCAGAATGTTGACACAGTTCTGCTGAGTCCCATTGAGTTGTCCCTCAACAGCGGCAGGTGGGTGAAGGTCCAAGTTCAGGCCTGTTCATTACTGCTAAGGGATCATTCAAAGCCAGTAAGTTATGTCGGTTACAAACAAGCTAGAAACCATTTCTAACAAAGACCGAAGTAACTCCTACTAAGTAGTTATTACAAAATGTTATATGTAACTTAAATGATAAC
>CM052663.1:1750405-1799369 GCA_028533165.1 Leontopithecus rosalia | reverse complement strand
ATGGCATGGGGAGAAATGCCAAATATGGGTGAGGGGGCAGAAGGCAGCAAAACACACTGCCACGTGTGTACCTATGCAACTATCTTGCATGTTCTGCACATGTACCCCAAAACCCAAAATGCAATAAAAATTTTTTTAAAAAAAAGGGAACAACCATGTTCATGGACTGGAGGACTTAAACATGTTAATTCTTCCATAAAATGATCTATAAATTCAAAGTGATTCCCAAGAAACTCCCAAAGAGGAGTGTGTGTGTGTGTAATCTGAGAACCCAATTCCAAAATTTACACTAAAGTCTACAATCCTAAAGGTTCAAGAAACTCCAAGCATATAAAGTGAAGGGATTTACTAGATTAAGAATTATTGTAAATCTCCAGGAAATAAAACTGTGTAGTGTTGGCAAATGGTTATATAAACTCACAAAACAGAAAAGAAAGCCTAGACACAAAGCAAAATAAATGAAGACTTACGATAAAGTTAACACTGCAGGTCAGAGAAGAAAAAAGAAATTTTCAAAAGATGGTCCTCAAACAATTGATCGATAAATTATAAAAAGAAACTTGACCATTATTTCTTACCATACACAAAGATCAATTCCAGCTATTATGCAGATTGAAAGGCAAAATCATAGAACTTCTGTAGAAAATATAGGTTAATATTTCCATGATCTTAAGATGGATAGTGAAGATGAATATGACAATTAAGACTGAAAATGTCAATTCATCAGAAAGACACCATAAACAGAATCAGAAACCATAAACTGAGAAAAGATTCGCAACACATATAATTGACAGTGGAATAATATCTAGACTACAAAAGGAAATACCACAAAGCAATTTTTTTAAAAACCTCCTAATAAAAAAATTTACAGAAGATTTGAACAGCAGTTTGCAGAAAGGAAACCTAAAATGAAGAAACACTTGCAGATAAAACCCCCTTAATAAACAACCTTCATAAGCAACAAAGTCCACTACGAAGATATTTCACACACCTACCAAGCAGGAAAGAATCTGTCACGTGTAGGTGAAAAGTAACTGGGACATTTAAACGTGGCTGGAAGAAACACATAATCACACTATTTTGGGAAGTAAATCTGCATCATCTAGGTAAACGTGAATAGAAACGATTTCCATAATTCTACTCCTAGATGTACACCCCATGCAGACTCTCACATATGTACAGTCATAAGACACGTAAAGAATGTTCACAACCGAACTGAGGGAGCAAAAAATGTCCACCAACTGTACGATAGACTGTGAAGTGTGAATGTAACATAACAACATACACCATGGGGCAATCTCAGAAAGGTAACGTGAAGAGTGCTGCAGAATGCATACAGTAGGAGCCCAGCCCGGATGAACTGTTTAGAGATATAGGCATGCAATAGGACCAGAACAAAAAGGCAGACAAATCGCTCCGCCTGAGAAGGGAGGGAGGAAGATGTGGCTGTGAAGAGGCATGCAGGAGATGGTAAAGCTTTTAGTTGAACCTAATGGGTACACACACATACCTCCATGTACACTAAATTATTTCTTACACTTCGTGAATACTTTATAAATTTTCCTACCATTTAATAAAAATAAATTCTAAAAAACTTGTATACTTTGCAGAGGTGGCAATAGTCAAAGGACAGTGAGATGTCCAAATAAAGACAACTGTATACCATAATTGACCATATCCATAGCTGTACTGAGATTGTCCAAATGAAAAAAGAAGACAAACGTAAAAGTCAGGCCATGGGAGAACGATGCTTAATTATATGTCATTGTTTATTTAAAATAGTTTTCCAGGTCTTCCAATTATTTAACAGCTTTGCTTCACTTTCATCATCTCAAACAGCTAGAAATCAACACGCACTTCTTATTTTATTTTACCACTATGTACACTATTTTAATAACATTTGTCTTTATTAATACTAGAACCAAATACAGTGACCAATAAGCAGTAGAGATTTAAATTATCCTCTTGGGATGGATCTGATGCTGGATACTCTCTTAGGCCCTGTCTCTAACTCACTGTTATGCTTCAGGCAAAACATGCCATAGTTATAGGTCTGTTTCTTCATCTGCAAAATCAACACCCAAATTAGGTGATACTTACTGTTTTATCTGACTACAAAATCTCATGACTACATTCCCCATCATTTCCACTTACTTTTACTTCATCTTTACTTGCTACTTTTCCACCTATAAAGCATAATTTCCCATACTCAGGTAAACACAAGTTCATTAAAAAATAAAACCCAAACCCCAAACCCAAGATATTCTTATTCTAATATATCTGCATTAATAGATAAAGATTTCACTTTCATTTTCATTTTTTATTTCTTCTTAAAGTCAGTGATAAAGTCACAACTGTAAAATGAATGCACTGAAAAACATAAAAGATACATTTCAAAGACAAGAGATATGCAGTGATCATGAAAACCTACTGTACCCTTTGCCAAGGTCAAAGAGTGACAGACTATATGGAAAAGCCAATCTTCAAAAACACCCTTAACAAAAACTCTCTCCTAAATAGTAAAAGCATCATTTAAGAATAAGTGTTTTTACACATCTCAACAGCAACTCCAACCAAAGGGGATAAAAAAAACAGGGGAGATGGGACAGGTGATGACTTTCCCCGGGTTTTCCAGATAACAACATGCCACCAGGAATTCAAGATTAAACTTCAAAAGCAACATTTAATTCAAAACAAAATGAACATTTCTGACAGATGACAGTATGAAAACTGTTTTCTTTCCTAGACACAAATGACATGGGGCATTTCTTAAGAGTTTAGTAATTATCTAAGAATAACTGTAGAAATACCCTCAATTCCACCAACCCAGCCACTGGTATAAAACAAATACCTTCCATGAAACTATCTTTCACATAACTAAAATATCCTCACTTACTTGGGACAATTTCATGCTTACATGATTACAAACACCTGTTATTAGATGTTGTGGAATTACTGGAGCTGAGATTTTTGAAACAATATCTGAATCTTAGCAGAGAGATAATAATCCTTTCGTTATGCATTGATTGGGATTCCTTGACAAAATCTGAGCAACTACTGCAGTAATAATGCTGGTGGTAGACCATGATACTCTCAAATTTTTCCCTTTAAGAAATATATAGTCCATGTAACACTAATAAGTATGCTACATTGTACAATTTCTTAACAAGGAATGGGTGTTTTCAGGCCTTACTAGGAGAACGAACAATGGCAGTTATTACCTGTTTTACCACTGATAAGCTACAATACAGCTCAAATAGGAACAGTTTAACTGTGTGATATTAAGTAAAAAATGAAAACCATTATAGTTTTACCAAAAGAAACACAAAAAAATACGGGAAGAAGTGAAATGAATATGGTATGGGTGCCAAAGACTACACTATTTTCTGAACAGGATTTTCAAGACAAAAGATATCTACATATAATTTCTGTGAATATTTCCTACACTAGAAAGATCCAAAGCAAATGTAGGCAAGCTCAGCCCTACCTTGTCAAAGATAAATATTCAGATAAACTAGAAGTTCCATCTGCTAAAGTGCATCCGCCGACCAGGTCTACCCTGGTCCTGCTACATAACAGAGCCATCCAAAAAAGGGGCCACCACTCACACTCATTCACTCATTCTGTGTCCTCTCAAGAGTCACAGATAACAAGGGTTTTGCTTTTAAAAAAAACAAATACTTCATACAGTGAACCACAGAAAAAACAATTCTAACCATACTTTAAAAATTCTAGAGGGTTAAGGTAACCTCAATTTTGTATATACTGAAAATGTAAAGGGTCCATAAAAAGTAAGAGTAATAGTATATACTTTCTATTTTAATAATTCACTTGCTGTGTTCTTAAAAATCTCTATGAGAGAAGCAGATATTTTACCCATGTCTTTTGGCGAGAGATTCAAAAGCAAAAGTAGCAGGGCTGTAAAATTTCATAAAGTTTGTGGGATTTTTTTAAAGCTAAATTATTCAGTATGTTGTATTGTTATTGCACTCATATATCGCCCAGAATGAATGTAAAGCAATCCAGCAACAGTGATTGCAACGAAAGTAAGGTGACTAGGTCCACAAAGCATGTGATTTCCTTATAACCAAAATTTTCATAGAGGAAATGGAAACAGCTGCAATTCAGATCAGATTACATAAGCTTAACGATTATTTAAACCTTATATAAAGTCAAATCTAACCCTCACCACTACAAATTTGTAAGGAATCAGAAAGGGATTGATAGTACACAGGTCTTAACTACTGTTGCATTCCACTTTGAAATCATTCTGAGCTAAAACATTTTTCCAAGATTTAAAGAAAAATAGACTTTATAAAAGGGATTCTTTTAATCACTGAATACGTCATTTTTGTTACTGATACAAGTTATAATTTTTTCCACTATAATTTACTCTGATGAAAGAAATAATTCTCTCTTTTAACTCCTAACAAATGCTACATTTTCAAGACTAAAGGAATTATCAGTAGACATTCTTTCTTCTCAACCTAAGTTATTTGTCTCTAAAATACGTCAAGTAAGCTTTTAAAGATTCGGGGAGGGGCAGCTTCATGATTTTTTCTCTCAGTAAATTTTGAGGTGGCTCCTCTGGCTTCATCGCTTCACTGAGATCTTTTTCTTCCTCTTCTTTGTTATCTTCTTCCATTTTTTCATCCTCCTCACTGTCTAGAGGCTGAGGAATAAGCTGATTACCCACAAATACGTAAGTATTAATTCTCTGTTTAACTCTCTTTCTTTTCCTCTTGGGGGGAGCCCTTTGAGGAATCCCCTTGGCCTGCATCTCGACGTTGATGAAATTTCTAAGTGTGCGTCGGATGTAAATACGAGCCAAGTCCTGCAGGTTCCTGACAGCACAGGGAGCTAAAAGCAAACACAAAACACAAGAAAGAAAACATTAAAAATAAAACATTATCTATATTGTTCCTTTTCTTCATGGAACAAAACGAGTTTCTTAGCATATTTTAGCAAATACAGAAAATATAAAAACAAAGGCTTCAGAGTAGTTATTATACACCAAGCACTGATGGACAGCCTGGAAGTTAAAATCAACAGGGGCATGTATGTGTGTGTCTGCGTGTTGGAATTTATATACATAAAAATTCTCTGGAAGCACAGCAATTTAGAAACAGGATGCATGGCAATGAAGTACTTAGGAGACAAGAGACTACCCTGCGTATCGTTTATACGTTTTGATGTTTAAATCATATGAAAAGTACTAGCTATTCATCACAACAGATGTGAGATCTCATCCCCTATACGGTTTTTGTTTGTTTGTGTTGAGACAAGGTTACACTATAGCTTAGGCTGAAGTGTAGTAGCACAATCGTGGCTTGCTGCAGCCTCAACCGCCCAGGCTCAGGTGACCCTCCTGCTCAGGTGACCCTCCCAAGTAGCTGGGACACAAGTACATGCCACCACACCAGGATAATTTAATTATTTGCAGAGACAGGATCTCACTATGTTGCCTAGGCTGGTCTCTAACTCCTGAGCTCATGTGATCCTCCTACCTCAGCCTCCCCAAATATGGGGATTACAGGTGTAAACTATCATGCCTGGCCCCTGTATGTTAAAATGTTCAAAAGCCACCTGCTCTGTCCATCTTGCAAAATTGTTCACTAAGTTATTTAACACCCGTCAACAAATATATATTAACTTATATCTCAGGCACTCTTAAAGAACCCATTTAGACACACTGGATGATTCAGACTACCAAGTGTGCACTCCCTGCACTTACACAACTTACAAGGAGTTGGTAAACAAAAATCAATTATGAAGAAGAAAAATAGGGAATACAAGAGAAAAAGGAAAACACCAATGATATGACAGAAGAGGGGTTCTGGGTTTTTTGGGGTTTTCTGAGACTGAGTTTCGCTCTGACACCCAGGCTGGAGTGCAGTGGCATGATCTCAGCTCGGTGCAGCCTCCATCTCCCAGTTAAAGTGATTCTCCTGCCTCAGCCTCCCAAGTAGCTGGGACTATAGGCACGTGCCACCACACCTGGATAATTTTTTATATTTTTAGTAGAGACAGGTTTTCACCACATTAGCCAGGATAGTCTCAATCTCCTGACCTCGTGATTCGCCTGCCTCGGCCTCCCAAAGTGCTGGGATTACAGGCGTGAGCCACCGCGCCCGGCCCTGGTTGCTTTCTATTAGGTGGTCATAAAGGTCTCCCTAGGAAGACTATGTCCTAGCTAGGATCTAGATGATACAGCAGCCATGTAAATATCTTGGGGCAGAGGGAACAGCAGAGCCCTAAAAGGTAAATGAGCTTAACCTGTTCAAGGAGCTGAAGGAAGGCTAGTGTAGAGGAAGTTGGGAGCACGAGATCAGCTGAAGTACTTCGGTAATCCACTTGAAATATGATCACACTCCATAGGGGGTGGCAGTACAGATGGGAGAGATGGATACATTTCAGTATAATACATTCTGAAGATAGGGTAGAAATGGATTTGATGTAGGGGGATGAGAGGGAAAGAAATAATCAAGGAAAACACCTAAGGTTTTGGCCTAAACAACTAGGAGAGATGCTGGTTATTAGTTACTGACATGAGAAAGACAGAGGGGAGAAGAAAATTTAAAAATGTACTTAGTTTGTGTTAGATGTGAATTGTCTATTACATATTCACATTATCTCTGAAATAATAATGATTAATTATTGTTTCTTTTTTCATAGAACAGAAGAGATAATAACTACAATGTTATACTCGTCACCATTTTCAATGTTTCACAAGTAATAACTCAATGTTAGGAGATTACACACTGAATGCAGGTTTTGACTGCAGAGTGTGCCGCCTGTCCTGCCATGGCACTAGATCATGACTCTGGAGCTGAGGGGCAAGGTCAGGGCTGGAGACGCTAATCTCATGTCATCAGCCCATGGTAACGTGCAAAGACCAAGAGCAGAGGAAAGCACCAAGGACTTCGCCTGAGAGAGCCCTGTAAAGGGACAGAGTAAAGAATAAATCTACCCTAAAAGTTTTAGATATTATAAAGGAGCCAGGAAATAGAAACTGTATCAGTCTTCTCAGCTGATCTTTGCTCTTGAATCTTTCTGATCTTACTGGTATTCTCTGTCAACACTGTAATTATGTCCTTCCTTTGCCAATCCTGTGTGCTATTCCAGGGATATATATCTTTCAATCCTAAATCATCAGAGGAATACCTGAAATTCATCAAGACCAACTGGACCCAGCATGGAAAAAGATTCAGACTTGACTTTAGTAGCTGCTAATACCCACAAGTCCTAAAGTAGCATTCATGTGAGCTTCATTTAAAAGTTCTTTTGGATCAGGCACAATGGCTCAACCAGGTAATCCCAGCACTTTGGGAGGCTGAGGTGAGCAGATAGCTTGAGCCCAGGACTTTGGAAAGCAGCAACTTCATATAGCTCAATGTGAAGTAGTCCCACAATTTATGAAGTCTCTTCTGCCCCTGAACTTTAAACAATGCATCTTTCTTTCTAGAATGTCTTCTCCCCATCCCCATCAAAAAAAAAAAAACCCACTAGAAAGAGATACGACTTTTTAGTGGAATAAAATTTAATCAAGATTAAAAATGATGACTCCATTTTAGCAAGCTGTTTAATATGAGCAATTCAATTACTATAAGATACATTAGGCAAACAACCTTATATATATATATATATATATATATATATATATATATATATATTATTTTGGGGTTATTCTGTAGTTGCATTCTTTCATATTTTAACTCCCTGCAATTAATGGAATAATGTCCTCTCAAGAGAAAGCCACTTTGACTTACAACTACACACCCACAAAAACTTATTCTCCATGCATCCTGTTAAATTTTGGCAAATATCCATTTTTAAAACTTTTTTCATTCTCTGAATATTACTATATGAAGCTTTTATTTCTTAGAAATCCACCTCATTCTGGACTCATTTTCATAAGTTACTGTTGGTTACTGATGACTTTTCTCTTTACTGCAGAAACAGTCTCCCTTTATGCACGGTTTCACCTTCCACGGTTTCCATTTTCTATGGTCAACCAAGGTCTGAAAATATTAAATGGAAAAGTCCAGAAATAAGCCAACTCCTAAGTTTTAAATTGTGAAGCTGTTCTAGCTGGTGTAGTACAATCTCATGCTGTCCTGCCTGGGATGTGAATCATCCTCCCTCTGTCTACAATTTTTGCACCATATAAACCACCAACCTGTCAGTAACTTAGTAGCCGACTCAGTTATCAGATAGGAAGAACACAGTATATGTAGGATGTTGTACCATTTGCAGGCCCAGACATCCCCTGGAGGGTAACGGAACTTATACCCCAAGGGTAAGGAGGGAATACGCAGAAAAGAGTCAATAGTTTAATAACTCCCATGTATCTGGGCACTCAGCTCCAGCAATTATCACTCTTCCCCTAATCACCCCAGATTATTCTGATGAAATATTTTATATCATTTAGTCTGTAAATATTTCAGAGGTATAATGGATTTTTTAAAAAATTTAGGCTCCTCTCCTCCAATTTACCTTATTCTACTAAATTGATTCCTATTTTACATTCACAGTTATAAATGTCATTCAAGCAAACCAATGGCAGTCTTACCAGCTACTTAGGTTTTTGCTGACATTCTTAAAATGAGGGAAGATGGAAACTGTGTATTCACAGCATATTATCTATGCTATGAAAAGACTATTGACACTATGAAGAAACTGCATCAACTAACAGGCAAAACAACAAGCTAGCATCAAAATGGCAGAATCAAATTCACACATAACCATATTAACATTAAATGTAAATGGGTTAAATGCCCCAGTCAAAAGACACAGACTGACAAACTGGATAAAAAGTCAAGACTCCTTGGTGTGCTGTTTTCAGGAAACCCATCTCATGTGCAAAGACACACATAGGCTCAAAATAAAGGGATGGAGGAAGATTTACCAAGCAAATGGACAGCAAGAAAAAGCAGGGGTTGCAATCCTAGTCTCTGATAAAACAGATTTAAACCAAAAAGATTAAAAGAGACAAAGAAGGGCATTACGTAATGGTAGAGGAATTAATGCAACGAGAAGAGCTAACGATTCTAAATATATACACACCCAATACAGGAGCACCCAGATAAGCAAGTTCTTAATGACCTACAAAGAGAGAGACTCTTACAAAATAATAGTGGGAGACTTTAACACCTCACTGTCAACATCAGACAGCTCAACAAGACAGAAAATTAAAAAGGACACCCAGCACTTGAACTCAGATCTGGACCAAGCAGTGCGGTGATTCCTCAAGGATCTAGAGACAGAAATACTATTTGACCTGGCAATCCCATTACTGGGTATATACCCAAAGGATTATAAATCATTCTATTATAAAGACACATGCACATGTATGTTTATTGCAGCACTGTTCACAATAGCAAAGAATTTGAAACAACCCAAATGCCCATCAATGATAGACTGGATAAAGAAAATGTGGCACATATACACCATGGAATACTATGCAGCCATAAAAAAGGATGAATTCATGTCCTTTGCAGGGACACAGATGAAACTGGAAACCATCATTCTCAGCAAACTGACACAAGAACACTGCAACCAAACACTGCATGTTCTCACTCAAAAGTGGGTGTTGAAAAATGAGAACACATGGACACAGGGAAGGGAATATCACACACTGGAACCTGGGGGGTGGGGGAGCTAGAGGAGAAATAGCAGGGGGTGGGAGTATTGGGGAGGGATAGCATTCAGAGAAATACCCAAGGTTGACGATGGGGTAATGGATGCAGCAAACCACCACCATGGCACACGTATACCTAGGTAACAAACCTGCACGATCTGCATGTGTACCCGAGAACTTAAAGTATAAATGTTAATAAACTGTCAGATAAAAAATAAAATGACTCCGGATAGAATTGTGAGATTTTAACAGTGTCAGTTACAAAGTAAAATAGTTAAACAGCTGCTGCACAGAAATCAACAAGGGATTCTATGAGCATTCTTTGTATGATATTTATGGTTAGGCCACTGTCAAAGCCAAGCTTTGAAATTTTCATTACTTCTTTTTATTACTTCCCATCCCATGTTAGGAGAGTTTAAACAAAATTATCATAAACTGTAATTCTAGTGTTAGAAAACCAGGAAGGAGAAAATAGTTTTTACTTTGTTATTATGGTTGCCAGGAGTTTAAGTAGGGACCAGTGACTATAGTATAGTCTACTGTAATAAACAGAACTAATATAGCATAGATAGATCGAATATATAGATGGTCCCTGACTTACAATGGTTCAAGGCAGGATTTTTCAAGTTTACAATGTGTTTATCAGGATGCGTCCCCACCTTAAGTTGAGGAGCTCAACTTATGTCTCATGATGGGTTTCTACTAAATGAGTATCACTCTTGCAATCAAACTAAGGTCGAACCATCCTAAGTTGGGGACCGTCTGCTGTGTTGCCAGCATTAAGTCCATTTTCCACTCACAATGTTTGTGACTTATTACAATGAGTTTATCTGGCCATAGTCCCACCATAAGTCGAGGAGCATTTGTAGTCTACTAAAAAGTAGACTCCATGGAAATAATCATATAATGCAAGCCAAGTGATAATCACTGACTCTGGTGCTAGAAAGAAATGAAATGTCCTGTACTTTACCATGTCCCAGAGCATACCCAGTGACACCTGTTTTTTACTAGACAGGAAGTTTAAATAAACATTTCCACACAGTAACCTCATGTTTCCAATAGAATAAGTCTCTCTTATGATAATCCTTTTTTATCATTCTTGTTTTATCTTTAATTTTCTTGTTTTATACGGATTGTTATACATGGACTCAAATCCGTTTTGTGGGTAGCCAAAGTATATATTAGCAAATGTATTTGAAAAACAGGGTTGCTAACACTTTCTGAATTATGAAAGGTTGAAACCTTTTTAGGACTGCTTAATTTCTTTCTAAATGAGATCACAATAAGACCACAGAGTCTGACTCACAAATCTGTAAAGAGCGGTCCGTCAACATATCTCCTTTGAGATGGTGGCTCCCATTAGAGAAAAAGGCTTGCAAAGTACTCTCCCAAGGTCAGGCTGAAGAAACGTTTATGCCACTAACAGACTCAGCAAGCAACACTCAGCAGAGAGCCACGTGAGCCTCCCTGCATCATCACATACATTCTTCCCAAGGGTGGAGGAACGGCTATGCTTGTGTATGTCAGCGGTGCAAAAAACAGCTGGCCATGTTTGGCTGTCATTCCTTCCTCTTTTCCTCTGGGATATGCCTACTTTCCTCTAGGACTCACACACTGACTAGGCTCTGTTCACGACGTATTTAAAGGTAGACTCCCACGGTGGCAGGCTGGCGCCGCTGCCTCAAACTGGGTGAGTGCGTTGGTCTGTCTAATGTCAGGGTAGAAGGCAAAGCCATATTCTCTCACCTACTTTGCTTGGTAACAAAGCTGACCTCTCAACCTTTGTCTATATGACCTCTAAGCCCACCACCATTTGGTAAGAACTTAGGCAGGGAAGAGCAGATATAGTTTACTAGCCCTCCCAAAAACATCACTTTTTATCAAGCAATTACTACGTGCCGGGCACTAAGAAAAGCACTTTACAAATATTACTTCAGGCCGAGCGAGGTGGCTCATGCCTTTAATCCCAGCAGTCTGGGAGGCCAAGGCAGGAGGATCACTTGAGGTCAAGCGTTCAAGACCAGCCTGGCCAAGATGGTGAAACCCTGTCTCTACTAAATATACAAAAATTAGCCAGGGCTGGTAGTGGGCACCTGTGATCCCAGCTACTCAGGAGGCTAAGGCAGGAGAACTGCTTGAGCCTGGGAAGTGGAGCTTGCAGTGAGCTAAGATCGTGCCACTGCATTCCAACCTGGGCAACAGAGTGAAACTCCGTTGTAAAAACAAAACAAATATTACTTCATAGAATTTCCAAAAACACCCCAAAAGTACCAAAGTTACGCAGCTCCAAAGAGAGTAGTAGAATGAACACTGAAAATAAAATTATATCTTTCTATAAAGCCAAGTTCCTATGAAATTAACTCATTTAAAAGGCAAACTAAGGCAAGAGGTTACTTTTTGGTGAAGAATTTTACCTCGTGGTTAACAAAACTATGATCTACGCCAAAACAATGAATACCACTCTCTCCTTTTCAAGCTCTCATTCACCCCATTAGGTTGATCACTCCCTCCTTCAAACTCTTCTTTCTTGGCTTCCGACACCCTGGGGACCTGACCTCTGGCCTCTCCTTCCCTACTTCACCTTCCTCCATTTTCTCTCGAAACTGGCGGACCTCAGGTCCAACTCCAGTATCTCCTCCTCACCTCCACTTTCCGCTAACTGATCCATTCCAGTACCAGCCTAAAAGGCCACGTTCATGTTGAGGGGCCTCCATTTCCACCTTGCTCTTGCAGTCCTCATGCCACCTGACTACCTGACATTTGTCTGTAGGGTAACAGACAACTCACACATGGTGAAAAGAAAATGTTGGGTCTTTCTGTACCTATTTCCAAATCATGCCATTTCCGGTCTTCCTAGCAACAGTACGTAATGCCAGCACTCAGAAAGCCTCGAGGGAAGGCAAATTCCTCTTTTTCTGCCACCCACACTCCTTAGAGTCTGCTATTTTTCTGCCTTCAAACAATGCCGTCCACAGCATCATCCAGTCTCCCTGGGTGTAAGAAAAGCCTCCTGACTGGCCTGCCTGCCTGCTTTTCCCATGATAATCCGTCCTCCACAGCCAGCCAATGAGCTTCCACCACTCTGGACCTGATGCCTGGTCTGAAAATGACCAAGATCTTTTCAGCCTAAAGCCTTCTGTATTCACTGTCTCTGTGTATGAAAAATGCTGCTACTAAATCTTGATGTGGCAAGTCCTTTTCTATTACTCTAGTCATAATTTAGATGTTGCCTTGGCGGAAAGGTCTTCCTTACCACCACACCTACAGTAGGTGCCCTTCCTACAACCAGTGACTTGCAACCACGTCACAAACTACAATTAATACATTTGGTTTTGCATGTATTCTTCTTACATTTCCATGAAAGTAGCTAACAGTGTCTGGTATAAGGTGAGGGCTTTATTTTACCAAAAGAAAAGTTGAGGCTGGGCATGGTGGCTCACACCTATAATCCCAGCACTTTTGGAGGCCGAGGTGTGTAGATCACTTGAGGTCAGGAGTTCCAGGCCAGCATGACCAACATTGTGAAACCCCACCTCCTCTAAAACTACAAAAATTAGCTGGGTGTGGTGGCACACACCTGTAATCCCAGTTGCTTTGGTGGCTGAGGCACGAGAATTGCTTGAACCCGGGAGGCAGAGGTTGCAGTGAGCCGAGATGGTACCACTGCACTCCAGCCTTGGCAACAAAGCAAGACTCTGTTTCAAAAAAAAAAAAAAAAAAAGCTGAATAAATCCACCAAATATCTTACTGTGTAAATATTTAATTCTTCGTAATTACTCAGTCTTAAATCCCAGGCATATAAATTGAATGCTGTAAGTCACAATTCAATCAGAAAATGGAAAGAGCTACTCACGGAGTCCCACGGAACCTGGTTTGCCATTATCATTCTTACTTGGTTGCACAAGTGGAGCAAATGAAACAGCAAGGATATTTTTACTTTCCCAAGTGTTCTGTCCAGTTCGCATAATCTGGGTTAACTATTCAGAGAAAAAAAAAAGAAAGTGAACAGCTTAATCCTACCAATGTGGCCACCGTACAGTCAAAATTTTGTTTTAAGGGCACACGGCCAATGAGAGCCATACACTCACTTATATTTAAATGTAATCCAATTAATTCCATTTAAATATTTGCTATAAAATATAAAAGGAGTGAAAATTATTTGTTGGTAATACAGATATTTTAATACAAATGGGATACTCAAATGTGGCCAAGTGAGTCTGCAATGTCAGATTTGGGGTCTGACAGTGTCTAGGAAAGCACTACTATCCATACAGGCCATTGCCTTCCAAAACTCATGTCTGAGACAGGTTCACTAATTTGGTTAAAGGCATTCTATTAATAAGACCACATTTTGACTACTGTACCAACAAGCTGACTTCATGCTCTTCCATGATATTCATGGAATATAGATTCTAATTCAACCCCCAACTTGATATTTCACAAATAAATATAGTTACAAAGAGACTAGGAGTTTTACCATCTCAGCAAACACTTATCAGTGGTCACAGAAAAAAAATATTAGCTCAATACACATCTTGTTCAAGTTTAATTAGTATATTCAACTTTTAGCACAAAAAGCAGCTCGCTATTCTATTTGGTATTTGTAAAATAGTACAGAGTAAGTGTTCCACAAAATACTGATAAGGAGGTCACATTTTACACATTTGAAAATGCATTGTTAAAGAAAAACAAAATTAAAAAAAGATTGTTTAACTGAGAGTCTAAACCCTGGAAGCATTCTAATATTTTTCCATGAACTTTTTAAAATGAGTACTTGTATACTCTGCCTTTTTAATACCTGACAAATGACTTGCTACAGAGCATAGTACATGGTAATAATGAGATCCACTGAGCTGCAAATGACACGTGGTGATGTTAAGGGACCTCCAAGATATACATACACTCTACAACTATCATGCTAGGTCCCAGCCGTCTCAGACGTTCTACCTCCACTACACAAACTGCAAGGTCTTTTAAACATTTCAGATTTCAGTTAATGTGAATATTAGAGATTCTATTTTTAAATGTGTTTTTATAACTTTTTAAAGTAATTTGCTTCTGAAAGGTGTACCTATTTTCTGAGTAAACTGGTAGTTCTTACATTATACCTAATAATTCTAAACCAAGGCAAAAAATATAAATTTAATAATGTTCATGAATAGCTGAAGCACATATGAGTCTATATGGTACTGATGAAGATATTTTTTTTGAGTTCACTGGTTTTATTAATGAAGTTAAGCCATTCAAAATCAAAGCAAAATCAAATCTTTTCTGAGACAGGGTCTCGCTTTGCACCCAGGCTGGAATGCAGAGGCACAATCACGGCATACTGTAGCCTCAACCTCCTGGGCTCAAGCGATCCTCCCACCTCAGCCTTCTGAGCAGCTGGGACTACAGGTGCACCACCACCATACATGGCTAATTTTTGTATTTGTTTGTAGAGATAAGGTTTCCCTATGTTGCCCAGGCTGGTCTTGAACTCCTGGGCCCAAGCAATCTGCCTGCCTCAGCCTCCCAAAGTGCTGAGATTACAGGCGTGAGCCACCATGCCTGGCTAGGATTTCCTTTTACTGTGTTCAAAGAACTGAAGAATATGGGAAACTGAGCAGCTGGTAGAGATCATCACATTCAACTTTTAGGTGAGTAAACTAGAGGAGGAAGCAGCTTGCTAAACGCCAGGCACAGGGAGTAGCTGAGCTGAACTGAAAGCCCAAGTTGCCTCTAGTCATAATAGAGAGATCTTTTCTCTATTTGCTTTGTTTAAATAATCAGATGTTTCAAGTTTTTTCTAAACAAATAAGATAGATCTGGTGAAAAGTATTTTTCTTTAAAAGTTACAATTACTTTTCACTGAATAACATTTCTTAATCTTTTTTTTTTTAATTTTTTTTTTTTAAAGATGGAGTTTCATTATGTTGGTGAGGCTGGTCTTGAACTCCCGACCTCAGGTGATCCACCTGCCTTGGCCTCCAAAGTGCTTGGATTACAGGTGTGAGCCACCATGCCCGGCCAACATTTCTTAAACAAATGTGCTTGCTTCCTAGGCCACGAAACAAAAGGAGAGTAAAAGTTACCTGATCCTCTATAGGCATGACTAATATGCCTCCGACTTTTAGCAATATTTTCATGTAGTTTTCATGGTCTTTCTGGACTCCAGCTCCACAATAAATTCGATCATACTGATGACTGTCAGATGCTATCTGGAGGCAATTACCAACAACAAATGCAGGTTCACAGAACTCAAATCTGCATTGAAAAACAAATATATTTTAATTCATTCAAGCAAAACATTAGATCCAAAAAATTTACCATAATCCAGTCCTTTAAAATAATGAAGTTACCAAAATTAATTATGAGGACAAATTATAAACTTCATTTAAATATATTTATTATGTTTAGCACTCATCAAATGTATTATTTTATTATCAATGGCATAGGACATGTGTTGTCAAAACATTAACAGTTTTGGCCACACTGAAACCTCACTGAAGTATTAAGAAATAAATATAATGGAAAGCCCATCACAACCTCAATATTGTGATACCCCCAAAATAACACATGGCAACAGTGAGCATCACAAGGGTCAATAAGTGAGAAAAGGCTTCACTCTGCATTGTCCTTCCCAAAAAACATGAGGAGTCAGCAGAAATGAGAAGACTTTGTGTAGAATTCATCTCAGTTTGACACTTTTGCTGAGGGTGACAGTGGGATGGCTTTGTCAGAAAACATGAGTGCCCTGACCACATACCCTTGGAACAACTAAAGTTAGGAAGAGTTTCTAATAAACTTTGTCTGAGGAACATTACTGACTGGGACAAAGAGCAGAATGAATACTACTTTTTTCATGCCACTGCTTTGGCCCCGAAGATCTCCCTAAGCAACAAGAGATATATATGGTTTCAAAGTATTTTATTTGGGCTGCTTGTTCCTGGTTACAGTGTTGGTTCATGGTACACAGAGTTATGCTTTTACAAACTATCCTATCTGGACTTGCACTTTATTTCTTAAATTTTGATAAACAAAACTGAAAACAGGCTCTAAGATAAGCATAACTAAAACTCCAATGCACTAATAAGACGGGTAATCTTTTTTTTAAAATTAATTCGTATCCTTTCGCTTTTAAGCTGAGTAAAGCTACTATGATCATAGGGCAAAAGCAGACTATTATTTGAGGATGAATAATTTACATTAAAAGGTCTGGCATGCAGTAAAAAATAACACTTTTGAATCACAGTCATTTTATTCTATAAAATATATCCTGTCCTTTAGTAATTAATAGAATGATTACACAGTAAGTTTCCATTCAGAGTCACTAAAACACAGATACATTATAAACATCTATTTTCTAAAGAAGAAAATTTACTAAAGTGTATGCCCTGTCCTAATTTCTTGTCTTTTTGGTGGAAGGGGATAAAAGGTGGGGTGGGAATGGTTAAGGGTGTCCCTGTACTATTGTCTCCGCGCCCCTACACTAAGGCAGTCCACGCCCCATCATTTCTTTTACTGTAACTGCCATCTCACTGATCACATTTTTCAGGTCTCTCTTCCATCCCTTTGCTCTGTACTGCACAAGGTAAGTGGATAACTTCAAGCTCCCAGAAGTGCTACGTGGAGGATCTTCATGAGTCCACCGTCAAGTCGTTCGATTAGACCTTTCCTGTCTCTGCTCGAGCCTGAACACACTACTCTGCAGGCAGACTGAATTACTTGCTTCTGATTCCTTACAGGAACCCTTACCCTGTGTTTTGAAATGCTGCAGCTGTGTATGTGCTGTTCCCTTAACTAAAATACCCTTCCCCTCTCCTTCTACCCTTAATAAATGCCTGGTATCTTTTCAAGATATAGATCAAATATTAGCTTTGCAATGAAATCTTACTCAATTCTTTAATAGTACCTCATTCTTTCTCATTCACAGCACACACAAAATGGGAACTTACCTAGGTTAGAGAATATTTAATTTCTCTTTCATACTCAAAATGATGGCATGTCTCAGATTGTTTAAATTATGGCCAAAATACAATTTTTGGCTTTTAAGAAACTAGATACTGTAGATCACATGGTTTAATCATCTTATCAAATTCACAGTAAGCATTCTTTAAAAATAAGTTGGACTATTTCAGTAAAGTCTATCTAAAAATCCTACAGAAATTCATTTAAATGCTTTAATTTTATAATAATTTATATCAACCACATAATTTTCAGAATGACTGTGAGCAGGGAATTTAAATAATTAAAAATTTTTGAATTATTAAACCTCTTTGTCAAATATGTTAAATCAACTAAAAAATATACTTATAGCTTTAAAAGCTTCCTACTAGTTAAAAATAAGTGGTAGCTTACAGAACTACTGCCAAGGAAAACACCATCACAGGTAATGACAACTTACAATTAAAACCACTTCTCATGTTAGTGATATTTTATACATGTACATCACAGCAAAATAAATTAGAACTTAGTGTTTGATTCTAAAATCAAATGTGTGTCACTGGCAAGTTATCTCACACATTAATTCCACACTTCCTTCAGTCAAATACTATTTACTGAGCACCAGCTTTGTGCAATGACTGAGGATATAATGGGAGATGCTCGTGTCTATATCTAATGGGTGAGACAAGCATCAAACATTCCTATTAATTGAAATATAACTTGCAACTGTGATAAATGCTCTAAAGGGAAAATGACAGGCCTGGGGATCAGAGAAGGGCTCCCTGAGAAATGGCAAGCTGGGATCTGAAAGGTGAGACAGGACAATCTAGAGCCACACTATCAAGATAAAAGCCGTCAACCACTGTGACGAGTAAACCCTTAAAATGTGGCTAGTTCAAGTTTAGCTGTACTGTAAGTATAAAATTCACATGGGTTTTCAAGACTTTTTAAAAGAATGTAAACTAACTCAGTAATTCTTTTATATTTGTATATTAAAATATCATACGTCTTAATAGTCACACAAAATGGAAATACTAAATAACTACCCCTTCACTTATTAAAGAGTTGCTGCTTCTCATACTTTCTCCTTAACACAATCTTCCCTTTGAAACATTTTTAAAATTTATTTTCCTGCTAGAATATTTCTTCTGAATTTAATTGCATCTCCATCACCTATTACACTCCTCAAAATACATGTATTAAATAAATGAACCATATAAGAAATATAAATGTTCTGTCTCTCCTACCTACCAACATTAAATATGAACCCAAATTTGACATATTAAATATGCTAATCACAAAGATCTCAGGAGTGGAAAAGAAAGCTTCCCTAGAAATAAAGCTACAGTAAAAGCATATGCCTACAGTACTTCTTTTAATTGTTTTAATTTTTAAAATATACAAACAGAGTCTTGCTGTGTTGCCCAGGCTGGTCTTACACTCCTGGCCTCAAGTGATCCTCCCACTCCAGCCTCCCAAAATGCGGGGATTAGAGGTGTGAGCCACTGTGACCCACCACCTATGGTACTTCTTTGTAGTAATATAATTGTTCATGTTTTGCTAAATTGGTTACTATAACTGTACCTTCATGTTACAAAATACATAGTTTTTTTCCCAACATGCCAAAAGAGGAAAAACAAACTCTTGCCTTTAATGAATAATTAACTCTCCTATAAATAAAAGGCAGGTTTTTCTTGGGCTAGAGGGCCTTTCTGAAGATCTCAGATCAACCATCCTTATTATTCTAGTACACGACATGAACGTTTTTCCCTCTAATGTAAAGCAGAAGAAGTATATCTATCTAAGAGGAATTATTAATACAAAGGATAACTGCAGAGGAAAATCAAATCTCTAAATTAATAATTTCTAGTCATTGCAACTTGACTTCTAGCAAACACATGAGATCTTTTTACTTTCATTTAACATGTTTAAATTGATTACCAGAATACTCAAATTTGAACGTTTACTTGAATTTAAGACAACATTCAAAAAGGAGTGCACTATTACAAAATGTAAAAATAAAAATTGAAAGACAAAAATATTGGACAGGGTATTTTTAAATGTTGGCACTGAAAAATCTGGACCGTATTAGAGAACTCATATGCGAAACACACTGCAAAGAAAACTGTAACACTGCCAACGTAACAGTTATAAAACATGTCTACCAGAGAAAGTATCCTATCTAGGGATCATAAGTACAGCTTAACCTTTTCTGGCCATAAAACATGAAACTTCACAATCGGTTAAAGAAAAAAGCTCTCAAATTGCATATTCTTACTTTTCTTCAATCTGTAAAGCGATTATGGATTAACTTTCCAATAAAGTAATTATAGTTGAACTTTGATGTTTCTGACTGGGTACACCATTGAGAATCTTTTTGTATTCTCATAGTAATATCATGGCTCATTTATCTTTTTTTTGCGGGGGGGTCTCTCGCTCTGTTACCCAGGCTGGAGTGCAGTGGCGCGATCTTAGCTCAGTGCAACCTCCACCTCTCAGGTTCCAGAAATTCTTGTGCCTCAGCCTCCTGAGTTAGCTGGAATCGGCTAATTTTTTGTATTTTAGTAGAGATGGGGCTTCACCACGTTGCCCAGGCTGGTCTTGAACTCCTGAACTCAGGCAATCCACCTGCCTGGGTCTCCCAAAGTGCTGGAATTACAGGTGTGAGCCACTCCTCCAGGCCCATCACTTATTTTTATACAGCATTCTACGCAAACAAATTCCTAACAATCAGGTTATACAACGGCCAAAACTTCAGTTTGTACTTTTTCCAAATGGCAACCATTTTTCAGGTAGGCCAGGTGTGGTGCTTCACTCCTGCAATTCTAGCATTTTCAGAGGAGTTCCAGACCAGTCTGGGCAACGTGGCAAAACCGTGTCTCGATAAATTTTTTTTAAAACATTAGCTAGGCATGATAGCACACGCCTATGGTCCTAGCTACTCCAAAGGCCAGGTGGGAGGATCTCTTGAACCCACAAGCTGGAAACTATGGGTAGCTATGACCATGTCACTGCACTCCAGCCTGTGTGACACAGCAAGACCCTGTCTCAAAAAAAAAATGCAGGTAAATGTTTACTGATACTTGTATATATATTTATATATGTGAATAACTAGATGATTGATTCAAGACACAAATGGTGGCTACCATGTTATCAAACAGAGTAAATTACAACTTCTACTGTTTCTTCCAAAGTAGAGAAGAAAATAAAAAAAACATTTCCTCCTTTGGCTTTGACTGTCTTCTGAAAGCTGTATCTTACCTACGTTCCTATAAACCTATAGAGGTAAAGGACATATTTTAAACTACAAATACAATTTCTGTATAATCAATTAGACTGAACAATAAACTCAATGAAAGTTCTCAGTTTATTACAAAATAGTACTACACTATTTATAAAATTTCACACATAAATTAAAAACGATGAAAGAGAAAATCTGAAATCTACCTTTTTACATCAACCACACAATAAATGAAATCTGAGAAGAAAAAAATGGCAGAGTCTACTAAAATGTCTACTTAACCTGTGGTTACAATTACTTGTAAAAGAATGGTTGGTGTGGATCCCTCCCTGATTGTTATACTTGATTTAGGACTTCATTAAAATTTTATGTTTATAAGTAAAATAAAAAGTAGCAATCATTTTTATGCTTTGAAAAAAATGTTCAAAACAAAATTTCCGAGATACAGATGACCCACACGCCTAAATTATGCTACCAAAAAGATGTTATCTGTACACAGAAAAAAAAAATCAACAGTCCTGAAATGTATATAACCACGAAATCATTCATTCTAGGTTTATAATCATTTATTGATTCAAACCTGAAAATCCAATGAATATTTTTCAGATTCTCTTATGCTGATAGGAAAAAGTAATTGACATACTATCAATAAAATATACCCTGAAAATCGTTTTGAAAAATATAGAGCACATAGATATCTTGGTTTAGAAGATGAACACTTGCCCAAAATAACACCAGGATTCTAATCACTTACCTTAGCCGTGGTTTTCTTTATAGGTGCATGTTGGAATATCTTCATCTTCAGGCAGACAGATGATTTCGTTCACAGCAGGGACCTTGCCAACTTGCCCATATAATTCTTTTGATAAGCTGCTAGGAGATCAGGGTGACCTAGCCTTGCCCTGTAGCTTCCCTCTTAGACGGATAGTCTAGGTCTAGGAGCTGACTGAGAGTAGAAAAAACAACATTCCCCTTCAATACACTGTTGAAGTGGGGCTGACAATTTGCACACCTAGTTTATCATGTGCCACAGGATGCTGTTATTGAAATTTTAGACAATTATTCCAGTGGAACAAAGAAATTTCGAGGACGTGGAAAATAATCCTACCTTTTTCTCACACCTCATCCAAAATAACCTGTTAATGTATCACAAAAACTTCTTTTCCTTGAAATATTTTGTCAAAATACGCATTTTGAGTTTTAAGAACCATGGCTGCTTTATTAAGATAAAACAAAACTTCAGACGTTTCCATTGTGAAGAAAACCAAGGGAAATGTTAAACTCTTGATCTCCAAATACACTTGCACAATTCAAGGACTCTTGTAATCAAGAATTAAGCTACTGAATTATAATTTTTTGAAAAACAAAACTTTGTTTTCAAGTGTTTTCCCTCTCAAATGCATCAAATGCATCTCAGAATAATTCAAGCATTATTCCAAGCAATGTGCTGCATGTAAATACAGTTCTTGTTCATTAAAGAAAGCGTTAGAGAAATCCACAGTAACAAAACAATGTCCAAACATTTTACAGGAAATGTGACCAGTAAGTCATATATAGCTGAGACCTTTTATTGCTGAAATGGTATTTCAACAATTTCTTCTTCTAAAAGTGTGCTGGAAGCCATGCAACTCTTCCCCACGCCATTTCTAACAGAGGTTAAAATATACAACCGATGGTCCCAATGACTATATTCAAGGATTCCTCTGTCTCAACATCTACACGTCTGTCATAATTTAAAACTGTATTTACATATCTGTCATAAGTTTAAAGTGGAGTTACAATCTCTAACAATTGTTTTAAAACTACTTCTGAACATTATTAGAATACCAATGTGTTCACATATTTGAGAAATATTTTGAAATTATATTGAATATATAATGAATTATATATAGGAAAACGTTCAAATAAGCATAATTCTCACAAAGATGAAGTGAATAAAAGATGACAGAATACAGAAACATCTAATTTTCTTTATTTTTTTTTTGAGATGGAGTTTCGCTCTTGTTACCCAGGCTGGAGCGCAATGGCGCGATCTCGGCTCACGGCAACCTCCGCCTCTTGGGTTCAAGCAATTCTCCTGCCTCAGCCTCCTGAGAAGCTGGGATTACAGGCGCTCACCACCATGCCCAGCTAATTTTTGTATTTTTAGTAGAGATGGGGTTTCACCATGTTGACCAGGATGGTCTTGATCTCTTGACCTTGTGATCCACCCACCTCGGCCTCTCAAAGTGCTGGGATTACAGGCTTGAGCCACTGCGCCCAGCTGGAAACATCTAATTTTCAAATGCAAATCATATGTGAAAAATGAACATATAATTTAAAATAAGGATAGTAGATATGACCATATCAACTAAATCTTCTATTACAAGACTACCCTTACTCTACATATAAAACTTAGACCTCAACTAAACTTGAGAAATGAATTGCCTCCCACCCATCCCTGACCCCAATAAAACTTCCTGGCATAGGCAAGTCTCAGTGAACAAGTAGGCATGCTCTTTAATATAAATGCCATGGTGAATTAAATGCGCTACACATTAACAGCATACCTTCATTCTAATGTGAAGAAAGTAAACGATGAAAATAAACGTACTGCTTCAACTTTCCTATCCAAGTTGCTAGGCTATAATTCACTGGTAGCAGCCCCTGGCTAGGAAGAGATATTAGAATAAATCAACATTTACATGATAAGAGCCAAACTAGAACTAAGTAAAAAGACTGCCAGGCTCAGGTTATAGCCTCTTTGTCTAACCCTCAGTTTTCTCTTCTGGGAAATGTGAACATGCCAATTAATTCTGTCTCTAGAACTGCGGATAAAACATTTAGAATGGTTAACACTGACGCACAGACAATGCATAGGAGGTGCTATTATTTTTTATCCCCTCATTACTGTTTTCGTTACTGATATCATGACTCATTTATATGGCAAACTATACAGACACAATGGTCTCTGGTTCATATGGAATGAAAATCTCCATAATTCAAACTACATTATACTCATTTGGCTATGGACACTGATAGATTTTCAAAGTCACAGCTATAAGTCACCTAGGAGGAGAGGAGTACAGATTTCTGGCCTACTGCTTTACAAGAACATGGCCCTCTCCAAAGCATGCATTCTAGGGGGCCAAACCAAATACCTACATGTATATGCATCACATACCTGTGGCCATAAATAAATGCTATACTAATAATCAATTCATTTGCAAAGCATTTACAGGATAAAAAGTTTATAATCCAGGCTCCTGTAAGTAACATCCTCTTCGAAGTAACTGAAGCTGGAGAGACTTCTTTTAACTGTATATGCCCAAATACTGACTCATCATTTGACTTTCCCAACATCCTTCTTTTCTCTCAGAAGCCAGACACCTAAAGGCCTCTACTTGTCTAGCTAAAAACAGAATGTTTAGGAGCATGTGTAAAAGTACAACAGGAGTCAGCAAACTATGCCAGCATGCCAAGTCCAGAGGACAGCTCATCAGCAGAGCGTTACTGTAAACAAAGTGTTACTGGAACACCCTCAAGCCCATTCATTTTCATGGCATTTGTTTCCAATTTTATACTGCAAAGGAAGAGTCAGGTGGTGGCAACAGAGACCATTTAGCTTAGGAAGCCTAAAAGATTTACTCACAGGGATTTGTGGGGAAAGCTTGCCAATGTTTCAGAGGACCCTTGAAATCTCATCATTTTTATAAGAGAATTTCCGTGAATTTAAGAATACCATATGTAACAAAGGATTACATCACACATGAAACTTACTCCTTCCCTCCCATCTCCATTACAGTAAATTCGGAGTAGCCTCTCTAAATTATTTCATTTGCTGACATAAGACTAAGACATAGAAACTTTAAAAGTACTTATTAAAAAAAAAGAATACTACTTTCAAGACACAGGAATCAAGCTTTACACAACAAAAAAAACATATATTTGTACTTTATTTGAGGAAGGGTCTCACTCTGTCTCTAACACTGGAGTGCAGTGGTGCAATCTCAACTCACTGCAACCTCTGCCTCCTCTGTTCAAGCGATCCTCCTACCTCAGCCTGCCCAAGTACCTGGGAATACAGGCATGTGCAACCATGCTCAACTGATTTTTGTATTTTTTTTTTTTCCTTTTCTGTAGAGAGCGTTTCGCCATCACTGCCCAGGCTGGTCTCAAACTCCTGGGCTCAAGCAAGACACCTGCCTTGGCCTCCCAAACTGCTAGGATTACAGGTGTGAACCACCATGCCCAGCCTCTATTTGTATTCTTAAAAAGGTCATCTAACAGTATATATTCTAATGCTGATTAGCATAAGGATTCTTCCCCCTCTACTGTATTTGGGAGTTTACTATGATCTTAAATAAATGTATATAAGAAAATTTTAAAAATGCAATTGAAATAATAAGTGACATGATAATACTTTTGAAAAGGGGATTGATTAAAAGAAGATCCAAACTGACAGGATAAAAAAGAGTGGAAGTATATTAGGTTTCAGCTATTTATTCTCTCTCCATTACACATAATCAGGGATAATCTGGTACTAAGGAATATATAAATGGCAATTAATTTTCCTCAGTTACTTTATATTTTGTTAACTAAAATATGTACTTTGATAAACCATACATAATTTAACAAAACAGCTTAGAAATAAGATTTTTAAAACCACTTTGCCCAGAAAGCTTGTAAAATTTAAACTTGAAAGTTAGTTGAAATATTATTCACAAACATCAAGAGAAATTGAAAAGAAAACACTTGTGAGAAGAAGAATATCATTTTATAATTTGTCACTGAAACCAAACTGTATAAATGTAACAACAACAACAAAAACCCACTGAATCCAGCCACTCATTACATTATGCCAAATGAAACATTTTCCTAGTAGGTACTACTCTTTGTATACAAGCTACTTTATAATCTGAAACACATAATAGTAACATTTTAGTACACTGAAGATGAGAATAAAACTTGCAGAACTGTCTTCTTCAAGACTAGTTCATGATACAAGAATCTGTTTCAAAAATAACATGTAACAAACACTTAAGAAGTAACTACATATAATAACTAAAACAAGACCATTGAAAATTATAAACATATCAGTCATATCACTGCATTTTATGATTGATAATTTGATGAATAATAAACTATATAACACAGTAACAACAAAATAAAACTAAAGAAATATAAGGCAGGGAAATTTATGCATTTTACAATTACAAAAATAAGAGAAATTTTTAAAAATTGAGATACTTAAATAAGTAGTCTTGAAACTTCTACCTGTGTTGTGGATTATTATTTAAATTACATCAACATAGAAATGCTTTAAATCGCATATTTTACTGTTTCCCAGGACTATACCCACTTGCCAGGAATAAACTTGAGCTCCACAGATACTTGTACAGAGTTGCTTCACTGATTCAAGAGTCTTCCTTGAGTCTGTTCTGCTCAAATAATGACCCAAAATGGAATTATCTTTGTCTTCATGTATTAATAGGTGAAATCTATTAATAACTAATAGACAACAGCTTAAATAGACCTTAAACAGTTGATTTTACTGATACAACTTTTATATTTTCCAAGTTCAAATGTATTCAAAAAGCCCTTTTGTGTACATTAACTTTCAAGAGCAAAACAAATACTTAATAGCAGTTAAATAAAATGAACAAAATTCTATAGGTCTACTAACTGTATAAAAATACATTCACGACTACATCTTAAGCACTTACCATGCTACTATAATTCTCAAGACAGAGAGAAACAATAAAGACACAAAAGGATGCTAAAATTGAAACCAAATTTCTTACCAAATAATTTGGACTAAACATTTATTTCTAGCAACGTGCTTTTCTTGAAAATAGGATATGAACCAACACAGTAAGCCTTGAAAACTAAATAAAAAATGTGTATTACATGTTGTTTATAAAGACAGGCATAAATAAGATAAAGGATGGTGCTCAGTAAATTAATGCAGAACATTTAAATGACTGCTTAAATCCATTGAATTACAGTGAAAATAAAACATGAGCATTTCTCAACTCCCCCGAGCCTGTCTGTGGGCTTTAACATAGTTACCATCACACCTGTCTGTGGGCTTTAACATAGTTACAATCACACCGAGGTAGACTCAAAACCTTGCCTTCACTGTAAGTACCGAGGATTTTGCTCTGCTACATCAGGTTTCTGTTCTTCAATCAAATGCCACTTGCCAGAGGATAAATACAGACTGGCATTGCAAAGGAGGATGAAAAAAGCGCACGAGAAAGGGGAGAATGGGCAAAGGGAGGAGAGGAGAAAAACATTCCTCTAAAGATATTTACAAGGTTTTTTGGCTTCTCTCCTGGTGCTGTCCTTCAATCTAGATCTTTTAGAACAAAGCCCTCAGTTCTGATCTAGCCCCCTCCCCCTCAAGTTGTTGATGGCCATGGCCACGAGCTGAAGATGAGGGTCCACTCCCAACAAGCAAAGTTGGAATTCTCAATGCTTTTGCCTGAAAGTTTGTTCTTTAAAGTGACTGTGTTCTAAGCTTGTGTTTTCTATCCTTTTTAACACTTTATCTCTTTGAAAGTAAGATACACAGAGCAATGAGATGTAAAAGCTCTCCAAGTTTTACACAATTTCAAAGAGTTCATGAACTTCGGCATAAGTGCCCTGGCTCCATAGCAATGCAAAATTCTAGGAAGATTACACACCAAATGGACTTTTCCTGCCAGCCCAAGGACGAAAGCCTGTACAATGTTTCTTCTAAAGGGAGTTCCATTGTGAGTTCAAAACAATGGTTTTATAAACTAATTTCTCACAAACAATCCTATCACAAGATATATCAATGTATTTCTATGATCATTTCTTCTGGATATATTACAAAGTAGCTGAATATGTTCAAGTCTTTTGCATGCTGATAGGTACCACCTCGTACGTTACAGCTGAAGATTCAGGAAAGAACTACTAAATTACTATTCAAAAAGTAAAAAAAGAGTTCCAGAAAAATACTGCAATCACAGTATGATGAAGTATCTCCATAAAAGATACCTGAATAATGTTTAATGAATTCAACATTACTAATAAAGTGGTAGCAGCAAAAGTTTACTAGATTTATAATTTACTACAGAATTACATATGGTAAAAGCTACATCACGGAAGAGTCTTAACTTCGCATTTTATGGTACACTGATTTTTGCTGCATTCAATTAGCAACTCAGGATCAATAATAGTGTTCAAGAATAGACATGTTCCATGTATCTGTTTATTAAGTAATTTCAAACCAAAACTATAGATATGAATACTTACTTATCAAAGCTATCGCTATTTTTGATGAAGCTCTCCAGTTTTTCCTTGGCATATTCCACCACATCTGAATGAAGCTCAATTCCATGATTTATTCCAAAAGGACCTGCAATTGTAGCAGCATTTTTATAAAAGTTATTAATCATATGCCCTTACAGAGCTCTTTTAAGTTCTGCTCATTTATGCGTCACAGGAGTATTTAAACACAGCTTGAAATATGCAAATACCTCCTAGCCACAGCCTTAAAGGTCGAATGGAAATCTATGTACATTGCTTTAACGTAAAAAAGAAAAAACAACAACAAAAAAAAACAATAAACAGTTCACCAAGTTTTCTATTAAAAACTACTACCAAGAATAACGTTGAAACCTACAGAGTTCTCCCAAGGGAGTAGCTTATCTGGCAGGACACAACTGCTAAAAAATATATATATATATATTTCTACATGAAGTTTAAGTTACCTGATATTATTTTCATTTATCATTTGCTAAAAAGTTGGTAATTCAAAAATACCTAAAACCAAGGGCTGACACAGACAACATTACATGAATGTCTCAGAGCATCCCTACCCCCAACCAGAAAAGGCTTAATTCCCACCCTATTCCACTCCTTTTGGAGCTCCCAGCGCCTGGCAGAATGTGGCCCTCGGGCAGCATACTAGACTTGACCCTCAGGCTCCAGCATACTTTACACTTGTCACTACGGATTTTTCTTTATATATGCCCAGGGATGGACTGACTTCTCAGGAAAAGAATGAATAAAGGAGGGCTTTCCCAGCCCCCAGAGATGTTCTTGGGCTGGCTCTTTCCCCCACCTTGGTACCAGCTCACACTGAGAGACCCACATGAGAATAACACACGAATTACACAGTCCCTTTTCAACTTCTGAAACTGAGCCGACCAGGTTTTCCACTCATCATTTTTGTTTGACCTTGATCCTAGGGAAGGAGCATTATTTTCAGTATCCTTAGGAAATTAACTGGATGTGCCCTCTACTACTGCCTGAAGCGACAGTGCATGTTGAGATTGCTTCTACTGACCATTAGGTATTTTTAAGCAAAAAATCACAATCATAAATTGTCATGTTTGAATGTTAACATGCCAACATAAAAAATGGTTTGCAGTCTAGGAAATACTGAAACTATAAAAATTTAACCAGAATGTTCAGATACAATCTTCAAACCAAAATCAAGTAAGGATAATGCCTTCCCCTACTAAACTTTTGCTTTTTAAAAACACCGATTTCACTTGAAAAATGTGTTCAGATAGGAAGATTAAATAAAAAGGTACTTGATTCATCGAACCACCACAGAATTAACTTCTTCAGCAATGTTTTTACATTTTATAAATTGTCCTGATTAAAGCAACGTTAAACTTTTTGCTTCCTTTTTTTTTTTTTTTTGAGACGGAGTTTCGCTCGTTACCCCCGCTGGAGTGCAATGGCGCGATCTCGGGTCACCGCAACCTCCGCCTCCTGGGTTCAGGCAATTCTCCTGCCTCAGCCTCCTGAGTAGCTGGGAGTACAGGTGCACACCACCATGCCCAGCTAATTTTTTGTATTTTTAGTAGAGACGGGGTTTTACAATGTTGACCAGGATGGTCTCGATATCTTGACCTCGTGATCCACCCGCCTCGGCCTCCCAAAGGGCTGGGATTACAGGCGTGAGCCACCGCGCCCGGCCCTCCTTTCTTATGAACTAGTTTATCTGCCGTCATCTGAAAACTGGAATATCTCTCCAAGATCACTTAAGGCGTCTTGTAATTCCCTATTACTATAGATAAGCTGAATAAAACTAAAATCTCATTTATGTTCAAAATAATAAAGCAGCCAAAATATTAAACTTAGAAAAGCACACAGTAAGGTCACTTTTTAATACATTAAATGTGAATATTCTGGGAACTTGAATTTCCATAGGCGTCAACATATAAAAGGTTTTAAAAAACCAAATGGTTTTCCTTGTTCAAAAGAACTCAAGTATAGGCAGGACGTGGTGGCTCATACCTGTAATCCCAACACTCTGGGAGGCCAAGGCAGGCAGATGGCATGAGCCCAGGAGTTCAAGACCATCCTGGCCAATGTGGGGAAATGCTGTCTCTAGTAAAATTACAAAAATTAGCCAGGTGTAGTGGTGTACACCTGTAATCCCAGTTTCTTGGGAGGCTGAGGCACGAGTATTGCTTCAACTCAGGAGGCAGAGGTTGGAGTGAACCTACATCTTGCCACTGCACTCCAGCCTGGGTGAAAGGGCAAGACACTGTCTCAAAAAAAAAAAAAAAAAGCAAATAAAACTACAATTACTTAACATTATGAACACAGTAAGAAAAATACTATCCTATGACATAAACCTAATTTCCCTGTCTTCTTTTTAAAGTGATCATTGACTATAAAACATGAGACGTTTACATTTTTATTACTCGTTAAGAACCTAGGACCAGGCACATACAATGTAATCATTACATGCCTGTAATCAGTGACGCATGCCTGTGATCCCAGCATTTTGGGAGGCCAAGGTGGGAGGACTGCTTGAGCCTAGGACTTCGAGACCAGCCTGGGCAACATGGCAAGACCTCATCTCTACAGTAAACAAAACAAAACATAACAATAGCCAGGCTTAGTGGTGCATGCTTGCAACCCCAGCTTCTTGGGAGGCTGAGGGGAACTGCTTGAGACCAGGAGATAGAAGCTTCAGTGAGTTACGTTCCTGACACTGCACTCTGGGCTGGGCAAGAGTGAGACCGTGTCCTTAAAAAAAAAAAAAAAAAAAAAAAAAAGAGAAAAAAAAATAACAGAAGAAAAACCAGGGCTGCATAGATACAAGATTAATTAAAAAGGTTAACGTTGCTGGCACTCTGCTTCCTGTAAGACTTTATGTTCCTGCCACTGCAATCCAGGCTGGGCAAGAGTGGGACACCACCTTTAAAAAATAAAAAAAAACAGGCGTGATGGCTCCCACCTGTAATGCCAGCACTTTGGAAGGCTGAGGCAGGCAGATCACCTGAGGTCAGGAGTTCCAACACCAGCCTGACTAACATGGAGAAACCCCAACTCCACTAAAAAAGAAAAAATAAGCCTGGTGTGGTGGCACATGCCTGTAAGCCCAGCTACTTGGGAGGCTGAGGCAGAAGTGCCTGAACTCAGGAGGCGAAGGTTGCAGTGAGCCAAGATTGTGCCATTGCAAAAACTCAGTTTCAAAAAAAAAAACAAAAAACAGAAAAAAGAGAGAAAGAAAAAAAATCTAGTTAATTTTTATGAAAAACCCGGGCTGCATAGATAGGAGATCAATTAAGAAGGTCAATATTGCTGGCACTCTGTTTCCTACAAGACAGAATATGCAAATATGATGACAAAATTTAAATCTGGAAATCAAGGCTTCTAATCCTACTTCAAAATGCCTTATTAAGAGAGGAAGTCTGAATTTCAAAGTTCTGGGTTCTTAAAGATGCCACTGGTCTCTTTTTCCCTTTTTTTATTTCCTGTTTTCTGCTTATTGTCTAACAGCAAAGTAACAACTTATGCCAGTAAGTTTAATTAATGTGTAAGAAAATTTCTTAATTTTTTCACATAACTTGTTTCTCATACTACCTTGACATAAGATATTTAATAATGAAAAAGACAATTTATTAATATGTAAAAGATCTTTCACAAACATAAATACACATGTAAAATATGCTATGCATTAATATTGAATGCAAATGACATTTACAATTTTTTTATAGATGAAACTTTAATTTTTAAATGATGGAGGCACATCTTTAATGATCACTACGTAACAATGTGAATGGTAACTAACATGTTCAAAGTAAATTCAAAAGAAAAATACATTAATGAAAGGCAGAATTTAAATAGAAATGTCACCAATATCTCATTTATTTAGAATGTGATTATACAACTTGAATATATTAAGTGTTTGATAAAAATATAATGCAATGCTGATTACTACAACTCAAATTTGGTATCTGAACTAAGTAGAACGATAGGAGAATGAACCAGAAAATTTAAACAGCATACATAGCTGCTTCTGAGAAAGGAAACTAAGAGATCTAGCGTGGTAAGGAAACATTTCGATTATGATATGCTGTTCTGTGAAGTGTGTCTTAACAATTTGCATGTATAACCATTTCCATGTCTTAACCATTTGCATGTATAACTTTTTCAATTAAAAAGCAATGGGCTACTGAAAGATTTTTTTTAAAAAGAGCATAAATGTTCAAATAAATAAATAATATATAGCTTATACAAAGATACAAATTGTCAATGGAAAAAAGTGAAATAGTATCCAAAATATGATAATGTTAACAGGCCAAGTGAATCATAAATTTGACTCTGAATTCCAATGTTATTTTGTATTTCCCAATGTGAGGATTTTTCTATGAATTAAGGGGCTTAATTTTTGTAACATACATGCTTTTAAAAAAAGAAAATGTTGACCTTTAATAGCTAAATATTAAAGAGAACATGGAAACATACAGCGACGTCAAAGTTTATTAAAACAAATACAGTTATTAGAAATACCTAGGTATCTTACATAAGAAATAAGTTTTAAGGTCGACAAACCCCCATTGAAAACAATAACAAATATAATAAAATCTGGACTGCTTTCAAGTTTTCAAATCACATTCACTGAACTCCTTAAGAGGACTTTTCTAATAATTGGATCTAATCTAGTTCATTTATCATTTACACAAGCTTGTACATAAAAGTCAATAATTATTAGGTTTAGCCATTAAGTGTCCATGCAATTCCAATTTTTAAATTTGTATTTAAATTTGTATTAAAAATTCCACCCCATGTAATGTCCAACAGATTGACGCTGTGGTGCCGGTGTGTAGAAGACTGAGGCAGACCAAGGAAACCTGAGAGTTCCACACTGCATCTGAATGAAGTTCACTGTGCAAACTTTAGTATTTTGTGTAAAGCTAACTTACAGAACATAGCCACAGGCAAAAAGTACTTTATAATAAGAGGAGTTCTAAAGATGAAATAATCCAAGATCCATCATTTCAGTTGAGAACTCTGAGGTCAAAATACTGGTGTGGTGAGATAGATTAAAGGTCAGATGTCTTGGTTTCCAAATCCCAGCTCCTCCTCTTAACTGTTGCATAATCTGAGACCAGTCAGTCACTGTAAGACCAGTTCCCACTATATAAAAGAAGTATCTGGGAAAAATCATTAAATTATGTAAGAGTACTTTGCACACTTGTTAAAAATTATGATGTGCTCTCTCCCCATATACAGAAACAGTTAGTTGTAGAAGCATAATTATAAACTATATAAGTGGTTCTCAACCCTGACTGTATATTAGAATAACCTGGAAATTTCTAATTGTTAAAAGTAGATTAAATTTAATTTGATTTAAACTGTAAATCCCTGGGTCCTACCCACAAACAGATGAAAGGAATCTCTCAGTGTGATCCAGGGTCTGCAGATAATCCTAACATCCAGCTGGGTTGAGCAGTGCTAGCCACCCCTCCTAATTAATACAAAACCCAATTTAATTATTTTTTTAAAATCTGCTTTGAGCTATCCAAATCTCTGTTTTCATTATAGTAAAGTAACATCAAGAGTAAACAGCTAAAAGAATTTCAGCTAAACTAAATATTTACCACAAGGGGGAGTAGGTGGATCAATCACTAGGTTTCTGTGAAACTAACAGAAATTCAATGAGAATTAAAATATAAAAGGATCTTTCAACAAATTACAATGATATTTCATTACTAATTTTGGTTATATAAAATAAGGCATCTTTGTGAAGATTTACAAGCAACTTTGGAAGCATTCACGAACAGTCACAGGTAAAAGTCAACAGGAATAGGTTTCACTCCAAGAATATCCTGTGGTATAAAGTACAAAAATAAAACAGACCAAAAGGTGAATAAAGGAAAAGGGAGAAAAGCAATCAGCAAAAGGCTAAGTATTCATTAACTAGACAATTAAGAGGAGTTGTTCTAATATATTCCCACTTATTAAGATATATTTAATTTCTTACTGTTTCTCTCATCCAACCATATCACACTGTTTTACATCAAGCACTGTCAAACTTGTCCTGGGTCTTGCCATGTTGGCTTAACCATTCTGAAGCTAATAAGATTAGACCTTGTTCTCTGCTCTCCAGGTGAGTCTTCCCATGTTGGCTTAACCACTCTGAAGCTAATAAGATTAGACCTTGTTCTCTGCTCTCCAGGTTGGAGAAAAGCTTTATGAAACAAGCCCTGGAATTTACCAGAAACAAGATCCGGTTCCTCAGGCTCCTCTCAGACTATGGCTATGTAAATGCTACTCTCTTATCTCACATGAATCTTAGAAATATGTTTACATGAGATCTCAAAGTATTGGCTTAACAGTTTCAGAAATGGAAGCAAGCCCTAAGTAAACCATATCTCTAAAATGTCCAAATATCAAGAACAGATGTCACAATTAGTTCATTTACATATTTCTACCCAACGTGCTGATAATATTCAAGACGAATAGGTCAAGAACAACCAGTGACTATACCTTAATATGTGCAATGGAATATTAGAGATTAAATTTCTAACACAGCAAATTCAATAAACTGAGAAAAAAGTGTGTTCAGCTATAACAGAATCGTTTAAAAAGCTAATTTAAACAGCTTCAGATTTTGACTCAAATTCTTCTTAATGCAATCATTTTCTCTGGAAGACATTTTCATCAGCTCTTTCACTCCACTGCACATTTATTTGTGAAATACATGAAGATACCTGGGACCAGCATGGTGATAGAGTCACATACTCAATAAATACTTAATAGACTAAATGAAGAACAGCCAATAAGATTAACACCACACTTTTATTGCTAATTCAGAAGCATCATGTACAAGGGTAGGAGATGTGTCTTGAACACTTCTGTATCCACAGCAGCTGGCACAGGGTCTAATATAATACTTCTTTAAAGAATGATAAATTTCATAAATGTAGCTACAGTCTCAAATATAAAAAGGTTCACAACGAAGACTGAAACAAATGATATCCACAAAGCATAAAAATATTTTTCATGTCTTGATTTTAAAATAGTGCATGAGCAAAAAAGAATATGTGAAATCTATATTATCTGATGGTAGGGAATGATGCATGCCACAGAAGTAAATGCTATGATGAAGTACATTCCATTCACAATTAATTTCTTATTAATTTTAGTTGTTTGATAGAAATCTGTAAAATTCAACAAACATTTTCCTTTTATTCCTAAACAATTTGCTCTGACTTCAAGCCAACGATCACTGCTATAAAACATTATGTATGGGCAACAATCGCACTGTCCTCAGAGCTCTGTGCAGTTACCTTCAAAGTGGGGAGGTGACTAAGGAGAAAACAGGCGGAGGAGAAGGAAAATGTTGCAATGTGTGCCTTTTGATACTTTTGAATGTTTCAGCCCTGTGATTATGTTACCTACTTCACAATAAAATTAAAGAGGAGAGACTGGTACTCAAGTTTCCGTGTTATGCAACTTAGAAGAAAAAAGTACTCTTCATAAAGAAAGGAAACCGAGGAGGAAGAAGAAAATTTGTTGAACTTTTTGTCATGTGTGAAAGAGGGCAGGAAAAAAATAGTTGGGGGCAGGATGAACTTCTGGAATCTTCTGCACACTGAAGAAGAAACAGGATCAGGTACCTGTTTAAGTACCCAACTTGGAAGATCAAGAGCGTCCAGAGCTCAGCTGACAAACTTTGGAGGCAGAAATCTATGAATCCTTTGCATGTGGATGTTCCTTGAAGAAAGAAGAAAGATTCATCCTTCACTACAGGATAAATCCAAACTTGTTCCCTAAAAAGGACAAAGCCTTTATAAACGTAACTAACACACTGAGATATAAAACCCAAGGAAACCAATTTTGGCAAGGGTGTGGGAGGGTAGCCTGGCTGACCCAGCAGGAACCTAACCCAGAGAGAATGTAAAAGCGGGTTCCAGACGAGACCAAGAGTTCCAGCAGACCAAGCAGCCCTGCCAACTCCAGTAACCTCTGAGCTCCAATCCGAGGCACTCAGTCTGACATCCTAGGAAAGACTATGTCAGCCTAGGAAAGGCTGTGTCACAGAAAAGAAAGGCAATTCCATGGGTGCCAGCTTCTACATGGGGAGATAGAGATTCACAAATTTTACACTTAAGGAAACAAATTCAGGAAGGTTTAGTACTTTTCTCAAAGTAACAATCAATTTGCATTATTTACTGTATAAATGTTATGTTCTAAAAAATACAGCAAACATTTAATTAGCAAAAAATGAACTATTGCTCCTTAGGAAAATAGGTACATATATAAATATATAAAATAGATTATAATATTAAATCCTGAGAACTCATCCTGGTAGAGACTATATTATTTCACAAAAGAGAAAATAAGCTTAAGAAGTGTTAGTGACTTGCCTGAGCCACCCCACGAACTGTTGCCAGAATTGGGATTCAAGCCATCAACAGGCCCCAGTGAAGACTGGAGCTTGTGACATGTGCTGGCCTCTCCCTTCTCAATCCTTTGGTCATTTTTGTATGACCACAGAGACAAGAAGGCAGAGAGTGCTTCACTTTATCCCACCTCGGCTAGGAAGATGCAAAGCAGGAGACTCAGATTTTTTGTTCCTCTCTGCAGGCTGGCAAGTAATCATGAAAGCAGTGTGAGTTTGATTTGGGGGTTTCAAATAAGTATTAGTATTCTCAAGAGACAAAATTCTGCATTTGCTACATAGACAATCTTGGTTGAGAAACAGTTAATCACAAAGATAAAACTCAAGACGCTCAGCTCAGGGAAACACCTAAGCCACTTCACATCACTGGAGAAATTTCCTCCTAACTTCTAAGACTAGCATGAAAAAACATCATCAGAAGAAATTACTATGAAAACTTTGTAAAACCTGTATTGCTTCCAAATATTTATCACTTATAAATAGTAAATGTTATTTACTATTTGTTACCCTGTAATCAGCAGTAATATTATCCATAAACATAAAATCACCTGAGTATTGATTTTCAGAGGCAGCAGCAACGAAAGAGGTGGTTGACAGTAATGACCTTCTACTCACAACCAGTATAAGTGAGGGGGGAAAAAATATAAGAAATAGAACAGTGGTGGCAGCTCCATACAGAGCACAAGGGCAGAAACAAAGATGCCCAGAAGTCTAACTAGGACTAAGAAGTAATAGTTCAAATAGTTAAGAGTTTCATGAATTTCATAAAATGTCATTAGCCTAAAACAAAAGGTTTTCACAACAGATTTGCTCACAGAGTCCCAAATAAAACACATATCAAGAACAGATGGGTGGGCATAGTGGCTCACACCTGTAATCCCAGCACTTTGGGAGTCCAAGGCAGGAGGATAACGAGGTCAAGAGACTGAGACCATCCTGGCCAACATGGTGAAACCCTGTCTCTACAAAAAATTAGCTGGGCGTGGTGGCGTATACCTGTAATCCCAGCTACTTGGGAGGCTGAGCCAGGAGAATCCCTTGAACCCAGGAGGCGGAGGTTGCAATGAGCAGAGATGGCACCACTGCACTCCAGCCTGGGCAACAGAGCGAGACTCCATCTCAAAACGAACAAAAAAACAAGCAAAAAAAATAAACCAGAACAGATTAATTCCTAAAAAATGAAAAAATCCAGGGTCAGAAGTGGTGGCTCACCTGTAACCCAGCACTTTGGAAGACCAAGGCGGGTGGATCACATGAGGTCAGAAGTTCGAGACCAGTCTGGCCAACATGGCAAAACCCCATCTCTACTGAAAACACAAAAATAAAAACAAATATAAATATATATATAGTCAAGTGTGGTGGTGAGCACCTGTAGTCCCAGCTATTCAGGAGGCTGGGGCAGGAGAACCAACTGAACCCAGGAGGCAGAGGCTGCAGTGAGCCAACATCGCGCTGCTGCACTCCAGCCAGACAGGGCAAGACAGTGCCCCACCCCCCCCCAAAAAAAACCCTTCCTTTAAAAAAAAAGTGTAACAGAAGATACAGGAAAAAATGGGTTTGGTGTGATGCAGAAAACAGAGTCTACCTTACAGGAAAACCCTGATACCTGCCAAATGTGTCTTATCTCACCAAGAAGAAAGAGAGGGTAAGGGATGGGGGAGCTGAATACCCTGGATCCCCCTCATCTTTTGGCCTAAAGTAAGCTAATAAAGAACATTCTTTAAGAGGCACTTTAAAATACAAAGTAACACGCATTAGTGAGGATGTGAAGAAACTAGAACCTCACATAACCTTGGTAGGAATATAACATGAAAACACTGTTCATCTCTCAAAAACAAACACACGTCAGCAATTCTACTCTTTAAGAATGTACCTGAGAGAAATGAAAATGCATATCCACACAAAGATTTGTACATAAATGCTCATAACAGCATTATGTATAATGGCCAAAAACGAGTAACTCAAATGCCCATTAACTGGTGAATGGATACACAAAGTGTGGTGTATATGATGAAACAGCATTCAGCCACAAAAAGGAATAAAATACCCAAGACATGCTACACCATGAATGAACCTTGAAAATGTAATGCTAAGTAAAAGCAGCTGGATTCAGAAGACCAGATATTGTACGATTCATGTACAGGAAATGTCCAGAAAAGGCAAACCTATAGAGACAGAAGGTAGGTAAGTGGTTGTCAGGGACTGGCTGTGTACTGGAAGTGGATGCAACTGGGCATGGAAGAATCTCTTTAGCCTAGCGGAAATGTCTTCAAACTAGATTGTGGTAATGTCTGGACTACTCTGTAACCCTAACTAAAAATCATTGAATTGTACTCTTAAATGAGTAAACTTAATGGTATGCGAATCACACCTCATTAGAGGGAGAACCAGCAAGAGAGGCTACACACAGTATGCACAAGCACGCAGGCAAAGGAGAGACAGCACAAGCTCGGATGTCAAAGGCAGAAAGGCTTAGCAGAGTAGGGACCATTTGACGTCCTATGACAAAGAAAGCGTGTAGAGAGGCCAAACGAGACGGCAACAGACAGCTTAACTGATGCTTTTGAACAAGATGGCAACCGTACGTTACGGCAGTAAGGTTCCTGCCCATCAACTGTTTCACCTTTAGGAATGAATGCTGTAGCACCAAGGCAGTGGCATCCATAGTGCTGGATGACACTGGCAGTCTCCCCAGAGTCAGTCCCATCAACTAGGAAACTAGGCAAGAGACTAAAAGAAAGTCATTAGGAGGGATGAATCTGTGTATTATAGGTTTTGTAAGATACCTAGAATTTTTATGAGTTATAAAATAAAATGGATATTAATACCTAAGAATCCCTCCCTGAATCACAAAGAGTTTGTCGGAATAACTTGTTTTTGTGGTTCTGATACTCAATTCAGTTACGGAAAGCAGAGGTAAACTACAGGAGGCTGCTTTTTTTTGCATCCTATTTTTCAATGGAATTCCCTAAGAATGGAAAGACAGTACTGAGAGAAGAATCAATTAAGTACTATATCTTTATGAAAACCCTTAGTTCAGGGAAAATATTTAAGGAGAAGCAAGCTGGACATGAAGATTATCTTCAAATAGAAATTCAAAAACATGACTCAATGAGAAATTTTAGGAGTTGGAGTGATCTATTCTCCATTGTCTTGGATAAAAGTAAATTTATGAATATTTGCTTTAAGTGTGCTTTTTTTTTTGAGACGGAATTTCACTCTTGTTACCCAGGCTGGAGTGCAATGGCGCGATCTCGGCTCACCACAACCTCCGCCTCCTGGTTCAGGCAATTCTCCCGCCTCAGCCTCCTGAGAAGCTGGGATTACAGGCATGCGCCACCATGCCAATTTTTTTTGTATTTTTAGTAGAGATGGGGTTTCACCACGTTGACCGAGATGGTCTTGATCTCTTGACCTCGTGATCCACCTGCCTCGGCCTCCCAAAGTGCTGTGATTACAGGCTTGAGCCACCGCACCAGCCTCTAAGTGTGCTTTAATGATAAGAAATTTTCTGAAGAAAACCCAACACAAAAAAATCATTGAATTGTACTCTTAAATGAGTAAACTTAATGGTATGCGAATCACACCTCATTAGAGGGAGAACCAGCAAGAGAGGCTACACACAGTATGCACAAGCACGCAGGCAAAGGAGAGACAGCACAAGCTCGGATGTCAAAGGCAGAAAGGCTTAGCAGAGTAGGGCTAAGTCAGGGCTAAGCCATGCATGGCTAGTCAGGAGGCTGAGGCGGGAGATTCACTGGAGCCCAGGAGGTCGAGGCTGCAGTGAGCCAAGACCATAACACCACACTCCAGCCTAGGCAAGTGTGTGAGACCCTATTTAAAAATAAATGAATGAATGAATGAATGAGTAATAATAATAAAAGAAAAATCTACCTTAGTCCCACTGAATAACAAAAGCTCTATATAATAATTACAGCTCATCCTCTACATTTGTGTTTCTGGAGTGAAAGGGTTTCTTCCTTAACCATGTTACCGAATCACAGATGCCCCGCTCTCCCTGCTTTGGCCAGGACTCCCCAGTGTTGACTACCGAGTATGTACTCCAATAGGACCCACTGTCTCTGGGGAGCAACTGTCATCCCCATCTTGTGAGTGGCAGAGAAACATGGCTAAGCCATAGTGTTGTAGCTTTGTTTTTAAGAAGGAAAGAACTTCTCTTAATAAGGTGGCTGTGAAGCAGTGCAGCCAAATTGGACTCACTCTACTCTGATAGTCACAGGAGCATGTGAGCATCCTCCTCTGGATCCAGTCCTAAGTGACTTTTATGGATGGACACCTTCCCCTCCATGACATAAAACACACACAAACACAAACTAAAAAAGAGAGCAGGGTAAAAAAGATAATGTTTCCTCAGAAGCCTGGTGAACCTAAGATTTATCAGCTATAATCGCAGTTTTACAGACTGTTGTTTCTGCTTCTCCTTCTTTAAAATAATCTTTCTCACCAATGGAATATTCCTAACTAAAATAAGAACAACTATATCTTGGTCTTAACTAAGCAGGATCACACAAAGATAAATCCCGGAATAGTATGGAGGAGCCACTGCCATGTACGTAACTAAACCTCCATGACTCCCTAGAGCCTTGTAGCAGGAGGAAACTATCTGTGCACTGTAAGTCATTTACACAATGGTCTCCTTCCCCACACTGCCCATGACACGGACTGAGAGACATTCATGATACAAAAAGTTTGACATCTGCCAACAGGTGCCATCTGGCCATAGAAACCTAATCTCTTGGAGCCTGGGAGTAGGCAATGAGTCTTAAGAAGGCAACCTCATTGCTGGCAAGATTGCAAATTATGATACGTACCTCCCCCCATCCCAAGTTTGGCTAGACTGACCTCCCTCAGTACAAGCCAGTTGGCACATACTAGAGAAGTGGAAGACAGAATAAACAGGCACTTTCAGGCTGGCCAAACATGGTATAAGGCTTGGAATCCAGCCCAGAGTTGCCAGAGCTGGTTAGGAAATGTTCAAGGATAGCAATTCCCATTTTTTTTAAAGCAGCAGCTCTCCCTACTCTCCCCTCTAGGTTTTACAGACTGTCTCAAACCCCAGATATTCCTTTTTCAAAGAACCTAGTGATAGAAGTGACATGTATCTGGAAGTTCCAACCTGTTAAGAAATTCCTGTCTCAGGAAAGGGAGGAGCACCAAATTTAAATGTAAGCTTCTAAACTTCTCTTTATTGATGAAAATTAATAATTTCCCTATCACTTTTGAGCAGTTCTTATACATTAGGAACTAAGCCAGTTGTGGAATGAAAGGCTTCCATCCCCACTCTTTTAAATGAAACAGATGGGAAGTTCCACGATTAACAGATAAGGAGCTAGCTAGTGTGTGGGAAGGAAATTTCAGACCTGAGTATACCTTAGAAGTCACATAATGTGACCACATAATTTATTGTCCAAATTCAGACACTTCGAGGAAAGGACATTATTAGTACCGATGCTAGAGTAACAGGGATAAAGTAGGACTCCCTCAGCACACTGGAACAGTCACCCTATTAGAGGATATGTCATTCTCTGTTTAAAGTTCTTCAATAATTTCCCATCACCTTAGAATGAATTTTACAGCACATTCTCATCCTTATTAACTTAGGCATGTACCTCAACTACAGTCCCCATGAGACTACATGAAGGCTGATATTTTCTTACGTCTTCTCGCTCCACATCCCTAAGTAGCACTCTATTTCAATGTGTGTCTCACAGCAGCAGCCAGTGAATGTGACAGTTGATCTAAATGGCTTGGTAAACCTCATGGTCGCTCGTCCGCCATCCAACACAATGTCTTAGAGCAGATTTCCTCCATCCATGCATCTTTCACCCATACTCCAGATTACTCACTCGTCACTTCCTAGATAACTGACTTTCAGACAAGTTACATAACCTTCCTGGGGCTTCGTTTACTTGCGCATCTAACAGGATTAAGAATAGCATGTACTTCAAAGGAGTATTAGAAACACTGAATGAGTTACCACACACACACTGCTTTAAACAATACCTAGCATTTAACACCCAGTAAGCACTTTGAGGGAGGAATCTTAGTCCCTTTAGATCACTGGCAGGTGCACATGCCAGCAAGAACGCCTGACAGAGCACACACTTGAAAAGCATGCTGAAAGCTTCATGAGATACACTTCTTTCTTCTCCATTTTTCTCTAATCCCTTGCGCTGCCCCAACAGTGCCACATCTTATATATCCCACACATTCCTGTCTCTCTAAAAAAACCTGGCAAATGCTCTTAGATAACCCCCAAACTTTATATGCCAGAAGACAGAACACTCTACCTGAAATAGATTAAATATTACTCCTGAGTTTCCTGCCTACTAGTTGCTTGATTCTAAGTCCAGACCATGACTGTCAGAGAATAGTTAGTTCCCACAGCTACTGAAAGTTGAGGACTACCTGTGGGAACTATCAGGGTCAACGCTGGGAATGAAAAGGGTAACTACTGCCTTGTGTTTCACATCTAAGTAAGGAAAATACCTCCACTGAGTATACACATTCAAACATACACAAAGTTACAAATCCTATAAATCATAACACATAATATAAAATAGGCTTACTTTTAAAAATAGAATTTTACAAAAACAAAATTACCTAAAATTAAGCCCACCATTGTACTTAAATATCCGGTTCCACTTCCCAGGTTAAGAAAAGACAATCCTGGCTGAAGTTTCAATGCTTCCATAACTTCAGAATAAATGCAAGGTGCTGACAAGTGGATGTTTCCATGCTTCCAGGCTAAGTCTTTGTAAGCATTGTCTCTGTAGCCTTCCAAATAGTAATCTCCACGATCAATCGCTCTGAAGGCTTGCTCCACTCTTTCAGTGCGGATATACTGAGCTTCTTTCAAATTATCAATTAAGTCATCATTATCTTCCCCAGCACTCACAGCTCCTCCCATGATAGTATTCAAATCAAATCATAAATTTAAAAATGAAACAAAATTAGCAGAAATGGCTTCCAATATTGCACTTGATTTCCAAAAATAAATTAATCCTGGAAGGGAAGAACAAAAATAAACAGGTTTAAATTAATGCTCAAAAGCAAAACAACTCGTTTATTAAATGTATGTCATTATAATCAACTACCATTTCTCATGGAAATATTCTGCTCCAGGCACAGTGGTAAACTCCTTAACTATCCTATTTTATTTAATTCTTATAGTAACCACAAAAGGTAACTCATACGATCCCATCTGTACAGATGGGAAAACTGGAACACAAAGAAGTCAAGTCAGTCACCTAGTACCATGAGGCTCAGTACAGTGGCCACTAGCCACACATGGCTACCACGACCTAAATCAATTAAAATTAAATACAATTTAAAATTCCATTAGTCCATATTTTAAGAAGTACTTAATAGCTATTGTAGCCAGTAGCTACCATTCTAGACAGTGCTGCTCTGGAACATGACACTGCCAGGAATTGGTCTCAAGTCTTTAGAGTCAGAAACCATGTTATTTTTTGTTTTGTTTTGTTTTGTTTTTTAAGACAGAGTATCACTCTGTCACCCAAGCTGCAGTGCAGTGGCACCATCTTGGCTCATCCCCTCCCGGGCTTAAGTATTCTTTCCACCTCAGCCTCCCAAGTAGCTGGGATTATAGGCGCATGCCACCATGCTCAGCCAATTTTTGTATTTTTTGTAGAGATGGGGTTTCACCATGTTGCCCAAGATAGTCTCAAACTCCTGAGCTCAAGAGATCATTCCATCTTGGCCTCCCAAAGTGCTGGGATTACAGGAGTCAGCCGCCACACCTGACCTCCATTCCTTCAATCACTGAGCCGCACTGGCTTCTTATAGTATAGTAACTCTAGTTTAATTTAAAAAATTAGTTTATTTTAAATTCCTGAACTTAAAAACCTCTAAGAATTAAAAAATGCACTCTATAAATTTAAAATGTTAACACAAAGAATAACATATTACTCAATCACTGAACATAAAATGCAAAATAAACAAACCCAGACTCACGTTTATTAATGCACTCATGTGCTCTCTCTCTGTTTTGTTTGGTAAACTTTGTTGTGATAGAGACCACAAATTTTATTAATAACTTCAACAGTCCAAGCACTAGAACATGTTTAATACACACACACACTGAACTTCTTTAACAGATTAAACTTAGCATCTGAATAGAAACCTAAGTGCAACCTGTGGAAACTAAAAAAATTTCAGAACATAATACCGAACACACAGTTTAAGTTTAATTCAACTAGCCAGTAAGTAAATTAATATATAAATTTCTAAATTAATAAACCAGTAGAAGAGAAAAGTGTGAAATGAAATACCCACGGTCAGTAACAAGAGTTATGCCAGTTAACTCTGGCAAGAATACCCTAACTCTTGACACTAGAGAAGCATACCAATTAGGGTCTCAAGTATTCCCAGGGTCCTCAGACCCCTGGCACCACCGGGGCAGCTCTCCCAACAGAGCCTGTCATACTGTCTTTGTCTGTGTCCCCTTTGTCCTTTCCTACAATTGCCTTAAGAACTTTTGGAGTAGAGGAAACACTGTGAATTCACATTTAATCCATTCAAACTCACGTATAGAAAGCTGGCTGGCTCTAGCACTTCCAATCCTCAAAAACATAAAAGTACAAGGGTTTACAGCACCCTTCTCCTCAATGGGTATATTTTGCAGAATGTAGTGCAATGGGAGATGTCAATTCACTATTCCTTCAACAGGTCTTAGCTGTGGCATCTCGACTTGCTGAGTCCAACGGTAGCATTTCAAGAATTTTTTTTTAATAACATGGCTTTTAAGCACAAGTCAACTTTTTCATCTGGCACTCAGTGAATGTCTTCCTAAGGTGAAAGAAAAAATGGATATATTACAGTAGGAGATAGTGTCTCTGTCAGTATTCAGTGTGGCATCTGTCTGTGGGATTCCTAAGAGTAATTCTGACTACACAGATATTTAGCAAATTGCTGTACTGTAAATGCCACAATTTACTAGAAAAATTATTCCCTTTGAGTAGGCTCTAGGGCTTAAGAAGGATCTGACTCTTCTTAGATCCTTCTGAATTCCATTAAATTCAAAATTATCATAGCAAAACAATTATCATAGCAAAACAATCAATCAAACATGGTCTTTACTAGACAGCTCACATTCTTGGTGAGAAAAAGTCAAAAGGAAGAATTAAATAAGTAAGAACTACCACCATTTACTAACAACCACTGTACTGAGTGTGTTATTTGTAGCTCATTAAAAATTACTATAAGCCAGGCCAGGCATGGTGGCTCACACTAGTAATCCCAGCACTTTGGAAGGTCAAGGTGGGCGGAACACTTGAAGCCAGAAGTTCAAGACCAACTTGACCAGCACGGCAGAGTCCTGTCTCAACTAAACATACAAAAATTAGCCAGATGCGGTAGCTCATGTCTGAAATCCCAGCACTTTGGAAGGTCAAGGCAGGTGGATCACTTGAGGTCAGGAGTTAAAGACCAGCCTGCCCAAAATGGTGAAACCCTGTCTCTACTAAAAATACAAAAAAAAAAAATTAGCTGGGTGTGGTGGCACACAGCTGCAGTCCCAGCTACTCGGAGGCTGAGCCAGGAGAAGCGCTTAAACTTGGGAGGCAGAGGTTGCAGTGAGCCGAGACTGCACCATTGCACTCCAGTCTGGGCAACAGAGATTTCCTCTCCAAAAAAAAAAAAAAAATTTATCCAATCAAATGACTGTATAGATTTTAAAAACAATGACTGAATGGTTTAGAAAAGCAAGATCCAACAATATGCTGCCTATGACTCACTTTAGCCTTAGAACACACACAGAGAATAAAGGGATGAAAAATGATAATCCAAAGAGAGCAGGGGTGACCATACTTCCATCACACAAAACAGACTTTAGGTCAAAACTGTAAAACGAGACAAAGAAGGACATTATTTTATGTTCTGTTGAAGAGAACAGAGTAATTTTAAATATATATGCAGGCAATACTGGAGCACCTAAATATATAAAGCAAATTTTAATAGTTCTGAAGTACAATACAGTAATAGCAGAGGATTTCAATACTCAGTATTCAACAATGGACAAACTATCCAGACAGAAACAGTGGACTTGAACAATGCTTTAGACTAAAGGAACCTAACAGACATATACAAAACATTCTATCCAACAGCAACTGAATACTCATTTCTCTCCAGTGAACATGGAACATTTTCCAGGATATATTATATGCTTGTCTACAAAACAAGTCTTAATAAGTTTAAGACTGAAATTACATCAAATAGCTTTTCTAAGCATAATGGAATGAAACCAGAAACCAGTAACAGGAGGACTTTTAGGACATTCACAAACACCTAGAAATAAACAACATGCTCCTCAAAACCAGTTGGTCAAAGAAATATAAAAATAAATAAAAATATCTTTAGACAAAGGAAAATAGACAACATATAACTTATGAAATACATCAGAACAGTTCTAAAAGCGAAGTCTACAGGAATAAATGCCTATATCAAAAGAGAGTAAAGATCTCAAATAAATACAAGAACTAGGGAAAGAAGAACCAATTAAAGCCCAAATTAGGAGAAGAAATGAAATAAGAAAGATCCGAACAAAAATAGATAAAACAGAGAATAGAAAGAAAATAGGAAAAAGATTCATGAAGCCAAGACTTGGTTCTTTAAAAAGATAAACAAAATCAACACACTTTTAGCAAACTAAGGAAAAAAGAAGGCTCTAACAATAAGTCAGAAACAAAAGAGGAAATACCACAACACAGAAGATACCACAGAAGTACAAAGGATCATAAAACACTAAGAACAATTATCCACCAACAAACTGGATAACCTAGAATAAATTCCTGGCGATGTACAGCCTACCAAAGTTGAATCAAGAAGGAAAAGAAAATATGAACAGACCAATAACAAGCAAGAAGACTGAATCAATAATTAAGAAATCTCCCATCAAAAAAAGCCCAGCACTAGATGCCTCAAGGTAAAATTATACCAAACATTTGAAGAACTAATACCAATTCCTTCTCAAACCTTTCCAAAAACTCAAAGTGAAGAGAATACCTACAAAATCCATTTACAGAGCCAGTATAGCTAGACTGAACCTTGATACTGAAGCTAGACAAGGACACTACAAGTAAATAACAGGCTAATATCTCTGATGAACATATTTGCAAAAATCCTCAACAAAATACTAGCAAACCAAATTCAACAGAACATTAAAAGGATCATTCACAACGAAGTGAGATTTACACCTGGGATACAATGACTGTTGAACACACACAAATCTATAATGTGATACACCGTATTAGCATAATGAGGACAAAAACTCCACAATCATCTCAACAGATGCAGAAAAAGCAGTTCACAAAATTCAATATCCCTTCATGATAAAAACTCTCAATAAGACACCTCAACATAATAAAGGCTATATATGAAAAGTCCACAACAAACATACTCGATGAAAAGTTGCAAGGTTTTCCTCTAAGATCAGGAATAAGAATATCTATTGAGGGGAGGGAGGAAGACGGCGCTCTAGAAACAACTCATGATTGCAGCTCTCAGTCAAGATGCAGAGGGTGACTTCACACCGCATTTCCAGACGGATCTTTATAGCCCACAGAGCGGGGGAAAAGCCCAGGTGTAAGAGGGACGCAGGACGCAAGCGCAGCGCTCTCCACTGGCGCAGCCAGGCAGCCGGCGCCACAGCACAGCAGCACGGCGCACGGAACACACGGGTCTGGGTGCCCTGTTAAACCGGCAATGTGAGACTTGGGAGGGCAGATTGCTATGTTCATCTGACTGAACGGGTTTTCGACTGTGAACCAGACCAGGAGATTTCTAGGAGATGAACTGTGAACCAGCGCAGCGGGTGGCTGCACGGGAAATCACACAGATCCTAGTGCCCTTTCGGCCGGTGGCTGAGGCACCCAGGAGAGAGTCAACCCTACAACTTTAAAAAAAAAAAAAAAAAAAAAAAAAGCAAAAAGGCTCGGAGGCAGGGAGCCAAGTGATCAGGCTCGACAGGTCCCACCCCCACAAGGACAAGCAATACGGCGACTCGGAGTGCCCGAGGTTGACAGTTCCACTGCGGGAGCAGCTGAACCCACGGCTGTGCAGCTTGGTGGGGGAGGGGCGTCCACCATTGCCGAGAGCTTCAGCCCCTACTGAGGTACCCGCCCATTGCTGACCCAGTCAGCCGTTGCCAAGGCAACCGGCAATAACAGAGAGATTCCGCCAACAGGGAAGAACCCACGTCAGCAGGGCGGAGCCTACATCAGTAGGGCGGAGCCTCGGCACCCAAACAGTGACTAGACTGCCTCCTAGCTGGGCAGGACAGCACAACGGATACTCACAAATAAAGCCCTAACTCCCCGAGACAGAGCATCTGAGGAAAAAAACCGGTTTCATGAGTTCTGCCACAACAGACTTAAATGTACTTGCCTAGCAACACTGAATGAACAACGGAGCTCACAGAACAGCACTTGAGCTCCTATAAAGTACA